>CM056577.1:79487218-80087218 GCA_029721435.1 Gymnothorax reevesii
ACTGCTTCTATACACTGTTCCCCTGCACTGCTTCTATACACTGTTCCCCTGCACTGCTTCTATACACTGTTCCACTGCACTGCTTCTATTCACTGTTCTCCTGCATTGCTTCCATCACTATTCTCCCGCACTGCTCCTATACACTGTTCTTCCGCACTGCTTCTATACACTGTTCCCCTGCACTGCTTCTATACACTGTTCCCCAGCACTGCTTCTATACACTGTTCCACTGCACTGCTTCTATTCACTGTTCTCCTGCACTGCTTCCATCACTGTTCTCCCGCACTGCTCCTATACACTGCTCCCCCGCACTGCTCCTATACACTGTTCTCCCGCACTGCTTCTATACACTGGTGCCCTGCACTGCTCCTATACACTGTTCCCCTGCACTGCTTCTATACACTGTTCATCCGCACTGCTCCTATACACTGTTCTCCCGCACTGCTTCTATACACTGGTGCCCTGCACTGCTCCTATACACTGTTCTCCCGCACTGCATCTATACACTGTTCCCCTGCACTGCTTCTATACACTGTTCCCCTGCACTGCATCTACCTTCTATACACTGTTCCTTTGCACTGCTTTGATACACTGTTCTCCCGCACTGCATCTATACACTGTTCCCCTGCACTGCTTCTATACACTGTTCCCCTGCACTGCATCTACCTTCTATACACTGTTCCCCCGCACTGCTCCTATACACTGTTCCCCTGCACTGCTCCTATACATTGTTCTCCCGCACTGCTCTTATACACTGTTCCCGCGCACTCCTTCTATACACTGTTCCCCGCACTGCTTCAATACACTGTTCCCCCGCACTGCTTCTATACACTGTTCCCTTGCACTGCTTCTATACACTGTTCCCCTGCACTGCTTCTATACACTGTTCTCCCGCACTGCTCCTACACACTGTTCCCCCACACTACTTCTATACACTGTTTCCCTGCACTGCTTTTATACACTGTTCCCCCCCACTGCTTCTATACACTGTTCCCCTGCACTGCTTCTATACACTGTTCTCCCGCACTGCTCCTATACACTGTTCCCCCGCACTGCTTCTATACACTGTTCCCCCGCACTGCTTCTATACACTGTTCTCCCGCACTGCTCCTATACACTGTTTTCCCGCACTGCTCCTTTACACTGTTCTGCCGCACTGCTCCTATACACTGTTCTCCCGCACTGTCCCTATACACTGTTCCCCTGCACTGCTTCTGTACACTGTTCTCCCGCACTGCTCCTATACACTATTCCCCTGCACTGCTTCTGTACATATTGTTCCCCCACACTGCTCCTATACACTGTTCCCCCACACAGCTTCTGTACACTGCTCCTACACACTGTTCCCCAACAATTGAAAATTCCCAAGGTTTCTGCCTCAACCATATGGTCAAGCAAGCTATTCCACACTGAAACTACTCTTTGGCTGAAAAAATGTCAGTGCTAAATTTACCCTTGGTCAAGCCCTGTTCCCACACACTGCTTCTATACACTGTTTGCGCACACTACTTCCATAAACTGTTCCTACGCACTGCTTCTTTACACTGTTCCTGCACACTGCTCCAACACACTGCTCCTCAGAGAAGACTAATCCCAATACCACACTGTCCTCTGACCTCTCGAGTTCCCCGGTCAATACTGTACCCAGAAAAACACATACATCAACATTGCACATATGCACAGACAATGTGCAAGTCTGCAAACAGTGAGAATTCTTCAGTCCTAAATGGATCACTCCATACATAAATACTGCCCAATTAAAGTGCAGATGGTCTGCTTTAATTTGAGTGCATTTAGAGCCATATGGTGTGAACTGCGTGGGAATTACGACTCACATACACGCGCACACACACACAAATACAAATGCAAGGAAGCATATGAAAACATGCAAACACAATCACATCAACACAGATGCACTCAAACACAGATGCAAGAAAGCATCTTAAAATTTACACAGACACACACACTCACACACACACACACACACACACACACACACAAATGCTTGCAGAGACATGCACATGTGCGTGCAAGTTCTGGGCAATCATCAATAATCATCAAGCCAAAACAATAAATAATCAGAGATTTGCATTCTGCTAAACTATACCATTTACACTTCGGTAATTAATGGAATCAAAGCAGAATCCTAATGAGAGATTATATGATTGTTTCTATTGATGGCACAGCCCCCACTGCCAAATATCACCCAAACACACAGCACATGAACTGATTTATGCGCGCATGAACACACACACACACGCACACAATCCTCAATGCGTTGCAGCCTGCGCACACGCATCGAGAGGGAGCCGGTCTTTTCATTTTCATTTGTACAGCCGTCACCTCCGCAAATCTAAATGTGATCGTCTCATTTCATTCCTTCCGCAATTACTTATTTACTTATCTGCATGTTGATAATGGAAAGTATTAATCCGGTAATTCATTGTTTAATATAGCAAATTCAACTAATTATGCAGATGTGAAGCAAAAAATGGCTCCAGTCAGGGCTTGTTTGAATTTAATTATGTGTCCTAATTACCTCTCCCCCGCTGCATGTAAAAACGTCCAGTGTTCCCCAGTTTAGTGCGCTCATTTAAAGCTGTATTAGGCCCTTCCTGAAGCCGGGAGGCGAGGAACAGCAGGTCTCCTGCAGCAGCTCGCAGGCTGTGGGAGTTTAATGGCTTTATTGTGCCTTGTAGAATCCAAAAGGAGGACAAAATGGTGGATATGGAAGCGCCAGAACAGCACAGAATAATCATTTACACGGATAAATAAATGCATAAATCTACCGCCGGTACACTTTGCTGATATCGCTCTCATCTCATGGTGGCGAATGGCAGTCAAAGCTCAAATGCCCTTCAGTAAACTCCAGATGCTTATTTACGTCAACTCCCCGCAATGATTTCTTCCTGGAAGTGCTTCCAGAACAGCTCATTGGCATGGAGGTGACATTATTCAGAATATCTTTCCCCAAGTGGCAGCCAAATATCATAGATTTTATAGAGGTGTACCTTGCCCCAAGATGGAGAAGAACGAACAGCATGTATTAGTTTTCACAGCATATCTTTACAGGAATTAATATGAGTGCGAGCGATTGTGACATTTGTGTGTGAGGAAAATTACTCTTAAGCCTTTTACTGGGAGTAAATGGATTAGTACAAAAGAATACCATTTTCTTCCTTTCTGTGCATTTTAAGCGCATGGCGCAGAGCAATTGCTGATCTGCTTATTTTATGCAGACCTCTTTGCTCTTTATTATCAAAGGTTTGACTGATTTTAAAGGCGAATGTGTCAGTAATCAGACATAAGCACGCGCACACACACACACACACACACAAATATAACTCATGGAACATGCTCAGCAGTGCTATGAATTAATGCATAGGGTGGGGAGGTATCTGTTCAAAAATGTCCTGCGCATAAACTTGACTGAGCAAAGTTCTAGTAAAGAGAATTGTTTCAGAGCTGGTACCACAGCCCTATCCTCTCCAGCTCATGTGCCAATCTGTCCAGTACCCGTGTCCTCACGGTTACCTCCTTTATTATCTCACTAATGTAAACACATGCATTCATACTCACATCCCTCTCATCCCATGAGCAGTTCTGTACAAACCTGTTCCTCTCAGTATTTCACTCAGGCTCACAGACGTGCTAAACCGTCACAGGGGAATTTCAGCACTCCCCTCCCGGCCCTTAACCCTACAGGTTAAAGGTCAGAGGCCCAGGCCCTCCTCCGACCTCTGTCGCGTCCTATTACCCCGTCCCCCAACCAAAGGTCACAGGTCACCTCCACATGGAGCCCAATCAACAGCGTGGCCTGTAACACTCATGCACTGGCATGCCTCAGCTCCGCTCAGTGTCCCAACAGCACCCCGTGGACCTGAATCCACCTGAGCGCGGCCGTGAGAGATGTGGAGATTAAACCCCATCGACTAGAACTGCAATTAAGAGAGCAGCACCCGGCCTCCAGGCCTAGGACAGCCAATGAGGAGCCAGAGAAAAATTAAGCTCTAATACCAGAATAGAAGCTTCAGCACCTAGTGACTCATGGACAGAAGCCCATAAAATCACGAGTGATGTTGGGGAGGTCATTGGGTTGTAAAGTAAAATAAAACCAATTCCCGTCAGGGTCACAGTCACCGATTCTTCTCCCAGGGGACCACTGGGTTCCACCCCCTTTCCCTTAAAGTCCCCTCCCCCTCCCCCTCCTCTCCTCCCGTCATTATATGTACATAAATCAGAGGATTGATTGGCGGTTTACATGGCGGGTCATGTTCAGCTGATGGTCAGGCCCAGTGTGAATTCCCCCTCAAGCTACAGTCCTCTGTCCCCTTCCTGTCACTCACGCCCAGGAAACGGACCAATGAGCTTCAATCAGAGCCAGCGGAATACATCGTAATGAAACGCGTCCCTTCGTCAGCGTACTCTCCATGTACGTAGAAGCACTCCATTCACCCATGGTCCTCATTTGAGAAACAGACCAAGGCTCGTGGGTCAACAGAGTCACCTGCACATGTATTTCCAGACTGAAAAACCGCCTAAAAATGCCCAAAAACTCAATGGGTGAGATTGGGCCCAGTGTAGGAGAACAGAAGCAAAACAGATGGTGGGGCGTCACTTCCTCAAACTCGATGCACTCGTCTTCCTGCGCTCTGCCTGGTCATGGACTGAGAATCCCATCTCAGCCCAGCTCATGTAAATGTATTCCCAGGAAGAGCATGAGCCGGGTGTCAGCACATCTATTCTGATCCGCCAGCTAAGAGAAAAGCCCTGTGAGCACGGCATCGCTAATGAAATCTGTGTATTAATTCCCCAGCTGCGCAGAGCAGACAGAGGGCCAGTATTCATTCCCATAATGTTTAACTGAGCACATGGGAATTTCACTCAGCCACCAGAACCATTTAAGTAGGGAAAGAAGAAAAAGCGGACATTTTGTATTGATACAAAAGGCGGGCAGGCGATTGGATGTGAATTAAAATGCTAATGCGCTAATTTCCCGTGTTCGGGTCTCATCGGGGGCGGTCGTCTTCGGTGGCCAGGTTCTGTGTGGACGGGAAATAGGTGGTGGAGGGCGTTGAATGAGGACAGTAAACCAGTGGGCACAAATCAAAATGAGCAGGAATTGAGCTCAGTCGGTAAAGCAGAGCTTTGCTCCGCACGCTACAGGCCAGCCTAAGCAGGAGACACTGTCGGTCCTGAGGGCTCGGACAGCAGGATTACTGGTGAAAACAGACTCATGATTCTCTTTCTGCCTAAAAGATCTGTGGACCCCTCTCCTTGGGAAAGTGCATTATATCAAACTTCTGAACAGAAACAATAACATATACAGGGCCGGCGATAAGCGGTATCACATCGCAAACGCAATTTTGAAATGTGCCAGTTGCGAGTTGCAACACAGTCTTTGGATAATGTAAATAAAAGTATTTGTCCAGTTTTGAACAAAAATGGGCTCCCAGAGTCCCTTAATATCGTCCTAATCGGTTTCCGCCACCGCACTATGGATAACCCAACGGCGCCACTCTGAAACGATGGTGGCGAGTGGAATGGCCCCATTATTTTCCTACCTCCACACCAGTCCCGCCCACAGAGCTAAGAAGACCCTAGAGTGGACAACGTCATTGGCTGAACCAACTGCAAAACGTGAGATGCGTCTGCCATCTTGTGTAAGGAATCGGCGGGAGAATCGCAAAATCAAACACTGTACGTGCGTATATGCGACTGGATAAAATGAAATGAAAAACACTGGACTGGTGTCACACATCAGCCTACAAGCACGACCATTATCTAATAAAATTATTATTTTGTTTAGGGGCGTTTGTTGTCAGGAAATTCTTAATAGCAAGTTAAAATTAAAAAAAGAAAATTTAAATGCACTTTAAATATATATAAAAGAGTTGTATATTTATGTCTAAGGAATGCTGTCATATTTTTAACACATGCACATTTGTATTTGTACCTTGAATTCCTGTAGTGCTCTTTATTCTAGATAATGCCAATTTTTATTTTGACAATTAAATGTTCATCTATGTTCATAATAATTACCAGTATTAATTTCTTTCACAGTAAAAATATTATGCATGATGAAAATCAGTCCTGAATATTCACTCATTAGGCTTAGGTAGAACCAACTAAAACTTACCAATTCATATTTAGTTACTGAGTTACCACAAGTTAGCTGTAAGTGGGACCCAGTTGGTAAGTCCAAGTAGTTTTAATACTGCAATGCTACTGTAACTCCACTGCCTTGGTCTTCATTAGGCTATGTTTATTAGTGTTAGTACAGTTAGCCAAGTGTTCTAAGAGTTGAAAATAAAAAAGTTAAAATGAATTTACAGACGTTTTTGTTAAGTTTTGTTTTTGCTACACAGTTCTGAAAAATGCCAAAAATACTATTGAGGTCTTAAGACTGCATTTTTGCTACACAGTTATTCGTGCTTAATGCTAACCCTGATATACCACTTCAGTGAGTCTCTCATGTAACAAAATGCACCAGAAATCTCTCAAAATATAACAAACCGGAAAACACTCAACAAACAATTATCGACAAATAAAATAACAAAAAGTGTAGGCCTATTTGAAAAAATATAAACCACAAACATGAAGAATATTTTTGAAGGACAATTTTTTCAATAAGAGATGCGAATAATTATGATTAAAAAATTTTTTTTCAAATATGATATTCCAACACAGTAAAAAAATCTGGCTTCTCATTTGTTTAAATTTTGGATGTGAATGGGAAACATGGGCAAAGACAGCAGGTACCAGTAGACGCAGGTACTCACACATGAAACACACAGTGCCGTGTTTAATGGAAGGCAGCAATATGATTTGGATTAAAACATTAGAAACATATATGTTGACAAGGTAGGCAGGTGGCCCATAATAAAAATGCAGCAGAAGTGTCGTCATTCAGGGATGAGATGTGTGTCTGAGTCAAGAATGGGATGTAACAGGTACTAACTGTGCAGCTCTGGTAGGGGCTCATCAAAACAGCAGCACTCCAAGTCCTACAAGTGCAGGCAGAAAGTGTGGACCAGGATTCTCCAATCACTGATGCTCTTAGAGGCTCATAGTGGTTAGAGTTCACTCTACACCCTGCTGTCATGATAACATTGTGTGCAGCACTGTTTTTAGGGCAGGGGCCGCAGTGGGGGTATGGTGTTAGAATAGTGCAACTGAGCGAATTTATTTGCATGAGTGCAGTGGGTTGTTTCTCAAGCATGTGTGTGTATGATTTCTTTCATCTGTATTTGAGTGTATGTTGATATGATATTGCGTGTGTGCGTGCACGCACGTTTTCATACGCTTTCTTGCTTTTGTATTTGACTGTGTGTGTTTTAATGTCTTGCTTGTGTCTGTACATGTGTGTTTACAGTGATGTGATGTTTGTGTTTGTGAGTGTGTAGGTTTGCATATGCGTGCTTGCATTCGTATTTAATGTGTGTGTGTGTGTGTGTGTGTGTGTGTGTGTGTGTGAGACAGCAGTAATACGGCACACAGAGCTAACTGGGCAGCTGGCGGTGTTATGCAACAGGAAGATCCTGAGAGGAGAAGCAGAGTTTAACTGCTTAATTTATGTATACTCTGTGAACCCTGAATTTCTGCAGTAACTGAGCCAGAACCAGTGCACAAACCAGGGATTACATCTGTAAAATGTCCCTTCTAGTAGAGACTTACAAGTGAACAATCTCTGAAATCTATGGCAAACAGACACTTCCTATTAAGCAAAGGCAGGAGGGAGAATGACTGCATTTTACCCGCATTCGTGCTCAGACACTGAGGGGTCACACATACAGGGTGTGTAATACACTAATGAAACACTGACACAGGACAAGCACATGCATAGAATATGCACACTGTCTGAGGCTTCAAAGTCTCTCTCTCCTCACTCAAACTCATCTCCGCACGCGCACACACATACACACATACACACACACACACCCGCACGCACACGCACACACACGCACCACACAAACTGCACACATGCACGCACACACACCTCAGAGAAACACAAAAATATATACAAGCACATATATAGGTTATACACATAAACACGCACATTATATATATATATATATATATATATATATATATATATATATATATATATATATATATAGACACACACACACATGCGCGCAAATATGTAAATTCACACACACAAACACACACACACAGACACACACACGCACGCACGTGCCCGCGCATGCACACGCATAGACACACATACAAAAACATGCACTCACACTCACACTCACGCACACACACATACCTCTCTGCATCCTCTCACCTCTCAGGACTCCCCTGATGTAGGTGGTGGAAGAGCTGCCACTTCCTGTGAGCCACCCATCTGCCCCTGAGCATCAGACTGCCACCTCTCCATATGACCATCTGACCATCCACTCTCACACACCTACAGCACTCACTCACACACACACACACACACACGTATGCAGGCATGCATGCTAAAACACACACCTACAACATAACAGCACATACACAAACACATGCATGCCAGACAGATACTGCATACATGCATGTGTACATAGATAGATCACCCAGGATGGAGGGAGTGTGGATGGCAGTGGTATGGAAGGGAAGGGAGGGCCCCTCATATGAGCAGTGCTCTCACACAGGCTCTCTCTTCCACTCAGACTCTGTCCTTCTCTCTTCTCTTCCTCTGCCAGCAATGCACTCACTCCAGCTCCCCGCACCGGTGAAAACGCCATTAATCTCCAGACAGACTGTCACTTTGGCGCGTGTCCACACTGCCTCCTGTCCTCACCACGCCCCTAAATGCCAGCCCCGCCTCCACTGGCCAATGTCCTGGAGTTCCAATGTCCACTACCATCCTCAACCCAACACCTACAGTGCGGGACCGGGCAAAACCTGCAGACCTCAGTCAGAACATGCAGACACACTCACACAAATACAAATGAACACTCCAGCACTCATGCAGACAAACACTAAGAAAATGTACTAAAATGCTCACACGTGGAGACTTGAACACACGCACAAATACGCAGTGCTAAGCATTCAAAATAACAACACCATCATTTTTGAATGCCATATAAAGGGAAAATGTATTTATTGTAGCTAGTAATGTCATTAGCAGCAGTATTGTTGCATGGAGACAATATTTCTGCGAGAGATTAACCCTTAGAGCTCTGAAATAAATTTTCAAAAACCTATAAATTAAATTATCTGGCGCTGCAACCCCCTGCAGTAGCTCTTTTAAACAAGTTGCCACATGATAGGTTTTCAACAACTCTGAATTTGATATCTTGTACATCCTTGAGCAACACTGTTTGTATTTAGCGCTCCAAGGGTTAAGGCTACCTCTTCAGGAACAGTGTGAGCAGTGAATGCCCGCGCCTGCATACATGTGTTTGACTAATCAGCTGCCCTCAGAGTTTCACTATGCAGAAACCGTCGTTCTCCCCCTCTACAGCCCTCGCTCCTGCATCTAACCGTCAGCAGCTCTTAACGGCTGCCCACCCCTGCTCCACCGAGAGCCTGACTGCCTTCCTCAGCAGCTGGCCTTTGTGTGAGACCCTCTTTAGCAGCGGCCGTTAGTCAGATATCAAAGCCTGGCCGCTGCACGTGATTTATGCATTCATTCACCAGCAGGGACCCCGCGTTAAAAGGTCAAGCAATTTTGTGGGTCACTGGGCATGCCCACATGGCGGAGACCCAGGGCGGGGGGGGTACAGCTCGTCTCATCACGACCACACCCCACCGAACGGGCAGTCACAGCTCAATATCCGGAACGCGCGGGATTTTCAGCCATAATGAGTCTGAAAGGTCAAACGCAGCGATGAGAGATTAATGAGACTTTATACATGAGAGCAGCAGGATTACAGGTTGTAGTGTGATAAAAAGTCCTTTAAGATTGGGGCAGGAGAGGGAGGTTAAAGATGGAAGGTAAGACTGCAGGGTGCGGACCAAGTAGATTTTTGACCAAGATGTAGTGAAATGGAGGTACATAATGGGGTACTGCACAGAACCAGGACACTGCCCCTCTCACCTAAACCCGTCATCCGCAGAATAACCCAAGAGCTGGCAGACTCTGCCAACCGTGCATTAGTCAAATCGCCACATCAGTCGATATGGGTCAGGTACATAAAACTAGACTAGACTTACATTCTGTCTGAAACAACAATGAGTCACCAATTTCAAACCCCGGAAGAAGCCACTGCAACACCCACGGTAAAAGCGCAATGAAATAAATTTATACTTAGGGATCAACTTAAATGGAGTTTGGGTGAAGTTGGCTAATTGAAAGATTGGGTATAATTGTCAAAGTTTCCACAATAGAGGAAGTAGCAGCACTTCCCAGGTGATGACCACAGTCAGAATGCAACCGCCCACACAAGCACAGACGGTTTGTGCACAACGGCACATGCAGAGCAGCCACCTGAACAATGGGGAAAGTGAAGGGAAAAGACAGAGCAGTGAGTCAGCAGACTCCAGCAGAGTGCAGCACACAGTACCGGTCAAAAGTTTGGACACTTCCATATTGTCACAGCACTCTGGTCTTGGAGAAATTTCAACAGCTTAACCTCTCTACCTAATCTCTTTAAAATTTTGGAATTCTCAAGGAAACCATATTTTGCAAAGTCAACAGAAAAACAAGCTCATAGCATTTTTCCAATGGCTGAATTAAAGTTTTGGGACTTATTGGGCGAAAAGGTCAATGAGAACCAAACCTCAAGTGCCGTAAATCTGCGGGAACTAACAAGGCCATGCAGTAGCACACTCTATAGCAATATAACTGCCCTTGTTTTAAAAAAAAAAAAATAAATTAGTTTGCTCAGCAATTATGATACAAAATACTGGTTAGTTTGATGAATTTAAAAATTAGATCTTTTTTTGCAAAATAAAGGGTGCCTACTTCTTTTTTAACATGTAACAAAAATGTGGGTATGAACAAATTTTTGCACTGGCACCGTAAATTCGCAGCAAGTGAAGATCATCACCGACTGTTAGCCCTGAATAGAATCAGAGAGTGAGCAGAAAGGGGCAGTGCACACAGATAGTGCAGCACACTGCCCTCAGGGATAATAAAAGAGCTGTGTTAACATCTGATAAGTTACCAAAGAGCAAGCTGGCAGATTACAGTTCTCCTTTTCGGCTGAAATATTTTTACTCCACACCCCTTTCAAGGCACGGCAGAGAGACGGCAAAATACCAGACGACATGAAACGCACATTAAGATAGTTTTCCCGGGCAAGCACACCAGTGACAGTACAGACCCATCAAGTTGAGCTCCTGTTCAGACATTTTAGAGAACGATTCTCCCACATTTTCTGTGACAGAATTAAAACCATTACAAGATTTGCAGATGCATGCAGAGTCAGCAATTAAAATACCAATGCAGAACCAACGACTGGAATGCCTATGCAGACCTAGCGAGCGGAACCGAGGAGGGACACTGATAATGGATCATGATAATACAGTCCAGGAAGATGTATAATGTATAAACATTTGTGAACAGACTTAAGGACACAGATCCAAGCCCAGAGCAACACAAAATTCAATTCTGAATGGAGATTTCTGCATCAGACTGATTCATAATGCTGGCAATATAGCATAATGGCGAGATAACTGGGCTTGAGTGGCTGCAGGTGAGAAGAGCAGCAAATGTCACCATCCCAATGGACAGAGATATTTTGCCTGAATTATTCCAGCATTCATGCAGCTGTATAAATGGATTGCATGTATTAAAAAAGAATGATCCCACTACCTCCCAAAAAAAGCCTGTTGCACATGCGGAATTTGAAAAGGCATTTCCCCTAGAGAATAAATTTAATTACACCAGGCTAAAAATTCATTTCAAATGAGGATTCAACACTGTGCACACTGGTGAAATGACGAAGACATTCACAGAACAAAAAAAAAGTGCTAGTTAGAATAGCACCGTTCCCACTGCTAGAACACAATCAGAGACTACTCATAAGTTCATAAAGGAAATACTCGCCTTATTAAAGTGCGAGGAAGAGATCATGTACTAACCCCCTGCAGTGAACTCCTCCAGCTGTCTCTGAAGATTCTCACACTCGCAGTGAAATAAAGTGACACTAATTTTATGTCAGATATCCAATTCTTTAGGAAGTTCTAGATCAACATTTATTGAAGTAAATTATGGCAGTTTAAAAAAAAAGACTAAAACCCATACCAGACAGATAGAAAAGCGGCCAAATTAAAGGCAAAATTAAAATAGACTCTGTTGGTTCTTCAGACCAATGTATTTGTAATTTTAATAATAATAATAATAATAAAAATGTATGACACAAGCTAAATTAATCTGAAAAGTAAACAACCAATTGAATGTATGGAATTGCTTGTTTAAGATAAGGGCTTTTACCTTGCAGATGCTGAGCAGCAGCCCTTAGGAGTACACCTCGTCTTGAAGCCCCACACCATAAAACAAAGGGGGGTGCAGAGATGAGGGAAATACAGAAATCTGTATTTCTGAGTTTCTACACACCTCCACAGTCTGCTATTCAAAGGTTTTGTGGACTTCCACAAACGTAACTTATGAGGCCTGTAATTGATTTCATATTGAGGCCCTCTGGACCTCCAAAATCAGAATTTCTGATGCTCTGGAGGCCTCCGCATTCAGTATTTCTGAGGTTCAGTAGAACTTCAGTCAGCATTTTTGATTCTTGGCACGCCTTCACAGACTGCCTTTCTGAGGCTCTGAGGACCTTCACAGACTGCCCTTCTGAGGCTGTGAACCTTCACACACTGCCTTTCTCAGGCTCTGCAGACCTTCACAGGCTGCCTTTCTGAGACTCTGCGAACCTTCACAGACTGCCTTTCTGAGGCTCTGTGGATCTTCACAGAGTGCCTTTCTGAGGCTCTGCGGATCTTCACAGAGTGCCTTTCTGAGGCTCTGCGAACCTTCGCAGACTGCCTTTCTCAGGCTCTGCAGACCTTCACAGACTGCCTTTCTGAAGCTCAGCAGACCTTCACAGACTGCCTTTCTGAGGCTCTGTGGATCTTCACAGAGTGCCTTTCTGAGGCTCTGTGGATCTTCACAAAGTGCCTTTCTGAGGCTCTGCAAACCTTCACAGAGTGCCTTTGAGGCTCTGCGAACCTTCGCAGACTGCCTTTCTCAGGCTCTGCAGACCTTCACAGACTGCCTCTCACAGGCTCTGCGGATCTTCACAGAGTGCCTTTCTGAAGCTCTGCAGAATTTCACTGACTGCCTTTCTGAAGCTCAGCGGACCTTCACAGTCTGCCTTTCTGAGGCTCTGTGGATCTTCACAGAGTGCCTTTCTCAAGCTCTGCAGACCTTCACAGACTGCCTTTCTGAAGCTCAGCGGGCTCTTACAGACTGTCTTTCTGAGGCTCTGTGGATCTTCACAGAGTGCCTTTCTCAAGCTCTGCAGACCTTCACAGACTGCCTTTCTGAAGCTCAGCAGGCTTTTACAGACTGTCTTTCTGAAGCTCAGCGGACCTTCACAGACTGCCTTTCTGAGGCTCTGCAGACCTTGACAGCCTTTCTTTCTGAAGCTCAGCGGACCTTCACAGACTGCCTTTTTGAAGCTCAGAAGACCTTCACAGACTGCCTTTCTGAAGCTCAGCAGACCTTCACAGACTGCCTTTCTGAGGCTCTGTGGATCTTCACAGGGTGCCTTTTTGAGACTCTGCGGAATCACAGAGTGCCTTTCTGAGGCTCTGCAAACCTTCACAGACTATGTTTCTGAAGCTCAGTGAACCTTCACAGCCTGCCTTTCTGAGGCTCTGCAGACCTCCACAGCCTGCTTTTCTGAGGCTCTGCGGACCTTCACAGACTACATTTCTGATGGTCAGCAAACCTTCAGACTTCCTTTCTGAGGCTCTGCGGACTTTCATAGACTGCCTTTCTGAGGCTCAGCAGATTGTCACAGACTTCCCCTCTGAGGCTCTGTGGACCTTCACCGACTGCCCTTCTGAGACTGCTGATCTTTAGAGATCGCCTTTCTGAGGCTCTGTGAACCTTCAGAGACTGCCGTTCTGAAACTCTGCGGGCCTTCACAGACTGCCTTTCTGAGGCTCTGCTAGCCTTCACAGTCTTCCTTTCTGAGGCTCTGCGGACCTTCACAGACTTCCTGTCTGAGGCTTTGCGGACCTTCACAGGCTGCATTTTTTAGACTCAGCAGACCTTCAGAGACTAAGTTTTTGAAGCTCACCGAACCTTCACAGACTGCCTTTCTGAGACTCTGCGGACCTTCACAGACTGCCTTTCTGAGACTCTGCAGACCTTCAAAGACTTCCTTTCTGAGGCGCTGTGGACCTTCACAGACTGCCGTTCTGAAACTCCGCAGGCCTTCACAGACTTCCTTTCTGAAGCTCAGCGGACCTTCACAGACTTCTTTTGAGAGGCTCTGTGGACTTTCACAGACCCTCCTTTTCACAAACCCTCCTTTCTTTAGCTCTGTGGACCTTCACAGCTGCCTTTCTGAAGTTCAGCGGACCTTCCCAGACTGCCTCTCTGAGGCTTTGCGGACCTTCACAACTGCCTTTCTGAGACTCTGCAGACCTTCACAGACTACTTTTCTGAAGCTCCGCAAACCTTTACAGACAGCCTTTCTGAGGCTCTGCGGACCTTCACAAACTGCCTTTCTGAAGCTCAGAGGACCTTCACAGACTGCCTCTCTGAGGCTCTGCAGACCTTCACAACTGCCTTTCTGAGGCTCTGCGGACCTTCACAGACTTTCTTTCTGAGGCGCTGCGTACCTTCACAGACTGCCGTTCTGAAACTGCAGGCCTTCACAGACTGCCTTTCTGAAAAACAGCGGACCTTCACAGACTTCCGATCTGAAACTCTGCGGGCCTTCACAGACTGCCTTTCTGAAATTCAGCAAACCATCACAGACTTCCTCTCTGAGGCTCTGCGGACCTTCACAGACTGCATTTCTGAAGCTCTGTGGACCTCAAGAGTCTGCATTTTTGATGCTCTGTAGGCCACCAGAATCTTATTTCTGATGAACAGTAGATTTTTGAGGTTCTGCAGAGCACTGTACTCCATTCTCCTGAGATTCAATAAACCCTCACAATCAGCATTTCTGATGCTTAGCTGATTATCCAAGACACATTTAAAGCTCATTGGACCTTCACATAATGCATTTCTGAGGCTCTGTAGACCTCCAGAGTTTGCAATTCTAAGGTTCTATAGAACTCTACTGACTTCATTTCTGGTGTCCTGTAGAATTTCAGTCAGTATATCGGAGGCTCAGTAGACCTCCAGTCTGTAAGTCTGATGCTCTCTGCGGCTTCACAGTAAGCATTTCTACAGCTCGGTAAACCTCCACAGTCTTCACTTTTGATTTTCAGAAAACCCCAATGACCAGTATTTCTGATGCCCTGTAGACCTCCCAGGTCTGAATTTCTGATGCTCTGTTAACCTCTACAGCTGACATTTCTGATGCTCTGTAGACCTCACACGTCTGGAGATTTGTAGATCATAACAGCCTGAATTTCAGATGCTCTGTGGACCTCCATAGTCGGCATTTTTGATGCTCAGTAGACCTTCATAGTGGGCATTTTTAATGCTCCGTAGACCTCCATCGTCAGCCTTTCTGATGCTCTGTAGACATCCACAATCTACATCTCTGAGACTCAGTGGACCTCGACAGCCTGCACTTCAGAAGCTCAGTACACCACTAGAATTGGCACTATAGCAGCTCCATGCCTCAACTGGACAGTCAGGGTTTCATAAACGCCGTGTATAGAAGAGAATAAGATGACTGTGCATTTAAAATGTCTCTTTGAATAAATCACACTCCAAACCCAAGAGCCTTCAACTAACATTTTCCTCAATTAGTCCTGATCAAAAGAGAGGTGCAGTTACCCTCCCCATGTGGAAGTTTTACTTGCTTAAATGCTTGAATAAGCTTGGCAGAGTTACATCAGCCTTTGATTATTATAAAGAAAATAAACACAAGATGCTATGAAGAAAAGCTCTGACAACAACTCAGCCACCCTTGGCAGTATGCTGCCCCTCCCTACCTCCCGCACGAACGCCAGCAACCTTCTAGACAAGACGGTGCCGTGCAAACCCAAAACTGCACGCACTTTCTGTCTGAACAAGCACCTCTCAGACTGCACTACAAAGCAATTCCCCACGCAGCCCCAGCAATGCCATCCGTCAGCCAGTCAGACATGGACAACACCTCAGACCACAGACAGTACACCAGTTAAATATCTATTCTACCAAGAAATAAAGCACAACGCTGTCCTCACTGGCCGCAGGAAATTCAGAAAACCCTTCTTTGACATTGCAAGTAACGACTCATTGTTACACACACACACACACACACACACACACACATAACATACCCCCACCCACGGAGACAAGGACACCAGCACTCACTCAAAGCATGAGTAAATGTTTGCTTCTTCGCTTCCACTGCCTATGTAAATTATGAAGGCCATTTATATCTGCTCTGGACACTGGGACCACAGTCCCCCCCATGTTCCCTCCTCTCTCCTGTCACAGCACCCACCACCTCCATTGAGCTCAGGGAGAGAATGTCACGGACACGCCTGCCAACTTCACAAATCACGCCGACCTTTAGTGCTCGGGGGACGACACAGCTCTGGGATCCAAGGGCAGCCGTCTCCACACGGCCAAGGAGAGACAGGGACACCGCACTGCTCCGGAATATTCCGAGCCTTATTAAACTACATCACAAATATCGCGTGCCAATGCGCTGTGATCATAGAATCAAAAAGCAAAATGCAAAGGCATTCCCGGCCGTAGGCACATGCTATCCGTCAGGATGGGGAGAAGAAATGCGGTAACAGTAAAGCAGGTGCTGTCTGAAGTAGGTGGCGTATGTCACGACGGGACAGCATGGCCACAACATTGCTAGAATCGATGTGACAGCGTTGACACAGCGCGACCGAAGAAGGCTGCGCCATGGTAAACACGGAAAACGCAACAGTGCTGTCGCGGGAGCTGGGTCGCAGCTGCAATGCTGCTGCTGCAGCAGAAAGGGGAGGGGGCATGGGGCAGTGGAGACGCAGGCGGTAAATGAGCTGGGGGATGAGGTGCCAGGGCAGGTTAGCGCTGAGGGGAGGGGGGAGGAGGAGAACCCAGCCTGAGCAGGGGATTGACTGCGTGGAGGAAGACACCGGCTCTGCGCACAGGCAAAAACCGTGTTAACACTCCGTGACTGAACCTGCAGTGTGAGTTGCATGATAAAGCCTCTAGGTCCACTGCAGCCGAGCACCCACTCCCCCTCTCCACCCCCTCAGCCTCCCTTCAGGTGTAACAAGGTACCTCACACTGCACCTGGAACAGGAGGTGGACGGACAAGCAAGAGTAAATGAAAAGTGAAAACGTGAATTATGCAGTCCTATAGTGAAGGGAGACAAGGTACAACAGAGAATGCCTAATAAGCGCAGCATGCACACAGATCATATCGTAGAGATTGCCTGCGACAGACAGGCATGCATATTTTTCCAACGGCGAAAATTAACTGCGGCCACACCATGAATTAAAGGCTATCTGCCACTCTATCAAATTACCAGCGAATTAACCCAGAAAACTTTTGCTCCCTGCACGAAATGTGCTGGAACCTGAACACGCCAGAATTTGTCAAAAAGCTACGTGGACTGGGATTCCAACCCGAGTCCAGCTTGAATGTCCATGCCTGCACGCGCTTCTTGGCTCAGATGCGCTCCAGCGCGGTAAGCCTCGAACCCCGGGCCGCAGCGGGGACACATTATCCTTTCTTCAACTTCCCGCTGATGAGAACGCTGCGATGGCCTCACCTGAGTCCTGCTCGCGGTCACGGACTAGAGCTCAAATGAAATCCTCGGAATTTGCGATTCATAGCCAGCTGAGCAGTGGCACAAAGCGAAGCTCTAATGACCATCATCCAACATAATCCAGAACAACTTGATGCCCTGGGTCCAATAGTGTCCGCGCGGTGACATGGAAAATAAGGATACTAAATCTATACGTCAGAATCACCATCACAGCCCAATATTCAAATATTTAGAGAGACGGGACTTTTCATTAATTACGGTTCCAACGTCCACAGAATTTCCAAAGCGGCTAACAGAGAAACTGAAATTAATTGGGGATTCAAATTAGGGGAATAAAAACGAAACTACGGGTAAGCATTTCCGAAATTTATCGAACTTATCGCCACTTCTAAAATTTTACCTACAACCTGGTGAAACGCGAAATATGAATACGTCAAAACTTAATCCGTTTGAAACAGTAAAATTGTCAGGCAAATAATTAAATTGTGCTCAAAAAACAATGGGCGGATAACAGAAGCATGAGAATGGTAGTTAACAGACACTTCAGAAAGCTGCGCTTTTCAGCACATGACCACTTTTCTTAACCAAATATCATACTATGTGATCGCCGATACCTCTGTCTCGACTCACTTAACTGTCCCCACTGCTCCACCCAGGTAACATTCATAATGGTTAAACATCTACCGGTGGACATGGCTCAACTTTTCAGACTTTACATAATGGGCCAAGATAAATTGACTGCATTTCGAATAAGTTTATTTCGGTTTCCTATTGTGTTTGCATCATTTCAACTTTGCAGAGGGGTAGGAATCTGTTCGTACACCTGCAGCGTGAGCAGAAATTCAGGGGGCGAAAGATTTCGACAAACAATCTTGAACTGACAATACATAACATAACGATTTACCTTCTTCCGCGTAGCAGTCCTGATGTCTATTCAGCAAAAATATCCAAAGTAAAAGCGATAGCGTTTTAAACAGCTCCATGTTTGACTGGCCAGGTTCGCTGAGCTCTTGTCATGTCTCTCCTCTCTCACACGTTAGACACTCACAAGTGCGGGAATAGAGCCGTCCAGGCTTCTGCGAGTCTACGGTTTTACGTGCCATATTTGGTATCTCGGGGGAGGGCATATAAGACTGGATTGACAAGGTGAACATGCAATCAACTTCGACTTCGAAACGAGGGTATGAGGAGGTCGCCAATGAGAATACTTTGTGTTAGACAGCACAGAGAACAGCCAGGTGTTAGCCGCAGAAAACGCTATTGCTCACGAGCACATCGCACGCTACACGCAGAATGGCTTAAATGAATATCCATTGCCGATTACTTATGTAAACTCAACTGCTATGGAATTTAGCGGTAAAGTAGCATGTTTTATCACAAAAATAGAAGACAAAATACCTTCATTTTGCATACTGCGCTGGAACAGCAAAACGCATAATTCAACTGAAAACTCACGAATACTGCTGCCGCCTTAAGCAATAGATGAAGACGTGCGGCTATAAAGATAAGCTGGGGTAAAACAGGGGCTATACGCTGTTAAATAGCGGATCTGTGAAACTGCTAAGTCAACTCCCACACTCAAAGAAAACTAATTGCTTTTCCACAGCCATCGACTGCTCCAGGACAACGAGTGAAAATGAAAAATTGTGCGTTTCAGGTGAGCACACGCAAAGCTTGCGGTGATGAGAGAGTTTTTGTTTTTGTTTCTGTTTATATTTTATTTCTTTGAAAGAAGAGCCTGAGAATCATGTTTTCAGCCAATTAAGCGCCTAAGATGAAAACATAATGCTTCAAAAGAAGTTTACAAGAGAAATGGTTGCTCTTTTCAAAGTTAAATTATTTCATACACTATGATTATTATTCTTATTAGCATTATTATTAGTAGTATTATTATAATTATTATTATTATTATTATTATTATTAATAATAATAATTATAATAAATAGTTAAACATCTCACTTGAGGCGGCATATTTCCCATCGCCAAAATAAGAAGAGTTAAATGAAAATTCTGCTAAAAAACGGCATTTCATATTAATTAAACCTCGACAAGACCCTTGCAAATTTCCTAGATTATCAAACACAATCAAAATTTTAATTTGACTACGCCTGCGTATTTTTATGTCAACTGTGCACAACAAGCGGCCCAGCCCATTTTCAGATATCTCCAATGCTCACCCCAGGAGATTGAACAGAGGCGTCAGTGGGGTATAAGCGCCAGAAAAATGAGGAGGTTTGCTGCAAAATTAGAGCTTAATCTCATGATTCCGCCACCGGAAAATGCTCAGGATAAGATTTTTTTTTTGTCTGCATTTATTTTTTGTTTGTTTGTTTACCCCACCCGAAAATGACGTATTTATATGACTAGTCTATGATCCATTTTTCCGGTTTCGATGGTAATTATGGTACCGCTTAATAATTAGGCCTGAAATGGTCGAAGATAATCCCACTAATTATCCACTGTGATCGGACAAAGTAGGCCCTTTCAGCACGAGCTAAATATTGTAATGCACCGTGAACATGAATCGTCGGCCAGATCTGCCGGTGATGCGCAAGTCAGGTATCTGGACGTCTGAATACGACCCCTCCTGTACGTGGACCTGCTTTTCAGCATGTCAACGTCTGGTAAAGAGATTTTTCGGTCGTCAGTTGCCGTTCAAGACAGATTCAGGAAATTGTCATTCATTTACATTATGAATGGCATATTTTAAATGGCACTCATATATATATATATATACACACACACACACACACACACACAACCCCAATTCCGAAATAGTTGGGACAAAGTGTAAATTATGAATAAAATCAAAACACAATGACTTTCCAATCACACCAGCCAGCAAATGAGCTCATTTCAAATTTGATGGCTGCTACATGTCTCAAAAAAGTTGGGACAGGGGCCTGTTTACCATGATATAGCATCCCCTCTTCTTTTTAAAACAGCCGTGGAGGCGTCTGGGCATTGAGGAGACAAGTTTCTTGAATTTAGCCATTGGAATTTGATCCTACTCTTGTTTAATACAGGCTTCCAGCTGCTGGAGAGCTTTGGGTCTCAATTGACGGACTTTTCGTTAAATTATATGCCAAAAGTTCTCAATCGGTGAAAGATCAGGACTGCAGGCAGGCCAGCTCAGCACACCGACTCTACTACGAAGCCATGCTGTTGTAGTAGCTGCAGTATGTGGTTAAGTATTGTCCTGCTGAAATGCACAAGGCCTTCCCTGGAAAAGATAGATCTTTTCACCTTTCAGCACTCATGGTGCTTTTTTAAAACATGCAAGTGTCCCACACCATGTGCACTAATGCTTTCCCATACCATCGGAGATGCTGGCTTTTGAACTGAATGCTGATAACAGGGGGGATGCTCTTTCTCCTCTTTAGCCCGGAGGACACCCATGATTTCCAACAAAAATGTCAAATTTGGACTCATCTGACCACAGGACACTTTGTCACTTTGGTACAGTTCATTTTAAATGAGCCTTGGCCCGCAGAACACAGCAGTGCTTCTGGATCATGCTCAACAATGGTTTCCTTTTTGCATGATAGAGTTTTGGGAGGCATCTGGATGGCAAGGCAGACTGTGTTTATAGACAGTAGTTTCTTGAAGTATTCCTGGGCCCATTTAGTAATGTCAATGACAGAATCATGCCGGTGAGTGATTCAGTCGTGTCTGAGGGCCCGAAGATCACAGGCATCCAGTAAAGGTCATCGGCCTTGTCCTTATACACAGAGATTTTTCCAGTTTCTCTGAATCTTTTGATAATGTTATGCACTATTGATGATGAGACCTTCTAAGCCTTTACAACTTGATGTTGAGGAACATTGTTTTTTAAGTATTCCACAACTTTTTTACACAAGCCTTCACAGATTGGGGAGCCTCTGGCCATTTTTACTTCTGAGAGACTCAGCCTCTCTAAGAAATCCCTTTTATACCCATCTATGCTACACACCTTATGCCATTTAACTCAATCACTTGCTAAATGTTCTTTCAGCTGATTCTTTTAAATATGATTTGCTTTTTTGCCTGTGTCCCAACTTTTTTGAGACCTGTTGCAGCCAGAAAATTTGAAATAAGCTCATTTAGTGGATAAAAATGTAAAGGTAAATGTCTCAGTTTCAACATTTGAAATGTTGTCTATGTTCTCTTGTAAATAACATATTGGCTCGTGACCTGAAAGTCATTGCATTTTGATTTTATTCACAATTTACACTTTTTCCCAACTATTTTGTAATTGGTGCTTTGCGTATATATATGTATAAAGTGGTGGCTGGTGAACTGGCGATAAGCTATGCACGTGTTTCATGATCGTTTAAATAAAATAAGATCGCTTGAAACGTCTTTATGCAATTCCATTGCTTCCAACCCCTCCAGTGCACAAGGACTTCAGTTCCGCTTGAGAATCTCTTACATACACGTTGATTGAATAATTGCTGACTACAGTAGAGAAACGTAAATATGCCACTTAAAGTCACACCCAATGCGTGAGAGTTGACAGGTGTGCGTTATAAATGAAAACTGGCCACACCTCATAATGTTGAGAGTTTCCGGAGTTTCTGTAATATATATATATATATATATATATATATATATATATATGTGTAGAGAGAGAGAGAGGGAGAGAGAGTGAGTGCATGAAGAGTGAGTTTCATGCTTCAGAGGATGTTCAGAGCAGAAGATGTCATAAAACAGGGGTAGGGAACCTTCTCCAGAAAGAGCCACTGTGGATGCCGGCTTTCATACCAACCAAGCTGCTACACACCTGATTTTACTAATCAACCTCTGGAATGTTTGTTGAGGGCCTTGATTAATAGAATCAGGTGTGTAGCAGCTTGGTGAATGTAAAGTGTCAGAATTTTGGTGGATACTCAAACACTCACACTCTTCACAAACTGTTCACTTTCTCTCACACTCACACACACATATACACGCGCGTGGACACATGCGCACACGTACATGCTTCATCCCTGTGTCTATTCTCTAACTGCCTCATCTAAATCTTCAATGTGCACCTAATGAAAAGAGCATTTCTGCATTTATGATGTTACAGAGCCAGGGTACTCAGCTCAACATAAACAAATCATTCCAGCAGCACGGCTGAAGCAATGATATCTCCAGCACACACACCAGCTCTACTTTGTTCTCCCATGTCCAGTTTTGTCTGTTCTGTGTTTGTTTGGCCTTAACTGAACCCAGCAAAATCAACCCGTTCACACAGCCAGTCAGTGCTGAATCACGGTTGATGGGTCCTGCTATTATTTATGCTACGTACATGTTAATTTTGCAGAATTCATAAGCTTGGGGAAAATATAGTTGCATTTATAAACAAGTGCTCATTTCTTTAAAGCAGTTTGTAAAGAAACACAATGCTTTGTTCTCTCTTATGATTCATTATCACATCACAATTTCATGCTAGGCTACCTCCCGTCACTGCCATCCCCCTCTTTAAGTAGAAAAGAATAGAGGTTGGTGGAGAAAATCAAGCACTTGACCTTTTGCTCTCTTGTTATAGCTGCTGTCATTCAAGTGTAAAAATCAGCTTTAAGATTCTCTTTAGGAGAAATGAAATGCACATTTGATCTGACATAGTGCCTTGTAGCCGTGTATCGTATGGATTAATCACTCAGCCATTTGAAGCAAAGAGCCCAAGCAGAACAAATGCACTAACACATTCTTCTACTTATGACTGTATTAAGTCTGATCACAGCAGTTCATTGAACATTTTTGATGTGAAGCACAGAGAGATTTGCTACACTCATAATGTGATTAAGCCTTGTTTAAGAGGACCTAAGGGAACCCTTTGCCCCTGGTCATGAGGAAATGGATATTTGCTACAGTCAGATTGTGAAATTTGTCATTTCTTGACATGACTAAAAAATTCTTAGTCAGTTTGTGAAATGGCTAAAGTTTGGAGCTAGCCATTTCATGAAATGACTGGTTTCACAATCTGACTGTGACATATATGCTCTCAAGCCCACAGAGAATTCGCTCTTATACTCTCATCTCTTACCCGCATCATTATTGGTTGCATTTTATTTTCTTGAAGTCTCACAAATTAATTTTACACACTGCAGTCCCAGTTAAATTCTCCACATTTATAGTGTGGCCCATAAAACTAATACTCCTACAGTTCACTATGGGTGTGAATACCCTCTGAATGTGCTGACTCTCAGCTTTAATTGGAGGGTATTTACTTTATCCTTACATTGATTGAACTGTGCCTTGAACTGCATACTGCCATTTAGTATGCATTATTGTCCAAATAATTATGGAATTCATACTATCTTCAGAATGTTTTAGTGTGTGGTGAACAAAGTGTGTTGAATTGGTCATGTGACAAAACATTTTTAAAGGGCTTGGAGACAAGAAAATGCTGATTGTTAATAGTGAAAATCTATTATGTAGGATACTGTATAAATTTAAACCCTTAGTCTGAAAATGCATTATGAAAAAAGTAGATGTCGGAGAAATTGTAAACCTGTCTACCAAGAACAATGTTCTTACGCAATAGCTTTGTCTCTGTATTATGAAGGCATTGGGAAGAATGTGAAAAGCTATGGCCCATTAATTTCATTGAGATGTTATATCATTTTAATAATTTTCTCCATAATTCATAATTCATTTTATAATTTGTCACAGCGTGGGGCTTCAGGGCTTAATGCCCAACTGAAAATGTACTTCAGTATCACCTCAGTTTTTCACCTCAAACTGTTACCACCAGCGTGACAAACCATTTTTAAACTCCGTTTGGAGAATCCGCTATTGCAGCACTTTAAAGTGCAATATAGTTTGATCCAACAATTCCCGTTTTTTTTTTGTATATTTTTTCTTTTCAAAGTCAGCCTCTATATACTGGAAAATACTTACAATTTCAATGGTCAGCGAGCTATGTATTCCACCTCTTCAAGAATTTAGAAATATCACATGGGAATGACAGATGGCATCCAATCTCATTCATTCATAGTCAACGAAATATCCAGCTGTCAGAGTGCTATCGACATGTACAATTATGAAGATTTCCAGCAATCAGTTTCTCCAGTAATCAACTTTGCTGGACTTATGTAAAATAAATATACATAAACAGACACATTCTCATGGTTTAATGACCAGTCATTTGCAAAAAATATCCAAAAAAGCCCATTTAATCTGTAAAATATTAGAATAGAGATTGGAAATGAGAACTATTAACCAGGTAAAGACATGAAATTGTACTGAAACTGGAAGCTTTAGGGCTTTGCTTTGCTTTAAGTCTCAAGGTTTGAGGTGTCATATGCAGAGACACAGAGGTCCCATTGAATCTTATTCTGAAATGGTTTGCACTTAAAACATTCTCAACTACAGTGAATTTTTATATAGCGAGTTTAGTATAGAAACGCAATACGCTGGCTTTTTAATTCACACGTCTTGAAGGGCTGAACATGGCCTGAGCACTTCTGCCGGAGGCATTAAATACGCTTTGTCGGAAAGAAAAGGAGCGACAAAAAGGAAGGCTGCATTATGAGTGAAGTAGCTGTGTGGCAGTTTGCAGATAAGAGCCATGACTAATAATCAGGAATAATGGCGTGATCCACGCGGACACATTCTTGGGCGCTCCGTCCAGGAGAACTCATCACCCGACGCATGCCAGGGCAGATGCGCCCCAGCGGGAACATAATCCACGCAATATGCCCGAGCTACGGGGGTTACGACAACAGCCTTTAGAAACAGCTACTGAGATAGACAAAACAATGCGTTTTCAACAAACTTCAAAGCCATCATTTAGACAGGCATGACCGTTTATTCAAAAATGCCTCAGAATATTTGCTTTTTGAAAAATTTCCTTCTTTTGTATTCAGATGTTCCTGTAAATCTGTCTAGCGTTTATCGGCTCAGTTTAAATGCAGGATGGGTCAACTGTGGGCCAAGTTGCTGTTTCTAATCTACTGAACTGAGTTCAGCAGAGACAAGAGACAGGTAAACCGCCCCCTTCTGCTGCATATGTAATTTTACAGAATTCAACAGTCAGGTGTCATACAGTCATTTCAGCTCTACCTCTCACTGCAATGAATACACACTGGT
Organism: Gymnothorax reevesii; assembly: GCA_029721435.1. NCBI lineage: Eukaryota > Metazoa > Chordata > Actinopteri > Anguilliformes > Muraenidae > Gymnothorax > Gymnothorax reevesii. The sequence goes on from CM056577.1 coordinate 79,513,043, forward strand.
GATTTATTTCGGGAAACGGATTACAGCCGATTCAGTAACTTCAGAGGTTTATTTCTCTTTGAAAGTTAAGACCATTTTATTGAAAGAGTAATGCACATTATCAATACTGTTAGCTCTATCATTTTATGTTTTTTATTTTTTATTTTTTAAGCGAATGAAGCACTTGAAGGCTAGTGTGCACGCACCCACACCTTCTGGATCTGTGAAAAACACTTTAATTTCAGCTATATTTCTCTGAGATTACCACAGCCGCTGTCTTTTAATGCTTTAGCGCCGACATTCACATTATTTAGTGTTTTGCCGGCTTAATCCTGGCTGCAACATTCTTCGTTCATATCGGCTTTGTATGAAAACAATGACACGGATGGAGATTCATACAGCGCTGGGAATGACTGCAATCAGTGTCTGGTGAAAAGGCGCTAGATCGGATTCCAGGAGTAGAAATACATTAACAGATATGTGCGCAGCATTTTCTGCGGAGAGCAAGAAAAGGATAAGAGGATACTGTTGTAGAGAGAGCAGGGAGAGAAGCTGAGGTGGGGAGTGAAAAATGTGTTGATTTGCCTGCATGGTCTAGATGTCTCTGGAGACCCCAATGAGAATTTATCATGAAAGACAAATTGCCATGTTACCATGGCCCTCTCCCTCCATCCCTTCTGGGTCTGTGTGTCTGTGTGTCTGTACAAGGGAGGGTACACTTGCATGTGTGTGGTGTTTGTGGACTCTATATCTGCAGGTGAAGCAGATAACTTTTTTTGCACAGAATGTTGTAACACAGACAGCAAATGATTGTGCTTTGTTTTCAGTGTGAGTGCATTATTATGTGGGTGGATGGGTGTTTTCACATATCTGTGTTCTCATATGGCCTGGCAAAGCAATGCTAAATTAGCCCACCTTCAGCACAAAGTGCAGCAATGACAATAATGGGATAATTAGGCCCAAGGACCATTACCTACTCGTATTCTACACTTTGTGCTTTAAGATAAATAATGGTGTGTGTGTGTGTGTGTGTGTGTGGGCGCATGACAGAGAGAGGTATCAAAGCAGCAAAGTTGCTCTCCACAGTGACCTAACTTGGGATAAATCCTTTCTCTATTCGTGTAAAAATCCTGTTGAGTCCATCCCTTTCTCTCTCTCTCTCTCTCTCGTCTGTAGGGGCTCAGGAACCTCTTCTTAAAACCAAGAGGTGTCTCTAAGGCACAGATAACTGATTGTTCCCCTCGTCCACCCATCAACTTCTTTGCTTTAATCCATTTTGCAGTAAATACCACAAATCCAATTTCATTGTGTGGAAATTTGTTTCTGCCCAGTGGAACACTGAAGGACTAACACCCATTTTCTTCCTGACACCACTCTCTGTCTCTTGGCTCTCCTCCACACTTTTCTGTTCTGTCCTGCCCCGAGCGATGGAGTCTCTTACCTCCACCCTCATGGCCCAGATACCTCGCCTGTTTCACCTGTGTGCTTCAGCAGGTGATTAGGAAAGAGAATCATTCATAAATATTGTCCAGTTCCTGCAGATCCCATCCACCGTTTTGCGCAGTTTCTTTGGATGAAGTGTTGAAGCCGGGGCAGTATGATTTCCTCTGGTGAGACTAGGGGCCGACAAGAGTTCTGCAATGGCTGATGGGTAATTTTTTGTACCATTCTGCCAGACTGACGTAGGTTGGTAGGGAGGGGGTTCATTTTGCCTTGTGGTTTATTTTACCACTATGTATTCTTTGCCACTGAGATATGAAACCCTGTGGAATGAAGGTCCTTCCAAATGAATATGAATATAATAGCCATCAAAGGCCAGGTAACCTTTTCTAAAAACCACTTACAACTCAATCTCACATCAATAGTCGGCTGTGGATTGGTTGTTGTGGTGGCTAATGGGAGAGCTTTGACACAAGAATGACTTTTAGTATCAAACATAAGATAATGTCTCTTCAAAGCACTTTCAAAAGAATCTTCCAGCAATGGATTGCATTTGATAGTTTGCCATTGATGAAGATTTAAAAGGCTTTTTTAAGTACTTTTTGAAACTCAAGCTGTCAAAATGTCTTTTTTTCAGCCTGGTCTCTTATGTATGTCTATACTCAATGGAATGGTATAGAGAGTACTCTTACTTTGTGGAATGTGACTATCAAAGATGCAGCCTCTTGAAATGAATTTTCCCAGCTTGCTGTCAGAAAAACAGGCATATGGAGAAGAAGGTTAATGCCTTATAATGAGAAATTAGACTGAAATTCCATTTAAAACCTTGACCAAATTATTAGTTATTGAGCTGGGAGAGTGGATAGATGGGTATTTACATTCTCAGGGGAAAAAATGCTTATATAAAATACAAACAGCTCCTTCAAAGACACTTTGTTTGCGCTATTTGAAGGTGTGTCGACAGTCTGATTCATTTCTGTTTGGTGTCCCTTACTGACATTCATTTTCTTCTGATTTAGGCACTAATTGCCTAATTTATTACAATCAGAGCAAGTAAGCAGCATGTAAAGAAAACACTCACATAGAATGGTGACATGTTTTGCGATTGGGTCATGTTAAAACATGTATGAACCACCAAAGGTGAACAGATCAAAGGTAGAAAGTAAATTAAATGCTTGCAAATTCCAACAGACTATTCACTTAGGGGTCTATTCTCCCATGCGTGTAAGTCGAAAAAAGCGCGTAGCTACGCACTTTTCAGCCTACGCGTATTCTCCCCTTAACTAAAATCTGTGCATTACGCGCCCTGAAGGCAGTTACGCCCTTGGGGCGGAGCAAGGCCAGAATCGGGGCGTTTCCGGGCGTTTCTCATGCAAATAACACTTACGCGTATTCTCCCTCTGGCTTACGCGCTTTTTCTGTTAAGCGCTTTTGAGGGCTGTATTAAGGTCAAGCGCCAACATAAGGCGAAATGAAATATTGCGTTTGATGTCGGTTATCGGCCGAATTTTAACATCAATTTTATTTTATTTAACATGGTAAAAGTTGAGATATTTAATATTCGATTGTTCTTCCTTATTTCTAAACTAGATTTCTCAAAGTCATAATAAATTATCAAACAAAATCATTGCATGATATTACGCATCAGCCTCTCCTCTAATCAGTTCAATTACAAACGCATAGCAATTAATTAATACGAGTATACATAAGACCTTCATTCTACCATGCCCTCAAAATCTTAAACCAAAATGCCGGTCCTGCATTTGCTTGCACTCTTGCGTGATTGGGAAAGAGTAAGTGGAGCACGCCGAGCTCGAAGACGAACACTCATATATCGGCTTCGTTTGGACATCCTGGGACTAACAAACATCGAGTGCATCCAGCGCTTTCGTCTGGACCGTGCATGAGGCAATCATCTATCTTTGCCGACTTCTGAATGAACAGCTATCCCGCCGCAGCAATTTTCCACAAAACATACCCGTGGTCATCAACGTCAGAACTGCGCTGTCGCTCCTGGCATCTGGGTCGTTCCAGAGAGTGGCTGGTGATGTCATACACATATCACAGGCGTCTGTGTCAAGGTGTCTGATGCAGTTCGTTGACGCTCCAAGTTCTTCTCCATGCACTCCCACTGCAGAAAGAGTGCAGTGCTCATGTGCAGTGAAATGAACAGTGGATGATGGTTGCCCACCACCTGTTGCGTGTACACTTCTCCGGTGTGCAGAGAGCCTGGCTTTTACAGCGCCCCGCAGATCTCTCCATTTATGCTTTAAATCGGGTATACTGCGCTTGAATCTCCCCTACGAAGCCACATCCAGAACGACTAGGAGCTTCAGTGCTCGCTTGCCATAAAACACGAACATCTGTGAAATTTGGTTTTCCGCTTTGGCTCGCTTTGGCCATCATTGTCTTCATGTTCTATTAACAAATGCGACTGCCCTATATGTTAGTGATAATCTAAAAAGTTGTGATATTCTCATGAGTGAAGAGATTGATTTTCTAATTGAGGATATCTGTATCTATTGACGAACTCGTGTCTTTGTAATTTTTTACCATTGATAATACTGTGTATTTTAATGTGTGAATAAGATATTAAATAGGCTACTCTAGATTGAGCCCTACCCTGGCCAATACCAAAGCACTACCCATTTGTTAATCAATTTTAGTCTATAAAGAATAACCAACATGGGGAGAATCATTTATCAGTAAATGGGATAATTGATTATAATAAAGTATTAGGCACAAGTTCAAGTGAATGTGTCGCTCAAATCAAATAGGATATGATAGGCTATGGATATGGACTTCCGTCATTACTGAGACGGTTTCGGGGCAGAGAGATGACCGTATGCGGGGTAAGAATCCTTGTTAAAGCGTTTCCATGTCCTTTAGTTGCAAACCTGACATCGGAGTAGTTTGATCTTTTTGTGTGACTATAATGTTCCCTTTGTCTTCTTTCCCTGTCTTCCACGGAACAAACAGGCTGGTGTAGGAGGGGCACATTTTCAATGATCTGATTGCGCTGATTGAGAAGCGCTAAATTCTATATTCATTATTTCATTATCGCGGCAATTTGTTTGTTTGCATAGCTTTAATGCTATGGTGGCTAGAGTAAGAAATAACAAGTGTTTGCCACTAACATAACAATATCCCCCGCCGCCTCAATTTTATGTGTCCGTACGGACGGACGGAGCCCAATGCTATATCCCTCGCTTCGCACTAATCGCGCGGCGGGGGATAAAAAAAGAGATGTCTGAATTACGTCTTGTAATTGGCACAGACATACATAGGCCTTCTATTACAGCGGCATATAAAACCTCGTATCTGCAAAATGACAAACTTCACAGGAAAATAAAAAATAAATATGATTAAATATTATTAAAAATTAAATAACAATAATAAAATAATATAAATGGATAAATATAGTTTAAAATAAAAAAATGTTTAATTTTGCATGTAAGAATAGTGGACATACGAGTTTTCGTTTCTTATCAGTTTGGAGATACGAGGTTTTATCAGCAGGCCGACAGTATTCAAATTTAAATTCTGGTTTGCGTTTACCATGGACCACAAATGCATTTCATGATTAATCAGAAAATACTTGTTCCTTGTTTTCTTAATAGCCATAATCAATGAGCTTTGTACAGAGTCTGCCTCTCTTTTGGATCAGTCACACCTCTTTCATAAGGCCGCCTACATTCTGAAGTTAAGCGCTGTGGGCGTGATCGAAGCGCGAAGGGGAGAATACGCGTAACTCAAAAGCACTTAATTCGAATCGCGTAAAAAAGGACTTACGCGCTAATGGGAGAATAGACCCCTAAGTGTCCACCCTGAGAATTTTCTGAAAGCAGATGAATATCTTTGTCAAACTTTTGAGCTAAACTTTCTTCCTCTGGAGACGATATAGGGGAAATTATAGGGCTAATGGGCTCCTGTTTAACACATGAAAGAAACAGTCACAGGTCAGTCACTGTTCAGATCTCAAAAGCATTGTATTTTATTCTGCCCAATTGATTGAAAAAGCTAAACGCTTGATTATACTTCTCCAAACCCCTTGGCTGTGCAGAGACAAAAAAAGAAATTAAGTTATCGATTCTGTTACTTTGCGGGGGAACAGTTTGAGATGGTTTCTGAGCACACATAATTTTGAATGGTTCTTTACACCCAGTTTAGAATTGTGATAAATACATATTTTTATCTGAGCGCACGCAGACAGACGTATTCTGTCCACCAGCTGAGCTGCATGAGGATTGGCTGCACATATACAGCCAGCCGGGAGCAGTCATGCCCAGAGATAACACTGTCCTCTGGCCTGAAGTCCTCGATCTATGTATGACTCAACAGTCAATGCTAGATAGTCTGAAAGCCTCAGTAACTGCCAACAAAGTCAACCAATTTTTACACTGACAGCCAAGATGAGCCACCGGAGCTATTATTTATAGTGTTTTTAAAAATGGAAGAGATTATGAGCAAATAAAGGTTATGACAAATCTCAGGAATCTGTGGATTTCTGTCTGCGATTCCACATGTCTGTCCTTGGGTCCTCTTACTCTGGTTTGAAGAAAAAAAAAAAGTTTGAACAGCTAGTACTCATTCTACCATTCAATGATCAACGGAGTTGATTTATTCCAGAGACACCAGGTGCAATGACTCTACATCAGAATAATGACTTCAATTAAACAATTAGAAGTTGGAATGAACAACAGCAGGCCCCCCGGCCCCCGAGGACAGGATTTGGCCACCCCTGTGTTTGACTAATGAGTGCATTAAGGGATTCACCTGTCAGGAGCACCATTACGTTACTTTGCCCAGACATCACCGGGCAGGATGCAGAATAAACAGTGAAATCAGCCCTAACCTAATAATGTCATCATTATAAAAGCTTGCTCATGTAAGTCAATGTGAACAAGGCCTTCCGTTCTCCAGCCCTGGCACACATACGCACACAAACATACACCGGTATCACCCACAGCTCTCGGTCCCCATGCTGAGAGCTTTGTGGTTTGAGGCCAATGTTCAAATATACAGTCAGCCTCCTCAGTCCCCTGGGCCCGAGACAGACCAGCTGTACTCCATGTAGTACGGACATTCTCATGAGCATGCGCACACACACACACACATGTGCACACAGGTGAGGGGCATGTAAATGATACATTGGCTACATAGCCTTGCAGAACCAGGTTAGTGCAGTTAATTAATCAGACAAATGGCTGAAGACCAGGAGACACTTAATCAAAGTGATTAACAATTCTCCTTTGACTCAGCCAGGGTAAGCTGGACCCAGAAAGAGGATGAGGAGGGGGATGTCTGAGAGACTCTTTACCAGCTCTGATAGGACCACTTCGTCAAAAAAGAGAATATTTATTGCAGCATACAGGCATACAATCATACATTGAGTTTGGCAACATGGCTCTGTGATGAGAGATCCCTGCCCGCCCGAACGAGGAACTGAAGGCATGGAGCTGCTAGTAATTCCCCTCCAAGGAACAGAGCCAACAGCAGCAATAACCTCACGAAAGAGACATTGCTATAGAACGAAAATTTAGACAAAGAGCTGGATTAATGAATACAATAGATCAATTGATCAGTGGAGCAGGGGTGGAGGAAGGTTGTTGAGCGAGCGCACCAAGGAGCAGCTTCCCGAGGTGAGCTTAAGTAGAGTAGCATATTACTAGCCAAGCAATCAGGCAGTTAGGTCAGATCACAATCATGTGTACTCACTGCTCCTCTGTTAGCAGGCTTGACTCCATGGCCTATCAGAACTTGCACCAAGTCTTCATTTCTGATAGGACCACTTCATCAAAAAAGAAAATATTTATCGTAGCATACAGGCATACAATCATACATTGAGTTTAGCCATGTGGCTCTGTTATGAGAGATCCCTGCCCGTCTGAATGAGGAACCGTAGGCAGGGAGCTGCTAGTAATCCCCCAACGGAACCATGCCAGCAAGGCCAGCTGAAATTCAGAAAGTTAAGCAGTAGATGCATAGTGGTCGCCTGGCAGCTGACAATTTCTCTTGAAGCTGATACAAGAGAAATGCACTATATGAGTGTGCTATATGTTGTGACAGCCTGGCAGCTGGCACAATTTCTCTTGATGCCGATACAAGAGAAATGTTCTATACGAATTGTATAATGTGTAGTGACAGCCCGGCAGCTGGTACAATTTCTCTTGATGCCAATACAAGAGAAATATACTATATGAAGTATACTATGTGTAGAGATAGCCCAACGCCTACCTTTATTTCTCTTGAGCCATTTCAGGAGAAATATGCTACAATACAATCTGTTGTGACAGCAAGCTGGTAAAAGTATGATGAAATGAGATAAGCTACTTTTTTTTCCAATGAAGGTGTGAGTAGTGATGATTGAGATGGTGTAGAACAGTGTTGTGATGCTGATACCCTGACTATGTGAATGCGAGATGATGCGTGAGCAGGAGTGTGTGAAGGAGTGAGATTAGTGTGTTGTGTTTGGACATGCAAACAACGTTACAGTTAAATACAGACAAATCTCAAATCATTTTGCTCGCCAACTAAAATGCAGAAAAGTTAAGAAGCAGTAGATGCAAAGCCCGGCAGCTGACAATTTCTCTTGAAGCCAATACAAGAGAAATACACTATATGAGTGTGCTATATGTCGTGACAGCCCGGCGGTTGCCATGATTTCTCTTGATGCCGATACAAGAGAAAAGTATACAAACCCCAAAACCAGTGAAGTTGGCACGTTATGTAAATCGTAGATAAAAACAGAATACAATGATGTGCACATCCTTTTCAACTTATATTCAATTGAATACACTGGAAAGACAGATGTTTAATGTTCAAACTGAGGAACTTTATTATTTTTTTGCAAATAATTAATTTAAAGGCAGCAACACATTGCAAAAAAGTTTGCACAGGGGCCTTTTTACCACTGCGTTACATCGCCTTTCCTTTTAACGTCACTCAGTAAACGTTTGGGAACTGAGAAGACCAATTTTTGAAGCTTTTCAGGTGGAACTCTTTCCCATTCTTGCTTGATGTACAGCCTAAGTTGTTCAACAGTCCGGGGTCCCCGTTGTCGTATTTTACGCTTCATAACGCGCCACACATTTTCAATGGGAGACAGGTCTGGACTACAAGCTGGCCAGTCCAGTACCCGCACTCTTTTACTATGGAGCCATGCTGTTGTTATACGTGCAGAATGTGGCTTGGCATTGTCTTGCTGAAATAAGCAGGGGTGTCCATGAAAAAGATGTTGCTTGGATGGCGACATACAGTATGTTGCTCCAAAACCTGAATGTGCCTTTCAGCATTAATGGTGCCTTCACATATGTGTAAGTTGCCCATGCCTTGGGCACTAATACACCCCCATACCATCACAGATGCTGGCTTTTGAACTTTGCGCCTATAACAGTCTGGATGGTTCTTTTCCTCTTTGGTCCGGAGGACACGACGTCCACAGTTTCCAAAAACAATTTGAAATGTGGACTCGTCAGACCATAGAACACTTTTCCACTTTGCATCAGTCCATCTTAGATGAGCTTGGGCCCAGCGAAGCTGGTGGCGTTTCTGGGTGCTGTTGATAAATGGCTTTCGCTTTGCATTGTGGAGTTTTAACTTGCACTTGCAGATGTAGCGACGAACTGTAGTTACTGACAGTGGTTTTCTGAAGTGTTCCTGAGCCCATGTGGTGATGTCCTTTACACACTGATGTCGGTTTTTGATGCAGTACCGCCTGAGGGATCGAAGGTCACGGGCACTCAATGTTGGTTTTCGGCCTTGTCGCTTACGTGCAGTGATTTTTCCAGATTCTCTGAACCTTTTGAGGATATTACGGACCTTAGATGATGAAATCCCTTAATTTCTTGCAATAGCTTGTTGAGGAACACTGTTTTTAAACTGTTCGACAATCAGCTAACGCATTTGTTCATTAAGTGGTGACCCTCGCCCCATCCTTGTGAGTGACTGAGCATTTCAGGGAAGCTGCTTTTATACCCAATCATGGCACCCACCTGTTCCCAATTAGCCCGTTTCCCTGTGGGATGTTCCAAATAAGTGTTTGATGAGCATTCCTCAACTCTCTCAGTTTTTGCCACTTGTGCCAGCTTTATTGAAACATGTTGCAGGCATCAAATTCCAAATGAGCTAATGTTTGCAAAAAATTACAAATTTTACCTGTTCGAACATTAAGTATCTTGTCTTTGCAGTGTATTCAATTGAATATAGGTTGAAAAGGATTTGCAAATCATTGTATTCTGTTTTTATTTACGATTCACACAACGTGCCAACTTCACTGGTTTTGGGTTTGTACTATATGAGACTATGATGTGTCGTGACAGCCTGGCGGCTGGCACAATTTTTCTTGATGCCGATACAAGAGAAATATTCTATACGAATGTTCTAAGAGTGACAGCTCGGCAGCTGGTACTCATTTCTCTTGATGCCGATACAAGAGAAATATTCTATATGAATTGAATTATGTGTAGTGATAACCCAGCAGTTGGCACGATTTCTCTTGATGCTGATATAAGAGAAATATTCTATATGATGTGTATTACGTGTCATCACAGCCCGGCAGCTAGCACAATTTCTCTTGATGCTGATACAAGAGGAATATTCTATACGAATGTTTTATGAGTGACAGCCCGGTGGCTGGTACTCATTTCTCTTGATGCCGATACAAGAGAAATATTCTATATGAAGTATACTATGTGTAGAGATAGCCCGATGGCAACCTCAATTCTCTTGAAGACATTTCAAGAGAAATATGCTACAATACGATCTAGCGTGTCAGCAAGCCGGTACAAGTATGATGAAACGAGATGAGCTTTTTTTTACATATATTAATGAAGGTGAGAGTGGTGATGAATGAGATGGCATAAAATAGTGTTGTGACGTTGATATCCTGACTATGTGACTGGAAGAATGCTAGACGACGCGTGTGTAGAAATGTGTGTCGGAGTGGAGGTTAGTGTGGTGTATAGGGCATGCAAACATTGCAACAGTTAATTACCAGACATATCTTACAACATTTTGCTCATTAATTTTGCAGCTACATAATGTCCTTGAATCCAGGGTGAAGGTATTGATTATACGCCAAAGACGACCAACATCCCATGGCCTTCAGTGTCGAGACAGACGCAATGGAAGTGGTGGTTGTGCTGCTCCAATATGGAAGGAGTGGAGAGAGTGGAGTTGAGGGGAGAGGCCAAAGCTAGCAAACTAGGCAAAGTCGTGAAATAAACCAGGACCGAGAGATGGGTCTCCCGGCTTCCATGAGGAACAGATGTAGTTTGCTGGATATACTCCATGAACCACACTGTTCCGATGGTGGAGACTGGGCAGCACTTGGCAGAGGGTCAGATGGCAATAATGGTGAAGACCAGAAGCAGCATGCTCAGGGCAGGGCCCCACCGCAGACATGGAGGGAACGCAAAACCAGGCAAGTAGTGAAGAGCAGGAAGTGGAAGCGGTGCTGGGGATATACCATGAAATAATGTTGTGTTCACAAAGTTGATATAAAAATAAATTACCATGATTGCAAAATATGAAGATCATTCATGAATCTGAAAGCTGCAAAAATCCCCCCCCAAAAAAAAACAATGATGCCGGCATTAACCAAAAACCAGAAGCTAACAACAGGCATAACCCAAAGACCAGAATCTAATAGCAGCATGCCTTTACCATCAGGTCTTTATGGCTTTTGGTAAACTAACTAGCAAACTTAAAGGGTATATTACATTCTGAGCAGACAGAAACAGCTGCATTTTGAAATTTAAATGGCCATAGAACAGCACAACATGAACATGATTACCATTCCTGTGGCATTTTGTCGGACTGTGATAATTTATCTCATGTTCACGTTTCATCCGCTTTTTAGAATGTTTTCCACCTTGTGTATTTTTTAGACGCTTAAAATCCAGGGCGATCTTATAACAAATCTGTTTTAAATTCATCTTTAAAAATGTCCCAAAATGCTACAATTAGAGACGTAATTCAGAGGAGGACTTCTTTTTTTTTTTTTTATTATTCAAATTATTGGCATCCTTTCACTCTAACACCGTAGCCCAGTTAGGTTTGCCTGCTTTTCACCATCACATCTTAGTTGTATAGGCTGAAATTGCTTGATTGTTATTTAGGACAAGTACACGGGAGCAGATTTAGGGAAGGGTGGAGCACCTGCAATTAGCGAAATCTAAACTCAGGCTTCTTCCCAGAGGCATTTTAAATTCAAGAAATTACACGTGACTGCCTACACGCCCCATGACAGCAAGTGGACTTATTACACTTTCAAAAAAATCCTAGTTCAACTTTACCATATCCCAACTCTGCATTTCATCTCTCATTGTATTATTTTTAGGTGATCTATAATGATAAAATAAGAATAAAGAGATTTGTTTTCAGACCGCCCTGGATTTCAAGCACCTAAAAAATACACAAGGTGGAAAACATTCTGTAAAGCGGATGAAAGGTGAATGTGAGATATAAATTATCACAGTCGCACGAAATGCCGCAGCAATGGATATCTTGTTCATACTGTGCTGTCCAATGGCCATTTAAATTTCAAAATGCAGCAATCAAACATGCTGTCTTAGGCCTCATTTACATTGTCAGTGTAATGTGACCCAATTCCGATTTTTTGTTCTTATGTGGCACAGATCAGATATGCTCGTTGAAAGTGTAAACAGGAAAAAGACGCACACATTTGGATATTTTGAGATCGGATACAGGCCTCATTCATATGTGGAAATAAATTGGATATGTGCCAATGTGACCGCCGTGTAAACAGGATGTTCGGATTTTCTTACACATTGCGTCTCTAACGTCATCAAATCTGCGACCATTTAGCTTATTTTGTCGCATAAACAGTGAACGCACAGTAAATGAACGAGGTTTTATATTTGAGAAGCTGGCAGACTTGTGCATGGAGGCTTTCTCGCACCTAGACATTCCTATGAATGACTGAAGGGGCAATAAGTGCAGCAGATGCACAAGATGCAATAGTGGCCCTTTTCCTCCTTCTCTGCCTAAAAATCCTGGCAATGTAAGGCAAGGTTTTCATGCACCGGAACATTATCATCAAATATCATATTGATATCAAATATTGTCGGCCTGCTGATAAAACCTCGTATCTTCAAAATGATAAACTTTACAGGAAAATTAAAAAATAAATATATTCAAAAAATTAAAATATAAATAAAATAAAAAATGTTTAATTTTGCATGCAAGAATAGTGGACATACGAGTTTCTGTTTCTTATCAATTTGGCGATACAAGGTTTTATCAGCAGGCCGACAATATGTCAGCATCATCCATTTTTTTGGCTTAGCAGTCAGCGCTAGGTGCAGAAGTAGGCGTGGCTTAATTTTTTTTTTAAATCTAAATGTTGGCATGCAAAATGTTTCAGATGTTGTAGGCAAGTGTAACCGTGTGAATCAGATATTGGCCAGTTGATAAAATATGAGAAATCGCACGGTAAAAAAAAAAAAATCGGATGCAGGCAGCAAATTCGATGTGGTCATTAAGACTTAGGCCGTGTTTACACTGTAAGTCTTGATGCCCAGAAAAAGCACGTGTTTATACGAGTATTCATCTGAGTGGCAGCAGAGTATCTCTTCAATGAACGAGCCTGTAGGCGTGACTTCTGTTGAATGCACAAACTTACTTGAAGCATAACTGTGGTGTTATATTATTTTTAGCGAAAAAAATAACCGCGTTTCTAGAATTCTGAGGTTACGAGTGGACAAAGCAGACTTGGATTATACTGGACGATGCGTTGGACAATGGTTTGAAAGTTTGTCAATGGACGTTTTGTAAGAGTTTTCCCATTGCTACTGGGTGACCCCATTTGCTTCCAGCAAAAAAGGAATTTGGATAATTTTTCAAAACTCTCCAGTGGCCATAAAGTTGTGCCAGGTGAAGAATAACTTCGCCGTTCAAGACATCTAATGGTGAGTAATTGATATACAAATTATAGTTTTTGAGTGGAGTATCACTTCTAGCTGATGCAATCACGCCCTTCGAGCTATAGCTAATAGCCTGGAATCCATCCATATCCATAAGTTTTGGTCGCTCCCAACGGTCACTTGCTTGTATGTCTGGCCTCAGTCAGTAGACCAGCGTTTGACTTTCAAATATTCGCTCAAAATCCATGCAAGATCTGTGGCTCACATTCGCAAGGGTGTCCCACCCCTTTAGACATACTTAAAAATAAATAAAATACCACAGTTCTGCATTCAGCGGAAGTCCCGCCTCCCGGCTCGTGTTTATACGAGTATTCATCTGAGTGGCAGCGGAGTCTCTGGGCAATGAACGATCCAAGAGGCTCATATATTCATATATTCACTTCATTAGTGACTTAAGGGCTAAACGCTAGCTATACGACTGGGGCCAGACTGATCAGTCAGTGACCGTTGGGAGCGACCAGCACTTGATAATTATGGATTCCAGGCTAATAGCTAATGCCAATTACAGTGAAATATGTTTTGTAATTTAGTATTATTTTAATTTAGCCTTTACTTTACCGGGGAATCCCACTGAAATAAACAAAATGCAGATATGGCCTAAAATTATCCTGTTCAAAACCTAACAACCACTCCAAGAGTAAACGCAAGCAAGCCACAATCAAATTTTTAAGCTCATGTCAAATAACATTTACGAATGCCGTTGCTGGCCAGCTTACTCATATTCGATTGGTGGTTCTTGCCAAAAGGTCATTCAATCAGCCAAGGGCAGAAAACATGAATATTCATATATTCCCTTCATTAGTGACGTAAGGGCTAAACGCTGGCTATATGACTGAGGCCAGACTGATATCAGTCAGAGACCGTTGGGAGCGACCAGCACTTGATATGTATGGATTCCAGGCTACACTCAAGTCTCATCACAAAAACTTTTTCCTAAGCTTCACTTATCCAGGAGTAAAAATGAAGAGAACTAGCAGCTCGGGTAACTTCACAAAATGCAATATTACTGTACTGAAGCACAAGCACTGCCACGACTTCCATGAAATGTTTGCACTCACACACGCTCACACACACTTGTTTGCAAGACATACAGGTTCTGCGTTTTAAAAGCATCCGCATGCTTTCGACACCCGGAAAAGACCGCTTTCGAATAGTAGTGATTCGCAATAGGTGAGCAGATTGCAATTGTTGCCGTAGAGAAATTATTTAACTACCAACAATGAGTGTTGCCTTGCCAAGCGAGAACTGGAATTGAGAAGCATTCGTGGCTGCATCCGGATTAGTATGTGCTGCTCTAAATTTACGGTTTGACAAATGACACCAATACACCAAAGATTCCTTCCGCAAACACAGGGCAATGTTTCGAAACAAGCCGCTTTTTCAGACGAATAAGTTTGTGCGTGCTGGCCTTCATGATGGAGCACTCCCAGCACAGTAGAATAGCTAAGGCGAACATGACATCGTACACCAGAGCAACATGAAACCCACCAAAGTGCAGTAGCCAATATAAACATTGGTATTGAAGTCTGCAGCGATAATGAATACCACGCACCTTTGTTGAGCGAGCGCACTGAGGAGCAGCTTCCAGAGGCGGGCTTAAGTAGAGTAGCATATTACCAGACAAGCAATCAGGCAGCTGGGTCAGATGGCAGTCATGTGCCCTCAGGTAGAAGCTGCTCCTCTGTTAGCAGGCTTGACTCCATGCCCTACCAGAACTTAAGTCAAGTCTTCATTTTCACACCAGCAGACTCTAATTGGACCATAGGTACACATAGGACACAAGCAAAGGACTGCGTGTGTTTCTGTGTAGGCCTGTCTGTTTGTCTGACTGTTTGCGGGAGCATGTGTTGAGTATGTGTGTTTGCGTGAGGCCTGTCTATTTGTTTCTCAGACTGGCTTCTGCAGGTGTGCGCGTGCATGTGTGTGCGTGTCATTATGTGTATGAACGTACGCATGTTTGGGTGATTATGTTCTGATATTGACTATCTGCCATAAAGGGATCTGAGGGGATCTGTGAGACTCAGGCTGAGCGAGTGATAACACCGATCGATGATTACAAGTGCCTGCTGCAGCACAGCGATTCAATCTCCTCAGGCTATCAAATGTGCTCCTCTCATCCTCTGCTCTACTGTGCTGGCTGCAGAACACACTTCTCACCAACAGGGGGACAGTACTTAGTCACACAGGACTGAGTCAACCTGACTGCAGTGTACGGTTAAACTATACATCTTGGACACCCACAGTTCAAGAAGACAGCCCAGTTTCTGTCCACACTAGCAATCTACAGAACTACCACTGGCTACAGGACCCTTTCCAAAACGCTGAACGAATTTTCTTGTTGCTTTTGTGCCTTTAAACGAGGCATTTAAACTTGATTGCGGAAAAACTACTACATATCCATCTATATGAATTCATACCCTGTGAAATGATATTCTTAGGTTATGTCTGATACTAAATGCAAAAGCTCCACCCAGCTCATTCCCTGTAAGATATTCCTGATGCAGACGGTTTTCAGCATGTTTATTTTTTACGATCTCATAACAAGGAATCATGTCAACTTCTGCAGCTGCCTGAGACACAAAAATGGAAGGACTTATGGCAGTCATGTCCAAATACCATGTCTGGACAGACCTATCGCCATATTAAATCGCATTACGCCTCGTACAGTAAACATGAATCTTCATCGAGTAAACAAAAAAAGCAGCCAGCACACAAATGGAGTGAATCGATGTTGTAATGAAATTTGTCACTTTCTGTTCCCGCAAGATTATGACTCTTGATGTGATTACGGCTGCTGCTTTGCTCTGGGTTATGGCAAGCTACTTTGCAGAGACAGGAAGTTGCCCCTCTGTAGTGTATCACACAGGGCGAGGAGGAATGGAAACCTGACAGCTTCCTGTTGGAGATGATGCTGCTCTCCCCTTTGCGTCAGATACCCATCAGACACCTGTCGCTTCACATTATTCCTTTTATAGATAGACTCTTTTTATTATATATATATATATATATATATATATATATATATACACCCAGACGGCAGACAAATTAATGAAAAAAACCTGAATAAATGCCTGGACAAACAAGAAACAACAACTGCAGCTACTTCTGTTCACTTTTCTAGCATGGTTTGGGTCCACTCGTCCTCCCTTAAGGCAGAAGGGTCACTACAAATCAATAATCAATGCAAAGTCAGGCCCCTAATATACTTCAATAGTGAGTATAGATGCAAACATCTGTGGACGAGCTTACGGACTGCGGATTCGCAAGCAGGTCAGGTTAAACTAGAATTCAGTTCTTTCCAACAGACAAAGGCATCCTGCTTTCTTGAGCATGAGTCGCAGTCGCAAAAATCTGGGTGCATGGCAGACGTCCGCTAGCTGCCCACGCGGACATCCGCTGACGTCAGTCGGTGACAAAATTTATGTTTTGCAGAGTCTAGCTGGCCCTTGTGGCTACACAGACGCGTAAAGAATAATTTACACGTTGATCTGTAAGAACACCTTTATATCCTACGATGAGGCGATGGATGGGAGAGGTCTCTTCCAGGATGATGATGGCCCAAGCATCACAGTTCACAAGGGGTCACTGAATGGTTTAATGAGTATTAAAATAGCCCTAATAATATGCCACCACCTTAATAGTCACCGGATCTCAAACCAAGTGAATATGAGAGATTTGGAACAACATGCTAGACAAGGGGTGTCCAATCTCATCGATGAAGGCCCAGTATGGCTGCAGGTTTTTGCTTCAGCCCAGGGCTACAACATCTAATTCCACTGATTAATTGAGCTGAGGGCTCAATAAAGACCTCTGTAAGTAGAATTAGGTGTATTAGTGCTGGGCTGACACAAAAACCAACAGCCACACTGGCCCTTTATGGATAAGATTGGACAACCTTATGTTTGACAGTAGTCTCTGTCACCTTCATCAAAACACCAGATGGTGGAATATCTCTTCGAAGACACTCCAGCTATATCGTAAAGTTTCCCTCCAGACAAGCTGTAGCTGATCTGCCAGCTCGTGGAGGTCCTTACAAAGACTGTTCATGTTGATTATTCCATCAATGTGTCACCCGTCTGTGAGTGTGTGTGTGGGTGTGTGTGTTTACTGGACAGCGTAGCATATAGGTGCAGGCATAATAGGACGGAGAGGGAAGACGAGCTGATGACAAAGGTAGCAGAGCCGGATTCAGGTTCCCGGCGATGGACACAATAATGAGGCTCACAATGAGCATGTGGCCCGGCTGCGCCACCAAAATGCCGAGATTATGCCGCAATTGGAGCTATAACTCTGCTTGAATAGTGCCCTTAAAGAGCCATTAAAGCCTTTGTTCCTCAGCTCTTTTCCATCCACTGAAAATATTGCTGCGCACATCTCCTCTCCCATTCTGCTCTCTGCCATGCTGCCAACTGCTCAGATTTGATGGAATTTTCCTCTTCTTAAGATGATTTAATATTTCCACTTTTCTTCCTCAAAATAAATTTAAGTCTGGAAATCCCTCTCCATCGGATCAGTATTTGGGACAAAAGAAGCTGACCAATCATAGCCTGGAACGGTGAGTTATGGAAGTCGCAGCCAATGAGCCCCACAGAGAGAGAGAGAGAGCCTGCTCACTGGGCCAATACCAATTCTGCGGGTAGACCCACATAGGGGCATTGTTTCGGTATAAGGAGGAGCTAATGTCTTAAACCCAAAACAGGCTTATAATATCAGAACTAAGTGTTCTCTTTTCAATTATATCACCGGCATTTACACGTATATACCGTATGTTCATCACTTACAGTTCATTTATATAGATGAATATTTACTTAGGCAATTCAGATTAAGTGCATTCATTGCTCAAGAGTACAAATGCATTGCGACAGTAGGGAATCAAATTTGGCCGCCACCGGGCCCAGACTATTTCCTGGCCATTAGTATAAGCCAGAGCCGCCCAAATCACAGTCTTCGAAGGCCAAGTACTGCTGGTTTTCCACCCTGCCTTTACCTGGGAGTCAGGTGTGATGACAGGCTGGCTAATCAATGGAAATAACTGTTCAGTTAATTGGTGAGACGGACTGAAGCCCGGGCCCGGATTTGGATTTGAAGGCCAGATTTGGGCAGCCCAATTATAAGATAAATTGTACTATCATTGGTAAAGGGCCAATCCCAGCAATTCTTTAACCAGTCTTTAACTAAGTGGGTCTCTGTGTGAAAGCCTGCCTTCTTTTGACCTTACACCTTGTTACTGACAGCATATTTTGGGCAAAACATATGGAGACTCAACATTTACAGAGGCAGCATCTCAATTTTCTGCCAAAACACAATGACAATGGCTCCTGAAGTACTAGGCTCGTCTTCACAGTAGAGCTGAAGCTGAAAACATCACCCCTTCAATCTTCCTCCTTCTCCTCTCTCCTTGTGTCTCTCGCTGCGTACACCTGTGAGGACCTTTTGGCAGGCTCAGCAGAGTAATTTATGGAAGTGAGGGCCGAGCTGCGTTCTGTCTCTGGCTCGGGCAGTGATGGAGGCTGAGGAAGCCGCGCTCTTGCTGGGCTCAGTCCTAATGCAAGCTTGGCATGGAGCTACCTGCTCCAATGGCATCTGTTCACTTGGAAAAATGTACCATCATCAATGCAAGAGTCACCATCACATCACAACCAGGAG
The DNA here is from genome assembly GCA_029721435.1 of Gymnothorax reevesii. Taxonomy (NCBI): domain Eukaryota; kingdom Metazoa; phylum Chordata; class Actinopteri; order Anguilliformes; family Muraenidae; genus Gymnothorax; species Gymnothorax reevesii. The sequence continues at coordinate 79,532,056 of CM056577.1, forward strand.
CCATTCCAGAATCTCAGCAGTACACATGACACACACACACACACGCATGCACGCACACATACCACATTCACATACTCTGCACGCATACACATTTACAGGAATTCACATGTCATATGCACACACAAACATTGACCTCCAGACACACACACACACACAGGCACGCACACAAATATAAACATGTAATGCTCACATTTATTACACAGTATGAAAGCACTAAAGCCTGAGCAGGTGTTCAGACATTCAAAAATCACTCAGGCGACTGACACCCACCCAAATGTTCCCATCATTACCCACTAACCTTCTAATTTAGCAATTACTCATGCTAAAAAAGCTTCGTCTTAGATATATGATTTATGTAGTGTCCATGTCGTGAATATACATATTTCATCATCTTTACTTCCGCCCACCTCTTACTAAACAAAAGAGTACCTCCGTCTTATTGAACCGAGTCTAGTCTGGAGGCAGGTCCAGTGTACACCATGAATGATGAATGAGGCTTTATGGTCAGCTCGAGCACTAACCTGATGAGGGACTGGGACACAAATGCAGGCTATGTGTGAGCATGAAAGCATGTACTCTCTCACCCAGCAAACTCAAGGATTCTACATTGGACAGATGCACAAAAGTGGCCACTGCTCACGGATAGCACTCTCTAAACATTTTCATCACACTGTGACAATAAAGTGCCAAAGTATAATATAATACAACATGACTTGAAGGTAATGTAACAAAAAATAAACTGTTGACATGATTTACATTGTGCTTTTCATAGCTTCACTAACAAAACTGACTTGGCTTTGTCTGCGGTTCGTCCTCAGTGCCACGCTCTCATTTCTCATGCCTGCTGGTCAAACACACTGACAGAGCATTTTCATTTAGTCTTTTTGCAAAAATGAGCTGAAGAGAAAAAGGATCAAAATCCATTTTTTCCACCCCGTTTACAGACTCTGGTTAATGACGGCAATCGCGCTCATCACAGTAGCCTATCTATAATAATAAAGGCCTTTTTTTGCCAGCCAGCCACAAACCAAGCTCCTTAATAAACTGGCCTGACACTGTCAGCACTCTCCAATCATAGCACGCATTAGCGCTATCACCGTGGAAACCATTTTCTCTGGGCTGTTGAGGAACAGGTGAAGTCCATCCACTTTGCACACCCCTGATCATTATGAATGCAGTTTATGTGGGGCGAAGCGCAGCCTCTAGCCAATGCACTGCCAGAGCTCCAGATTGTCCTCATTTAAACCACAGGTATATTTAGCCACCTTTTTTTTTTTCATTTGCCACTTCCCTAGTCCCAAATCAACGGCCTCATTAGAGTTTTTTTTTTTCAATTTTTTAATTCCAGCTCAGGTACTAATTATTTAATTGACCTCGATATTTAGATATTAACTCAGCAAACTGGCGCATTTTGTTGCTAGCTGAATGTTACAGGTCTCCTGAATAGAAGTAAGTGATAAGTGTGCCTGTATGTCTCTCTGGGTTAGCCTGTCTTGGAACAGGGAGTTCTGCCATCATACACCTCAAAAAATGACTCGAAAACCTGTCAGCAGAAAGGCAAAATACAAACAAATCACCATGGAAACAGTAAAGCACCTCTTGGTTAGTCTGAACAAGTACTAATACCTTACCTTTTTTTTTTTAACAGAAAGGGTAACACTGAATGCGTGTGACACTGTTCTAAGATGTCAGGCATCACTGAGGTAACGTGAACAAACCCCATGAGACTCATTGAGGAATGAAATACCAATATACAGGTGAGAGGATGGAAAATAAAATGGAGGCTGATATGGCTGGAGAGTGAGCAGGTGGGGTGGGGGCTTGCAGCAGACAGAACAGGCAGTAGACCTGAGTGGAGGGGACAGTGCGGTCAGGCAGATGTGTTTGTGGTCAGAGAACCAGTGTGGAAATCATTTCTGTCATCCATCAATGCCACAGGATGCAGTGTCCCCTGGTCAAGTTCATTTTTCCACTGTCCCCAGATACGGGCCATGTGCCCAGAATTCCCCATCAGCGCAATGGCAATATACAATGGGGACCCAGCTAACATACACACACACACACAAACAGACACACAAACAGACAAACAGAAAGACGTGCACAAACAAACATTCTCCCTCAAGTAGACACATTTGCTGTACAACATGCAGGTAACCGTGACGATACACGCAAACATACACTCATGCATGTACTCACACACACATTGACCCACGAGACAAAACACGCACGCACCCAGCACGTGAAAACTCATGTATAGGAAAAATGCGGGGGTAATTATATTTCATCCACAAGTATGTATATTCATTAATACAAAATGCTCACAGAATAAATTTCAGAGAAAACTCAGGGAATGTTTGCCTGTTTTGCATACGGAGGAAGAGAAAAGAAATGGCAGACAGAGGCACATTATTTCACTCTTCCTCCTCCCCCTACTCATCTGGAGGAGGAAATGATCTCCCATGAATATTCCAATCCAATGCCTGCATGTCTTTTTAATTATAGCCTCCTCTTTATCCTCAATATGCTGGCACCAGGTGAATTAAACTCTGCAAACACCTGGCTTTTTCTTCCCTGTAAATCTCTATTCAGTCTCACAGACAACACATCACTTCATGCCAGGTTGGAACACCATCCGGCAGCAGGGCTGGTTGAAAATGATTTGGTGGTGAGAACAGGCCAGCGTTCAACATAACAGTGGGCAGGGATAGAAGACGTGTCCATGGCAACCAACACAATGAAACCTGGAGATAGGAGCAGGAAGTGGAGAAAGTCTGGCCAAAACGGTGTGCTCACCAACAATGAAATTCAGTGAGCATTTGAAGGTCTTGTTGTGTGAGACTAGATGCCTTCACACTTTCTGTATTGTACAAATTCCGAAAACAGCCAAATGTATCAAGTTGGACAGCCTGTTGTGTCCTACTCAAATTTATATGATGTTTACCCAAGTAGCAGTGACATTACCACACTATCAACCACAAATCGGTGTAAGCAGCCACAGATGACAAACATTTATAGCAACTGCCATGTGAATTTAACTCACAGACTGGAGATGCAAAGTTTGAAACCAAAAACCCAAGCAGCGAACACATTTCACTGAAAAACATAAGCTTTTTTAGTGCCCTTTCATTTTTGTTTCCCCATAACTGTAAATCTGCCAGTTGTAAATGATGCTATATTTTTTAAAAATGCTGAATGTGCTTAATATCTATTTACTTCATGCACAATATTTCTAATTTAGTATGCCTCTATATAGTTGGCTGATATGAGTTAATTATTTTAGAATGCTTTGATATTTATGACCTTGACAAATGGTAATGTGCATTTGAGGGCATTGTTTCATTTTGCAATGGATTTTCTGTCAAAGGTAAATTGCTTTTAAGTGTAAATTGGGTGAGACTTTATTCTATTCTCTGTCCATAAGCTATCAATAAACCGTTATTAAAAACTATTTTCATCATTAGTAAGCTGTAAGTCAGTAAAATAATTAGTTTCAGTATTTATTTGCATTAATCATGCCAGCCATTAAAAAGGGAAATAAATCTCTTATATTGGCCACAAGTATATTAAATTATTTATAGCCGTTACATGTTTGTAATAAGTGAAGAGGGTATGTTTTACCCCCAGCCCAACAGAAAATTAGCGGTCAGTTATCAAAACAGTTGGTTGTTTAGTTTTTCTTTTTTCAAATACCAAGTCAAATTTGAACAAATAGCATCTTATACTTTTAATTAATGAGTTTCATTTCTACATTAGGTTTTATTTTATTTCAAATGTCAAAAATGCAGAATGTGTATCTACAACTTCAGATTTCCAAGATGCAGGGCAGATTTATTATGAGAAACACTCAGTAAGCAAGCAGTCAAAAAGTAAAACATGCAAACACTGTGTGTGTATGAGAACGAATGGAGGAAAGGCCTCAGCATACCTAGAAAATCTGCCATGGTGGTAATGTAACATAGGATGTGAGGATGCTGTTTGCTCTATTTTTTTGTGTAAACTTAATAATGACTGTGACTGGAGTATTTCTACATTACATATCTATCCGTAATTACACAAATATACTCTTTTGGGATATAACAAGCTCTATTGAGCTTTATTCCCGCCATTTTGTATGTATGCTCCATATTTGTAATGACAACTTAAGTATGTCATTATATTGAATAAATGATATATTGAGAGTGATTAGAAATGGCCTTTGTAGCAAGTTTGCAATTTTTTTAGACTTGCAATAACACAGATTAGATATTTGGTTTTCACAACAGACTTGTTATGACACTGGCAATCAAAGGCTAGAAAAAAAATAATTATGAAGACAAACTCAGACACTTGGACAATAGACAAAAATAAGGCATGAAATAAGAATTCTAATAGATGTGGTTTCACAAATTGTAAATTACCAATGGGTGTTGCCAGGCAACCAAGACGCAAGAGAACAAATATGATTTTCAGCTTTCAGTGGCTGATGCAGGGTTTTCGCAAGTGGGTAAATATGACTCCCTGGCAGCTTTAAGTGTAAATTGTTGTGATCAAGTATTTGACCCCTTTCTTGATTTCTTCAAGTTTAGCTTATTGGTCAAATTTTAACATTTCAGACAATCCTAATAATTTTAGTGTAAGACACGGACGACATGAGTAAACACAAAATGCAGCTTTCAAATTATTTCATTCTTTTGTGGAATTTTTCAAAACTTATATCACCCATGTGGAAAAAATAACCGCCCCTCTAAACCTAATACCTGGTTGTGCCACCCTTTGTGGAAATAACTGCAATCAAACAATTGTGAAAACTGGCAATTAGTCATTTACATTAATGTGGAGGAATTTGGCCCACTTTTATTGGTACCATTGTTTTCATTCTACCACAGTGAAGGGTTTTCAAGCATGACCTGCTTTTTTAAGGTCATGCCACAGCATCTCAATTGGACTCAAGTCAGAACTTTGAACTGCCAACTCCAAGACCTTCATTATCTTTCTTTGCGTCATCCAGAGGTAGAATTACATGTGTATTTTAGATCATTTTTCTGCTGCATAACTCCACTGCAGATTCTGGTCACAAACGGATGGCTGGTAATTCTCCTTCAGTTCTCATGCTTTCATCAGTTATACCAAGGAACAGGCCCTGAAGCAGACAGGCAGCCCAAAACCATCCCACTCCCACCACTGTGTTTGACTGTTAGTATGATGCTCGTACTGTGCAATTCTTTGTCAGCTTTATACCAGATGTAACAGGATCCATGTCTTAAAAAAATACCTCTTTTGACTTACCAGTCCATGTAATATTATCCCAGAAATCTTGAGGGTTATCAATATTATCAAGAGGGTTTGACAAATGTGAGACAAGGCTTTGTGTTCCTTTTGGTCCACAGAAGTGTTTGCCTTGCGACTCTCTCATGGATGCCATTTTTGCCCAGTTTCTTTCTGATTGAGGAATTGTGAGCACTGACCGTTACTGAAGTAACTGAGGCCTGTAGTTCTTTAGATGTTAGTCTGGTTTCTTTTGTGACTTCAAGGATGACTAGTTAACACATTCTTGGAGGATTTTTTTAAGGTCAGCCACTCCTGGGACGGTTCACCACTGTCGCTTAAAATATTCAAAGATAGAGCATTCACATTCACTCTAGTGCAGGTGCAGGACTAACAGAAGATCCAAATCTAACAAAATGGTATGATAAAGTCTGCACGGTGCAGGATTTGCTCCTAGAAAAGTTTATTGCCGAGACATCAGCAACGTTTCAATCACAACATTGACAATGTCTCAGCAATGAAATCTTTGGGAAGCAAGTCCTACAGTATACAAATTTTACTAAAAAAACCCAAAACCAGTGAAGTTGTTTCGTTGTATAAATCGTAAATTAAAACAGAATTTAATGATTTGCAAATCCTTTTCAACCTATATTCAATTGAATACACTGCAAAGACAAGTTATTTAATGTTCGAACAGGTAAACTTTGTAATTTTTTGCAAATATTAGTTCATTTGGAATTTGATGCCTGCAACATCATTTTTTTTTCAAAAAAGCTGGCACAAGTAGCATTAAAGACTGAGGGAGTTGAGAATGCTCATCAAACACTTATTTGGAACATCCCACAGGTGATCGGGCTAATTGGGAACAGGTGGGTGCCATGATTGGGTATCAAAGCAGCTTCCCTGAAATGCTCAGTCATTCACAAACAAGGATGGGGCGAGGGTCACCACTTAGTGAACAAATGCGTGAGCTGATTGTCGAACAGTTTAAAAACAACATTCCTCAACGAGCTATTGCAACAAATTTAGGGATTTCATTATTTACGGTCTGTAATATCGTCAAAAGGTTCAGAGAATCTGGAGAAAATCACTGCACGTAAGCGACAAGGCCGAAAACCAACATTGAATGCCCGTGACCTTCGATCCCTCAGGCGGTACTACATCAAAAACCGACATCAGTGTGTAAAGGACATCACCACATGGGCTCAGGAACACTTCAGAAAACCACTGTCAGTAACTACAGTTTGTCGCTACATCTACAAGTGCAAGTTAAAACTCTACAATGCAAAGCGAAAGCCATTTATTAACAGCACCCAGAAACGCCGCCGGCTTCGCTGGGCCCAAGCTCATCTAAGATGGACTGATGCAAAGTGGAAAAGTGTTCTGTGGTCTGACGAGTCCACATTTCAAATTGTTTTTGGAAACTGTGGACGTTGAGTCCTCCGGACCAAGGAGGAAAAGAACCATCCAGACTGTTATAGGCGCAAAGTTCAAAAGCCAACATCTATGATGGTATGGGGGTGTATTAGTGCCCAAGGCATGGGCAACTTACACATATGTGACGGCACCATTAATGCTGAAAGGTACATACAGGTTTTGGAGCAACATATGTTGCCATCCAAGCAACGTCTTTTTCATGGACGCCCCTGCTTATTTCAGCAAGACAATGCCAAGCCACATTCTGCACGTGTTACAACAGCATGGCTCCGTAGTAAAAGAGTGCGGGTACTAGACTGGCCTGCCTGTAGTCCAGACCTGTCTCCCATTGAAAATGTGTGGCGCATTATGAAGCGTAAAATACGACAACGGAGACCCCGGACTGTTGAACAACTTAAGCTGTACATCAAGCAAGAATGGGAAAGAGTTCCACCTGAAAAGCTTCAAAAATTGGTCTCCTCAGTTCCCAAACGTTTACTGAGTGTCATTAAAAGGAAAGGTGATGTAACACAGTGGTAAAAAGGCCCCTGTGCCAACTTTTTTGCAATGTGTTGCTGCCTTTAAATTTTAAGTTAATGATTATTTGCAAAAAAAAAAATAAAGTTTCTCAGTTTGAACATTAAACATCTTGTCTTTGCAGTGTATTCAATTGAAAATAGGTTGAAAAGGACTTGCAAATCATTGTATTCTGTTTTTATCCACAATTTGCATAACGTGCCAACTTCAGTGGTTTTGGGTTTTGTACATAACGTCAAGTTAAAGCTCAAATTCTAAACATTGCATTCATATTCATTATTTAGAGTCAACTCAAACATGCTCTGGTAGATAGTTAAAAATAACAATAACTCTCTTACAGTCCAAATATGTATAGACCTGACTGTATGAATTAATATCTTTGCATGAATGCAAGAATAAGCGCATGCTTTTATGAGTGTGTGTATGCGCATTCGGGAGCATGATTTTGGTGTGTGTATGCATGCGGAAGCATGCACCTTATGTGTGTGTATGCGTTCGGGTTTGAACATTAAACATCTTGTCTTTGCAGTGTATTCAATTGAATATAAGTTGAAAAGGATTTGCAAATCATTGTATTCTGTTTTTATCTACAATTTACATAACATGACAACTTCACTGATTTTGGGTTTTGTAGAACTGTATATCATTTTGGTGGTTTGGTGGAGTCTCAACACATGGCTTTGTAACCCTTTCCAGACAGACAGATGTCAACGATTTTGTTTCTCACCCACTCTTGAATTTCTTTTGATTGCAGCATCTTGTGCAGCTTTTCGATCACCTCACATTGCTTTCAGATTCTATTTTTGATGTTTATATTCAACAGGGCTGGCAGTAATCATGCCTGGGTGCACCTAAATTGGTTGATTTAGTAACTTAAGGGGCGCTCACTTTTTGACAAAAGGTATCTAACCTTACCCGGCCCTTTTTCCTTCAACAAATGAAATCACAATTTTAAAACTGCATTTTGTGCTTACTTGGGTTATATTTGTCTGATATTAAAAGTCGTTTGATGATCTGGAATAAATCATTGTGACAAATATGCAAAAACAGAAAAACCGGAAAGGGGGCACTGTAAATACTCTTTTTTTGTTGTTGGTTCCACAACCTCAAAAAAAGGTTATGACACTTTAGGAAAATTATAAACTTGAGTTTTTAACTTAGAGTTGAATAGGTGAGATGGGTAAAAAAAACATGGTGATTCAAGTGTTAAGCCATTGTGACCCATCGTGACTCACTAAATTATGACCGATCATGACTCACCAGAAGCTGCTGACAGCATTCGCATCTGCCAGCACACTGGCTCCCATCTCTCTCTGCAGATGACTTCCTGGCCCACTTTGAGGGGAAAATGACTGCCATATCGGAACTCCTTCTCTGAAGCAGTCATGCTTCCAAATCCTCCCAGCAATCCCGTTCCTGTACTGTCCTCCTTCAAGACGCTGCAGGCCCTGGACATACTCCACCTGGTCACATCTCACCATGCAACAACCTGCGCACATGACAACATCCTATCTCCTGTACTGCAATCAATATCCGGTGAGCTCCTTCCTTTTTTATCCACAATTATCAACCGCTCCATTGCTTCTGGTTATGTTCCTTCTGCATTTAAGAGGGCATGTATCACACCGCTCCCCAAAAAACCCTCCCTTTACCCTCTGATGTGAAAAATTACCGTCCTGTTTCACTGCTACCATTCCTGTTTTCAATCAATTACCCTCTTTTCTCCAACAGAATCACATCCTTGATCGCCTCCAATCTGGCTTCCGAGCTGGCCACTCAAAGGACACTGCTCTTCTCTCTGTTATGGATGCACTCACCACTGCTCGTGCTTCGTCATCCTCCTCTGTCCTTCTAGACCTGTCTGCTGCTTTTGACACCATCAGCCACAAACTCCTGATCTCCACTCTGGCTGAGATGAGGGTTTCCGTGACTGCTCTCTCCTGGTTCGTCTCGTATCTAGCTGACAGGACATACCAGGTATCCTGGATGAGATCTATCTCTTCCACCCAGCCCCTCAGTATTGGCGTCCCTCAGGGATCTGTCTGAGGGCCCCTGATTTTCTCTATTTACATGAAGTCTCTTGGATCTGTTATCTCATCCCATCGTTTTTACTACCGCTATTATGCTGATGACACTAAACTATTCCTCTCTTTTCCCCCTACTGACACACAGGTCCAGGGAAGAATTTCAGCATGTCTGGTCGACATCTCTACCTGGATGGCCAGACACCATCTGAAGTTCAACCCTGAGAAGACAGACTTCCCCTCCAAAATAGCTTGCCATCATTATAGATGGCACTTCAGTAGCTGCTACCTGCTCTGCGAAGAACCTGGAGGTCCTCCTAGACAACCGAGTGGACTTCAAGAAGCACATTGCAACTGTAACACGGTCCTGCAGATTTCTTCTGTACAACATCAGAAGGAATCGACCTTACCTGACCACCTACTCAGACTAGCTCCTTTTCCAAGCCACCATGATCACCTGTCTAGACTGCGGCCACTCCTTGCTGGCTGGGATACCATCCAGTGCCTTCCGACCCCTGCAGCTCATCCAGAACGCAGCTGGTTGTCTGGTCCTCAACCTCCCAAAGTTCTCCCATGTGACTCCCCTACTGAGATCCCTGCACTGGCTGCCAGTTGTGGCCAGAGTTAGATTTAAAGTCCAAACTCAGGCCTATGCTGCAGCAAACAAGACAGCCCCTTCATATCTGCAAGAGATGATCGTCCCATACATACCTGCCCGGCCACTTTGTCCTGTAGCAGCAGGATGACTTCGACCCCCTACCCTGGGTCGTAAAGCTGGTCGTTCTATCAGATCACTCAGCTTCCCCCATCTTGCCTCCCAGTGGTGGAATGACCTTCCCACCTTCCTATGAACTGCTCCATCCCTGCTACTCTTCCACCGTAACCTAAAGACAGTTGTTTAGACAGTTTCTGACCTGATCGCCCCTCTCCCCTGCTTTATTTACTTAAAAAAGCCCTTTGCTGTTTGTATCAATTTGCTTTGTTTCTTTTTCCTGTGTACTACTGCCTTCCGTATAGTCTTTGCTCTACATGTTCATGACTTCAGGTGACCAATGCTTGATGTGAATTGCTCTTCGTCCAGTCTGTTGAGCAACAGGGTCAGTGACCTTACTGTTTGCACTTACTGTAAGTCACTCTGGATAAAAGCGTCTGCTAAATAAATGTAATGTAATGTAATGTAAACTAAGTAACTGTAAAGTAAACTGTAAGTAACTGAAAACAATGGCTTACACATGTTCTAAACAGCTTAAAGGCTCCCTGAATGTCAGTGTAGCTAATGTTAGGAAAAGACTTTGTGAATACAAATGCCGATACAACATCTTATTAAACATACAAATCATGAATTTCATACTGGTGTTTAATCATGTCATTTAAAGTTATTCTACAATTACTGATTTCTTCATCATTGCTACTGCCTAACGATTTACAAATACTGAAAATACTATACAGTGATACGTGAAATTGTTTTGGAAACATTAAATGTTATAGCTACACTATTTGACCAAATTCACTTGGACAGTGTTGGTTGATAGGGCAGACTTGCATCTCTAAGTTTAATTTTCATACAAGTCTGCTCCATAATTTGGAAATTGAGGATGCTAGTGCTAAAAGGGGGTAAAATGGCATCGGTGACATTTTGAGAAAATGAGCAAAAACACCTTTTTTCACCTATGTGGGCAAACTGCTCAATGCCTGGTCATTTTCATGGTCATGCTGCTAGCTCAATGAGACTTACAGGGAAGATGCAGAGAGACATCTATTGTTAGAAAATGGCACTTAATCAAATTTCATCAAAATGGCACTTGACTACCTTTTAGTACTAGCATCCTCAATTGTTGCCCCTTGTGCTTTGGATATGCCTTAGACTGCTAAGTGCAGTTTGAACACATTCAGCATACCAGAAAAATTTATCATCATAGGAAGCGGAATTCCATAGCATTAAGATTTTTAAAAAAATACAGACCTTGATTTGGTGAATGTTTACTTCCTAAATGTATCAGCCCATTATGCGTACACAGTCACATTTCATGCCTGACGGGACTTAGTGCAAAATTCAATGATTCAGACCAAATCTGGAGCTTTCCATTTCTGAACTTCAGTTGCCAAGTTGGCACATGATCTCAGCAGATTTGATTTGCATGAGAAGGTCTTTCTTCATGCAACAACCTTGGCAGCCCAAGTATTGGCGGGCTGGAGGCTTGTTATCATTCCAGTATGGTTTAAAGACATCGTTTTCCAAATAGGGCAGTACATTCTTTCTCCTGGGACCAGTTAAAAGTTTTTGTGCCTGTCCAGGCATTTGTTTTTCTGCAGGAGCAATATTCAAGGTTATGCACGAGTGGCTAATTGTAGAAGGCTGTTAACATGATCAGGGCACAGACAGCAGGTATTCAATTAAAAGTTTGAAAGAATCTAGACATATTTGAACAGCAGACATCCAATATAATAGAATATTGACTTTAGCGGGGTCTCCCTCCACTTTCCCTTGCAGTGCGCCCATCTGTTGGCATTTCACTCTTTCACTCATAAGATCTACTCTTTCAACCTGATTCACAAAGTCAAAGTGATAAATAAGATTATATTATGCAATATAAAAATGACTTCACATTCAGTATAAGTGAGAACACATAAATTTGTGTGCACAGGGGCATGTGCATCTGCACATGTCTGAGAGTGATAGTCTGGGCGCATCCTTGAACACGTCACAGCATGAGTATTTTCCCATGTGTGCCTCATCTGCCTGTCTGTCTATGGAAGTACATGTGCATTTATATGTGAGGAATACACAATTAGGTTTGTAAGAATTTAGACAGTGACACAATTCTGATTATTTTGGTTCTGTTGGTCAGAATTTATTTGAAATGTATTTGTAATTAGACAATCAAGATGAGTAGTGTAGGCATTCAGTTGTAATTTAAGAGTCTTGTCAAGATATTGGAATATTGCATGAGACGTTTTGGATGCAATTTTTTTGTGTGTCCCCAATTTTAGGGGCTCAAAAGTAATAAGTCGAACTAGTTTAATCATTAAATACATTTTTGCTTTTATACTTCATAGTATATGAATAGGATATTGAAATCCTTCTCAATCAATGACTGCCAAAGTCTAGAATCCACTCACGTCAGCAGACGCTGGGTGGGCACAGCTGTCTTCAGTTCTTTCTTGTTCTCAAGTTGTTTTGTCATTAGTTTTGCTTTCTGCAAATTCAATTCCTGTTCAGTTGGATTCAGGTTCATTCTGCCTTGAAAAGTCTTGAGCTGCCATAGAGTTTACAGTTTGCAAACGGTTCCGGTGAGGCTAGCTACAGCCTTAGTTGTTGGGAAGGTCCACATGTTAATGGTAACTACTGTTTAGTAAATCCATGTGGAAACAGTGGCACTGAGCATGCATTAATGGTGGCATTGGGGCTACCTGCAGCCTTGGCCACTGGGGAGTTCCACATAGTATTGGTATTGGTGGTTTGTATTAAGTTCATGATGCTGACTTTTTCTGAAAAGTAAACTAGAGGCACAATGGTCTTACAGCCTGGTGTTACAGCAGGATCACTGAAAAAGAATGAATGGATAGAGAAGGGTCAACTGTTCTGAGATTTCATCATTATGTCAATTTGCTCTGGAGTTATAACTGTTACTGTAAGTGTAACTTGGAATCTGACAGGCAGCATTTTATTTAGTATGCTGTTGATACATCTAGTATCTAACCTTCCTCTTTGTGTCTTTTTCCGGGATGCTTTCCCTCCTGAACACTAAATCTATGGACCACTCATGCCCTGTTCCTCCCTGTGGGGTCGCTGGCTGCTGCTGTCCTGCTGTTCTGATCCGGTCCAATGCTGGATCAAACGCATCTTTGCCTTGCCACCTCCTGGAGCTATAGATGCTGCTGCTTGGATGATTTAAAGAGTTTTTATAGACTTTAACCCAACTTCATTAATTAAGTTGCCAGCAGAGGATTGGCTCCCCCACTGTAGCCTAGTTCCTGTGGAGACTTTGTACCACTGGGGGGTTTTTCTCACCACTGATTTTTCTCCCAACTGGGAGGTTTTTTTTGTTGTTGTTGTTTTTTTTTTTTGCCTTGTTTAATATTTTGGGGATTAGGTCAGACATTGCCTATTTTGCTCTGCATAGCATCTTTGTGACGGTCTTTCAGTGAAAAGTGCTATAGAAACGAAATTGAATTGAATCGAATCGAATTGAATTGACCGATCCCAAGCCCCGCCTCCCATTGTTACTGTTGCTAGGTTGGACAACTAACCAGGAAACTTTAGCCTTGCCTGAGTTCAAAACAACAGGCATTGCATCAGTTCCATTAAATGAGTTATGATTCTGCCATGCCTGACCATGTTTTTGTTATGACTCTGTTTCCATGCCAATTTTTTTTATTTAGTCCATGCCATGTTTTGTATTTTGCCATGTCTTTTGCCTGCCATTTCTCAGATTCACAGTTAAGATTATCATTGTGGTTTTTGTATTTCTCTAAGCCTTGCATTGCACATTGTCTCCCCAGTCTCGTCATATGTGATGTGACAGTTTTATTCCCCAGTATTGCGTGCCACATTTTCAGGTGATTTCATAGTTTCTGGGTTTTCAATTATTCCTTCCAATCTCGTTTGCTTCATTCGCCTCGCTGTCCTGTCTTTATTAACAAATACTAACAGTTTGTTATTTTGGATAAATTACTAACAATAACTAACATTGTTTATAGTACAAACTTACTAACAAGCATTAGGGATTATATACTGTAGCTGCTCATCACTAATTGAATAACAAGCTCTCAGCACTCGCTCTGCTCTTATCTCCGCCCCTTGCCTTCACTCAGCTTACTTTGCTGCAATTCGGTGGATTCTCCGGACCTTGTTAAACACTGTTCTGCCTCTCACTCTGTGCACTTTAGAACTCCCTAACCGGAGTCGTCTTTGTCATAGGTTGTCTGTGTAATCCCTGTCCGCGTTTTGGTTTTCGCCAATTTCATGTGGTTAGGTACTTCCTCTTGTTCATTCCTTTAATTACTCTGATCCAGCTCACCTGTTCCCTATTATAGCACCTGACTCCCGTAGGTGTATTTAAGCAGTCATTTCACTACCAGCTCTTGTCAGAATGTTTTCCTTGTGCTGTGATTGCTTATTCCTTGTACTCTTCATGTTATACTTCTGACTGGAACGTGACTGACTTTGGCTTCATCTCTGATACACCTGTGCCCGTGTAACGAACCTGTTTTGCCCGACCTTGAGTTTTGTGTTTGCTGCCCTGTTTACAAACTGGATTACGAATACTGGATTCTGATTTTGGATTGTGGACTCTGTACCGTTGCATACTGCCCTGCAGGGGTTTCCACCCCATAACTAATAAAGAACAAGGTCTCGCTTCTGGTTCCTGAATGCACCCTCACACTCTGATGTGTTGCATGCGAGTCAGTGTTATTTTGGCATCAACATTTTGTGTCCCTACATAAGTACGTTTTAGAGGATGAAAAGCGGCACACTTACTAACTTACTAACATATGTTGCCATCCAAGCAACATCTTTTTCATGGACGCCCCTGCTTATTTCAGCAAGACAATGCCAAGCCACATTCTGCACGTGTTACAACAGCATGGCTCCGTAGTAAAAGAGTGCGGGTACTAGACTGGCCTGCCTGTAGTCCAGACCTGTCTCCCATTGAAAATGTGTGGCGCATTATGAAGCGTAAAATAAGACAACGGAGACCCTGGACTGTGGAACAACTTAAGCTGTACATCAAGCAAGAATGGGAAAGAGTTCCACCTGAAAAGCTTCAAAAATTGGTCTCCTCAGTTCCCAAACGTTTACTGAGTGTCGTTAAAAGGAAAGGCGATGTAACACAGTGATAAAAAGGCCCCTGTGCCAACTTTTTTGCAATGTGTTGCTGCCTTTAAATTCTAAGTTAAGGATTATTTCCAAAAAAAAAAAAAGTTTCTCAGTTTGAACATTAAACATCCTGTCTTTGCAGTGTATTCATTTGAAAATAGGTTGAAAAGGACTTGCAAATCATTGTATTCTGTTTTTATCCACGATTTGCATAACGTGCCAACTTCAGTGGTTTTGGGTTTTGTACATAACGTCAAGTTAAAGCTCAAATTCCAAACATTGCATTCATATTCATTATTTAGAGTCAACCCAAACATGCTCTGGTAGATAGTTAAAAATAACAATAACTCTCTTACAGTCCAAATATGTATAGACCTGACTGTATGAATTAATATCTTTGCATGAATGCAAGAATAAGCGCATGCTTTTATGAGTGTGTGTATGCGCATTCGGGAGCATGATTTTGGTGTGTCTATGCATGCGGAAGCATGCACCTTATGTGTGTGTATGCGTTCGGGTTTGCGTGACACTGATGGCCTCGACTCACATGTCGACGGTCCTTGGGAGAGAGCCGTCTGAGTCATGAAGCTGTGCTGAGGAACACTGACTACGAGTGTCACTCTGCAATGCATATTCAACAGAAGACACAGTGATGCTCTCTCTCTCACGCTCTCTCTCCCTCTTGCTCTCTCTCTCTATCTCCTTTACCAAGCCACAGAGAAGCCCCCAGCTCTTCAGAAAAACTCGGTTTGCGTGTTCTCATGTATGGTATAATTGAGTGCGCACATGCGTGCTCATCAAGTCTGTGCAGAAGCACAAATCTGCGTATATAGCTTAAGTATGCAACAGAGATCTCATTTGGGTGGACTTAGTGTAACAATGAGCCAGCACGCTTTGTTAATGCAGGCTTTGTGCGCTGGAGCGAGGATGCAGTCGTATGTCTCCCATAGCATGTGGGCGTGCATTTGGCTGATATATGTTGCGTGTTGAGTGAGCGTGCTTAGTCCCCAGCCCATATGGCTCTTAAACTCTCAGATTAAATGCCTCCCCCAGCCCACACTCAACCTACATCTGAATCAAGGGACAGATTGCGTGGATAACCCCCTCTCTCCTTCCTCCTCTCTGTCTCCAAACGTGCAACCCCCCAGTCATAGCATTGCCAATTTTACCCCTTTTATATTTAATGAGCTTTATAGTAAGCAATTTGATGGTGATGTGACTACAGAAGTCTGAAATTCCAACACTGTACAACCTATATCAGAGTAAAATAAATTCATAAATTAAGCCTGAAGGCCGATCATTAGAAGTCTTTACATACATTTGGAGTCAACAATAATGACTCCCCCTCAAAATTGTACTACCAGTGTCCAAATACTTAAACAGCTCACAATGACCAACATAATTTTCTCAGTTTGCTGTGGTGATGGTAGTGGCGTTCATGACTGAAATTGGTGACAGTAGGGGGGCTTCTGTGACTACAATTTTGATGTGTTCAGGGCCCAAAATATTCAGGAGTGAAATCTACTTTCTGACAAATCATTTGAGTCTAAGAAAGAGAGTGTATATTTTCTTGTTCCATTGGACTGTACCCATCAACACTCTAAAAAGACCAAACGGTTCAGAGTCAAAGTACAGTAATACTCTAGCAAGATTATCAGGTGTCCCTGTTTCTCTCTCCCACTGTTACGTGAGAAGCTGAAACCACCTGCAGCGGGCTCTTTCTGGAATCAGACTCACAGGTGAATCGAAGGACAGTGTTTTACCAGACTGAGTCCTGAAAAAGGCTGCCCCTTTTAGGAAGAACTTAAAAAAAAAAATCAAGAAAAAAAGAGATAAAGACTCACTTCATCTCAGAACAGAGAAGTACATCTGAGACTTGAAAGACATTAGTGGAATCAGCGACTGCCCCATTTGGGCTCTGTGGATTCTCACAGCCGCTCACTCCTCAGTTATTACATTATGTCCGATACTCTCGTCAGCTCAAAGACTCTTTAACAGAGTGCGCACCACACAGCCCTCTGTACCGTTCTGCACGCACGGCCGGGAGGGAAGAGCGTTTGCATGTGATCGCATCCCCTGTGCAGCTGCCAGTACTGCCCTGCCCCTCCCCCGTCGTCACCTCACTACTTCCTTCTACTTCACTGCCTCCCGCACACACACGCACTCACCCGCACGCTCTCCTCGCTAAACACCTCTTCATCTTAATCCGGGATTGTTTTCAAATTGTCTCTGACTCTGATGAAGAGATTAGAATTGGAGATTAAGAGCAAGCAGGTCTCATTAGCACGTTATGCTGCAGAGTCGAACCACGTAAAGCAGGAAGTGGGGGAAAATAAAACCATGATTTCCTGTTTTCCTTTTTTCATATAAATAAATGCAGGCTGAAGCGAGAGCTCCTTAGTCTCGGCTGAATGTTTAATGGGTGTTTTCCAACATTGAGCCTCTAACAGTGCAGTGAGATAGATGCTGTGTGAAACATGAAAACGATTAGGGGCCGCTAATTGAGCCCACTGAAGCTCCTCCAAAGACCTGCGAAAGACGCGTGAGAGAATCAGATAAACACTCCCAGTGAGCGTGCAACAGAACGGCACGGGCACCAGCGTACATCCCGTAATCACTTTCTGATTATCTCCTTACCGCACATGAAAGAATTCTCATCAATGTGCAAACCGGCCCTGGAATACCGTTTTAATTTAAAGTGTGTGCTGGAGTAACCCTTCTGTTAGCAAAGACAGAATTGTTTTTCAAGATTGTCATGGCAGGGTTTTTTTTCCCAGTCACAACTATACGCTCATTCCAACCCTACATACTACCAATCGCTACTCCAGGTCCTTCAGGATTACAGTCAGGCAGTTTTTCCAAATTGCTGAAAAGTACCTTTAAAAGGAAAATGTTTTATTGCTTTACAAGGAGTACATAATATTAGCACAGTATTTTTAAATTGTTACCTTTTCTCTGAATCTGAATGTGGAACCCCTACGTAGATATTGCATCTCAATCATTTTCTGCTGGAGCACCGAATGTAGAGAGGAGTGGTTTATTGAGACAATTAAAGGGCTGGCTGATTGGATGGGAAGATTATTTGAGTTGGTAATAAATTTGGAGAGGAGGCAGGAGAACCTCTCATTCATTTTGTAAGCTAAGGGATCTTTACTAGCCTCAGTGAACGAAGGACTTTCAAATTCCACCGAAAAGAGTGTGACAGGTTAGTGCTCCAGCTCTGGACAAAAGAGGCGACAGAGTTGTCCTCGGTGAAAATGGGAACCAACTGAGGGGGGAAGGTTCATTTTTGGATGGATGACTTCCTGGGAAAACAAAGTTACTGGTGGAGGTGGTGAGTTACTGGGGGAGAAGTAGTGACAGGTCTTTCCTTCTGGCTGCGCAGAAACACCAGGGGTCAGACCATCTGTCCAGAAAATCATCTCCCAATTTACCAGTTCAGCAATCCTTGCTCCACCTTAGATCATATGAGTCAAGCACCCTGCTGCAAAATGGCCTCTATGCTTTTCCCATGTGAGGCTCTCGTGTGCTCATTGGTCATAGCTGAGGTGAGCTTTCACCTTTGGCTCCAAATTGCTTCGACTCTGTGAAAGCTGGAATTTATCATTCCAGTGTGGCAGCACCTTTCATTCGCCTGAGCGGGGCTCTATACTCACACCAGCAGAACCAGTTTGGAACGAGTTTAGTTTGAAATGTGTCGTCAAGGGGGTAGCCGAGTAAACCTATGAGGTCATGCTGAGCAAAGAAATGGAGCTAAATGACATGACTTTCCACAAGAAAAAAAAAAAGAACAATAAGAACAATCGGCTACGTTCATTTCTGTCGATTTGTTTCTGACTAATGATGGACGGAAGACATGGCTCCCCCCAGACTGTAATCCATCATTTAATATTGACACAAGTCTGAAAGACAGACAAAAACACAGCACCATGAATAATGGAGTGAGCGAGCTGTACTCCCCTGGCTGGGTGAATTACTCCCACTTTACAGCACTTAATCAATGACTTCTCCTGTATATTTATAACGCTCTTTGACTCGCCCCTAAGTTGCCCGTGTGGCACAATCACACCACCGGCGCAAGTCTACAGTCTCTATTTAAGTCAGTCGCTTGGGGGTGGCGGCTTTTTAAAAAAAAAAATTCAAACTTCATAAACTATTTCCCCTGAAACTCTGTCTGAACTGCTTGTGATATTAACTTCCTTGAAAGCGAGATCATTGGTAAAGCCGTTTAAAGTGTCCTGCCCACATCGCTACATTTCGTTTATTTGTTCGCCGTTTCATTTCAGCAGACTGCGATATAAGCACAAGGCATGCTACATTACTGCCTCGGGATACGGGTAGAGCCGCGTCTTTACTTCCGAAAGCTAAGCCTAGATGTTCCTGGCCAGTGGAAGCCCCCTTGTTCACCGGATAGGATCAGTAAGGTTCACTCAGAAGGCAGCTTCTTTCATCGAGGGGTATTTTCACTCTAATTTACGCCTGCTTGAGACTAATTAGCGATGCCTCTCCTAATTAAGAGAGTTTATTGGCCCTCTGGGACAGATGCGGAGCAATCCCCTCCATATGACTCTCCCTCCACCCGTCCCCCCAACAGGGAGCTGAACTCACTGTTTTTATCCTGATTATCCCAATGTAGCAAAACACATTTTGCACTATGCTACAATCCTACACAAAACAATTTACACACATGCACACAAACACTATAATACAGCCACACATGAATACAAGAACAGAAAAATGGTGCGCAAACACAGCTATATCATTAAAAAAATGGTGCAAAAACACATCTACATCCTCACACACAGAAAATGCAGCAATACACAAACACTTCATATGCATACAGAGAAATGCATGTGCCCATAGTGGGATATACACAGCTAAAGGCCATAATGATCAGTCATACTGTCACGTTGTCCAGGAATCATGAATTAAAAATTCAAAACGATCTTAGAAACAAAGCACTGAAAAAATATACAAAAATGTAAAATATATACAAAAATATTATTATAATATATGATATTATTATCTACAAAATTGCACAGTTTGGACTCTGATTGTTTCTATTTTGTGGTCTTCAGCTGTACACACTCACAACTCACATCTGATACTAAATGCAGCCAGCCATCCTCCTCCCCCTCCCCCATATCTCATTGGTGCAAGTGGAAAAACATTTTTGAACATATTTTGGCATGGGCAAAGTCCCTAGGGGCGTCGTGGGGCATGCCCCCCAAAAATTTTTTGAAAAATGGTCAAATTTGGTGCAGTATCAGTACAGCTTGGTCAAGAATTTGAGATTATAAAAGGCACTAATTGTACAATGTTTAATGCTTAGCTTTTTAAAAAATGTAATGGTAATGAGGCAAATAGTGTCTTGGGGGAAGACACTATGAGCTCTTTTCAGGTTACATGATTAAAAAAATTTTTGAAATGTACATTATATTACAATACAGAGCTACAACAGTAAATAAAGTAATGTAAACGATCAGTATATGTAAATTTGCTTCACTTTGATCTCTAATTTTCTTTTTTCATTATATCAGAAAGAATATTATTTAAGATATTCTAGTCTCTTGAGTTAATTCATGTACAAAATTAAACAAAATGTACTTTATGTGCAAGTGTGATTTACTGATCTGAGTTGGCCGTTTTCATGCGAGTTTCTGTGTACTTTGGTATGGAAGGCTGTCATAGAGAAAACACTGGGCTAATATCTCCCTGATATTTTCAATTTAGCCAAATGAATTATTTGCCGTCAACCTACCATGCCATGCTTAGTATGGAAAAAACACAAAACTAATATGGAAAAAGTGGCGTCGCCCCTGTAAGAAACTTGCCCCTTTACGATTCAGGACTTTTTATACATTTTTTATTTTGCACAAACGCGTTGCCTAAAAACCGCGGGTGCATAACTGCTAGCTCTAGCTATTTGATTAAAACTATGCTACAGTCTGCTAACTAAAACTGCTAAGGTCTTCGAACATGTTGTTAGCACTCTACCGTATTCAAAATTCGATCAGAAATAAACATCACGCGAATATTCTCGTACAGGAGCACTTTTCATAAGCGCGATCTTTCTAAAATTAAACGGTTGGGGAGATTTATGATCGGACCCTTCGCGTGACGATAACATTACTGTTACACATCAATGCATAGCAACAATTTTGCAACATTATCAAAAATACTCGAGCATATAAACGTTATGGTGATATGTGATTACATTTCACGCTTGTGCACATTTTTACTGACCGAAATGCGTCTTCGTCTTCGGCTTCCTCATTACTGTCAAAAACAAGTCGCAGTTCTTGCCTCGAAATACTGCCCCTAGTGGTGGTAACATAAATTAACGTGTTCCAATGGGAAATCTGGGAAGTTCCATGGTGAGACGGTACTTAGTGAGCACGAGCAGGTCATTATTTTTCTTCCACCGCCACTGTGCACCTGCACAGCGCTGAATAACAGATTTTGACGGAACCAAGAATTCATTATTGACGGAAATCCGGCTGTAGACAGAGGTCTTGCACCCATGATATCCCAACATGTATTGGATGAGAGGCTGAAATGCTCCATTAACAGTTTGCCAAGCCATCGCTCAGCGCATGCTATCATTCATTCACATTCTCATACCTATAGGCAGAGTCCAATTCCCAATTTGACTGACATACATGTCTTGTCAAATATACTTCTCTCGGACTGAGGGTGTAAACACAAATAAGTGAAGAATATGCGAGCACCGTGCAGAAATTTGAACCCATAACCTCCCTACAGCAAGGTAACCGTGCTACCGACTCAATCATGTTTAATGCGGATAAAGATGAATCTAAACTCAGAGATACTCCCGCTTACGCATATGCTGTCGACACTCACTGAGAGACTCGTGCTAACACGCTTGCCGTCGACACATACGCTAATGATGTGCCTCAGTGACCTTAAAAATGTGAATTTAAGCCTCATTCCTGCTTCACTCTCAACCTGCATTTTCTCACATCCTGTCTTCTCGCTGTTGAAATATGTGTTTTGCCTTGAAGACTTCAATCCTGCCAGAGAGCCACAGCCCATTCTGTAGATAAAAGAGATATGCAAAGCACCCACCTCTCTCCCAGAAATATTTAAATTCATTTCTTTCCTTAACAAACTTCTTTTAAGCTGGGTCTCTCGAAATTCACCATAAACATGCAAACATGAGAGGAAGTTCAGGGTGGAAAAGAGATGTTGGAAGAGCAGGGAGGAACACAAAGCCTGAATAATCACAAACCTGACATCTCTCTCCATCAGAATATTGCAGGAGATTCAGCAGGTACAACTCCGAAGAAACAAATAAGCAGACGACCAGTAGTGCAGTAAAATCACTGAGCACTGCTTACTACAGTCAACAGATCTAAAGCACGCGGCTGCATTCCTGTGGTAGAGCCAAAGGTTTTGTGATGAAGTGGATTTCGGACTACAATCACTCTAATATAACTCTAATGGTGTGACGGCTTATTTTATTATGGTATGATAGTACAAGTCCAAAAAATGATAATTACAAAGACCAGGCAATAAATTAGTGCTGTAAGCCATGTAATTAGTGCGAAGCAGGCATTTTAGGAACGTACATGAGTATGCACGCACGAGCACACACACACACACACACACACGCAGGCGCATGCCAAAACAAACACACACACACACACACATTTACATACGTACACACAGGGTGGACACCTTGGTTGCACACAAGCCCAATTTGTCAAAGAAACAGGATTAGCTCTTCATGCATTTTCTCAGTGAAATGCTGTATTCTACATTGCACCCTCTGTTCCAGCATTTACACTCATCTGCTGGATTTCTGCAAATCTGACAGCCACATTGAAAACATTACTCTGGCTCAGATGAACAGGGTCGGTGCAAGAAATAGAATAACCCAAGGAAAGAAAGAAAATAAACTAAAGCCAGGAAAATGTCCCGTGCAGAGAAATCAAACTTCGCTCTTGACAGCAGAAATTGTACCAGGCCAAAGGTCGAAGGTCACTCTTGTCTACTCTGTCCAGACAAGCGGAAGCCTGTGGTAGGCTTTTCTGACCTGCAAACAGCGGAGGAGAGATGTACAGGTGATGAGGTTATAGGCCCTGCTGCTAACAGGAAATAAGGCAAGTGACAGAAGTGACAGCCATGACCTTCCACGGTCGCCTGGCAATGCTGCATGCTTTCAGCAGAGGTACAGAGCGGGCAGAGGACAGTCTGCTGTTAGCAATGTTTTTGTAAGGAAAAAAAGGAAGAAAAAGGATTCTTCTGAGTTGTTGCAAAGTTTGTCTTTAATCCAGTAATTAGCAGTAACGAAACATCTCCAAATGCTCCGGGGTCATCGGTGTCAGAATGAGCCCCGAACAATCGAAAGGCTTTACGCTTTATACTGTACAACATACATATGTATATTAAGTGAAGAGGAAGGTTCTAGCCTTCAATATATATTAATGAGGTGTCACTTGATTAGATAATAATTGGTCAGAAGACCATTGTCTGTTCAGCAGCATAGCAGTTTGGGTGCTAATTAAGTTTCAACCATTGATGGCCGTCATTGGCTTTTCCTGTTCCCAGGTGTTACCATGATGCCAGGGTGTGAGGCTTCTCTCTGATACTATGACATGGTGGTGGGTCTATCTTTGTTGATTGCCGGGGCAAACCAGATTATGAGTCTCCCGCTCTTCAGCAGAATGATTCACAATTCCTTACAGCAGAGTGAGAACTGATTGGACATATGGTTCTACAGCTCACTTATAGCACTTCCGTCACGAGTTAAGTTTCAGGGTGAAGAAAGTAAGTGTGTGTACGGAGGGGAGAGAGGCTGGTCTCTAAGCCTATCAGGATTGGTTTTAATCCTTGACACCGTATCGCTCCAGGCCCAAAGCGCAAGAGGAAGGAAGAGGTTATGAAACACTGAGGAAAAAAGGATGGAGGGAGAGAAAAGATAAGTGCCTAAGCCCCCTCAATGGGAGATCTGTTCCGGGTGTATAAATACAGGCGGTTTTTCGCCTTGGCGCCGGCTCGCACTGCTCCTTTGTCTCGCTCCTCCCTTGACTTCTCCATGAACCCTCCCCGCACCCTCATCGTTCCGGAGCCTTCCAAGACTGTTAAAGAAGCGTGGAGAGCCAGGGTTATACATTTTACTCGTCCTCCTTTCATTCCTCCCCCTCGTTGTCTCTCTCAAACTCTCTCTCAACTCATTTACCTTCTTGACTCTTCCTCGAGTCTCCCTTTGCTGGGTGCAGTACCTTTGCCCTCCGGTGAACCCTGTTCTATATTCAGCACAGTAAAGGAAGCCTCCTGTGGATCTAAGCACTTCCAGTCTATAGTCGTGCCTCTCATTTACATACCGTCTTTTCATCTTACTGAAAGTCAAGCACTTCTATCTCTCTTCCCCTCCTCCCCTGTTCTTTCAGTCTTAGCCATCCACCCCTGCATCTCTTTTTTCTTCTTACTTATCACTCACTTAAGTGATGCACTCACTTCTTCCTCTCTCTTTGTTATGCTCTGGGACACAGTAACGAAGGTAAACAGCAAGCAGAAGGGCCTTGTGAGCACGCAGTGACATCTGTGCTCCGACCGTCCAGGTAAGGAGGACAGGCAGAGGGGGACAGAGAAAGGGAGAAAAAGTGAGAGAGGGAAAAGGAGTAAGAGAATGAGAGAGAAAGAGAGAGAGGGAAAAAAATAAGAGAATGAGAGAGAGAGAGGGGGAGAGAATAAATGAATAGTACCAGCGTACTCCACTCAGCTCGGGGCAGCTCAATGCAGCAGATCAATTTCAGCGGAAAATTAGACCCGTCTAATGCTGGCTAATCTCTTAAGCAGCTCAGATTTGCACCTTTTTACCTGTGCCATTTTTTATACTCTCACCTTCTCTCTGACTTTTCTCTGAGGACAGAGAGAGCGGGTGCACCTCACTATCGACACTTCGATGGGCTGAGCGAGCGGGGC
The DNA here is from genome assembly GCA_029721435.1 of Gymnothorax reevesii. NCBI lineage: Eukaryota > Metazoa > Chordata > Actinopteri > Anguilliformes > Muraenidae > Gymnothorax > Gymnothorax reevesii. Next base: position 79,557,049 of record CM056577.1, read on the forward strand.
GAGGGGTGCCTGAGGGGAGAGGAGGTGCTGGCATGTGTTTGAGACAGCTCTGATATCCCTCAGAGCAACAGTCTGACAGGGCTGCCAATGGCAAAGTTAACTCAGAGGGCCCCCCTCTCCCACCCCGCAGGGCTGAACAGTTTTACACTACAGAGCGGAGGAGGAGAGAGATCTGAGGGGAGAACACCGTGTATGATAGCAGAGGGAGCACAGCGAAAGAGAGGTGAAAAGCTGGGGTGGAAATACTGGGAGTGCAATGGGTGCAGTTGCACCTGGACCCGCGGGTGAAGGGGTCCTGTCAACGAGGACACGTGATCACTGTTTAGATGCAATTTGATGTAGTTGAGAAATTCTTACCATACTAAAGTGCAATTTTTTTGATCGATCTATGTTTAATACTGATGTAAGTATGTCATGGCGTATATTAGACATAGATTATTAAATTTTCCTTTGGAACTGACGGTGGCCATGCTGAATGTTTTCTGTTAATATTCTGAGTTTTCTTCTACAACTTAATTTCCAGCTGTGGAGATTTATGGAAAATATGGTGACCAATCAAAGAAGGATGGATTGGGAGAAGGTTAGCCAGCCTTTCAAACATAAGAATGGGAGGAAAAACAATGGAATAAGTGAGGAGGAGGTGGCGAGGGTAAATCTGCTTCAATTTTTATTAGGCTATTATTATTAATATAATTATTATAATAATTATTAGATTATGATTGTCTTTTCATGCACTGTGTTGCAGTAAAGCAGTTCAATAACAAAAGACAGCGAGCCCCAGCTGGTAAGCTTACGTTTATTCAAAGTTATGTAGCCACGATGCTATCTAGTTAGCAAGCTAGCTAATTAAGCCAACTCTTGCCCTTATCTCACTGTGAGGTTTTTTTTTTCCCAGTCTGTCCGTTTAGCCTACAAAAGAGAGTAGGCAACTAGACACCTTAGTTGCACCCAGTTTTTGAACGGAGTTCATATGGATTCTAGATTCACAGAAATTTTGCTGAGTAATGAAAAAGTATGAGGAAATCGACATTAGTCTGAATCTGTCAAATCTGGGTTCCTCGTTCTTTGAAAAGTTAATTAATGTTACGATTCAAAACAGTTGTCTGTTTGGGAATTATGTGGAATTAACATTTGAAATAGGCATCAAGGACATGAAAGGTGTCTTTCCCAACACATAAACTGATGTGATACCTGTATAATTTTCCAGTATATTGCTGTTAGTTGGGGCAGTCGTGCGTGTAAACTAACCAGATTACATCAGAACTGACTTTTGTGATTGTGTGGCCTGGGGGGGGGAAATAATTCTTGCACCCAGTCTCATCATCACACGCCTCTGTCACAGCTGAATAGAGAAAAGAGAGACACTGGGATGAACGGTGCAGGGCAGTCACCAGGGCTGTGAGTGAAGGTTTTCCTTGGTCTGTGGTGCTTGGTCTGGTGGCCTCTCGATATGGACTGCTGCTGTGATGAGCTGGGTGATGGAGTCTCAGCTCCAAACCCACAATTTGACATTATTCACCATGCATATTGATGGGAATCAGGATATCTCAAGGCAGACGAGCAGATTTTATCAAACAAGATATACAGAGATATGAACAAAAACAATTAACAGTGTATGAGAGTCAAAGAGACAGACTTTTGTTATAGCCCCAATTTGTTATGACATTTACGACAGCAAGGGATGACAGATACAATTTTAAAACTTAAACACATTTAATTAATCAAAGACTTTTAATTAATGTACTATCTACTCTACTGACCAAGATTGATATATACAAGAAAAAAGTATTTACAGTCCCTTTGGTTGGGTTGCTTGGTGAAGTTCCGGGTGAGGAAAATGCTTCAACACTGGCAAAAATCCACAAAAAGCTTCACAGGTCTTGAACAGAATGACAGGTCTGGTCGCATGTATCCTTCTCCTCGCAATCTCTCCTACTACTTTACTCTCTCAATTCTCCTCTTTATATACTCTTTTGCAGACCCCTCCCACCTTTTCCATCTTTCCATCTCAGACATGCCCAGGACATGCCCAAACCAAGCTCCAGTCAGGGCTTAACAGAAGAAATGGTCAATACTGCTATCTAGTGGCTTCTATTCGCATTACACTTTTCAGGGCCAAGAACAGAGTGACCAGTTCTGTAAGCCTGCTACCTTCATATTAATGCACACAATAACTCTCTCTCTCACACACACACACACACACACACACTTACAAGTGTGTTCGTTTCTTCACATATATTATACAGTATACTGTATACAGTACACCTGTGCACATATTTACACAGACAAGCATAGAAATAAAGTTGCACATGCACACACACACACACACACACACACACATACATGCAGACACAAGCACCCACTTATGCAAAGTCAGACAAATGTACACACTTACCCATGCATGGGCGTACACTCATATCTATATATAGATGCACAGAGTCCCTGGGCAGGTTCACAAATGCTCAGAATGCTCCTCCCATTTTATCAGTCCATCACCGCCTCGCTAATGATGAACCCTGCTGTAACCTTAACGAGGTTGGGCTAATTGTGCAAAATGAAGAGGATGGTCTGTTTGTGTTTGTCATCAGTGCTGCAATTAGAGCTGTCAATAGAGATTAAACTCAGCATCGGCCCGGCCGACCGCAGCGACATCGTCTGTGCAATGTCCAGGGACTCCATCAGCTACAATGTCCTGCAGACTGCGCTGCCTATTTAGAGCTCTGAGCTATGGCAATAGGCAGGGCCTCCATGCCAGATGGAGTGTGCATAGATGAAGGAGAAAAGGACAGGTGGTACACAGTTCTGGAGTCATTTGCCTTGAATGTATTCGTTCCACACTGGTTTGATGGTACAATAAGAGTATTGTTGCTTTAATGGTTACTTACCAACAGCCATCTTGCCTTCAGAAAATTTTTATACTCCAGAATTATATTGCAATATAAAGTTTACTGCTTCAACAGTGACTTTCTGGCAGCTGTTTTCAGAGTTTTAAGAAGTGCTCTGTGTACTGCCTATTTGCATCTTCCCATTGAATATTCTTGTCATGGCTGTGGTTTTCTCTCTTAGACTGTGTGTGCACACTGCATTTCACTCGGTGGGTGTCTCGCTTTATGTTCACAAACTTTGAGATGGTCGCAGTTTATCTTCTAATTCAGAATTGTTTGCTGGGCTAAATCAGCATGGGTGACACTGCGGTATGAAGCTGAGCAAAGAAGCGCAAACTTACAATCAATAAATCTTCAGAATTCCTTTATTCTGCAGCTGCCTTGTCTGAATGGTGGGCAACATAAAAAGTATGATAAAAAGATATGAGGAAATAGCAGTACAAACTCTCACAGAGAGGTCGTATGTCAAAACTTGGAGAGAGAGGGGGAGAGAAAGTGATTGAAACTCACACAGAGAATCATATAGTATAGAGCAAAATCACTGAAAGAAGAGAGGTTATAAATGGTCACAGACAGTAGAATAGAGACCCATGTAGGATAGTGTACGAGTAAATACCGAGACCAGAAGTATGCAGGGTTACTGCTGTGTCAGGTATAGTACAGTTAATGAATTCCAGACGACACTTTAAACAGTACACAACAATATTTATTGAATTGAATAAGCATGGGAATATGTACTGATGAAGGATGGAATAGAGTTGTGTAGGAGGAGACTGGGGCAGGATAACAGGAAGCCCCAGGTGACGAGACTCAGGGTGGGGTTCACGTCTCTTCTTGGAGTCATAAAGGTTCTCTCAAGTTCCCTGGGGTCCCTATTGAGTGATGCGGAGAGAGAAGAATAGAAGAGAACAGGAAGGAAAGATGTCAAACAAGACATATGAGGATTGTAGAATGAAGGCAGTGTAAATAGGCTGGTTAGTTAGGAGGCGGACAAACGGAGTGACGTTTTTTGGTGTGGTCTGGTTCACTCACCTTATTTCAGGACCCCATAAGCGGGTACTAATATGAGTGCTACAGGCCTGAGTGGCACCACTGCACACTCCCTGTCAGAGACCTCGTCACTTTGAGCTATACAGCAGGATGAGCACAGGAAGCCCAACACCGAGAAAAAAAATCCAGATAAATCCCAGTCAGAGCTGAGTCATATTTTTGTGCGGCAAAAATGCCATATTAATTTACGCCCCCCTTTTAGCCACCACCTTAGGCTGCAGGGTCAACGTCAAGTGAGGGATAATTAAGGAGAAGCTTGTTTGTGATAATTTACCCCAGCAAAGGCTCCACAAAGTAATGAGGAACAAATTCTGTCTTTCAGAGAAACCGAATATCAGCCTCAGAAAATCAGAGCTAAGCTAAAAGAGCCTGTACATTCTCATTTGAGAACACTAGTCCTCTCTCCAGTGTGATTTGTCTAACAAGAGTTTAAACACCCCTCTCCTGGCCTTTTTTTTCTTCCCTCAGCTTCAATATATGCTGCTTTAGAGAGAGCTTTGGGTGTCTATATGTTTAATACTTTGAGTACCTCATCCTGTCTGTGTGCCTCATTGGGTCATTACATTATTTTGTGCGTGTGTGTGTGTGTTCTTGTACTTGCTACATACTGAGGACCGGCATGAGTTTTTAACGAACAAAGTGGTGTTTGGGTTAGGCATGCATTGCTTGTTGTTGAGATTAGGGTAAGGCTGTAGAGACACAAGAAGAATGAATGGAAGTCGATGTAATGTCCTCACAAAGATATAAGTACAAGGATGTGTTTGTGTGTGTTTGTGTGTGTGTGTGTGTGAGAGAGCGCCTGTGCAGAAAAAGAGTATTAGATACATAATGAGCCCTCTCAGTATTACACCAGTATTAAGTTTTTTTTTTCTGTGCTTTTCGCTTTATTAGTGTTGATGTTATGCAATGTCTCCCTGTGTATCAGAGCTGATGCTATTCCATGTCAGTTAGTGTATGAGTTGTGATGTCATACCATGTCTCTCACTGTATCAGTGCTGATGTTAGCGCTGATATTTTACTGTCTGTCTGCGTCTCAGTGAAGCTGTGATACGTCTCTCTGTTATGGCTCTGCCTTATGTGTGTTGTCTTTGTGCTTATTTGTGATTGTGCTTTACTTTCGTTTTATTTTTCAGCTTTCATTCTGCTGTCTGATGATCGATTCCCTCTCTGCCAATTTCCAGTGATGTCGTGTGACAGCCTTCAGTTGCCTGCGCCTCATTGTCCAATCACATTTCCTCTTTCCGCTTTGACTGTGGTATTTCATTCATTGCGTCCACCTGTGTTTAATTCTGGGTCTCGCTAAACTCTGAGTGAATGGGTTCTCTGATAGGATAATTACTAACCCATACTAACCAGCACTTATTTGAGGGTGATTGAAAATATTTTGTCACATAGTATTAACCTTAATTAACTCATTAGCGAGTGCGAGCATTTCTAGCTTTTGTATTCCTGCCTAAGCTTTCCCTTATTAACTGCGTTTACAGCTGTGCTTTCCTTACCCGGTCCTCGTTAATTTGTTTATTAATCCTTTGTGTTTCTGTTCCAGTTCAGGCTGTTTTTCGAGTCCCCGCCTCCTCTCGTGACTATAAATGTGGCAGAGATGAGAGGGGTCATCAGATGGTGAAATCTCAGCTCTTTGTGCCTTCTGAGTATTATCTTTGTATGATTCCTGAGCCTTGTGTTTTGCCGTGCCAACGTCTTGTCTGCCCATTGTCTAAGTCTCCCAGTGTGTCTGTCAGTCTAGTTAGGTCCAGTTTTTGTTTTTCTAGTTTAGCCACTCTTGGAGTGTGTATTTCTGTTTCCCCCTGCCTTGGGCAGTGGACCTTAGTTTCTCCCATTTGTTCAGTGTATGTGTGCAGTGTTTTGTTTCTGGCCTGTGCGCCCATTTTCTCCTTTAGTGTTTGGTGTTCAATAAACACTTCTGGATCCTGCATCTGGTGTTCCCCTGACCTCTTCTTAACAGAAATTCTGTCTCCTGAACACCAGCAGGATGGATTCCCGAGATGCCGAGCTCTAGCGCCAGCAGCAGCAGATCCAACACCTGGCTGCTGCCCTGGCAGCACAGCAGACCACCGCTACTGGGAGCATGGGGCAACTTTACCCTCACGCTGGAGCTGCTGCATCGCCACCTCCTGGTTATGGTCCAGAGCCTCAGCTACCACCTCCCGAGCGCTACAACGGCAACCCTGGGTCCTGCAGGTCGTTTCTGACCACATGCAAGATGCTCTTCGCCCTGCATCCCAGAATCTACGCCACAAAGCCTGCCAAGGTGGCCTTCGTCATCTCCCACCTGACAGGTCCAGCTCTCCAGTGGGGAATTGCCGCCTGGTCTGCGCGCCGACCTTGCGTTTCCTATTTCTCGGCCCTGTCATCTGAGATGGAGCGGCTGTTTGACCGCAAACGGCGCGGTACTGCTGCCGGAAGGGAGCTTACCCGGATCTGGCATGGAAGCCGCTCGGTGGCAGAATATGCCATCGAGTTCCAGACGCTAGCTGCCAGTTCCGAGTGGAACCCTGAAGTGCTCCGAGATGTATTTTTGGAAGGGCTAGCTGATGGCATCAAGGACAACATCCTGTTTTATGATCTACCCAAGACTCCCGAGGCTGTGGCGGATCTTGCCATCCAGATTGGCAACCGCCTGGATGAGACTGCCACTCACTTGGGGTGACGTCGGCTTGCTCCCTCTGACAACTGCGTGGAGGAGACTGCCACTTGCTAGGGGCAATGTCGGCCAGCTTTTTCCAACCCCTCCTACACTCCTGTCATCCAGCCTCCGTCACTAAGTCCCAGTGGTACATCCACCCGAGTCCACCAATCTAAGCCAGAGCCTATGCAGGTGGGGCACAGCCGCCTCACTAAGGAGGAGAAAGATCACCGCATGCGATCCTGGGCCTGCCTCTAGTGTGGACAGCAGGGGCATTTCGTTGCTAACAGCCCGGAGAAAGACCAACGCCCCCTAGTGACCAGTGAAGCATCAGTGGGCGTCTCCGGCACTGAAGCCTCCTTCAGCTGCCGTACCTGCATCCCGGTGACCCTCTCCTAGGGCAACCAGAGTCGCCGTACCTCCGCCTTGGTGGATTCTGGAGCGGAGGGGAACTTCCTGGATGCCAATACTGCTGCCTCCTGGGGTGTTCCACTCTTCCCACTGGCACGGCCTCTGACCGTCTTTAGCCTTGGGGGCCAAAGATTGGCTCAGATTGAACTTCAAACAGCTCCAGTCCAGCTGCTGGTCTCAGGCAACCACCGTGACACTATCACCTTCCTGATCATACAATCTCCCAGATCCCTGGTGGTTCTGGGACACCCCTGGCTCAGTGAGAGTGGCCCGGTCCTGGACTGGTCCACCCACGAGGTTCATGAGAGGAAGTCCTCCTGTTCTGCCCACGGCATTTGCCATGCGGCTTTACCTGTGCCTGGGTCTCAGCTTTCTTCCAAGCCAGCGCCTGGACTCTCCCGAGTCCCTGCTGAATACCATGACCTGGGTGTGGAATTCAGCAAGTCTAGGGCGGTGTCTCTGCCACCTCACTGGCCCTATGATTATGAGATTGACCTCCTGCCGGGAGCAGTGCCACTCGGGGGGGGTCTTCTCCCTGTCTCAGCGCTAGAGAGTTGCCATGGAGCAGTACCTCCAGGAGTCTCTCGCAGCTGGGATAGTTCGGCCCTCCACGTCGCCAGCAGGAGCAGGGTTCTTCTTTGTGGTGAAGAAGGATGGGTCACTCTGGCCCTGCATCAACTATAGAGAGCTGAACAAGATAAAGGTCCGGAACCATTATCCCCTGCCTCTCATGTCGTTTGCCTTCGACATCAACCAGGGGGTCCAGGTATTTACCAAGCTGGATCTGTGGAACGCTTACTACCTGGTGTGGAGACACGAGGAGGATTAATGGTAGACCGCATTCAACACCCCCAATGGCCATTGGGAATGCCTGGTGGTTCCCTTTGGCCTTACCAACGTGGCCGCAGTGTTCCAGCGTCTTATGAACAATGTCCTGGGTGACATGATCAGCCAGTCTGTTTATGTCTACCTGGACGACATCCTTATTTTCTCACGCACCCGGGAGGAGCAGATTCGGCATGTGCACCAAGCCATGAAATGCTTCTTGGAGAACTGCCTTTTCATGAAGGCTGAAAAGTACGAGTTCAACACCTGCTCTACAATGTTTCTGGGTTGCATCCCATGTGTTTCTGTTCCAGTCCAGATTGCTTTTCGAGTCCCCACCTCCTATCCTGACTATAAATGTGGCAGAGATGAGAGGGGTCATCAGACGGAACTATGTTAGACTCTGCTCTGCATGGTGAAATCTCAGCTTCTTGCGCCTTCTGAGTATTTCTTTTGTATGATTCCCGAGTCCTGTATTCTGCTGTGCCCACGTCTTGTCTGCCCCTTGTCTAAGTCTCCCAGTATGTCCGTCAGTCTAGTTAGGTCTGGTTTTTGTTTTTCTAGTGTATCCACTCTTGGAGTGTGCAGAGTATGTGCACAGAGTTTTGTTTCTGGCCTGTGTGCCCATTTTCTCCTTTAGTGTTTGGTGTTCAATAAACACTTCTGGATCCTGCATCTTGTGTTCCCCTGACCTCTTCTTAACACTCTCAGTGTATCAGTGCTGCTGTTACACAAAGTCTCTCATTGGATAGGAGCTGCTGTCTCTCTGTGTGTCAGTGATGATGTTAAATAATGTCCCTCAGTTTATTAGTGCTGATATACATGTATCTCATTGTATCAGAGCTGATGTTTTACCACGTCTCTTGGTGTATCACTCCTGATGTTAAACCTTGTCTCTTAGTACATCAGTGCTGCTGTTACACAAAGTCTCTCACTGTAAAAATGCTGATGTTTTACTGTCTCTCTGTATGTAATGTCTCTCATTGCATCAGTGCTGATGTCATACCACGTGCCTCAATGTATCAAGGCTAAGGTAGTAAAATTTTTCTCTGTGTATCAGTGCATATGTCACACCATGTATGTCAGTATATAAGTGCTTCTGGTGTACCATGTTTTTCAGTGTATCAGTACTGATATTATACAATGTCTCTCAGTGTCTCAGTGCTTGTGTTTTACCCAGTCTCTCTGTGTATTGGTGCTGATGTTAAACGATGTCTTTCAGTGTATTAGAGCCGGCATTATACTATCTTTCAATGTATTTGTGCGGTATTTTACTGTGTCTCTCAGTATTTCAGAGTCACGAGGCAGGATAGTCGCGGTGCCTTGATGCTCCTCCAAACCCGTCACTCCATCTGAAAGGGCAGCCATCTCAGACATGTCCTTCTCTCGCCCTTTTATCCGCGGGACACCGGAGCAGAGCTACAGGCTGGGTGCAGCTCCATGTGTTCTGACCCTCAATGTGAAGAGGCAGCCTGCTGTGACCCATGGACATACACAGGCAGGCCTCCATTCTTTATTAATTTTTTTATTTTTTATTTAACCTTTATTTAACCTGGGAATTCTGTCAGCAGTTCAATTAAAACTTGTCTTACAAGTGGCTGGAAGTTGAACAGTTTTATACTACAAGCCCAGTTTGGTGCCTTCATTTCTGTGATTGCTGAACTAGCCAAAAGGAACGTAACAATAATGAATTTATTTCACGATCTTCACATTTGTCAGGCTTGCTTGTTTTTCTGGTTCGTAGTTTGATCAAGCCTCTTTCTCTATTAAAGGCAGAATATTGAAAGAGAGAAAGAGAAAGAAGGATTGACACTGTTTTATCTCCCTTCGTATTTTTACTGAGCCAAACCCTTCCCAGGGGCGGCCTCAGAGAGAGACACATTTTCAAAAGAGCCCAGCATTCTGTCTGTCGCTCTCTCTACTCGTGTTGCCAAAGGAAATGTTTGTTTGATTTGAGACAGATACAATGGTTTGCAATTGAAGTATGCTCATTTGCTGCTGTTTTTTAAGCCAATTCAATTTAAGTAGCATTATTGGCATAACAAATAAACATTTGTGTCGCCAAAAGCGTAACCGCCTCTACAGCATAGATTAAAGAGCATTTTTACAAGTGTTATTCACAAGTAATAGATTCATCCCTCTGTTCTCTCCCTCCTCATATCTAACTATATCTTCATGTTTCATGGCCATTGGGAAGAAGGATTTAAAGAGGGTAACCACACCAGTTCTGTTTCTATGTTATAACAGTGGCAGGCAGAATCAGGCTTCAGTTTTCAAGAATTAAAGCATGTCATTTACACCCCATTGCTTGCAAAAATACTGTACAGCACCCAAAAAGCATCCCACCGTCAACACAGATGATGGTCTGTCAGCATGTCAGACCAACAGAAAATCAGCGCTTCTGTGGCTTGTTTGTGGAGACCAGCATGACCATTGAGTTGAGGACCTGCTCTTAAGAGAATCCAAGGAGAACCAGACCTTGATGGGACCATCGGTTGGACTTGAAGGAGTCAGATAAATCATTGCTTGGTGACAAATGATTTTCAAAATATTCATTAATTGATATTACCACGCAGCAAAAAATAGATAAATAAATAAAATGCTTGCCATCTCATTTCCTGGAAAGAGTCAGCTAACATTTGTGGGAGTTGCACACCGGTCAATTGTATAACATTTTTCTCATGAGTGGGCAAGAGAGCGCCATAGCAAACAAATGCAACAATGCTTATTTTTAATGTGTCCAGTCCATGACTCCATTATATCATGACCATACTGGTCTCTACAGATGGCCATGTCCATCCAGTTGATGTGAGACTGAGAAATTCTGACCCCCTTTCGTGTATTTGTGGTACTTTCTCAGTGTGACTCAGTGTTCCTGCATACTCGCAGAAACATGCCTGGTAAACCTATGACAAACTAACAAACAGAGGCAGGGATATAGACAAGATGGAGGGAGTGAAAATAGTGAGAGAGAGAAAGAGAGGGATGGGAAGAAAGAGAGTGTGTCCGCCATGTGGCTACTTTATAATTAGCTGACAAAACTGACAAGCAATCCCAGGGAGCGAGTGAAGCATTAGATTAAAGTGCGCTCTTTATTTAACACTGACTGCTGAACGCTCGGGCGCCCACAGAGCACGCTCAGACCCCATGCACTGCGCCCGACACCTGACGCCCATCTAATTGGTAATTAGTCACCGGCCCCCCCATGGGAAAGCTTGGCTAATGAAACTCTGGCAGAATAGGCCTCTCCCACCCAGGCAGGTCTTTATCCCCCCCGCCCCTCCCTTCACTTTCTCTCTCAAATTCAAATTCTGCTTGACTTCACATTGTATAATATTGCTAAGTCTCTCTCTTTATCTGGCTGTCAAAACTATCTCCTGTTCTATCTGTCCATCTGTGACATTCAAATTTAAATTGAGTTTACGGGCACATCACGATCACGGTGGCTTGTATTGTATTCTCACTCGCTCAGAAATGAGGAGCTCAGAGGTGGGGACAGTATCCTCTTATGTGGGCACTGAGGGGGAGCAGGCTTAGCTTTGGCTTCTGCCGGGGACTTTCTGTTCTGACCAGCCTTCTTCTATTGCACACCCTGACATGAGCACCTGTGTTATGTTTTCAACTGATTGAGAGGGCTAAATGGTTTCCTAATGTATTAGGTGAAAGAAAAATAAAATAAATAATAATAATGATCATTTAAAAAAGAGGAAAATGAAGAAGAAGAATTTCTCTCTTGCTCCACCATCGTCTCTCACATTCAGTGGCTGCATACAGGACAGGATATCCTTCCATCAGATCGGCCCTCCCAATCTACCAGTCTCGTGATGACATAATCATTTTGACAGGTTTCAGGCATGCATACGTGCACACACACACACACACATGCACACACAGGCGCATGCAGGCACAAAAGGTCCATCAAGCTGCTTGCCAAACACTGTTGGAAAAGTTAGCCATTCCAAACACGATACATTAAATTATAACCTCAATGGAAAGGGGACATGACAGAATCTTAGTGCTGCTTCAGAATGGCTGCAGTGAAGTTATGCACCACTGCCGTGTGATGAGATGAATTTATCCGAGGAGAGGCCACATTTGCCAGGGCATTTCTAAAGCAGGACAGGACACGCTGTGACGTGACAGAGCTCTCTCAGATACTTTCATGCTTTGCAGTGTCATGTATGTCGTCAGGAGTGCAGGATGAATATTCGCTCATCTTCTGCACGGTGTATACCAATCTCCCTGCCCACCTCCACCTCCCGGGCTCCTTATCTACTGCAGCACAGAACCCTCCTCTCAACCATTCACATATTTATAGCTGGTACAAACATGTTCCCCTTAAATATTTCTGCAGACATTTTCGAGCAATTGGAGATTATACTTGATCTGCACTCTCTCCACTTCTCCTTCCCTCACTCTCGCTCTTCCACTCTCTCTCTCTCTCTCTCGCTCTCTCTCTCTAGTGCGCTCAGAAGAGGAAATGTGATTGGAACATGTTGGGTTCGTGAAGAGGGCAGATGAATTCAAAATTTGGAACAATGTTGCAGCCTTTTTAAATAGTTCTTTGAAAAGCTACATTTTGAACTCACTCCCCCTACAGAATTTGCAGACACTTTTCCTGTCACTGTAACTTGGAGATGGAGAGCACTTTTGATCAGACAGATGGAGCATGTTTTAGAGGAGCAGAGAGGGATTATGGCGAGTAAAAAAAATGTAAAAAAAAAAAAACGAATTGAGGGAACATGAACATGTTAAGAGATCTCATGGACACAGGTGTGCTCCTCTGGAATGTGGTATGGAGGGTACAGCATTGTGTGCAGGGTTTTAAGAGCAGAGGTTTCAAATTTAAATCCTGACGGAATACAAATTCAGGTCAACTGCTTTTGTAGCCAGAGGCAAAATACTAAATGAGGTTTGCTTCTGAACAACATGCACTGCAGCTGCCGGAATTGGAAATGTTTGAAATACACAACACCCTGAACAAGGGGCCGGGTCACTCAGAGCTTGTGCTAGAATAATGCAGGTCAGGTGACAGACTCCTTGCCTCCTTCCACCGTGTGCGAAGGAAATAGCCAATTCTCCTTATTCCTACCTTTCTGTGAAACACATTACTCAAGGTCAACCAGAGGGGAACTACCAAGGCAGTGATATCTAAAAAAAATATAGAGATACGGCAACCGATCAACTTTTTTTCATTGACCCTGCCGTTCAGAAAGAGCTATCATGCCCAGAAAACTTCACTACTCTCTGTGAAGGCTTCCTATGCCTCACATCCTCCTACGTTCTTCCGTTTTTCCATTTTCTTACTCCGGTTTCTCTGGAAGCGTGCCAGAGATGCATCAATCTCATCCACAGAGCTCCGCACTCAGCTCCTGACTCCAGGCTAAACAAGCTTCTGTGACTTGCCACAGCCAAACAGAAAGAACTGTGGTCCTCTGATTTATTTTCCGCAAGTAATTCACGCATACACACGGCGTGTGCATATTCTATGTCGGCTAAAATACGACCAGTCATATCAGCCGTAGTGATAATAAAATTAAACCTCTGGGTGGAACATGGAATTTTCCGTTAATCCGATCAGCAGGGTTCCATCTGAGACTTACCCGAGACGTTCCGACTGCTTGTCTCTTCACTCACTGAATCTCGAAGACACGGAAGATGAGCAGGATCTCAGCACGGTCTGATGCCTGGATGACATCTTCTTTAGAGTGGGATTAATTTGTGACGTCTGCGCTAACACGATTACCGAGGGGAAAAGGAAGCCATGAGGTGGCATCGCGGTGGATCTTCCGCGTTTGATTTGTGTCACCTTCGTTTACACAGCAAACCTTTGAGAGAAAACAGGGAACACCATTTCTGTGATGCTCTAGTCATTCAATACCTCATTTGCACAGGTCAAAAGAGGGAATGATCTCTCATTCTCGGTGTCACTGCACGAGAGGGGTGATTCATGATGATGTTTGCTCGTGACAAACACTCCAGATATGCTCATAGACCATTTGACTGTCTGTAGCTGAAAATAAATGGAACTTTTCTCCTGATGGCAGCAGCTGTGGGCTGAATTGCTTTGGAGATGACAGCCTGAGTTCACATTGTTGAGCTGCCTGTTCTACTACCCAAAGCCACTCAGTGAGGCATTTCCCAACATATAATTTTTTTCCCGAGCATTTTCTATGTCGTTTACATGTCACCAATCATTGTTCAAAAAACACTGTCACATGAGATAGAAAATCACAGGACACCAGAAGTCCATGCAAAGACCAGCTAGCATTTTGAATCTCACTGAGTACTGTTGATTGCATTAATGCAAAATACCTTGTGAACAGTGGAGGCTGATGAGCTGAAAATTGTATCGGTACAGAACATCTTTTGACAATAATGATTAGTCCTGATCAATTTTCAATCCTTTCTATTGATTGACAAGTTTTACAATGATTAGAATAAGCTATTGGTGGTGAGACACGCTGCTTCCATCTGAATGCAGCGTTGTGACAATTAAATAGAAAATTCAATTTTGAAGAATGTTTTATTCACTTTGGAGTTCGCATAATGTTCATTTAAATCAATGATTGAAACAGGTCAAGACCAACTCATTGGTTTTAAGGTATGTTCCATGCCTCCTCAAATTTCAGCAATCACTGCTCGCAAACATTTAGCCACAGGTTCAAGCATGTCACGTATACTTTCCCATAAAAGACAGGCATACTGTATGTTTCTTTTGTGTTCATAGAAATCTTATTGAAACCAGAAAGTCTGTACTTGCAATTCCTTAAAAAAATAGATGCTGAAAAGACTCTTCACCGTCGTCATGTGTCATGTCCCCGTTAATTTGTTTTCCCTGCAATCTGGCTATTTGCATCATTTCCGATTAAATTTTGTTAATTGATTTACATTACATTCATTGATTTACATTTTTAAGTTATTGTCTTGTTTCCTCAAACCTCCTTCTGCACCTTTTCAGGCCTTTTGCAGTTCCCTTCACCTGTTCCTCACTGCGACTCACTGTTTCTGTGTATTTAAGTTCCTGCCTTTTTCTTCTCCACTGCCAGATTGTTAGGCATGATCCTTAGTACTACTCGACTCCCCCATGTTCAACTTCCAGTTTGGTTGTGATGGATATGAAAGCCCTGACTGAATGAGTCATTTGTAGACATGTCTGTCCACTCCCCTGACAAGTGGATTTCAGAATCAGAATAAACATGAATTTGAGCTGTTTGATTCTAGGCCTGTTAAAAAAACAAAAAAAACATCCCAACCTAGATGCAGCAAAATGTGACAAACAAGCAGGATTATGCTGCTCACCTCTCTCTGCCCTCCCGCAGCTCTGAAGGGCTTTCTCTCTGCCCAGAAACCCTCCCGTAGAGCCTCCCCAGTTGTTAGGTACACGCTGCCGGTTTGTGCTGCCAGTGGAGTCACTTAACACGTTCTATGAAGAGGCCTGCATTAAATGGCTATGATGGCGGCGCTCATGTGTGAAAGCGCCATAATGCTATTCAGCCTACCTGGTGATCTGGCCCTGCGGGACGTCTTCCTGTCCATGAATATTTCATGAAAGCCACTATAAAATCACATTGTGAGAATCGCAGATTAATACACAAGGGAGGAGGGACTGGAGGAACGCGGCAGCGCGAGAGGTTCGGGGGCGCCGGGGCACGTAAGCGAACCGACCGCTTATTTCTGCAAGGGTATGTGTGAAATCGTATCAGAAGGAATGGCAAAATAATGCTCTCATTTGTATTTCACAAGAATGTGGCGTAAAATAAACAAGGAATACATTTACATGAATGTGATTTTTCACCACGCTTGTTATCTCTGCCGCTTCCGATACTCTCGTCTTCCACTGGCGGAGGAAATCAGCGCATTTCTCAATCTGAAAGTGGAAAACTGTTTTTAGCAGTTGTAAAAACACGCGTTGAAATAAGGAGTAAAGCACTAAAAGGTTCCGTTCAAGCCTGATTCATGCGCATCATTCTCTCCTTCTGTCTAAACCTTTCTCGGGCTTGTCATGAGGTCGAGGCGGTAGAGAACACACGTCCAGGTAACTAGGATTTGCGGGGAGAAAGCAGAATAACTCAAGGTCAACTCAAATGCGCCAGCGGCAGCAAAATCATCATCTCCTTCTCTTTCCTTCTAAATGAATGAAGGGCAGCAAAGGTCATGACAGAGATTAAGTGAGCGCCGACTCCTCACTATATAATCTCACAATAATAGGATGGAAGCACCTTTGTGACAAATGGCCATATCTGTGTCAACACGTTGCTGTCATTCAGGTTGGAAGAGTTATGCTCAGTGCCTCAGAGAACTGATGCTGTTAGCCTGTGAGCATGTATTACACTGAGCCAGTATGTTATTAGCGGTTAGCCTTGCCTTTAGACCACATTCAAAATAAATTCCCTTGGAAGTGATGTGGATACTGCGCAGAAAGAGATGGAATCGTTTAGTTGAGATGGATTGCCATACCATGGTCCTAAATTGCAATGAAATGGGAGGGCTATGTTCATATAAAAAGTCCTGGATGATGAAACCAAAATGTATCAACTTTCCCTTTAAAAAAAGGTGAGAACCTGTGATTAAATTTCTTATTCAAATTGTGTGATTATCAATTTATTGCTGCAGAATGCAATGCCAGTCTTCAAAAAAAAATATGACTTTGTCTGTGCTCAATACATATTCAGGCACATTTTGTTTTTGGGCTGTTATTTTGAGATCATACCATGTAAAGACTGTTTAGCGGGCGATCAATCACTCCACCAGTGTTTATAAGGAATATAGATTTGTAATGGTGGAGAGGTGGTTAAACTCTATGGGGCAAAAGGAGCTCCCGACATTTTCACCTTATGTTTACAAAAAAGAGAAAAAAATATTTTCCTATTCTAAGGCAAAGGTTACTCACGATCAAGGAGTTATTTCTCAGGTCTGCGGCATATGTAATCAAGGTTGATCAAATAAATAAATCAGGGAAATGGGCACCAATCAAAGAAATAAGAGCCACAATCAATTTCTCATTCTGCATTAATGCAACAGAAAAAAAGATTCAGCTGCTAATCACCAAAGACCCAAAGGTGGCTTCTCTTCAGCAAAGCAAAGGATCTCAGCAGAAGACAAAACAGTGGCCTCTATTATTCAAAGATTAAAATGGTCAGTCTCAGAAGGGGGGGTTTAGATCTCCCGCCCCACCACACTAACACCACGCATTGCTCGTGAGCGTGAAACTCAGTTTAGGTGCGGTGGAGATAAGGGTCCAGCTGTGCCAGCTCTGAATTACACTTCCAGCCAACCTCACAAAATAATCTTCACAGCCTCCAAAACAAAGAACATCTCTCAAGAATTTTCATTGCGCAGACCCAGCCTGTCCTGACAACCGAGGGAATGTAGTGACTTAGCTTTCCTATTGCAGGACCAAGACATACACACACACTCACGCTCGCTCGCGCGCGCGCGCACACACACACACACACACACACACACACACACACACACACACACACATACATACACGCACACACACACACACACACACATACATACACACACACTCACGCTCGCTCGCGCACACACACACACACACGCACACACACGCGCGAACAGACATGCACACACACGCACACATACATACACACACACAGACGGGCGCCCACACACACACAAGCGCACACAATTCAGCCAACAACACATAGGAAGGACCTCATGTGGGATTGAATATGAGGAGGTCCCAGAGCTTTCACTGCAGACAGACAGACAGACACTTGAGGAGACAGGGGCACAGGTGTCTGTCTCTCTGGCACTGCTCTCTGTGCTTAAGTGCTCCACAGTGATCCTGCTCCAAAATGTCAAGATGAAAAGAGAAGCCTGCACTGGGCTCCCCTCCCTCTGGGCCTCCTCAGTGCTCTGGATATCCCCCCCACCCCTCACCCACTCACCCACTCACAGACCCCCAGATTCCTCCCCCCCCCACTGCCTCACAGATACCGGATAAAACTCTGTGCTCTCTCTCTCTGTGGGCACACAGCAAAGGCTCACAGGCATTTTTATCCTGCCACACACACATACACATACACACAATCCCTCTCTCATACATACACACACACACACACACACACACACACACGTGCATGCACACATGTACACAAAATCTTTCTCACACACACACATGTGCACACACACACACAAACAGGCTTTTTTCTCACTCATGCTGGCTTAAACCCTGGTCCCAGGAACATGAAAAAGGGGTTTATTCTAATACGCACTATAAAGACCCCCTTCTCCTTCTCACTCTCTCTCTTTCTCTCTTTCCCCTCATCCCGCTGGCCTGTCTTTATCTCTTCCCCCTCTCTCCCGGACTCTCCCCTCTCACTCCCTCTCTGCACCTCCTTTGTCTCTCTCCCCTTCCCTGCCTCCATCTCTCCTGTCCTGTCTCCCGACACCCAGCCTCAGCCCTATTCCCGCCTCATATCCTGTTGTTTACATCGACTCTGTGCCAATTCATCTGTTTTCCCTCTGTCTTTGATATTTAATGCACATATATTTGCGAGTGACTGTGTACATTTGCGTATGTTTGTGCGTCCGTGCATGTGCTTGATGAGAAGGGGGCTCTTTTTAGCATGCAAATACTGCGCTGCAGCCATGTCAGAGAATCACATCCCTCCCCTCCCAGCTAAACCTGCAGGTGCAGAAAAGCAGCAGGATACTCATTCTAAAGGCCCACAGCGCTGCTGCGGAGCGGGACCCTCTGTGGCTCTGCGCTGTCGGCTCCACCAGCATGTTGGGACTGCACTGATTGATCTTCCTTTTCATCAATGTTGATCGCCTGCATGTCCAAGAGAGAACAAAGAGATGAGCTTCACAATCGCCCTGTGACGTCATAAACCTATATCATACCCTGCAATGTTGTTTACGTGAGAGGAATTCATGCAAGACAGTGTTTGCGAGAACACAGGCAAGTCCCCCCAAGGCTGTCCAGGGAGCACCTGTATGAAAGGAACACCACTTCTGGGCAGAGACCTGCAAACGGTGGAGCGTCTCTCTTTGGGAATTAGATTCGGCTGGAAGGAGAGGTGTGTCATTTTTCAGGACAAAAATGGCAATGCAGTCCCACTCTGAGGAGTATTCTGGAAGCAGGTCAACTCTGGATCAATGACCCCTGACCCCTCCGGCCTCCCCCGTCCAGTGTATTCCAAGCTTTTCAAAAAAATGTCAATAAGTGTCTCGAGGAGGGAAATCACACCTTTTCCGATGTCATTACAAATCATGCTGAGATGCTAAATCAATGACTGAGAAACAGAGAGTCTTTCAAAATACAAAGCAATCAGTCAGTAGCAAGATTATTGGTAAAAAAAAAAATGTACAGGTACGTACCACAGATGTATTGTTGAATGTTGAATCTCATGCAACCCAAGTTCAAAACTATTTCAATGATTGCAGTGCCTCAATTTAACTCAGGAGTCTTCACTAATAACTGACAATGTTCTTTAGCAATTCATACATGAATGAAATGCAGGAAATACTGTATAGTAATAAAATGTGATAGTGGCATTAATACAAGGATTAAAAACATAGAAACTGGTCCTGCTAAAGAAGGGTCTTGGTGTAATAGTGTACTGGAGGGAATAATCCTGTATGTGGAGGAAAGACCAATGTTCAACGAATATGAAAAATATGTTTGTTATTGCAGCTGTACGAGAAATGGGAGAGAGCTTTCCACCCATCAGCCTCGATAAGCAGATTCTTGTTTCAGGTAGTTGTCGAGATTACTGGAGAGGGAGAGATGGAGTGAGGGGAGGGGGAGAGAGTGACAGTATCCATGGTGAAATCAATATCCTTTGAGATGTACACTCTGAGCTCCTGAGGATCGACACTCCCTTGTTCGCTGTTCACCCTACCCTCTGACAGATCTCGGTTCGTAATCTCTGCCACAACGACTGGAACCATGACAAAGTCCCTGACATTTAAGACGAACTAAAGTTCTAGTCTAAAGAAATTATCAAGCTAAAGTACAAAAGTTTGGAACAGGGCCACGATGAGAAGGCAGAGGCGTCTCAATGGAAGCAGATGCACGGGACCTGCTGATCGCTGGAGGGCTCATAATTATTCTAGCTCATATATAATTTATATCTTTGGGTTTGGTGCCCCAAAATCATATCCAGTTTAGGGCTTCTCAAAGGCTAGAGTTGGCACTGGGACACTGCCTTGGAGAAAATGACGAGAACCCAGAGAAGTTGATGGTATTAAGAAATTACAGCTCTCGTTTTAAATACTACAAATCACGTTAAAGGAACTCATAAAATATTGTGCAAAGTAAACCAGGAGAAATTGTTGCGGACACATATAAATAAATGCCAAGATTGAGGATAAGTCAATGAATCATTATGTTATTGGCTGGAAATGTGAAAATCCTAATGAAACATATTTACAGCTTTTTTTTTTTGGACATATTTATGCCTGTATTTATGTGATATTTGTTTTTAGTAAGAGTAAAGTTCTTGGATAAGTCTAAAAGCTGTATTTATGGTAACTGCTGATATCACTTTACAGAGTAAAATGTAGCAAACTATTCCTATTGCAACTAATTGCAAATCATGTTTGTATAATCTAATCAACAGCGTGAATACTGATCATTGTTATGCTGGTTAAAAATACTTCTTCTTGTCAACCTCTAATGGTTTATATTAACGGTTCCTTCACAGTTGCTACAGCAATGCAAGCAGATGCTTTATTTGCAAGAAATATATGTAACTCCAAAGCTTTCAAAACGAACTGGCTCTGTTCAGGGAGGACAATAAACTGTAGCTGGTCTTTACCACTTTCAGGAAACAGATGCAAAACAATCCCTCATTACAAAGGTACTATCTTTCATGTACCATCCTCCAAACTGCACACTAAAATACACATTCATATCGCCCGCCATCCATAGCTGGAGCAGATCAGAACGTGGCTCACTATTGGATGCTATTTGAAAAGAGTTGCTCTCTCTGTAACTCTGCAATTTTTCAAAATGAAAGTTTCCAATAAATTAAGTAAAATTTAAATTTGAAGACAGAAGCTAAGCGTTTTCAATATATGCTATTTCACCACACCCCCCCATGAATAATATCAGCTTTTGTCATGGGTTGCTCTGTGACATTAACAAGCAGCGGAGAATCAGCTACCACAGAATACCTGCTGGTCCAAGCAAATTACCTGAAAAGCTGCAAGCAGGTACAAAATAAAATCTTAAATCACATTGTGCCTTTTAATACTTTTCTTGGTAGTTTAGCAGAAAACTCAAGTTCACATAATCTCTCACACCTTATAGGTGACGTATTATGCTACTTTTCCAAGTTTATATTTTGGTCTTTGACTCCCCTAGAGCACTCCTGATCGCGCAAAGTAAAAAAAGGGTACTTATTTCGCTCATACTACCATCCTCAAAAAAACCCATTTGTAGTCCATAGTAGTCTCTGCCTGAAACGCCTCATTGGGGTGGCTCTTCCGCTATGGCCCCCACTCCCCGTGCGCCCACTTTCTTCTGACCGGCCAGCTCTGTGGAGGGCGGATCATGGTGGGGCGAGACAGCAGAACGCAGTTTTACTGGTTCGGCTCTTCAGAATGAAACTGACGCGTCAGGAATCGATGGGCATATTCTGCAATCTAATGCAGTACATGTGTATAGATTTAATGAAATTAACTAGTTCTAATAAACGCAATGGCGAAAGTGGAGGCCACGGTGCAAAAGTCTGGCAGCTCAAGCACGAATTTGCTATCGGCTACAGTTTGCTACGGCAACAGTTGGTGAGTACAGAGGTTTTTCTACTCTATAGCTAGGATGCAGGGAAAGCTAGACCGGAGACCGTAGAAATCCGGTGGGTCTGAGATTAGAGGGAAACATGGACAGTGAAGAGCAGCTAAAAGTGGACCAACAGCTTATGGACTGCTTCAGTGTGGATTAGGACCTGCTGGTTCGTATACATAGCTGTGGTGCGTTGTTAGCATGGAGAAACGAACAGCTTCCGCGCTGGTATATGACGGAGGGACGAAAGCTCCAGGCTAAAGGGCCTTTTCGTAAATTGCCTATGGTAATGGTTTACACATTGCGTCGGAATAAGAAGCTTTTCCTTGCGTAAAATGGGCGCGTTATGGATATTGCGCGAGAGCTAGAACGAGCTCCGGTTATGTCATGAACATAATACAGGTTTTACAGACCGTAAGTTCCATCTGCGTGAACCATTGCTTATGTGGAGCTAGCGAATCGATCACTTTTACAGGAAAGAATTTAATATGCAATCGATGGCAATGCAGAGAAACCATTTGTTTATACCGGACATGTTACAGCCTGTGCGCTTCCCTATTGCTTTTACCAGTAGCATCAGAGAGCTTGCCCAGACATTGGAGATGTATCAGGCTGACCCCGGTCATGGATAAGTGAAGCAATCATCTCAGAAACACCTAAAAACGCACCCCAAGCTCTGCAAAATCTACGTCTGGTCTAACTGCAGCCTGACTCGGCAGACCTATACAGCACCTCTCTGGTTAGCTTCAAGTGTAGTGGCTACAATCAGGCAACGTTATGATGAAACTGTCACATTAATGCTTACCGAAGTAACGCAAGCATACCGATCAGAATTGCTGCATATAAGTTAACCGGGAGCATTTTTAATTAGCAGAGTACGCAAACTAACATGCATTAGCTGATAAGCCATGACTTTGAATGTAATATGTCGCGTTTTGCATCCGGTGTGAAAGCCGCTTAACACGCCCATAACGTGTATATTTGCGTCTTTGCATTGACTTTGAATGTAACCGGTCACACGAAAAATTTGTTTCGTGTCCGATGTGAAAGCAGCTTTATGGATAGTACACGACAGCTAGAGAGAGCTTGGTTATGTTATGAGAATAATACAGGTTTTGCAGACTGTAAGTTCCGTTAGCATGGACAAGTTACTTATGTGGTGCAAGTGAATCGATCACTTCTACACGAAAGAATTACCTATTTAATCTCGCCTTTTTCGGCTTTTTATTAGCCACATCAATTTCTAAAGGGGGATGAAATTATGTCAATGTAGTGCAGAGAAATCATTTGTAAACCGGTACAGCTTCTGTGTTTCGCATTGCTTTCACGGCAGCACCAGAGAGCTTGTTCAGACATTTGTGAAGTATCCGACTGATCCCAGCCATGGATGAGTGAAGCGATCACTAACTGTTGTGGCTACAATCGGGCAATGTTATGATGAAACTGCCACATTGATGCTTACTGAAGCAACACAAGCATACCGATCAGAATTACTGCATATAAGTTAACCAGGAACATTTTTAATTAGTACAACACGCAAACTAACATGTGGTAGCTGGTAACGGAGCAGTCATAACCACAGAGACAAACCCTTGCAATACAGGTTTTACAGACAGCAAGTTCTGTTACTGTGAACAGTCGTACCAAGCATCCAAATTGCAAACAAGTATTAAAAGTTCGCTTCAAATGCGGTTTATGTTTACACACCTTTTGTAGAATTTCCCCTGATATTGCTCTTGCATATTTAAGACCCAAACATTAACAACAGTAACTTGGCTATGTTAGCCGTTGTGTTACAGCCATAATCAACTGGCTATCACGTCAGGTTGGCTTATGCATTAAAAGCAACTTACAGCTTTTGTGTCTGTGAGTCACGGACAGTCGCGACCGATACAGGCTTTATCTTCAGATATTTTACAAAGCCTGCGTTTGAGGCCAGTTGTTAGTGCTAACTATCGCTAGTGATCCTGCTAGCAACCCGTAACACGTTAGCTTCACTTACATTTTTTGCTGTTATATCGCTACTTACAGTGTGTGGCTCCGAGCGCTTGATTAATGCAGTTGCTTCAAGTTTGAGAGGCAGCTGAAACGCTTATCCTGTGTCGAATTATCCTTTATTGATAAAGCTGTCTTTGGAGAAATGCTGAGCACAATCAATTAACGTTCCCTTTGACCGTGGCTGTTTGCTGCCAGCAAACTAAAAAAGCTACCCACTGATTTTTGGTGGCATCCTATTTTGGAAGAGAAATAATTGTTTTTCTTCGCATCCAAAAGTAAACGGACAAGCAGCTTTGAGGGAGATACTGACAAAACTGCACCTCAAATGAGCTGCGGTTCTTCCTTTTGTATTTCCAAAGGTGTTGACGCTACTAAGGCATAGTATGATTTGCCATTGTTCGTGCCTGCTAAAATAGTTTCCAGTGTGGGCAGGTCCAGCGCCATGATTGGCTCTGGCTAGGTCTGTACTAATTGGACTGCACATCCTGACGTCAGGTTTTGCCCAGTTCTCTTGAAGATCTCGGGAGGAGCTGTTCAGAGAGCAAATCACGTTAATGAAATCACGTTCTTCGATTACGGCAAAACCCCTGTATCTTATGTTTAGAAACTTTTCAGAGGTTGAGTGTGGACAACTAACATCATAACAGGACTAATATGTATTAAAAGAAGGATCAGCATAATAGGTCCCCCTTAATGAAGTATGTAATAACAATACAGTGATAAGTCACTGGGAAGAGAAGTAGAGGTCAAATGGGTTAAATCAAAGTACAATGTATGTTTGCGTGGGAACGTTGCGGGAGCACTCATGAACATTTGATGTTACTAGGAAAAAGCATAGAGGATGTGCCCATGCAACCTGAGTTAGCTACAGGTGCAGGACAAGAAAAAAAAAAACACTACATTACATTACATTACAGGTTCTTAGCAGTTGCTCTAATCCAGAGCGACGTACAAAAGTGCACAAGAACAGTACAAAAGAGCAGACCTCCTAGGAGACAAGTACATGTGCTAACAGTAAGTGACAGAACACGTTCCATTGTTACAGATCTAAACCAATAACAAAAGGGCAAGGTCAAGGTCAAGGTCAAGTGAACAAAATGGCAACAAGGTCAAGTGCAGAGGCAAGTGCAACAAAGGGGCAGAGTCAAGTGCAAGAAAAAGGCAATAAAATAAAAAAGTGCAATAAGAGGGCAACAGGTCAAGTGTAACAAAGGGGCAGGAAAATCAAGTAAACTGACAAAATAGGGCGCAACAAAATGAAGGGAAGCCAAATCAAGCGGCAACAATCAGGAAATGAGGTAAACAGAATTAAGTGCAACAAATCAAGGGATGTAGGGACAGGATTCAGGGCAGTGGAGTAGGGGAAAGGTGGAGCCTGAAGAGGTGGGTTTTCAGGAGGCGCTTGAAGATGCTCAAGGATTCTGTTGTTCTGACCTCGATAGGAAGATCATTCCACCAGGAAATGTAGGTAGATAGGTTGATAGGTCGATCAAACACTAGGAAATAAATTGTTATATGCCCTCTGGATAAACACTTCTAGAATTTTATTGTACAAAATACTTAGGTCTTCAATGGGCAAGACCACTTTTTTCCTCTTATTTTTGCCCAATGAAGACCAGGCTGTCAGGTCAAATTGTTGCGAATTAAAATTCTGGGAACATTATACCAGTGTGCCAGTAACCAAGCTAAAATGCTGCAGTATTATGAAAATGTGTTTTCATGCAAGATCATTGGGCTAATTAGCATCCAGTCTCAGCTGTACAGTTCCTCATTAGTATTTCACTACTGAGGATGGTTTGCCATGGTTACAGTAATTTTTAAAAGCTAATTTTAGCTTTACTTCTAAGATACATGGGCATATGCATATACTGTATACTGTACTGTCAGATATATAAGTATTTCAACAATGATGCAATTTATATTATTTTGGCTCAGTTAGCCACAAAAATTAATTAAAAATCAACTTAAAAACAAGATGTATTCCAAGTGTCAAGTTTCAGTCTTTAAAGTAATTTTATTTGCATTGACTGATTTAATTTTAGGGGCACATAAAATGAGCACATAAAGAGAACAAAATCGGCACAGGGAGCAGAGCTCACACCCCTTAAAAAGGAGGAGACATCAAATGTTGAACATGAATGGAAAGTAATAGGTGAACCAATCTCATATTAGAAAAATACAAACAAAATCTGTTTCTTTCTTGCATTGCTACTGAAGTTTGAATAGTGGCATGAGTTGGGCTAAGAGCCGCCGATATTCATAACATGCTGCGATGTACCCGATGAACAACTGTGGCTCAGACAAAGAAGTAGAAGTGTTTTCTACAAACAGTAAAATGGTGGACACCATCGATACCTCAAGCTCAGACAAATTCCTCATGAGCCATTTTCAGGCCTTGAACAGACGCCCATGACGTTAAGGACAAAAAGTTGCAGCAGGCAATCGGCCAAAAATAGCATCATCCATCCTCTTTCTGAAGATTCACGGCTGACAATTCTATTGTGTTCGTGTTGTTTACTACAGATTTGTAGGGATGTTCATCGTTATGACGCCTCTGATTGTTTTCATGATGTAAAGAGTTTTGATTGGTTATTGCAAGCAAGTTCAAACACTATGGCTACGTCTGAGTTTTGTATATGTTTCATTGTTTTCCTGTACTTTAAATGCCTTGTTCTTTCCCTCTAAGAGCCACAAATTTTGTTATTTGAATTTTTTAAAAGTGCATGACATGGCTGTTTTCAGCATTATACTATATACATGATTTCTTGTCTCCTCCTTTAAATAGGGCTCTATTCGAGACCCCTGACCCAGCTGCATTCCTCGTGCAGTTAAATAGCCGCAGACTTCCCGTAGCGGGTTCTCCCGTGCTGCAGAGATTGCACTTCAGCACCACGGACAGCAGCTGGAAGTACAACCAGAGCTATCACTGTGCTGGATTCAGCCCTGCACAGAGGCAAAAGATTGGGCAGAGATGCAGTTGTGACACAATACTAAAAACAAGTAAGCAAGAAAATGAAGTGAATTGTCTTCACTAGATAAGAAGTATACAAGGGGAGCAGAGTACAGTCTCTGAAGCCCTGCTCTGAACTCTGTTAAAATAATGATTAGCAGTCTTGGGAACTAATCTTCACACCTTTCAAGTCAGTTTGACTGCCGTTGCTCCCAACCGTGCTGCCAATTCCGTGTCGGTAGCGAAATGCTTTTCTTTGCAGCTTGGGAGTGCATAGTGGCCACCTCAGTGGCACTTATGACACAGCCTGAATTTAAAGAGGCAAATTGCTGCCATATTTAATGCCATTCTCTGCAATGTAATGAGACACATTCCAAACATCAGCTGGTTTAGCAAACCACGAAGTGCAGAGTTGTTTTCAAGCTTCCATAGCAAACCAACAACGTATGTTTCAATATGTTCCCGGTCAGGTAAGGCTACCTCTCTTGAACAGAGACAACTCAATAGCACATTTCTCATGAAAATTAAATGGGAAAAGGATCTCTGTCTCCCACTCTGTCTCTCTCTCTCATTCCCACTCTCCGTCACACATCCTCCCCCCTTCATCTCTTAGGTCAGCTGCTTCGTGGCAGTAGGACACACCTGAGTGCGATTTTGCTGCCAGGTGCCATACCTGCATGGTTATGTATTTCACACTTGTGAGCCCCTGCACAGTAATGGCACCTGGGTGTGAAATCAGCTGTCAGGCCCCAGGGGTCTCTCACCTGTGAGACAGACAGAGAGGATAAAATGAATGAAGAGGAAAATAATCCTTGAATATGGAGCAGTGAGCAGACTGCAGGAATGAAAGACAAGAACGAGTGGGTCTTGTGGGGGGAGAAAAGTGGAAGTGAGACACAGGGATGAGGCAATGAGAGAAGTGTGTATTACATTAACAACTCCATTTCTGAAAAGTTGGAACATTATGGAAATAGCAAATAAAATGAAATCAAAAAGAGTGATTTGAAATGTCTATTCACCCTCGACTATTTTGAAAACTTCACAAAACACAATTTAATGCTTAAGCCCCTTCAGTATGAAAGTCTTTTTTTCACCGTCAGTATCCCTGTGCCAGGGTTTTGACATGAGGTTCGACTCATCACACAGCCATCTTTAAAAAGATCTTGTGAATTTATTTTTCAAGTAAACAACTTAAATCTTTTATCACATTTTTCTACGTCTATCTTTCAAAAAATTTGCCGTCGAAATCCTTTTATCTATTTTATTTTTCAGGCAAAAGTTTAGAAATTCAACACTGAGTGAAATTTCCAGAAACATGGGTCAGTGCACTATGCCACTTTGCAATATGCACACTCTTAACAGCTTTTTTTTTTCACCTGCCATTGAGAGAACACACTCTACTCATCCTGTTTGATTTTCATTTTTGTCAGTAGGAGGAATGAGGGATGGGAAATAACTTTCTGAGAGATGAAAGAGGTTCTCAAAGGATGGATGCCGCCCATTAGCTTGGGCAGAAGCAACATGCTTTTACCCACACAGCGTATACAGGACTTGAATTAAAAATTAAAGAGGGGGGAGGGATTTGCCAAACTTTTTTCCACAACACTGGAATTGTTTGTATATGACAATGTCTTACATGAAAAAATTCTTTCTTGCACCTTTTCGCACATTTTTCCAAACACGGGTAGGCAGGCAGGAAATATGGTCCTCCAGGAGTGAAATTATGATGGCTGTAACTATGGCTGTAAAAGTAACTACGTAAGTGTTGTGTTTGAAGCGATAGATAACGCTAAGGTTGGACTGACCGCTAATTCGACTTTTGCCAATTCCAGATATCCTGCATGTCAGCCAGCTAGTATCACATTAAAATATGAGCAGCACGGAAAAAATATGAAGCATTTTGCATTAGTTATCCAGCTATCTTGTGGTTTTTACAGAACAAGCAAAATGTAGCCTGATTACCAAGCTGGCTAGCTAGTTAGTGGTCATTACCCTATAAGCGAGCAATGGGATAAGGTCTGCTAACGTTACTTCTGTACTGATCTTTGATTTTGTCCAATTAGATGGCAGTTTCAGCCTTTTGTGATCTGGCCAGCAACTGCGTCTGAGCAGGAGCTAAACCAAATGCATCTGCTCGTGTATTTACCCTCAATGGGTGAGCCAGTAACTGATGAAATCACCCTAGTTTTACTGTACCTAAGGAACTGCTGCCACTATGTAGTAGGAAAATGAAACTATAAAACCTAAGTTACCCGGGCGTGGCTGTGAGGCATGAAACTTCCACCCTAAATATTCTCAGGCATGGCACGGAATGGGTTAGACTACAAATTCAATTTTATGAAAAAGTGCACTCAATTCAAATCGAATGACTGCAAATGATTCCAAAAAAATTGGCAGAGAGGCACTTTTGGACTAATAATGAGGTAAAAGGGTGCAGTAATAAGGAAACGTGAAACAGATAATGTTAAACAGACAAGATATTCACATGATTGTTATGTTCCAGACCTGGAATCAAGAGCGAAGGTGGAGTACAATCCAATAGGTACGTTAATTGACAGCAGTATGGTAATGGGTGGCGACGGAGCCCCAGAGGAAGAGAACAGACTTCAACAAAGATGGTGAAGCTGGGCCAATCATTGGCCAGTGGCTTCCAGGATGACAGCCAGGTGGAATGCACGCTTCACTTTAGCCAAACTCTCCCACAGGAGGATCAATTAGCTTGAGGGTAACTATTCTGATGACTGTAGAAGAATTGGGAGCTTGTTCCTTACAAACTGGACGAAGGAAAAAAATTTGGAAGGCTCAACAAGAACGCAGAAGTCCCAACCCTGGACCCTGAGTAGGCATGGAAGCTTGTTCGAGTTGACTGAGTAAAGAGAAAAGCTCTCGCACATAGCTGCCATTAAAGGTACATTACACTGAATATAGACAAAGAGTTTTTACTAGGAATACTGACTGGTCCTAAGCACAGAATGCAAATTACAATTCAGCAACATGCAACTCAAAGCAGGGGGCAACTCAAAGCAGGGGGTTTAACCCCTTAAGAACTACGGCCCGGTACCGGGGGTTGGTTATTATGCATTACAAATACAGCATGTTTAAAAATCGCGACACTGTCAAGCGGCATGTCCACATTTCGCGAAGAAACTCGGCCAAAAGCTCATGTAAACCATTTTTACCTCAACCAAACACAATTCAAGCACCAAGCAAGTAAATAAGCGTGAACATAGGATAAAATCATATCAGCGCTGAATCGCCAGGATTTCTTCTGAATTCGTGCTATGCATAAACACGATACGTCAAATAAAAGAGGAAAGTCCACAGAATGCAACGATATGAGCCCAGTCATTTTAAACCGACACCACATTGAAAGAACAGCAGGCATACACTTTACAGTCTGCGGAGATGAGCAGAAAAAAAAATCTTACCTTTGATATTTTGCAATAAAAAAGCTGCTCGAGGGTAAATCTACACTTGCTGTTGTTAGCCCAATGTGTTTGTGCTATAACGAAACTAGATCTACCCGGGATCCTAGCATGTTCTTTCCCAGGGCGTTGCTTCAAAGAATTCAGCTCTGTAGCATTCAGCTTCCTTACAATGTATTTTCCTGTCTGCCATCGGCTTGTGATGCCTTCAGGAAGACTATGTCGGTATGAATTTGATTGTATGAGTCCTTCAGCCTGGTGCTCGTGTATTTATGACCACAATGACGTTTCATGACACCCTAGAAATATCAAAACGAAGACATTTCAATGATAAACCTACCTGGTCCGCCATCTTCGATTTCCTTCACTCGAGGCAGCCATGGAGTCATTGTTACCAGGGCCTCACTTTGAGCGCAAGCGCAACAAGGCACGGGCACCAGGCTGTGAGTCCTGATGATTCTAACGAACTCTAAACCACCTTAATCGTAGGATCCTAGCCTGAGTTACAGCCTTGCGTTCCGAGTGCGTCAAACTGAGTCCATGGGACATATGCATGTTCTTGAATAGCGCGACAATATAAACGCATAACTAGTTTGTTTGAGGTATTGTCCGAATAATTATCCGCTAAATATTCAACAAAGTCGTTTTTTGACAGAATCGTTGCACTATTCCGCACAAATACTGAGCCTACAACAGTACAGTACGTATTTTCTTTACCCTTTCGTTGAATGGGAAATTGGACCATAGACTGTTGTCGATTGGCGTAGCCTATTGGATAAAATGCCGCGCTGCTGAAAGGAAATTGTAAAGGTATGATTCCTGATCAAAGTACCTTTTTTTTTTTTTTTTTGGAAATAATCGCAATTTCCTTCTACAAATAATCGCTGGGGTCTTTTTTATTCTTACTTTTATTTAACATATTTTCACAATGCCTTTGTATTTATCATTTTATTTATTTGTTTTGTTTTTGAATAAATATGCTCCAGGGAGTCAAACTTAATTTTTATTGTATGTATTATCTTTGAATGGGAAATTGTATAGGCAACAAAACTGGCAGAAATACTACTAATTTTTTTTATTCTAAAAATTAAAAAATGTTGTATTTTTGATGGAATTGATGCCTGAAGTGATATATAAGTGAAATTGTATGGGTTTTACAGCTTGGTATCTGAGAAATCTGAAATGGAACACAAGGTACCTACATTGCCAAAATGGAGAAGCCACCCAGACATTCCTCTCTAATTTTGCTCTGATTGACCTGATCAGAAAAAACTTTGGCACAGATAATAATGACATTCTGTGCTGTAATTTTTTTGAGGTTTCAGGCTGCAACTCAACAAATTTACAAGGGATCGAAGTAAAACTTTGTTAAGTGCAAAATGAGATCCTTCATTTACACTGTGTTCCATCTCCATTTACTCTGACTCAGTGACATATATAATGATTTTTACAGCAGGTATGAAATCCCAAATGGTTTTAACTTTATTACAATACCAAGATTATTTAAATGGACCAAGCAGTCGCAGAGATATACTCATTTTACTTTGGGCTTGCTATTTTAAAAAAAGAGGCTCAGGGCTTAAGGGGTTAAATACACGTCACAGGGCCATTAGGAAATGACTATGAAATGAGACACAGCCAGTGAGTGGAATAGACGTGAGATGTAAACCTATCAAACGAGACATACTTCTTAGACTCGCAAATTCCTGAATAGGAAGAGAAACAGAAGGCATTTACTCAAGGGTTGTGGCAAGTTACAAAAGGAGTCACTGAAATTAGGCCTTGGTCCTCAAGTGCAAAGAAGGGTCCATACTCACAAATTTTCCAACAGATACAGTATGTCAGCATATCATCCATCACTTCAAGAATAATGTTCCCCACAGACAAATTGGACAAATTCTGGGTGTTTCACTCTCTAGAGCATGTTATATAATTAAAATATGGAGGGAATCTATTCAAATCGCAGTGCATAAAGGGCAAGGCCAAAAATCATTTCTGAATGTAAATGGTCTCTGCTCCCTTACAAATTATTGTCTCAAGAGCCATCATGTGACTGATATCACTACATGAGCACAGGAATACATTAGTAATCCTTTATCCTAACACCATTCACTTATGCACGTGCAGATGTGCGTTAAAACTTTCCTATACAAAGGTAAAGCCATACATTAACAATGTCCAAAGTGCTGCTGATGTATCTTGGCTTGGTGTCATCTAAGATTGACAGTAGAATGAGTTCAATGAGTCAACATTTCAGGTGATTAATAAACAGCCGCAGTGTTCCCTGCGCGAAAAATGACAAGGCCATTTCCAGCTTGTTGTCAGTTTCAGGTCCAAAAGCCTGCATCTGTCATGTTATGAGCACATGTCAGTGCAAATGACATGGATGAATTGCATAGTTGCAAGAGCCCCATTAACCTCCTGAGACCCAGTAATTCATTTTTGTCCTCTGTGGGGGACATTTGTTTTTGGTCAGCATCTCTGAAGCCATACATGCTATTGTGTTAAGTCCTATTGGCCCTTACAGAGGACATCCTGGGCTTTTCAATGATATGACACATGTGGGGGTGATGTTTTTATACCCCAAAGACTTAGCTGGTGTGAAAAAAAGAAATTCAAAAACTTTTTTTTCTCTGGGTCTCTACTGAAAAATATGTTTGAATTTTGGGGCATCATATGCTGCAATCTACATGTCATCTGCTCTCGGGATGCCCCGGCATTTCCTAGCAAGACAGCACCAAACAGAATCCTGCACAGAATGCACTGCACAGTGCATTTCTACAGAAGCATTGAAATCAGGCGCTTGATTGGCCTGCCTGCAGTCCAGATGACTCGTATTGAGAATGTATGGTGCATTATAAAGCAAGATATGTGGCAATAAAGGCTTTCTATAATTGTGCCAGGGGAAATTCTGCTCCCTAGACTTCATCAATTGGTATCTTCAGGGTCCAAATGCTTAATGAAAGTAAATAAAAGATATGATACACAGTGGTAAATAGTATGCCAATTTTTTTGGAGTCTGTGCTAGTCATCACATTATATATTTTTAATAAGCAAATTACAGTAAATTCATGTGCTCTAACATCAATGATGTGTTACTATGCCATTTGAAAAATAGTAGAGTATGAATGGACGATTCCAATGAGTCAGTTTCGATTTTTTATGCATTTTACCATGATAGGCCAACATTTTTTGATTAAGATTCAAATAAACCATTTCATAAGTCATTCAATGGCCACTTGTCTGTGACTGTAAAATATCTCTATATTTTATGATGAGGAAAACAACAAAACCTGAAAAACAAACACACCAGTATCATGTTCTCATCTCTTTCAAACACGGATGATCATTTATACACAACCTAGCAGCAACAAAGAGAGGTAGAATGACAGAGAGGGCAAGACAAAAATGTGAAAAGATAAGGGGATAGAGAGATAAAGAAAGACAGAGAAACGGAATTGAATTGAACTGAAAGATGGAGAGAGAGCGGCAGAGGAAAGGAAAGAGGGACTGTGGAAAAACAAAGCAGGACAAAGAAGGGAAAATAAATGGAGGGGATGAGCAGAAGGGCTGGAGGAGGAGACGAGAGGGCAGAGACTGATGGCCATGCAGGTGATAAGCGGGTTGCTGCGTGAAGCTCGATTTTAAAACACATCGCCTGCGCTGGATCTGAGCCTGAGATCGTCCTGCTTTCTAAGTTGATGGCAAAACTTTTTCCTCTTCATCTCCTGGTCTCCCCTTCCTCCTCCCTAATCTCCCTACTCCCTCTCCATCTTGGAGATGAAAGAGACGATGGAGGCCATTCCGGGGTTATGAATATTTAAGCGTGGTTTTTGTTTACAAGGCGCTCTTTGAAGACGCTCCCTCTCTTCCGCTCTGGATCTTCACCTCTCACCTCATGTATGCTTATCACCTTCATGTAATCGTTAAAACTCCTCTCCCTCACTCTCTCCCTCCCTCCCAACCCCCAGCCTTTTTCCTTCCTCTTGCTCTCACCAGTACTTTATCAGGGCAGCTGGTGCAGTTAGAGGTGTGACAAAGAGAGACGTCTGAAGGAGATTATGAGATGGCAGCTTCCACCCTCTTTCTGTTAGATCACCATCAATTCTGCTGTCCCCCTGATTAAAATGCATATATAAGACCATTTCCCTCAGCATACAGGCATATGCACTCTTGACCGTCTCACCTCCCCCTGACGCTCCTCCTCAGAGGGTTTGGATGTTTGTTTCCATAGGCAGTGAACAGCAGCGGGGCTCTTACCTGACTGTATGTAATAACTGCCTGTTTGTGCTCCTGAGAGAGGCTCAGTGAGCGGTGGGTATGTGCCGTAACTCCTCCTAGAGCCGTGATGGGTCTGCAGGAGCATCACTGTACAGGCTCTGCTCAATTCTCACCCTATTCCAAAAACCATTCCCTCTCGCCCCTTCTCCTCATTTTCTCATTTTATTCTCCAATTTGCCCCCCCCCCCCCCCCCCCCTGCCCCCATTTTCCAATAGAGGTGAACCATATCCTTCCACCCACTGCCCCCTCCCAGCCCCCCATACAAACAGCAGCACAGGTATGCAGTTCAAAAAGACTAATGCCTCAGGCAAGTAGATGAGTTTCAGTCGAAAGCTTAAACGAATTTCCAGTGGTTTAATTTAGAACTTTGAATACATGTTCAAGAATTAATTTCCTTTTTTTTTATAAATATTTAAAATTTAAATGGCGTTATATTCTGAAATATATTCATATTTTATTAGCAGAGTAATTCTAATGCCTTGAAAAAGGATAAACTGAATTTTTACACACATCACTCTGAATGCTAAAGATTAAATCTGTTTCAGATTTATAATTCTCCTCAGTAGTACCGGCCTACAACCCTTCTTTCCGAAGACTTATTAACAATTTGTGAAGTATGTGATCTTTTAAAGACACGCCGATGTGCCAAAAGATTATGACCATCTGCCTGTTATGCTGTTGGTGTGCGTGCCTCCTAAACAGCTCCATGAAATTGATGTCCGCATGATTACCCAAAACCCAGAGCTTCCCAGCAGACTTGTCCGAAGGGCATAACTCTCCCTCCACCTACTTATTTCCTTTCCTCCGCAGTAGATCTTGGTTACCATGTCTTTCCTAGGTAAATCATACACACTTACTCAGCTAGTGTACACTATTTAAAAGGAAACGGAACTTACCAGACCTGGGGACTTTTATATTGCTCCCAGGGCTAGTTCCAAGACTTACGTGCCCATTGTAGGTATTTTCGACGGTGGAGGAGGGTTGAATGGGCGTTCTGAATAAAGCCGACGGTATGCAGCAGGGTGTGATACACTAATAAGTGTTCTGAGGCATTCCTTTCATAAACCTCATTTAAATTTTCTTTGACTGGTGACACAGTAGCCTTTCTGTCTCCTGGACTAGACTGGATAGTGCTGATGAGCAGAGGGTCGCGGGCTCGTGGTTTGTCCCTCCTCAGAATACCATCTGCCCTTATAAAAATGCAGCATGCTGTACCATGCAAATACCACAGAAAAATCATGGTACACATGGTATATCTATGGTAATTCTGAATTGTGCTATGGTAAACTCTATTGGTACCATGGTTTTTCATAGTGGTACCATGGTACTTTGTTATGGTACCACGATAATCCTTGCCGTTACCATGGTGCACTCTGCCATTATCATGGTACATCCAGCAAGTACTGCGGTACCTCCAGTCAGTACCACAGGCCCACCTGTTGGTACCATGGTACCCCAGCCTGTGCGATACGACCTCCTTATCACGATACAGCCTTGTGTACCAATAGCTCACTCGGTTAAGGCACTGTCACGTCGCGGGTTCGAGCCCCGGCGTACCCACTGGCAGGGGTCGGCAGCTTTTTCAGAGTAGCGCACAATTGGCCATCGCGCTACAGGTTTCCAAATTGGGAAGGGACTGCCGAATTTGGAGATACAATCGTAGCTTTGTTCGTTGCTCCAGCGCCTCCTGTTGGCCTGACGGGCGCTCGTCAGGAAGACTCTGGGTTTGTTCATGTCCGGGTATCCTCCGCCCTCGTTCTGAACTTACGAGGATTCAACCAATGAGTGTATAAGAATCAGTGGCTGATGGGCACGTGCTTCGGAGGAGAGTCGTGAACTGTCTTCACTATCCTGAGTTGGCAGCAAGGGGTCGCATACGAGCAAGCTTTGTGCATAATTCACCAATTGGGCATTCCAGATTCGGGTGGGATTGGAGATTTTTATTTAAAAAAAATTTATTTAAAAAAAAAAAAAAAAAAAAACATAATTCAACAGTAATTCAACTATGATCCTTGACGTTGATTCAACAATGATAAAACGTTAAAATGCCAGCTGGGTTGGGATGTGTATTATGCTGTACCGTGGTATATTTGCCATGGGACATTTACCATGGTACTAACCACGGTATGAAGTGTGTACCTTGGCCCAAAATACCATAGTACATTTACCATGGTATTAATACCATGGCACAGCATGGTACATTTTTATAAGAGTATAAATACTCACCACTGCTGACCTGGAACACCCCACAAGCTTTGCCGCAAGAATTCTCCAACTCAGCGACCAGGCCATTATGATTTGGGATTTGTCAAAGTTGCTTAGGTTTCATTTTGCCAATACTAAATACAACTCCAATTCCGAAATAGTTGGGACAAAGTGTAAACTGAGAGTATTATCAAAAAGCAATGACTTACAAATCACACCAGCCAGTATTTAATTCACAATAGAACAGAGATGACATAGCAAATGTTAAAACTGAGAAAGTTTACAATTTTATCCAGGCCAGTTCAGCACACAGACTTTTCTACTATGAAGCCATGCTGTTGTAATAGCTGCAGTATGTGGTTTTGCATTGTCCTGCAGAAGTGCACAAGGCCTTCCCTGGAATAGATGTCATCTGGAGGGGAGCATATGTTGCTCTAAAACCGTTATATAGCTTTCAGCATTCATGGTGCTTTTTAAAACATGCAAGTGTCCCACAGTATATGCACTAATGCATCCCCATACCATCAGGAATGCTGGCTTTTGAACTGAACGCTGATAACAGGAGGGGTGGTCTTTCTCCTCTTTAGCCCGGAGGACACTACGCCCATGATTTCCGACAAGAATGTCAAATTTGGACTCGTCTGACCACAGGACACTTTGCCGTTTTGCTACAGTATATTATAAATGAGCCTCGGCGCAAAGAACACGGCGGCGCTTCTGGATGATGCTCAACAATGTCTTCCATTTTGCATGATAGAGTTTTAGGTGGCATCTGTGGATGGCACGGTGGGCTGTGTTTACTGACAGTGGTTTCACGAAAAAAGTTCACAGTTCACGAGAAAGCTCTAATGAATCTACTCAGCTATTTTTATTACCATTTTATCATACTTTAGTGGAAGCTTCAGAACAAAGTCATTTAAAAAAAATTAAATCAATTTTAAAGGTTCTGTGTTCCCAGGGATTTTAATTCGTACTGAAATGTTGACAGCGGAGAAATACTGATATATTGAATGAAAAAAGTGAATGTATGAAACCCAGATAGCATACGGATGTGAGCCACATCAGGCAACAATCTGGCACTTTTGGCATTCTTTTGGCCCGGACAAAACAGATGTGAGCCTAAAGTGGCCCATGTGGTAAATGCTGAATTTGATCCGAATATCACAAAACAAATATGGCCCACAATCAGCAAATATTTGGCAGAGTGACAATAGTCAGTCTGTAAGTGAACCAAAACTGGCCCACATTTGCTGCATCATATGTTCTTGGCTGACATCTGGCATCGTGATGGCTTGGTTGTGGCCAAATTCTGGCAAACGGGAGCAGAGCACCGAAGTGCCATCATTCCATGCAGCATGTGGGCCGGATGAACGTGTCAGGTGTGGGCCGGATATGGACCAGAAGAATTTTGCTATCTGGGAAGTGCATTTACAAAATAAAACATCGAATACTGCAATGAGCTTCCTATCCCTTTCTTCCTGTCTCCTACGCAGGGCATGAGGTATGTGCAGTAGCTCTCAAGTGTTCTGGGCCAATTACCAACGGTGATGTCATCTATCCTGCTGAGTCTCTGGTTCTGGAGTTTCCAGGTATTTTTGCTCAGAGGCTTGTACCCCTCTTGGGGTTTAGAAGTTCACTGGTTCACACCAATCTGGGGCAACAAAGCTGGAAGAACAATATGATTATGCATGTGCAGAGATGCCCTACAGAGTTACTGTTTCAGAGAAAAAGCATCATCTGTCCTAGATACCTCTATAAGTTACTCTATACGGTATGTTCTGCTCCTGCTACTGTGCACATAGTATATTACAGTGCATTGTTGAATAAGGAAGCTTTAATTATTGTGCACATACAGTGAGTTATCGTCTTTGCTGTGTCACATAGGTCACGTATCAAGGGGTTCTGCCCTTTATTCTGTTCACAAACACTGAAAAACAACTATAAGTGCTTGTGCAAGCACATACTCATTATAGAGGGTAACATCCCACAGGAAATTAGTGTTATTGCACCGACAGAATGATCTGTAACAAGCCCAAAGAGTAAACTTTCCAAATGCCGTGATTGAACTAATTGAAATAAATTGGAGTGCGTGTGACATTCATGCTTGATTGTTCCGAGCTGAGGCAGCAA
The DNA here is from genome assembly GCA_029721435.1 of Gymnothorax reevesii. Taxonomy (NCBI): domain Eukaryota; kingdom Metazoa; phylum Chordata; class Actinopteri; order Anguilliformes; family Muraenidae; genus Gymnothorax; species Gymnothorax reevesii. The sequence continues at coordinate 79,595,619 of CM056577.1, forward strand.
ACCCCGAAATTCATGCGGGCGAGTTTCCTGCATTGTAGGGGTGCGGGCAGCAGGAAATGCACTGCAGTCGCTGCACTTTACATTGTGCCATGGAGGAGGCAGAGGCCTGAGAGACGTATCTCCCCACTGTCATCACAGCTGGACAGAATTACAAAAGACTCAGAGAGCCATGTCAGCTCTCAGGAGGAAAAGAGCGGTGTGAGAGAGAGGGAGTTTGGTTCATCCAGGTCTTTGAATCGGTGGTAGAATCAGGCCTAGTCCCACTCGTACTGATTTGTCTATGGCAGCACATCTTGTGTGATTCAGAGCTCTGCGAGGTTATGGTTGTTGGTGCAATAACAGCAGCTCTGATTATAACACAGACACCAGTCTATAGTGCCGAGTCTCTCCTGAGGAAACAGACATGCTGTAACTAAAGTCAGTGATTATCCAGCCCGCGTTGCAGAACCCGGAAGGTCTCCTGCCATCGGATTCCGATGAGGACCGATCAATTGCTCACCGCGGTGGCGCTGTAAGCCGGAGTCTGCAGAGCGGTTGGAACACGGGGCCCAGGCACTGCGGCTCCCAAGTTTTTGGCAAGCCACGTGGCCTCCTTTCTACCGCACTCATCTCCCAGGGAGACTGTCTGGCAGAGGTCTGCTCGTCTGCGAGCGCGCTCGTACACCAAGCCGATCCGACACGCTTCCTCAGGGCCCCGCTCAAAAAGAATACTCAAACATAGGCGCCGTCTGACAGATCACTCATGCATATTTCATGCTGCGACGCTCCTGCGGATGCCATAAAGCGGATTAATTGGATGTCCGCTCAAACATTAATCGATTTACAGCATGTGTCTGTTTTACCGCTGTCTTCCTCTCTCTCTGTTTCACTCCCCGTGCCGTCTTTCAATATTTACGTCAGAATTCTTTCCCCTAAGTTTAAATCGCAGAGTTCATCTCGGGAGATCCCTCTGGGACGTCCATCAGAGGATCAGGAAGGGTGACCTGATTAGCGGGGAGACACCAGGTCTGCGTTTATGAGCAAGCTGAGGAAACCGGCTCTGGGAATGATGCGGTAGCTGCCCCAGCTCTCTCAAGTACACTACTGCAATGCAGCACAGGGCTGCCACTCTGCTCTTAAAAATAACCGCACACCAGCGGGGGACCCTGACCCTTCTGCCCCCCCGAATCCCATCCCAATCTCACCCTGAATTGAAGTGACCTGACCCTGGGAAATCGCTGCCTTTCCCCACCTAATATAACCTGATGCTGCTGATTATTGCCTTTATTGAACCACCTAAACCTTTCCTCCCATTCCACAGATTGGCACCAGAGCTAATCATTCACAGAGGGCTTTGAATCCTGCACCACAGCAGCCCTGCTGGACCAAATATGCCCACTTCACGTGCCAAACAGCCACTCCTGACCTTATGTTACTGTGACTCCACAGATGCCGGCAGCAGATTCCAATTCTGATTCACTTTATTGCATCTTCATCATATTACAAAAAAGAGCCTCCCTTTGACACCAGCAGCAATAGTAAATAACAATAAAAATAATAAACATAATAAAACACCAAAACAAATAAAAGACAATTAAAAACACCACCAATAAATATGTTGTGCAGGAGTGACAGCCTGTTAGCAGCGTTCAAGAGGCATTCAGCAGTCTAAGTGCCTGAGGGAAAAAAGTGTCTTTAGCCTGCTGGTCCTGGCTCTGAGGCTTTGGTAGCATTAGCCGGATGGCATCAGCTGGAAGAATTTGTTGTTGGGGTGAATGAGGTCTTTAATGATTTTCCTGGCTTTGCTGACGCACCAATTATTATAAATATCCAGAATGCACGGGAGCTCACAGCCGCTGATCTTCTGAGCTGTTCTGACCACTCTGTGTATTGCCCTGCAGCTGTGAGCTGTGCACTTTCCAAACCATGAAGTGATGCAACTTGGGAAAACATTTTCAGTGGTGCTCCTATAAAAGGCACGCTGGATGCTGGGACCCACGCCAAACTTCTTCAGCCTTCTCAGGTGGAAGAGATGTTGCTGGGCCTTCTTCAGCACCTGGTTGGCATGGGTTTGTCATTTCAGGTCCTCCGTCAATCAATCAATCAATCAATTTTTATTTCTATAGCACATTTACAGACGGCTGAGCCGCACCAAAGTGCTTCACAAAAGAGTGCTTAAGTGCAAAAAGAAAGAAAACAAAAACACACAGGAAACACCTAAAAAAGAGGTAAAATTAAAAAGATAAAAGATAGAATTTAAAAGATAACTGGAATTACCATGATGGGACACTATTCACTGACACTTGAAGGAGACACTAATTGAAGGCAAGAGAAAAGAGGTGGGTCTTTAAATGGGACTTAAAAATATCCAGACTCTGGGCTGTACGGATGTGGAGGGGGAGGCAGTTCCAGAGTCTGGGAGCTGCTACAGCAAAGGCTCTGTCCCCCCTGGTTTTAAGCCTAGACCTGGGCACTTCCAATAGCAGTTGGTCAGCTGATCGTAGTGCTCTGGAGGGGGTGTGGTAACGTAAAAGATCAGACAGATACGTGGGGGCCAGACCATGGAGAGATTTATAGACAGATAGTAGAAGTTTAAAATCAATGCGATAACGGATGGGTAGCCAGTGGAGTGATGCGAGGACCGGGGTGATGTGTTCGTGCTTTTTTGTGCAAGTGAGGAGTCGGGCAGCTGAGTTCTGAACTAACTGCAGGTGGTGAAGCTGTGATTGGTCAATGCCGGTGTATAGAGCGTTGCAATAATCCAGTTGTGATGTTATGAAGGCATGGATAACTCTCTCAAGATCACTCTGAGGCAGGTAGGCTTTGGTCTTAGCTAGGGTTCTGAGGTGGAAAAAGCTTTTACTAACTACTGCACTGACCTGCTTTTCAAACTTGAAGGCACTGTCAAAAATCACACCAAGATTCCTGACAGAAGACCGGATGTTAGAGGCGAGAGGGCCTAGGGCATTGGTGGAAAAGGCCGGAGAGGTTTTGCCAAATACAATGATCTCCGTCTTGCTCTCATTGAGGTTTAGGAAGTTAGCACCCATCCATGCCTTGATAGAAACCCCCAGGAACTTGGGGGCTGTTTCAATAAACTTTACTTATCCGACCGAGTCAGTCCATCTGCCGGGTGAAAAGTTGGGCCTTCAACAGACCATGTCTGTCAGGCGTTTCAATAAACCAAAAGTAGGAAGTCCGACCATGGTGCGGCGCGGCGGACCATTCGTCACTGTTCGTTCGAAGTTGCGTGAGAATTTACACCTCAGCGATGCACTGCTTTGCTATTTGGCGTTCAAATTTTCCCAATAAGTTAACGTTTAATGAAAAAGGAAAAAAAAAAAACAACTCAATTAGGTAGATCATTAAATACTATTCAAACATAAATTAACAGAGCACATCGCTGTAGGATGTCACGTAATGTTCATTTTCAGTAGGCTATTAACTGAATAAGGTCTAGCTAATTAAAAGCAGTCTTTGATCAATGTGCACTCTGTGCTAAACAGCGACTGGCAACAAAACAAAGCTATTCAACACACAAAAGACATTAAAACATTCCTATCGTCACGATCGCTCATTTTACAGAATTGAGTTAAGCTGCCTTCGCACCGGACGCGAAACATACTCGTGTATTTGCGTCTTTGCATTGACTTTGAATGTCTGTCGTTCAAAAACTTTGTTTTGCTTCCAGTGTGAAAGAGGCTTTAAGCAGACAGGCGATAAGCAGAGCTCCACTTTGGTCACACTGAGCACCACAAATAAGATGTTTAACCACTGAGAACCACGCCAAGACTGCACGCATAAAAACATAACTTTTTGTCCCAATTGAGGATAACAGTACAAATGATTTAACAGTGAAATCTTCACACGTTGTTAATAGATTATGTGTAGTTGTTGGAGAAATTCATTCACGGATTTAACAGCCCCGTTTCTGGGTGTAGGCTATATTGGTTTCCCGGGTATTGGTTATACTCTCTTTCCATTCTCAAAATATGTTGGGCTGTCTGTGCTTCCAGACAAAATCAAACAATAACGCCATATTTTAGCGTTATATTTTTTGTCCGACCGGGTTTTAGGACAACTCTCGAGTAGTTCTAGAAAATCGGACAGTTTGACTGGGTCGGAGGACGACGGACCGTTTATTGAAACACTCAGAAAAAGACGGACCAGCTGATTCCGTCGGGGGTTGTCCATCGCTGGGTCAGGCGGTTCGTCGTGTTTATTGAAACAGCCCCCTGAACTGACTCACCCTCTCCTCAGCAGCACCATGAATGTTGATGGAGGCCAGCTCCTCCTTCTTTCCCCTCCTGAAGTCCACCACCAGCTCCTTTGTTTTGGCCACATTGAGGGTGAGGTTGTTCTCCGCACTCCACCGTGCCAGGTTGTCGACCTCTCTCCTGCATTGCTGTCAGTAACCAAGGACACCACAGTTGTATAGTCGGTGAACTTGACCACTAGGTCGGATTAGTGTGTAGACACACAGTCGTTGGTGTATAATGAATACAGGAGGGGGGTCAGGATGCACCCCTGAGGAGCCCCTGTGTTTAGTGTCAGGGGAGCAGAAGTGATGGAGCCCATCCTCACTACCTGTCCACAGTCAGGCAGGAAGGGCAGAATGAGGTCGCACAGCTCTGGGGGTAAACCAAGGTAGATGAGCTTGATAACCAGTTTTGAGGAGACTATTGTATTAAATGCTGAACTGAAGTCATAAAGAGCAGTCTGGCATATGAGTTTTTGTTTTCTAAGTGGGTGAGGGTGTTGTGGAGAACAATAGTTATAGCATCATTGGTGGATCTATTTCCACGGTAAGCAAGCTGATGATGGTCAAATGTGGGAGGGATCATTCTGCAAATCTTGTTTTTTATATGCTTTTCAAAGCATTTGCCCACTATGGGGGTAAGAGCAACAGGGCACCAGTCATTTAAGCATGACTCTTTGTTTTCTTTGCCAAAGGCACAATTGTAGATGATTTAAAGCAAGATGCAAATATGCAGAGAGAGTGAGAGATGAACATGAAGGTGAACACTCCCGCCAGCTGTGCAGCGCATGTTCGGATCACCCGGCCAGAAATCCCATCCGGGCCAGCTGTGAATGCCCTGCCATACACTGCATGCATCATTCCCACTGAGCTGGGTTTCAATCTTAGCCTTATACTCTCTTTTTGCTGATTTTATTGCTTTCCGAAGATTGTTGCGTGCCTTTTTCCCCTCCTCTACATCTCCAGAGGCAAAAGCTCTGTCCTGTGCAGTGAGAGCAGCTCTCACTGAGATACTAATCCATGCTTTGGTTTGGTTTGGGAAGATTTTAACGGTTTTTGTAGGAGCAATGTCCTCAACACACTTCCAAATTAATGACATGACCGTATCTGCATACTCATGAAAATTGTCAAATGCGTCATAGAATACGTCATAGAACAGTGCTGTACTGTAGCCACATTCTGCTATAAGTGCTTAGCAGCAGGAAGAGGAAGAAAATGTAAAAACTATTCAAGCTTTTGAGGATACTGACCTGGATTCAGTTCTTGCCACTGCCGTGCTCTGATTCTTAACACCTGGTTTCACTCATCGACGAATTGCTCACACGTTAATTCTGCTTCATTCACACATTCTGGGTGAACAGGTGCCTTAGCCAACAAGAAAACCCTACGATCGTTTTTCTTTTTCTAGCTTGTCCTCACCCATCCCTCCCTCCAGTTAACTTTATCCATCGTTCTTTAATTTAATTTCTTTCAGAATCTTTGCTCTGCATGCCCTCCTTTTACAGGCATTTCATTCTCTCCAGTTTTCATGCTTTTTTTAATCCTTCCACTTATTTGCCTCTTATTTAGTCTCTTCTCACCTCATCCACTCCTTACAAAGTCACTATCTTTGCTTCTCTGATGATGAAAAAAATATACTCCTTTTGCCTGAACATCTTAACAAGCAACAAACAAACAGGGGAGCAAACAAAGGCTTTTTTGTCAAAACGAGTCCTAGTCATATCAGGCAGTAGACAAGATCAGAAAATTCCAAGATGACTTGTGTTTATAAAAGCAACTGTAAACACAATCCACAGTAATGAGATACTGTATAAGCAGTAGTGCAGCTTTGGAAGTCACCCAGACTTTCCTGGGTCACTGCTATATTTGTTACTCCTAACAATGTGCTCCATACCCAAAAGCTGCAGTTTTCTTCACTTTCTAGCTGCACTGTTGATTGGTGACTCGTTTCTCTGATAGTGTTATCTAGCCATATTGTTACAAGTATGTAAACACAGACCGTAGTCATGTTTAACACCTAACACTGTAACTGTAACTTTTTACAGTCATCATGCATGAGTTTTTGCGAGTCAAGTTAGAATGAATTATACTTGAAAAAAAGAGGACTTCTAATATTATGCTTATGCTGTTGAATGAGCGCATATTTTTTCCTTTGAGGGGTGCTCACACAAATTCTTGGTCCAAAGTTGATCCTGGAATTGATTTTATCCCTACTAGTGATGCGCGGCTCGGCCCAGAAGCCGTGGGTCCCGCGGGTTTACCCGCGGGACGGGCGGGGCGGGTAAGTATTTTAATAGTATTTTGCGGGTGCGAGAGGGTTGGGCCAAACAGTAGCGACATCTAATTCCCACAAAATTACAAATAAAAAGTACAATAGGCCATCGGCCACTTGAGGGCTCTAGACATACAGCCTAGATAATTTGCTCTTGTCAAACGATGTAACGCTACCTTAAGCAGGATAGAATGCCAATTGTACCTCTCCCTCTTCCTACTCTCGATGTACACGCACTCACTGGTGCGCGGCTTAATCCTCCACGGTTAGACTAAGGATCTAAAGGTTGAATGATGGCTCATCTTATAAATCGTTCTGCAGTCAGCAGCGAAATATTATAAAGTAGTAGTAATTTTATTGACCTGTGGGTCCAAACAACACATAGACAAAACATTTTTTCACCACTTTACAGTGAAAGACATATCACAATTCTTATTCAAAAATAAGATCAACTTGTTGAGGTGCTTCCGTTTATCAGCTACGTGTTCTCTAACAGCAGAGCGTGTGCTGCCATCATCAGTAAAGACACTTCTTAGATATACATTTCTAGAACACCATTCTATACACATATCACCCAAACAAATAGGTAACTTATCATTACTGGAGCATGTATGGTCATAAACCTCGGCTTGCTCTCATTAATTACCATACCATGAGACAAAGAATAATCGTCTAAAACTCCATGGTGGCCAAAGCAGTCCTCTGCGTCCCAGCAACTAGTGCAACAAGCGAGCGAACCTTCAGTTCGGCTGCCCGTGTCCAGGAAGCGCGCCATAATCGCTTAAACCCTGGCACTGTTGACGCAATTTTGTTTTTGCATTGTTTGGGGAAAATACGCCTAGGCCTGTATTATATGCTGTGTTGAAAAAATAGCCTAAAAGCCCCCCCAAAACAATCTTGAAATAAATATATGAGGGAAAAAAAAATTCCTCGTAGACAGGATATCGCAACACTGTATGGGAGAGTAGGCGATAGCGCCAGTGCGCCACTGTCATGTTAATTTTGTTCCAATAAAACAGCCTTCGCAATATTTTGCCTGATGGCATTTCGTTTGGTTGCGAAGATCAGAAATCACGGTGAGGTTCAATTAATAGACAAAGCCTAAACTTTGTATTAAGAATTTCAGCTAAAAGCCAAATGTATGTTGTGCTCCACTCAAATCCATAGCGTAACAGAGGAATCGTTTTTTTTCCATTGCAAACCATGTCACACCGACCCACTGTATTCTTTTTCTCTTGCCTCCATTTTGTGTCGGGTCGGGTTGGGTTCAGGTTTAAAATCAGTGCGAGATTTAGCGGGGCGGGCAGAGCGGGTTAGCTGTCATGTCGGGTCGGGTTGGTGCGGGAGTTAAAAAACTTCGACCCACGCATCACTAATCCCTACAGTACAGGCTATCAACTTAGATTTCTTAAAATATCCAGACTGCCATTCTTTGGTCATTCAACCCTCTGACTACCTCTTACCCCAGAAATCCTGATTGGCAGCTGTAGTCAAATTGTTGATAATTTTTGATAGGAACACTTGTAAAAAAAAAAATAAATAAATAATAATAATAAAAGATATACTGAAGGTATACAGGCATACATTCATACATTGGGTTTGGTGACATGGCCCTGTTCTGAGAGATCCTTGCCTGTCAAAGCAGGGAACTGAAGGCAGGGAGCTGCAACCAACTCCCCCATCGAAGAGAGCCTACAGCAGCAATAACATCAAAGGGAAGTGCGATTGTTATAGAACTACAACTTGGTCATGATAAAATTGAATTAATATATGCTATATTTGACGGGTGGATCTGGGGTGGAGGAGGGCTGTCAAGCACGCATGGTGAGAGGCTGGCTCTCAGGATGACAAGCTTATATAAGCCTGAATATTACTGGCTAAGCAACTGAAGTCAGATGTTGTTTAAGTGTACTCAGGTGACCCCTCCAGCAGGTTGAAGTTGCTGCTCAACTTTAAGAAAACCTGACTCCATGGCCAATTAGAATTTACATCAAAGCTCAATTTATGAAAGGACCACACGCCAAATAGAAAAGATTTATTGAAGGCATTCAGTACAGGCATATATGCATACATTGGGTTTGGCAACATGACCCTGTTCTGAGAGATTTCTGCATGTCTAAATGTGGAACCCAAGGCAGAGAGCTGTAACTGACCCCCCAAATAGAACCATGCCAGGCATAGGCCAGCTTAAACTACAAAATAAATTATGAACAGTATAGTAACAGCCTATTGGTTTGACACCATTTCTCTTGAAGCTGATAAAGGAAAAAAGTGCTATTTGAAACGCTCAATGTGTAAGGGCAGTTCGGCTGCTGATACAATTTCTAACAAACCTATACAAAAGAAATATACTTTATGAAGTGTTCTATATGTAGTGACAGCCTGGCAGCTGGCACAATTTCTCTTGAAGCTCATGAAAGAGATTTATACTATGTGACGTGTTCAATGTAGAGACCAGGCCAGAGGCTGGCATGATCTCTCTTAATGCTGATTCTAGTCAAATTTGAAATTTACTATGTTTTGACAGCTGACTGACTGGAGAAATTGCTCTGAAGCTGATTCAATAGAATATCTTATGTTAAGTGTACTGCGTGTAGTGACAGCCTGGCACACTTTCACTTGAAAGGGAAATATGCTACCTTTTTATAAGGTTATCTGTGTCTAGTGAGGGACAAGTTGGCATGATACAGTCCGGTGTCAGTTTGTGCCTAGCTAATGTGCATGGAAAGATGTTCTACACAACGCTTGCACTGGAAGCGAATGAAGGTGAGTGCAATGAGCTTGTGTTTAAGAAGCAATACATATTAACAATTAAAACATTAAATCACAGCTTACACAAATTTAGCCATTAATTTCTGAATTAAGTCCTTGATCACAGGGTGAAGTTAACTTTTAAAGGCTGATGACGACCAATGCCCCCGGCGTAACTATGTGCGAGACAACAGCAATGCTGTCATTTCCTCCAAATTCAACAATACAAGAAAAACTTTAAATCAAGTTACAATTGAATAACTTATTTCAAAAACATTGCCACAATGAGCTTTACAGTAAACTCTAGCTTGTGCCCCCTTGAAAGCAAGCGAAAAGTGGCAAGAAAAAACTCCCAATGTGGTACAAAATAGGAAGAAAGCATGAGAGGAACCAGGCTTGAGAGCGGAAGCTCATTCTCCTCAGACCGGATAGTTCATGGTTGCTAATATGTTCAAAAAGTCAGTTGAAAAAGGCAGTCCTGGATTTTAAATCAGCTGAATTGGTGCTATGGACTGGGACATTTTGATGGTGGAGATTTTAATTACATTTTCAGTTCACCTTTTGTTGTCTAAAGCACAGAATTATTGAAACATTATCTCCAGTGCCAAGCCTAGCACTCCTAAAAACATTGCATGATCCATCCTTAAATGCAATTTCTTTTCTTTTTTTTAAGAGTCAAAGACATGTCTGGAACAGCAGGCATTTGCTCAAAAACATTCAAGTTTTCTGACCACCGTGACTGCCTGGGGACAATAACAGGTTATGAGAAAGCCAAATGCAATACATCAGATGAAATTCACCACATAATTTCACAAGAAAACGAGAGAAGGCCATTTTTATTATGCAACTGCTCCAAACTATAAAATGTAAGGCCAGTGTCCTGGCAAACTGAGCAGAATGCCGAATAAACAATATTTATGAAGCAGAAATATCCTTAATTAACAAAACAGTGGGAAAAACTTTTGGAAGCCATGAGCTTGCTTAGTGCTGCAGTTAATATTACCTTCATGATGCGCTTGGACTTGGCTTCCCCGATCACCTTCCCTGACTATGGGTAAGAAACTGGCAAGCATCTCATGTATATTTAAAAAAATGGAGAGAGTTGCTCGCTGTTTGGGTAGCTTCCCAAAACATAATGCAACTGCAGCTCACAGCACAGCGAGAGAAAGCAAACTCTGAATTGCCTCAAGGACAAGACTCCCTAAAACATTTGCACTCCAGCAGCCTTCTGCTCATGCACGATATGCTGGTCCAATCAGCATGTCATCGTCATTTTAAGACCCTCAATACACTGCATTTAGCATTTTACAGCACCCAGAAAATACCAGCTTGTTCAGATGTTGCGATTCGCCATAGAGCATAAAGATCGTAACTTCCATCCATTGTGGTAATTTATTCACTGAATAAAGAATACTGTCAGCTAACCAGGATCAGGAATGGTCAAGCAGATATTTTTGGCTGCATCCGGAATAGTATGTGCTGCTCTGAGTTTAAGGTGCGACAAGAGATGACACACACAGTTACCAAGGGTTCCTTCTGCCAACACATAAGCAATGTTTTGTTACAGTCAGCTCAGTTCTGAGAAAATGGTGCCATGGGCATTGTAGCTCACTTGGTTTATATCAGCCTTTATTGCTATGTAAGCTCACACGGTAGTATTTTTTATGCTTGGGTCCAACGTAGGGAAAATGATGACACCTTTTGTAATTTTTTGGAAGAATAACTAAAACTTTAAGCAAAATTTTGCATCATGGTATGATGTTTCATGGTGTCTTTTTTTTAATTGGCAGCTCAGAGCTCTTTTTATAGTGCAGCTCTATTGAAATATCAAGCCCCAGACACCAGGTCATTATGCCCAGCAGTATATAGGGGAGACTGGGGTCCGATGAGCCATGGGAACCAATGAGCCTTATCGCTATTTTGCAATCAATCGATGACAGTGCTACTTAAAATATTTGACCATTGACTGATGAGTCATGGGGATAAATGAGCCATATCACTATTTTGCCTATTTTAAACACCTTTGGCATCGATTGAACGCAAAATAGTGATATGGCTCATCGGACCCCAGTCTCCGCTACTGAAGAGTTAACCAGTTAGCTAATGGGCTTAAATGTGTTGCTTAAGGGAGTACAATTATAGCAAATTAAGAGCTAAGCTTTTTATTTTTGTCCTTAAAAGTACATTGTATATATGTGTACAAAGTCTCAGCATTCTAGCTGCTTTCAAACGCTGTGCAACTTGATATAGTGCAATTTCAAATATGGCCGACTCGCAGCCATGTACAATGTTGAGTTCCAATGCATCAATCAAATTTTAACCTGTACATCCATATGTACCTCCCCACCAAATTTCACATTGATCTCTTCAGTGGTTTAGCAGAAGATCAAAGTTAACAAAGACGCTGACGCAACCGTGTGATCTCATAAGCTCCTTTTGGTCCATTGGACCAAGTAAGCAAAAAAAAAACAAACAAACTTTGCAAGGGCTTGCCTACATAAATAAGCATTTCCAGTGTGGGCAGCTTCAGTAGAACCAAAATGTGCATCGAGGAAAGAATTGAGCATGTTGCGAATACTGACAGACTCATAACTTGTTCCATTCCAAGCCAATCAACGATGATTAGAAGATCCCATCATCACCTTTAAAGTCTCAAGTTCGGCTAAACAGTATTAAAAAGACTATTCCCAGCCAGAATCCGCAACTTGTGAGAGTGGAAAACTTCTTAATCAAAGGAAATTACACAGGTAACATTTCGTCTAGCCAGTTGAAACATATAACCTGAAGAGTGTGCACGAGTACAAAATCAATCAAAAACCCTGAGCTGAATCAACCCTGCCAAACAGTGGTAACCAGAGTGTGCGTTGTTATAGAAGTTTTGCAGAGAAAAAGAAAATTACGAACCTTGATGCTGGTGAGTTTGTTTGTTAAGTCAGTGTGGTAAGTAGCTGCTTCTCGAGATGACAAGCTTAAATAAGCCTGCATATTACTGGTCAAGCAATCATCTGACAGCAAAGTCAGATGGTCATGTGCACTCAGGTGAGCCTTATGTAGGCTGAAGCAGCTGCTCTGTGTTAAGAAAGCTTGACTCCGTAGCCTATCAGAATTTACGTCAAACCTCATTTGTGCATCATTTTAGTTTATGAGCATCCAGCATTACTTCTGTATTGTACTTGGTCAGACTTGGTAATGAATATTCAAGATTCACAATAATTTACCATTTCTTTATTGACTGTAAAAAAAAAAAGCACGATTGTTTTTGAGCACAGTCTTAATTGGCTGATCAGCTGTGGTGAGGCCACCAATCCCCATTCAAATTCAGGCACAGATGTCATTCCAGTACCATGTCCTCCTGGTCCTATTGTTTTGCAGTTGCTAACAAACATCAATGTAGCACACAGCTCATAATAACTACATTTGCATGAACACAACCTTCCAGTTACTGACCGGGGTACTGAAGTATTCCAGTAACGCAGTGATTCATGTACACACCTTACTCCTGCGAGCATTACCCAATTAAGCCCTTATTCCAGTTATGAGCATCTTTGGGATGTTCTGGATCGACGTGTCTGCGACCGTGTTCCAGTTCCGGATAATGTGTGCCAGCTCCGTGTGGCCCTCCGGGAAGAATGGAATAGCATACCACAGGCCACGATAGACAACCTGAGCAACTCCATGCGAAGGAGATGTGTTGCTCTGAGAGACGCAAATGGTGGACACACAAGATATTTAACATTCACTTTCTTCAACCTGACCCCCAATGTGTTCAAAGGATTGTCACTCCTTTGCAGATGCCAATATCAAGATGTCATGGATGGTGATCTGAAGATTACTCATTAACAAAAATTAATTTTGATTCTCTTCATATATTGCAAAACCCTACTGTTAATAAAAACTCAAAAAATTTGACATGGAGCATTTATATTTTTGTTCAGTGTATTTTGGGGGATATGAGGTGACCGATTTCTTGTATCTGGCATAAAAGAGATGATAGTTTTAAAACACCTTAATGGAAGGAAACATCGAAACAGCAATTTATTTGAATCTAACGTTCCCACTGATAAATTCAGGGTTGCTGACTTTGTCAGGACTGCTGAAAAGGTCAGGCAATGCTAGAAAACTCAAAGCTGCTTGCTTTAAAGTGAAACTTTCATCCACAGCCTGCAGATGCTCTCATGGGACATTAGCCTAAACTGTAAGCTGGGGATGTCTTGCATTGCCTGTCGCTTTTGTCTTCCATGATGTAAGACGTCAAATAGCACAACTGCTTGCAGCAGCATTCAGTGTTGTAACATTGCAATTGCAAAAATAAATATACACCAGAGCTGTATAATGAGCAGTATCTTCACCAGTAGCCAAATGTTTGGGAAAAGCGCATGCGTATTTCCTTTGGCTTGAGAGCAGTCGGAATATGCCAAAGTATCATTTATGTTGTTGCCATGTAAACTGGTGGCTTCAAAATCAGATCATAACTGTAATATTCTGTAGACGTAAACGTGGTCACTGAGGTGTTTAGTCACGTATGTCCCTCATATATTGATACAGTAAATTGTGAAAAAATGTGATGTTTTTCCTCATATCTGCTTTTGAAATTGTCACGCAGAGTCTCTCAATACCATTAAAGTTTTGGTACAGCACATTTTCCGAGGTTTGCACCAGAATGCAGTAGCAGCATCTCACACTCTTCCCTTGTCTCTCCTCTTTGTCTCTGTCTCCAGTGTAATTCTGAGCTTAAGGTCTCCAGTGTGTGGTTCAGCCAGCCTTGGAAAGTGATGTGATGAGATTAATCAGGACAGGCGATGATAAACAATGTAGATATGAGTCTCTGTGGAGAAGAGAGGCACAAACACTGTTCTATTCATTCTCACAGCAATGTGTTACCACAGACTGAATACAAACACACTTCACACACTCACACACACGCACACACACACATACATGCATGCTCACACACTCACACACACACGCGCGCACGCACATGCACACACACGAACGCACACACACACACACACACAAACCAAAACACAAGCTGTGATCCCAAGGTACATGTTAAATGCAGACCTGCACATTTACATTCTAGTAATCTATTCATAAATCAATCAACTTAAACTGTTCGTTTTTGAATTTTATCCTGCCTTTCATATTCATCTCAAGATTATCCCTGTGGACATGTAACCATATTTATCACCAGACTATTGACATTTTCAGCAGCTGTTCCCCATAAAAATAAAAAAAAACTACTTGACTATAAAAAGACACAAACTTTGTTTAATCAAGAGCCAACCTTGTAGAATGTATTCATATGCCATTCAAGCTAATAAAGACTTGGCTTTTGAGAGAGAAGTGCCTCATGTTAAAAACTAAATAGATTCACAAATTTGAGGGGTCTTCAAGAGATTTTATTTAGTTTCTGTCTTTAAATAGAAATTGAGACTGCTGTAATCTCTCTGTCTCTCTCTCTCTCTCTCTAAAACACACATCATCATACACTGGAATAGCTGGAAAAGGCTTGCAAAAATACAACCTCAATTTCACAAGAATTGAGTCTAAATGTAAAATACAAAAAGAAATTGAATTAGGTGATCTGTAAGTTCTCTTTTACCTACATTTAGATTAATACAGCTCAAATAAAAATATTTAAAGTTTCGCCTCATCACCAGTATTGATGTATGTAAATATTTGCGAAAACCAAATCTGATGCCAGCAACAAATTCCAAACCTGTCAGGACTGGTGAATAGAAAGACTGCAGAAGTTGTGTACAGAAAAATAACTGGTTTAAACATTTCAGAGGTAAATAAATGAATTGGTAGCAGGTGATTCAATTATGATATGAAATTAGCAGTCTTAAAAGGCATGCACAGTCATTTGCCAGCAAGGTAGTTGGTGGTCTGCCTGATTGTCAGAGCCGCACTAGCAAATTTCCAGTTTAAGAACAAGGCTTCTCAATGTGAAATTGCGTGGAATTTAGGGATCTCGTTGTCATCATACAGAAATCAATAAAAGAATTTGAAGAAACCACCGCAATCACCACACATGGAAGATGAGGTTGAATGCAAATACTGGATGCGCATGACCTTCAAATCCTCAGATGGCACTGAATTAAGAACCAGTGTGGACATAATTATCCACATGAGCTCCTGAATATTTCTGAAGACCTGTGTCAGAGAGCACAGTTCATACTGGAATCATCAAATGCAGGTTAAGACTCTACTACACAAAGAGGGAGCCATGTATCCACACCATCCAGACGCAAAGAAAACTTCTCTGTGCTCAAGCTCTTCTAAAATAGACTGTCATGGGGAGTGGAAGTGAGTGCTGTGGTCTGACAAGTCAATCTTTCAGATTGTATTTTTGAAAAATTATTGATGATGACTCTGTTGGCCAAAAAGGAAAATGTTATCAGCAACATGTTAAAGAGCTTGTGTCTGTAATGGTCTGGGGCTGCATTAGTGCTCTGCTCTTGGCATCGGCAATCTGAACATCTGTGACGGCACAATTGACGCAGAGAGGTACGCAAACAATTTGGCACAACATAGTGCTCTGCTGAGGCAATATTTTTCAAAGATGCCCCTGCTATTCTTGCAAAATAATGCAAAGCTACACTCCCAACATATTACAACAGCACAGTTTCGTAGATGTAGAATGCGATACTGCCTGCAGCCTGGACTTGCCTTACACTGAAAAGGTGTGGCACATAAAGCGCACAATAAGACAATGAAGACTCCAGCCTGCAGACTGACTGAAGCCCTGAATCAGGCAAGAACGGGAAATGATGAGGCTAAAGTGCAGCTTCTTCCCAGAGGCTGTGAGGCTTATGAACTCCCTGGCTTAAAGTCTGTCCTCTGCACTCTGTACTGCTGCGACTGCGCGCAGTTATTGATGCACTATTTATTTATTGATATACTGCTCTGTTTTTAACAACATGTTCTATTTTTTATTATATGTTCTGTTTATTATAGGCTTTTAGGTTATTTCATGATTTATTTGGGGTCTATCTTAGCTATTACACTGTGCAATGTTGTTTATACTGTACACTGCTGGACCTGGATAACAAAGTTTGTACCTTCATGTTTTTAACACATTTGAATAACAATAAACCAAATTGAGCTGAAACTTTGCTTGCAAAACGTCAGCCATTAGTGTCCTCAGTTTGAAAATCCCTGGTGAGTGTGATGTTACAGTGGCGAGCATGCAGTTGTCCCTACTTCACTGGAATGTGTTGCAAACACCAAATTTCTAAAATAGCTTTTATTTTCAAAAGAAAGGAAAAACACATGGAGAATTTTAAATGTTTTCATCAAATTTTTTGTTAGTTGAAAACTGTTTAAAAGGGATTGGCAATTTACTGTAGTATTTGCTGTTTTCACTCACAATTCACACATTTTCCCAATTCTCCTGAACTTGACGCTGTACCTAACCAACTTAAATTACACTCACATTGAGAACATTATCTGAAAAATAAATTCAAATTTACACCTCACAAACTTTGTGGGATTGCTACAAATTGGATACGTGACCAGACTACACATTTCTAATAATCTAAAAGCCATCCAGCATACATGTTAGATGTGGCCAGTGGAAAATGGGAGCTGTTCATGCTGAGGCAGTGTAAGTAACACGGAAGGTAAGGGAGTGGATTTTAGTCCCAGAGTGGAGGATTGAGTGAGGGATTGGCAGAGCTGGTGACAGAGATACTGGATGAAGGACATTTAAAGGGTAGTGGAGAGGCAGAGTGGGAAATAGGCTGTGATATTGTTAATGTTAACAGTAAATTAATATTCGTGCGAGGTCACCTGTAACAGGGGAGAGAGAGGTCCGTGAGAAACATACTAATGCAGCCTGTCAGAATAAAGATGGGAGCTGGGGCAGAGGGGGGAGCAGAGCAGAATTAATCTGCAAATTAGAATGAATAATTAATGGGCGGAATCCCGAAGGATGATGGCCATGTGATGGGGGTGTTAGAGAGAGGGGAGAGTTAAGGAGTTGTTCGCGGCGGAAGCCGTTATGGCAACTCTAAGGCGAAAAGCATGCTTGGGAGACATCATCGGGCGAGTCCATCTCTGGATGACCTCACGCCCTGCCAGTACTCTGAACATGATAAGCAGCATCCTTGAGGCTGACTGCAGTGAGTGAGTTAAAGATAGGACTTGGATGGTCTTATCTCTCGTGGTCTCATGACTGCCGCCATCTTTCCGTACCACAGAAGGACGATTTGTGCATGTAGTCTTGAGTGAGTTAACCTTGGTTGATGTCATGATGTGGAGAAAACTCACACAATCCAGGGTGAGAGGTAGAGCTACAGTGCAGCAGTGCTCATACAGACCAGGGTGAGAGGTAAAGCAACAGTGCAGCAGTGCTCACACAGACCAGGGTGAATGGTAGAGTTACTGTGCTGCAATGCTCATACAGAACAGGGTAGGAGGTAGAGCTACAGTGCAGCAGTACTCATACAGTGTAGGGTGAGTGGTAGAGTTACAATGCAGCAGTCATAATACAGACCAGGGTGAGTGGTAGAGCGACAGTGCAGCAGTGCTTACAAGACCAGGGTGAGGGACCAGAGCTGCAGTGCTCACACAAGCAAGAATGTGAGGTATAGTAACAGCGCAGAAGTGCTCAGTCAGACTAGGGTGAGTGGTATAGGGAGACTGCAGCAGTGCTCAGACAGTACAGCAGTACTGAGCCTTCTTCAGTATAATTTAAAGGTGAAGGGGACTCAGATGAGAAACTGTGGTAGTGAAGTTTATCTAGAACAACACTCTAGTCACCTAATTGATGTATCCCCACAGACACACAAACACACATACATTCTCTCTCTCTCACACACACACACACACACACACACACACCCAAACATATGCGCAACTACACACCCGACACACTAGACTGTTACAGACAGCCTGTTCCCAGCAAGGCAAGAAGTGAAAGGCCTAGTGAAATTCTGCTCTCATTAGACAATTCGACCAATACTTTTAATTGATCTCATTTTTAATTCAATTGTTCCCATTAACTTCAATTATAATCAGTTTAGTCTTAGCTTATCAGAAGGCAGATTACAGATTTTTACTCTGTGCCTGACAGCAGCTCCAGGCCCCCTTTCTCCCAGGTGCCACACCAGTACACACGACCCCATCCTCAGGCTAGGGTGATCTCAGACTCCTGCTCTACCACTGGGCCTAGACTCCCTCACCCCCCCCACCCCAAACACCACCCCTCGCCCCACCCCTCCCCTCCAGGCATCCAAACTGAGGCCACGAGTCCAATGCCGTCCCTCGACATAACAACAGAAGGCCCCGTCCTATCGCCAGCGGTGATAAACACCGGCCTAATTAAAAGACGCTTTGATAGCTCTCAGCTGCCTTTTTAATTTCCCCTCCTCAATTAGACTTGTCGTTTACCTACCACTCCTCCAGGCAAAGCTGCTTGAAGATCGTACCAAACAAACACAGCCGCAAACACAGAGGCAGAGGAAGGCACTGAATTGAACATGAGTCTGCTTTGGATTGGCGTGGCAGATCTAGCAGGTGCTGTGGAGCTCTTCCATTTCTCCCTGTGTTGCAGGATATACTGGTGGACATACGACCAGCTGTGCTCATGGCACGCAGACCAAAGTATGCACATAGATGCATAGGGATACGCGAACACAAAATAATAACAACACACAATGTATGCGTGCTGGCAAATACACACACAAAAATTCTCAGAAACCTGCTGAGATTTTCTCTCTCACACACATACACACACACATGCACACGTGCACACATACACACACTCAGAATTGATTTCCATCCAGCGCCTCCCCTGTCTGCTCAGTCGCATCTTCTGGAGACAGAGAAATGCTCTTCAGCACACAAAGGGAATAAGAGGGGGAGAGAGAGAGAAAGAGAGTGAGAGGGAGAGAGGGAGGGTGAAAGAGGGAGAGAGGGTCAATATTTACTGACAGGGATGTGAGGTGAATGAGAATCAGGGCTTTTGAGGTAATGGGGGGTGTTTGGAATCTGTGCCATCTCTCTGCCATCATGGAGAGGCGTTTGATGAGTTACGGACGTGAGCGCCGAGCGTTTCATTGCTTTTCCCCTCCACAACTCAGCCTTTCTATAGTTTCCCTCTGTCTTTCACCCTCTCCTTCAATCTCTCCCCTCCACCCTCCATCTCCCTCAGTCTCGGCTCAGATTCAGCGTAAGAGCTCCTATACATTGGCAGATACAGTAACTGTTGTCATCAGGTCAGGCTTGAAGTAGCCAAATGCACATGAGAGCAAAAGCTGACCATTACAGACTAAAACAGATGCTCACCGAGTGGGTGTGAATTTTTGTTCTGATTATAATACATTGCGGAAATTACATTTCAAATGAGTTGCAGGGCTGTCGGCAGAAATGAAATGCTAATGAAAGAGTAGCTGCGTAGGAGTGCTGAACAACCGCCACTGAGCAAGTGGGAGTGGGAGAGCAATTTTTCTTTTTTTGGATGTATAATGTTTACTCCTCCCGCTTCCCCCATATGACGCCTTGGTGACCATGATATAACAATCTGTCTGACGGCAGAATAAATCTCTGCTTCTTATTTCAGGATATGTGGAAAATGATGTTCATTTAACTGTTTATTTTTTCCGGAATGTTATTTTTTTCAGCTCTGACCCTCTGACTTCCTCCCACACTCTCTGTTCTGCACTTCCTCTGTTTCCAGTTGCTTTTCCCACGGCGGTATGGTAGGAGAGTGAGACTTGCCTTCATATGGCAATATAGCAGGAGAGCGACTTGATTTCAACTCATTACTTACCGCAAGACGCTGCCAACGGCGCGGCAAATTCTACCATTGATGACGTCATTCGGAGTTCCGTTGAAAACATGCATTGTGAGTATACATGAGCATCGCATAAATCCGACAGCAGTAATAGCGACCTCGACCATTCACAACCCGATGAAAACACAAAATCAGTTGACGATCGCAGTGATGGACCTGTACTTCAACCACAGGAGGGGAGGGGCCGTGGCCGAGCTAGGACAGGTCGTGGTCGAGCACCTAGTCGAGGAGCTGCTCAGCGTCACGTAGCAGGCAACCAATACCCGAAATGACGCTGCTAGTTGAACATTTGCATTTTAACTTGCTAAAATGCAGTTTAGGTAATACAGACATTCAACTAAACATGTTTATATTAAGTAATTTTCGGGAAAAGTATTCCGTACGAACGCAACAATTCTATATAAAAGTATTGTGTAAGGAATGAGTTAATGCGGCAGCGCGGCAGGAGAGTAAGAGCTGTTTTCATACAGCAGTATGGGAGGGAGTGAGCTGTTTTTCATGCAGCAGTATGGAGGGAGAGTAAGAGGTGTTTTTCATACGGCAGTATGGCAGGAGAGTAGGAGAGAGCTTCGCTACGGAAGTCCGGCTCTCAGACCCCATCGCTCTCTCCCCCATTTCATCAGGGGAGCAGCATGGCAGGGTCAGGACTTCACTTAAAGCGGACATGCAGTGCGGTGATTGGCCAGGCCTGCTGGTCAGAGGTCACAGGGAGCAAACAAAACCCAAAACCTAGGAAGAGGTTTTGTGAGGACACTGAACTGTGTGGTACAGCTGGAGGGGAGGTGGGGGGGTGGGGGGTAGGACTCTCTGAGAGAGCCTTGATTTTGAGGGAGGATAATTTTTGCCCAAAAAAGAGGTGGGGTCTCAGGTGTAAGCCTCGGGGCTGACCCCTGTACAGGGCGAACATCCTGATCTCTCTGAGCTGACAGATCCCTGCTCAGTGATACCAGTGTCAGATTTACAACATACTACCAAATGAGGACTGTGGATAGATGTATTTTACAATGACATAACCGCAAAACTAGACAGGATACACATGCACACTTTATGGCATTTACATGGTAAACACACAAAGATGTGCACATGCGCACTGTACACACAGATGAGTACACATGCCCAATATACACTTGCAGAAATGTACACATGTAAACTATACACACACAAACATGCACACATGATCATTATTTACACAAACATGTACAAATATATACACCATGTAGATTCGACACATGGGGGACATACACATAAAAATACATGCAAAGCAGTCAGAGTGATAAACGCAGAGTTTATCTCTATCCCACACAAACAGGCGCAGACGTTGGGGAGATGAGGAATCTCTGGCCGTGCGTGTGCATCACGCAGCGAAATGAAATGATTTAACAAAGGCGCCAGAATTGAGTGTCCTGCGAAGCATTATCTAAGACACCGCAGCGCTGGAAACGGATCCGCAGATATCAAAAAGCAATGAATACTGTATCTAAACAGATCACCGTATTCCGTCTTCCTGCAGCCATTTCATTTCTGACATATGGTAAACGGGAGGAGAGAAATGACTTCAGGCCTAATAACACGTCTGTGCAGTGTGTGGGAGCCACACTACACTCCTGATACTGACTGACTCAGTTCTGGCCTAACATGGGGGGCCAATACAAAGCATTTGGATAGGGATGGGTGGCTGATTTGGATAGAGAAGGAGAGGGAGTGCAAAGCCCCCCGTTGCATAATCACTCCCAGAAGGCACAGTTTCCCCGAGCGACAGCCTGTTAAATAACCGTTTTTAACTTGTGCCGAGACAGAAGGTGTTATTTCCGTTTTCCAAAGTTTTGATTTTACTACCTGAGGAGCAGAATGTTTCCAGCAGGAAAAATTAGAAAGACGAGATCAGCACCTTCTGTTTTTTTTTTTTTTTTTTTGCATTCACTTCATATCTTACTCAAAAACAATTGGAGAGGAAACAGCGTAAGTAAGGTTGTGGCCAGTAATTAAACGCGGATGTTTAAACACAGTTAGATGAACCCAGCAGTTTGTGCAGTGAATAATGCAGCTCACTTTGCTTCATTATCTCCCCGCATTTGCAAATTATATTGATTTTCTGTGTCCAGGCTGACAGCCACTGCTCTCCTAACGACAAAATAAAACAAGTTAAAAAATAATTTTTTTCCCAGCATCTTGCTGACTCCCTCACTTCGAGCCCTCTGGAATTTCAAGCCCAAACACAATTTCTCAAAGCACATGCAGACATATTGCACATGAACACTTATTTGTGATAGGATACTTTGTCAAAGAGAATATTTCTTAAAAGCATACAAGCATACATTGAGTTTGGCGGTATGGCTCTGTGCGAGAGATCCCTGCCTGTCCAGCGTGGAACCGAAGGCAGGGAGCTGCTATTAACCCCCCCTCAACAGAACAGAGCCAACAGCACCAATGACCTCAAACAGAAGAGACATTGTTATTGAACGACATTTTAGCCATGAAAGAACAGGATTACAGAATTCTAAAAATGGACGGGAGGAGCTGAGGAGGAGAAGGGATGTTAAGCGTACGTGCTGTGGAGCAGCTTCTCAGAATGTGAGCTGAAGTAAACTAGTGTTGGGGTCACATGGAGGAAAACTTTTATATGTGAGGATGCAAAATGGAGTGCAGGATTTCCCATGACCACTTGCTGCCTGTAAGCCCCTCCCGCTAGCAGGTCAGGCACATAAAAGCAGTGGTCAACCATTTTATCTCTTTTCTTGTCTCTTGGCTCTAGACTGTCTCTCTCTCCCTTGGAGAGGTTCCTGGACCCCTGGGGACTGCTCAGGCTGGGGTACTCCTCCCCCACCTCTTAGGCCCAGCATAGACTGGCCATGCTGAAGAATCTGCCAGGCTACCAGGAGTAGAGCAAGCCTTGGAAGCAACAGCTTGCTTTTGAGGAGCGGCCAGCTTCCCTCCTCTTCTCACAGCAAAGACACAGACTTTTGCAGCACCAGAACCGCTCTTTTCAGTCGGATCAGCATCGTCCACGATCGGATCCTCCAGCAACCTCCAAACCTCCTTCCTCTACTAAGGACTGGACTAAAACTGACTGTGTCTATTTTTAAAACGATAGTTGCTGTGATTGTTTTTAGGATTGTGTTTTGGTAGGACAGGATGGTATTAATGTGTAGCAGACAAGGTCTTGCATGCAAATAACCCCCTGTAGACTTACACGGCGCCTTTCCTGAGCAAAACACACAGATCTCTTCATTTTAATGTAATACACACACACAAACACAGCACTAAGTGCTTTAAGTCATTTCACTGACTTTATAACTCTCAAAACTTTCCATTGCTACAAAGTCCTAGTCTTTGTTACAGTAGGGTTGCCTATTCCCACTCCACATGGTCAGCAAGGCCCCTCCACTCACACCTCAGATCATCCCTTTGTTCTCTCTCACCCACACCCGCGCACGCACACACACACACACACACACACACACCTCCTTCATTGTGCATATAGTGTTCAGTGTAGTCTAGATTGTGTGTTTCATTTGTTTCATTTAAATAAATATTCTTCAAAGACATATGCTGTGGTTATTAATGTTGTACAAGAGCGAACGAAACTGCCAACCTCTTCTATACAGAACTTCAAATCCTTCAATCTAACTATTGATTGGGTAAGTTGGTTACATTTATTAATTTAATTATTAATCCATTTCCAAATTAATAGTTTGGTGGATATTGAGACTGAGGTTTTACTAATTGGCTATCATTTTCCCTTCACCAAGGAAGGGTGGTGCCCTGAGGTATTTATGTTAATATTTGTTATTAATATTACAATATCATATTTCTTTGATATGATAATAATATTATTAATTGGACTTAGGAAAGTTGCCTCAATACATGGTATACATTTGTGAGTTGTGACCCCAACACCCTTGTATGACGTGCCATTGCACTCACAACAACGTCGCCACTGCTCGGGCATTATCACCACAAAGGTGCCACCATTCGAGGCATTTCCCCAACATTGGTGTTCTGTGCGAGGCCCTTACCCCAACACTAGCATATTATCAATCAAGCAATCATGTGACAGCGAATCAGATGACATTCATGAGCACTCAGGTGATTCTCCAGCAGGAGAAGTGGCTCCACTAAGTTAGCAAGCTTGACTCCGTGCCTATCAGAATTTACGTCAAGCTCCATTTGTGAAAACCCCATCCACGGATGAAAATAATATATACAAATTAATACAGGTGTTCCCTGTCCAAAATTTCATATTGTATCGGTAAAGTATTGTAGCGTTCCAATTCCTGGAGAAGGCGAAATGTAAGAATGAATTGCTTTTTGTGGCTGTCGTGATTTGGGAGCTTTGAGAGCTGTTTGTGGCTCTCGTCCAGGATGATATCGTTTTGCTCCCAATCGGATTCCTGGGCCAGCTGGCATTGATTGGGGGCGTGGCCCGGACTCTATTTAAGCTCCTATTTCCCCTCGCTCCCGTTGCTAGAGTGTCACCTCGTCTTTGGCGCTTTAGCCGGTAAGCTTCTCTTGAGAGATATTGTCAGGGACTTAGTTGCTTATCAGGAATAGTGTGAGTGAGTAAGGGAATCTTTGGTTTATTTCCCTTTTCTTTTGTTTTCCTCGAGCTCGCCTGTTTTCTACCACGGACGACGGCAGGTCAGTCGGTAGCGTGAGTCTCGTTATTTTAATCTGCTTTTAGTCTCTCAGCACGCTGTGAGTGCTGCCTTTTATTTCTGGCCGCTGCTCTTGGCATCCACTGCCAGTATCCATCACAGTACACTCTAGCCACCATGGAGACACCAGCGGTGGCTGAAATTAAGAGGGCTATCGCCAGCCAACAAGAGATGTTAGTTGGGTTCGCTAAATCACTTTCAGGTTTTTGCAATCAACAGTCTGAACTTGTTGAGAGACTACACCTGCAAGAGACCGCTCTTCAGAATCAGCAGAGCGCTCTGTTAGATTTGTCTGAGAGTATTAAATCTCTAACGTCACAAACTTCACAAAGATTTGCAGAAGCGCCTTCCATACAGCTTCCCTGAGAACCGAAGTTACAACTGCCCCAAAGATATAGTGGGGAGGCCAGAAAGTATAAGGATTTTATCGCCCAATGCGAGATATTTTTTAAAGCTCAACCGTCATGTCTTGTTAATGAGGATTTTCGGGTTGCATTTATATTATCCCTGTTGGCTGGCACAGCGCTCAATTGGATCGGCCCACTAATTAGATCTAATTCACCAGTCATAGATTCTGTCGAGGCCCTTGTTAGGGAGATGCTGTCTGTTTTCAATCAAGACATTTGTGGTCAAGACGCAGCCACGCATTTAAATGCACCTTAAACAGGGTAAAGAAAGCGCAGCTGAATTTTCTATTGCTTTTCGCTCTCTGGCCACCGAGACAGGCTGGCCGGAGGCACCTCGAATGACTATATTTAGCTATGGCCTTACTGAGGAAATAAAGGACGCGTTGACTACTATAGAACCCTGTTTGACTCAAGACTCTTAAGTACGTACAGCTGTGCGAATTGACAACCGCATATGCGAACGCAACAGGGAGAAGCTCAACAGCTTGCCGCTAGCTGATAACGGGGCTAAAGTTGCTAGTGGCGAGTGTTCGACTCCTATTCCACTCACTTAAAGTTGTACTCCGGTGGAGCCCATGCAAATTGACAGTTTGTTTGACAGTCGGACTAATAAACCTTCTAGCAGAAGAAAAATCTGCTTTAATTGTAATAAGCCGGGTCATACCCGTCCACATTGTCCTAAGTGTAAGGGAAGACGGAAAACCCCTCCTGCTACATGGGGAGCGATAGAGGGGCAATTTCCCTTCCGAACAGTAATCCCTTTCGAACTGACTGTGGGGTGCAAGAGATTTAGTATTAAAGCGTTGGAAGATTCGGGCGCAGTAGATTGTTTCATGGATATTGGGTGGGCTAGGAAACACTCCGTTTCCACTGTTCCACTGTCACGCTCGGTCAGAACTTTGGACGGTCGCTCGCTTGGATCGGGAGTGATAACCGAAGTGTCTGAACTGCTAAATATGTTCGTCTCATCTGGTGGCCACTCGGAGGAGGTTCGGTTTTTTATTATTAGTTCCCCTGCTTTTCTTATTGTTTTAGGGCATTCTTGGTTACGGGAACACAGACCATGCATCAGCTGGGGGGAACAGAATAACCCTGTCGTCCGCTCAGGCACCAATTGCTGCTCTCAATGTAGAGATAATGAAACTTGTTTTCCCAGACATCAAGCCACAGGGCAGGCTGATGCCTGGAGCGAGTGTGAGGAGGCTATCCCACCGTACCCTCCTAGACTAGAAAAAGGAGCAGAGCAGGGGTTGGAATGGGATCCTCAGTTTGACTGGCGAAAGCCAGATGACGATGACTTTTTAGACGATTTTAGCGATTAGGAATCAGTCACAGAGTCATTAGATTCTGAGCAGGGTAAGGAATTTGGGGCCACCCTTAACTTCGACTTGCCTCCGAATGTTCCCAAGGATGACGCTGATCTCGCTGAGGTGTTTAGTAAAAAACGAGCCTCTACCTTACCCCCGCATCGTCCATATGACTGCGAAATTAATCTCTATCCTGGGACAACTCCGCCTAGGGGTTCGCTATATTCCCTGTCAGGACCTGAGCGTAAGGCTATGCGAGAGTATATTCAGGAGGCTCTCGCCAATAGTATCATTCGGCCGTTCACATCCCCTGCCGGAACGGCATTCTTTTTCGTGGGGAAAAAGGATGGCGGTCTGAGACCCTGTATTGATTACAGGGGTTTGAATAAAATCACCTTTAAAAACCGATACCCCATTCCGTTAAAGAATTCTGCGTTTGAACATCAGCAGGAGGTGTCATTTTTTACGAAGCTAGATCTTCGTCATGCGTATAATTTGATTCGCATTCGGGAGGGGATGAATGGAAAACGGCTTTTAACATTCACGACGGGTACTACGAATATCGGGTCTTATCGTTCGGGCTGGTTAACGCCCCCTCTGTGTTTCAGGCATTCCTCAATGACATGCTCTGAGAGATGTTGGAGAAATTCGTCTTCGTTTATCTTGATGACATTTTGATTTTTTCTTCAACACTGTCGGAGCACAAACAACACGTCAGACGTGTATTGGAAGCCCTGCTCAATGCCAAACTTTTTGTTAAAGCCAAAAAATGTGTTTTCCACGCCCAAACTGTCTCATTCTTGGGCTTTATTGTTTCTAAGGGGTCGGTGCGGATGGACCCGGACAAGGTGTCTGCGGGCAGGAATTAGCCTGCACCGCAGAGTATTAAAGAGGTTCAACGCTTTCTGGGCTTTTTATAGGAGGTCTATTCATATTTTAGCGTGGTTGCTGCCCCCATTATTGCGCTCGCTAAAAAGAATACCTCCTCAGCGTTTTTTTGGTCTCCTGCGGCTGATGCTGCCTTTCAGGAATTAAAAAAATGTTTTAGCTTGGAGCCTATTTTGATTTTGCCCGACCCCTCTCTCCCATTTGTTGTGGAGGAAGATGCTTCGGAGGTGGGCGTGGGTGCTATTCTGTCCCAGGGCCCTCGTTAGGATAACAAGCTTCACCCATGAGCGTAGGCTACTTCTCCCGGTCTTTATCCACAGTGGAACGCAATTATAGTATTCGTGACCGAGAGTTATTAGCGGTCAAGCTGGCGCTCGAGGAGTGGCGCCACTGATTGGGGGGAGCTGAGCTCCCTTTTGAGGTATGGACCGAACACAAAAACCTCCAATATATTCAGCAAATCAAGCGGCGTAATTCCCGGCAGGCGCGATGGTCATTATTTTTTGACCGCTTTGATTTCACGCTCACCTGTCGCCCGGGCTCTAAAAATATTTAACTTGACGCCCTTTCACGAATGTATGATCGCATTGATTGTGATCCTACCCCAGAGCCTGTTATACCTACTGCACAGATCGTGGCACCCATTCAGTGGGAGGTTGAGACGGTGGTTCAGGAGGCGTTGAAGTCTGATCCCGGTCCTGGGGGGAGCCTCCTGGCTGTTTATTTGTCCCACATAGAGTTAGGCCACAGGTCCTCCAGTGGGGACACTCTTCCCGCTTGGCAGGGCACCCGGGGGCCCATCGGACCAAGCAGCTCCTGGCCCAACGGTTTTGGTGGCCGGAGATGATGAGGGACATTCGGGAGTTTGTTGCTGCCTGCGGTGTCTGTTCCAGGAATAAGACTTCCCATCTCCCTCCTGCTGGTTTGCTGCGACCTTTGCCCGTTCCCAGGCGCCCCTGGTCACATATCGTGTTAGATTTTGTTATAAGGCTGCCTGTATCTGACGGCAACATGGTCATTTTGGTCGTAGTTGACCGTTTTTATAAAGCGGCTCATTTTGTCACGCTACCCAAGCTGCCTTCAGCACGGGAGACCGTGCTTCTTGTGGTCAACAATGTGTTCCGGTCGCATGGGCTTCCGCAAGATGTCATGTCTGACCGTGGCCTTCAGTTTACGGCCAGATTTTGGCAGGCGTTTTGTAAACGGTTGGAGGCCACGGTGAGTCTCTCTTCAGGGTTTCACCCAGAGACCAACGGGCAAACAGAACGGACTAATCAGTCTCTTGAAAACACTCTCCGATGTTTAGCGGTGGGATAATCCCTCGTGGAGTCGATTTTTAGCTTGGGCCGGGTATTCTCATAACTCATTGTGTAATTCCTCCACGGGGCTTTCCCCGTTTGAGGCCCAAGTGAGTTACCAACCCCCACTATTTCCAGAGACCGAGAGCGATTCCGAGATTCCCTCAGTCAACCAGTTCATTCAGCGCCGAATGAACTGTCAGTCGGTTTGGACTAAGGTCCGTTCTTTGCTGTTGCGCTAAGGGCGCAGACAAAAATCCTTCGCTGATAGAGGGCGTCGTTTGGCCCCGTCTTATTGGGTTGGCCAGAGAGTTTGGCTGTCCACCCGGGACCTCCCTTTGATGGTAGAAAACTGGCGCCCCGCTATATCGGCCCGTTCAAGATTGTGCGGAAGATCAATCCGGTTACAGTCCAGTTGAGGCTCCCGAGATCTTCATGCATACATCCGTCATTCCACGTCTCGCGGATTAAGCCAGTTAGCACTAGCGTCCTAGCACCCGCCAACATGCCCCTGCCGTTGCCGCGAATGGTTGAGGGGGGGCCGGTTCATACCGTGCGCTGCATTCTGGCCGAGAGACGTGTAGGTTGTGGGGTCCAGTTCCTTGCAGATTGGGAAGGATATGGGCCCGAGGAGCGGTGCTGGGTCCCTTCGCAGGAAATTCTAGATCCCGCGCTTATTTTGGAGTTTCGTGTGATTTTCTAAGTAAAGCACCAACATCATGTAACTTCCTCAAGAGGGATCACGATTTAACTGGGCTAGAGAATCCTACACAAAGCCGGGTGCATTGACCAGCAAAAAATAACCCTAGTGGATACACACACACATACACACACAAGTGTATGTTTGCACACATAAACACACAGACATGCATACACACGCACACACACACACACATACACACATACACACACACAAGTACACAAGAGTTCCTTGTACCAGAATGACAGCACATGAGAAGAGCTCATTTTTTCTCTCTGAGAGAAACAGATTATAGCATCATTTGGCATTAAACAGGAAAGGGAACGATATAAAACACAAGACTACTGGTTTCACACAGCACTGAACCCTCACAGATCACACACAGTGAGATCTCACGGTCTGAACTACAACACCAAAGCATTTCAAAAACCAAGAAATTCATGTTTGTGTTGCCCTATGCAGCACCCATGCTTTGTCAATTTAATGTCCAAAGACTTTTTACAGAGCCGAGACCTCAGAACTGACTTCTCAGTCCAGGCCAGACAGCTCCAATCCAAATGGCTTTTGAAATCCTAAAACCTGGCCAGGTCCTGACTCTTCACATCTCTAAATCTGCTGCAGTTCTGACACCACATCAAACACTGAAATTTTCTCCAGTCTCAAACGCTCAGAAATCCTAAAACCCGTTACAGACTTGACAACTCTCTAAATCCAGAAATCCTGCTGTTCCCTTTGTGACCTTTGCATTGAAATAGAGCCCTGATACCCATTGCAGGTACAGCCAACTATCGGTCTTAAATAAAGCAATATACTCCTCCTGGCTTAAAAAGATTGCCATTTGTATTAAATTGAGCAAAAAAATGAAGAGGCAATGATTGGACGATTATTGCAGTGATTAATATGTTTCAGCCTGCCGGACTGTTTTTAACCCAGACTTATACAGTGTGTGGCTTTTTATTTCTTAAACAAACATAGCAGAAGAAATATTCCATGGTCATAGAAAAGTTGCCACTCTGTTTTAAGTGGGGAAAATTATTGGCCTGTCTCAAATCAAGAAAACAACAATGGAAATTGCTAAAATCACTGGAATTGGGTTAACTCTGTCCAATGAATTATTAAAGCCTGGAAAGATAGTGAACAGTCAACTTTGTAGAAGAAACAGATTTGAAAAAAATTCATGAAAGATAATGATCGGAGATCAATAAAACCCTTGGTGAAGTCTCATCATAAAAAATCGATAGCAGAACTCGTGGCAACGTTTCATTGCGAAAGAATTAAGGAGCATTACCACATGAACAATGTGACAGGAACAGGATGGGGACAATACAGCTGCCTGGCCACAAGAAAGCTGCTTATTACTGAAGCTATTTGGGAATTGGGAAGAAATTATTTAAATTTTAAATTTCCTGGGGAGCATAAAGATTGGACTGTGGAGCAAAGGAAACAGGTCCTGTGGTCTGATGAGCCCAGATTTACCCTATTCAAGCCATGGGCGCATCAGGGTAAGAAAAGAAGCCCATGAAACCATTCAACCTTCATGCATAGTCTGCACTGTACAAGACTCTGGAGCCAGCGCTATAATCGGGGGTTGCTTCAGTTGGTCAGGTCTGTGCGGAATAACATGAAGTCAGCAGACTACCTGAATGCGCTGAATGACCAAATTATCCCAACAATGGACTCTGAATTCCTGATCGGCTCAGAGACTGGGGTTATCCAAACTGGAGTACGCCTGCGGACTCAAATCCAGGGGATGAAGCGGCCACAGACGTATGTCACGCCCTTATGTAGAAAGAAGGCAAAGCCAAAACGAAAAATAACTGCCCACAGGGCAGGGTAATAAAGTAACTATACAGAAACACAATCCAAAAAACACCAGGAGCCAAGCTACAACAAGTAAGGGAAACCAACACAAACTGGAGTCAGAAATGATGGATATCAGACTAGAATCTAAAATCCTTAAGGGGAACAAACTGACTGGAACATGGAAAGAGCCCTAAAACAGAGGAAAGAATCAGCAGAGCAGGTGGATCTCATACTCTTCAAATACGGTCCATTACGGCCACGTGGCACGACTACATTCCACACGTGGCTAATTGGCAAGACTCGGATTCTCTCCTCGGTACATGCTCCCACCTTGCCTGGAATGCACTTCAGGGTTATAGCAATCAGAGTCGCGACTCGAGCTGCGAAGGTGCCGACTTCAGCTCCGCGGACAACGGCCTGAGAATCGTGGAGACATGTGCCTGTGACTCAGAAGACGCAGACATATTCCGGGATGACAATGCCATGATTCGTTGGGTTCGAACTGTGAAAGAGTGGTTCAGCGAGCATCAGGAATTATTTTCACACATGAACTGGCCATCACAGAGTCTTGACCTAAACTAATTGAAAGTCTTAGGGATGTGCTGGAGAAGGCTTTACGGAGTGATTTGATTCTCCTGTTGTCAATACAAGCTCTCAGCCAATAAATGATGCAACTCTGTTTGGAAGTAAGTGTTGTAACACACACAAGGTTGACGAAACAATGCCATGACTAATGTGTGTAATGATAAGAGATAAAGGCAGTCCAACAGAGTATTACAATGTGAGACTATTTTTGGCCAGGCAGCGTGCATAGACCAGGTTTTCAGTGATTATGCACATGCTCAGTTTATCTCACTCTCTCTCCTACCTTCCTTTATACCCAAACATGTGGATGCTCACACATGTATGCACACTCATAAACACATGGACTCACACAGACATACACTTCCACTGGCATGTGCGCACACACATACGTGCATACTCAAACACACACTCAGACATACAAAGACCAAAATGGAACATCTTGGTCAGAAACAGCATCGCCACATTTGGCATCAAAACAGAGGCGCAAACAAGGAAAGCCACCTGACACCCACAGCGAAATATGTTGGTGGATCAGTGATGTTTTGGAGTTGCTTTTATTTCTGTGGTCCAGGGCCACTGATTTAGATCAATGGCTTAATGGATAACACCAATATATCAAGCAATTTTGGCAGACAATCAGGTTGGCTCTGCCAGAAGACAGAGAGTTGACCAGAGGTGGACTTTCCAGCAAGACAATCACATTCCTGAAAAACTACACAGAATTGGTCCCCATCTTTGAATGATCTTGGCCATCCCAATCTCTTGACCTCAATCTGATCAAAAATGTAGGCTAAATTGAGGAGGACAGTTGATAAGCACAAACCCAAGAATGTTACTGATCTTCAAAGGATCTGCATCAAGAACAGCCCAAAATTTCTGACCAAAATCATCTCCATGTAAGCCGTAACCTTGCCAAACCAATACATTCTCATCCCAACTTGTCTTATAGTGACACTACCTGACCGAGTGTCAATGTACAAATAATAAGGAGGCTTTAGATATCCTTATTTGATATTTAGGTTTATAGGGGTTAGGGTTCATTTTAAAATGCCACCAAATAAGTACGCCCAAGTACAAAGTATAAATATTATGAATATGAAGTGATATGTCGTGGTTTAGTCTCGCCGATGCAACAAGCAATCTGGCGGGCACTGGGACCATGTACCCAAATGCTGAAAAAGGGACCCACTTGCACAGGCTGGTCAGAAAAATAGAAGACATTTAATAAATATACCTTTTAAAAATGACAAAGAGACAGGAGCAGCAGCAACACAAACGAAGCTACACCAGAATGCAGCTGCACTGCCAATTGGCAGCGCAGCTCTTATACACTCTAAACTTCACCTCCACTTCAATGAACAACAGGTGCGGCTCGTTGAAGTGGAGGCGAAGACAGCAGGAGGGGGAGGGACTGCAGGACTGAACAATCACAGGATATTTAGTGCATTGATTGAATATGTTATAAATTATTCACAGGAAACAAGACAAATAGCAAAATTATGGAAAACTAACAGAACATTTGCAGATTCTTTTTAAGGGGGAATAAGGGAGCAGAGAATGGGTGCAGACTAAATATCATGGACAGTCTAATTTTTTGTCAATTGGAGATTCAAGTTAAATGCAAAAAAGAATGAAGACAGAATTAAATTTTTTGTGAATTGTAAGTTCACCATTGAAATTTTAAAAGAATGTTCTAGACTGTACATGAGAAAATGACAGGAAAGTTGTTAGTTTACTGTATAGATTGATACATTTTCATGATTAGTTCTCAATACTAATTTTAAGAACTTGCGGCTGCAATATTTCGTCTCGATATAATGGTGTTGACAGAGCCTTAACCTGCCGTCCGCATCTTTCAGAAAAATATAGACTGAAGAAAACTCAACTTCCAATCGAATAAAAAACTCATCACCTTTGACAATATAGTTTGGATGTGAGAGCCCAGACAAATGTGCCCATTTTCAGTGTTTCTATAGTACAGACTGTTTTGGCGGGAGCCTTTGGAAATTGTGAAGGCCAGTTTGTGTGGCTTGAGAGAATAGTCGGTAAGGTGCAGTATTTCCCTGATGTTGGAATTTTGAGTTTATCTTTGTGATGTCATTATTTATTATATCCTTGAGGCAAAATGCAGATGCTTCATATTAGCGCAATAACTTCAACCGTTTTCATGGGAATTGCAAAAAAATATTTTATTCTTTAATGGGTCAAAGAGGACAAACTTTTTTGTATCGTGTGATGCTGCAAGCTTTTTTTTCTGGCGCCACCAGAAATGAGCCAAATTTTATGTTTCTAAACACAATAACTCAAAAGGTTTTGATGGGAATCATGTCTCACATCTTGTGATTTTTTTTTCTGGTCCAAAGCAAACAAATGTTATGGATGTTGGTCACCTAATGACCTTTGCTGCAGCACCACCCTCTGGACAAACTTTAAATTTAAAAAAATTTCAATAACTTCACAGTTTTCATGGGAACTGCATAAAAAAAATTTGTGTTCATTCCTGACACATAGAGGACAAATCTTATCATTTTACGTGACCCTACAGCCTTTCCTATCATGCATTTATCAGGTCAAATTTCACATTTCCAAATGTATTAACTCAAACAGTTTTGATGGGAATCACATCACACTACTTGTGACTAATATTGGTGCAGAGAGAAGGCATGTAATTATATCCCCGATCGCCGAATGACGTTTCGGGGATATTATGTTTTTGGTCCGACCGCCGCCGCCGCAGCCACGCCGCCCAACGTGCTAACGTGATAACTTCAGTAATATTTCAATTAGAAATTTCATGTTTTGCATATAAGTAAGTATCATAAAGAGGAAGAACTGATTCGATTTTAGACAATTTACAATGTCTAGATTGGCCACCAGGGGCCAAAAACTGAAAAATCACTGTTTTTATCATATCTCTGGAAATATTTGTCCGATATTTGTCAAATCAACTGCAAATGAAAGGTCATGACCTGAGGATGTGTCCTGCGATGACATTATACCTGTTTGGTTCAAAATTTTGACATCAGGTGGAGCTTTGTCACATAAAATTCACAATTTTTGCCATATCTTTAGAACCATTTGTCCAATTGACTTGAAACTATGTGCAACTGCAAGATCATGACCTCACAACATGTCACATGATGACATCATACCTGTATGGTTCAATATTTTGCCACCAGGTGGCGCTTTATGATGGAAAATTACTATTTTGGCCAAATCTTCAGAATCATTTGTCCGATTGACCTGAAATTAAGTTCAAATGAAAGTCTATTCAAGGTCTATTCAAGGATTGGGGAATTGGAGGATTGGGGGCGTTCGGGGATATACCCCCAGCCGTCGCCTTTGATGGCATGAGCCTAGTTGATTCTGGTGGTCACCTTATGACCTTGCTGTAGCACCGCACTGGGTAGCACACAGCCAAACTTTCAATGTTTAATAAATGTAATAACTTTTTTATGGTAATCGCATGAAATGTCTTGTGCTCATTCCTGGTACATCAAGGACAAACCCCGTTGTTATGGGCCAAATTTTTCATTTTAACAAATTGCAATTACTCAGAAAGCTGCAATGATGCTAATGTCAAATCTGCTTTCAACATTCATGCTGCAAAGAGGAGGAACCTTTTACTTTTACTGTTGCACCACCATAAGGTGGAACTACATTCGGTCAAACTGCTCTATTGGGAATGAGATTAACTTTGTTATGAATGTCTTGCCGCATAAAAGAGCAATCCTACTGTTCTGGTGACACAATGACCATTTCTGTACATCACCTTTGGTCCAAACTTCACTTTTTCAAAAATGCAATGTCAAACAGTTCTTATAGGAATTGGGTGCAATTTGTTGTGAACATTCCAGGAGCCCAGTGTACCTCTGTGTTGATTTTTTTGGACACAATACAACTTCTTGTAGTGGCACCACCAGACCAAAAAATGAATTTTGTAAATAGGGAGGATGTTGTACTTTGGTGGAGATGCCCTGCACTTGTCCATGGCAGCATTTGTCTAGTTTTTCCTAATATTTTTGGTGCATTTCCTGTCAGGGTCGCAAATAATTCTGGTACCAGAAGTAGAAACATTTTGAGAGCCAAAAAGGCCCAGTCACAACAGGGTGTGGCAGAGGCACAAGAACACAATGTTCTTCATTGTTTTTTGGACATAATGAAGAAAATCTAGACTTTTGGGCCCAATTTGCTCTCATGCAAAACACCTTTATGAGCTGAACTACTTGCCAGCAAAGAACAACAGTGTGCGATGCCCAAGTAAAGCTTGCGCCCACACACATATGCTCAAACACACATTTTAAACTACAAACAAAACTCAGCCGGGTAGAATGTTGCATATATAACAAGGCAATCAGAGATAGCAGACCTGGCCCCAGCCACGGGCTGACAGACAGACTGACAGAAACACACACACACACACACACACACACACACACACAGACATTATCATTGTTTAACCTGGCCCCCTAGGGGAGGGGCCAGGTAATAATAAGGATAACTACTTGCAGGAGTGTGTGTGTGTGTCTCTGTGGGGGTGCAGGGTGGGGTGGGGGGGAGGGAGGTATTTGCATTTTTGAGTGCACATAATATGTATTGTTCATCTTACATCACTAACCAAATTTCTCCTCTCAAGAACCATAATGGAGTGGAGGTCAGAAGGTATGCATATAAGTATGCAAATAGGTTCATTTAGGCCTCTCATCAATTTACATGAATGAAGGGATAATGGGCACCATTTACATAGATGATCTGTCATATAATGTGCAATAACAACTGATAGATATGGAAAAGTACTCATCAAAATTGACTGGTCAGAACCTGAATACAGGAAAAAATACAAACATAGAACATATCAGTCAATGTCCTCATACCAGTGTTTGTTTAATCAGAAGCAAAATATTTTCTTATTTTAGACTTATTATTCTCCTTTGACGGATCATTAAAGTTAGAAAATAACATTTGATACCCTGGACCTGCCCGGAACAGCATTTAACCACAAACGCCACCAGCTTTTTTTATGTTCCTCTTTTCATCTTTCAATTATTTTTCCTCCCATCTCTTTTTTCTCTTTCATGTGCCATGGCTTCTGGCGTTAATGTGACCTTTATGGGCGGTCAGTTCAGTCAGCGGGACGTCAGTCATCATTCCCCATTAAGACAATGACTCTATCAGACTCTGTCACAGCAGCAGAATTAAAGAGGCGCGAGGGGATCGTTTTTTAACTGCCAGATGACGGCGGCTCCACCCCCCTGCATCCTAAGGGCGCCCCAGCGCTCCTCGCGGAAGAGGCATGCAGAGCTGATTGCGAGCCCCCGAACGCAGGCCCTGTCAGTCTCCTGTGCAGCGGAGCGTCGATCCCTAACCCCCCCCCCCCACGCCTACTTATCCGGCCCCGCGGTCGGCAGATTAAACCCACCAGAGCAGGAAGTGAGGTGTGGGGAGAGGAGACCACCGTTGCAAAATATGCTGCCCTCTCTGCTTTTATCTCAACAGGAACATGAAGTCCCAAAGTCTGGGGAGCTGGGATTTGCACCTTTGTTCCTCATGGATACAATTGGTGCAAAAACACTCACCCTGTTTAAAACACAGCAGGTAGAGAGTCTAAGTGATAAACAACCAGTCCCAGATTTACCTCCCTAATGCAGGCGTGAGGTCCGATGGAGTTTCAGAAAGCAGAGCGATGTCTCGGTCCGGCCTCCTCCTCTTCCTTCTTGAGGTACATGACAGGAAGGAGTTCAGGTCTGCATTCCAAGCGTTACTCCACCTTCCCTCTTTGCCTCTCCGCCTCACCTCCCATCCCCTCCTGCAGTTTATGCCCTTGAAACTCACTGATCAAATGAAAGTAAGCGGTATTTCAAAACTTGTGAGCACAAGCAAAACAAATATAAAATTCTAAGTTGAGGAAAATTGATGGTGATCTTAGTAGAGAAAATCACGGCAATAGGAAGCAATAACAGTTGGCAACTAAAAGAAGGCAGGGTCAATAACAGAAACACTCTGAGGAAAGTTTGACTTCCTGCGAATGGAGAGTTAATTTGCTGAGGCACCTACCACTGGGAGTGAAGCAGAGCAGGTGCCAAGATGAAATGTTTCCCGCTGTGAAATGAGTGATGGTTTTTGCCTCCTGTGCTTTTCCAACATCAAAGCAAATATGGAGACTCTCATCATGCAACATCAATCCCCCGTTCTATCAGACATCTTTGGACACACACAGACACATTACAAAAGAATGACACATAGAAAACTTGTTGGAAACTGTGGGGATTCGTGGTGATTTTTTTTTTTTTTTGACTGGCACATCTGGCCCTATATCTGCAAAAGTTGGCGGCAAAGTGAGTGAGAAACGAAGGACATTACATCATTGATCAGTCTGACAAGTGTACATTTGCCATTGGCCGCTGCTCTTTCAAACTCATTTGGTGCTAAAAGTTTCAATTTTGTTATCAAGGGACATCAAGCGGATCAAAACCAACACCCTTAAATATAAATTATAAATAAGATCAATACAGAAAATTCAGTGAACGGGTAAAATCCCGCAACTGACATTATGGATCAAACCACTGACTATTCCTGTAAGAAATTGCCCACATTTTCACACATATAACATAGATAGTCCAGCTATACATTTTTATGATCCAGACAAGGAACCAGATGCAGAGACAGAGTACAATATCAGTAAGTAAGCCTGTTTCGAACCCCAGTGTCTGTGGGAGTATTACTACTCCCCCTGGATGGGATGCCAATCCATCGCAGGTACTCCCCCCAGCTCTTGAATATTTGCTGGTTGGAGTGGGTGGAGTGAAGTGTATTGCCCAAGAACACACCGTGAAGGCTTGAACTCAGAACCTTCCGATCTCAAGTCAGGCCTACTTGACCGCTGCGCTACCATAGTAGCGTAGTAGTAGTAGTGGGCTTGGGTGTTGGGATGTCCGTGCCTGACAGTGGCGTCCCGAGGCAGCTGCCAAATGGAGATCAAACTCGTCAGAGTTGAACTGTCAGATGGCAGGACCAGAGAATGCAGTCCTTATCCCGATGACTGCAGAGCAGGTGTTCCTAATAAACTGTACAGAGGCCCAGACTGAAGACTGGTTAACAGGAACATGGTAATCCTGGTTACCAGGGAGAAAGACTTAGAAGCTGATTCCTTTTAATTAGACAAGGAACAGTTAGTCCGTATACTATTATTAAAGGTTACCAGTAGAACGCTGGATTAGGAAGATTATGACTGGTTGCTCAAGGGCAAATAGCAAGTAACAATCCAGCAACTTGCAAACTTAGAGCAATGAGTGATACACGCCACAGATGCATAAAGGAATGGGGAACACAAATGCGTCATTCCTGGCGGTGGGGGCACACGGGACGTAAAATAAATCAAAAGACACAATATATGTGGAAGACACACAAGCTGCTGGATAGGAGGCGACACAAGAGAATTCGCATGAGGGTCGTGACAAAATACTACGTCTTGACTAAGTCTTCTCATTAAAACATTTACAGCCTGCAGTGGTCAATAACAGAGGTACCCAATCATGTGCCATGGAGGGCTAAGAGTATGCAGGTTCTCATTCCATATGATCACTACACCAGCTGATTACACAAATTAGTTTTCTCCTTTCTGCTTGAAGGTATGATAATCAGTGAAATCAGCAGGCTTAGGAATGGTTTGGACTTAAAAGTTGCACACTCTCGACCCCTCCACAGGACATGATTGGGCACCACGGGTTGATAAAATAGTGAACACGCTCTTTTTAAACTACTCTCTAGCCAGTATCATTACATCACTGATTATTCACTGCTTAGTCTTGTACTACAGTTTATCATGAAACAAAATATCTCCGGTGTAATAATCAGTGCATATGCCACAGTGCATTGAAGAACAATGTACCATGTGATTAAGTATTCAGCTATTATACTACAGTACTCTATAAAACAATATTTCACTGATGACTCAGTACTCAGTCATTTTTTATGGCAACACACCATAAAACACTGTATCACTGATGACTTAGGACCCAGTTGCAAAAGTGCTCAATAGAACAATGTACCACTGAGGAATCAATACTCGGTCCTCTTGCTACACCATAGCATTCATAAATTAAAAATTCATATGCAATTCAGTACTCAGGACCAACAGTACTTTAGTGGCGCTGTCAATAAAGAAAATTTTACAGTTTCTGTTTAATTTAAATATTGCATTACAGAACAACGCAGTAAGCAGTTCTCGTAAATGTCGTTCTGCACTTCTTGAGGGGAAATCCAAATAAAATTCAAAAATCCAAATCAGGCAATTTGAACTCCTTTGAATTAATAATCCATTTATCGTGGCACACAACCAGATGACACACCATAGCAAGTGCTAAGGTCTATAGGCCAGATACACCCTCAGTGATCAAAGGCCAGTCCCATATGCAGACATGGTGTAATCAGTATTATCTCCATGTGTTATCCATGTTCTCACTGCTGTAT
This sequence comes from Gymnothorax reevesii, assembly GCA_029721435.1. NCBI lineage: Eukaryota > Metazoa > Chordata > Actinopteri > Anguilliformes > Muraenidae > Gymnothorax > Gymnothorax reevesii. The sequence goes on from CM056577.1 coordinate 79,635,792, forward strand.
GCCTGTCCAAGGGCCTGATTGTAACCCTAAAGGCCAGGGCACATTGAGAAGCAGGGTGGGATCCAGCTGGCAGGGGGAGGTAAGCTCAGGTCAGCAGTGTCCCAGCAACTCTGGCACGGAGAGCAGCAATCCAGAGTTTTAATTCATTCTGCTGCATCAGGAGGACAGATACAGGGTGGATTTTAGTGGAGAGACAGAGGTCAGAGAGGTGAGCCACTTACCCTTCTTGGGCTAATGAGAGCCAACCTGAGCTCACCCTGCCCGCTAACACCATCCGCCCGGACACCTCAGCCAGAACTCACCTTGTAATAATCTGCTATTCATGACCTCAACCTCCACTCATGTATCCTAAAATGCTTTCAGGCTGAGCTCTCAATCTCATCCTGGCCTGAGAGAAGTCAAGGATCTCGTTCAAGAAGTCATCTTCATTTTAGTTTTTTACTTCAGTTTTTCTTTTCTTCATTTCAGTTTGTACTTGGAGGTGAAGTGAGGTGTAATTCCAGTACATTGAATGTTGCAAAATAGAATCAAGATCAACTTTACCTAGTTGTTGGCCGACAGTTTCATTCTGGGTCAAGAACACAATATGCAGCAAACAGACAAAAACACAGGATACCCAATCTTCCACTGCAGCCATGAAATGGCATGACCCCTGCATGGGCATGGTGCTTTAAAAGGGAAATACAGGTCAGATCAGAGACCAGCGAAGAAAAAAATGAACAATGAATGGCCACCACCAGCATTTGCTGAACTGGTAGAAAACAAATGACTCCAAAATCTAAATAAAATGTAAGTACTTAAAATTTGTATGTCATTTTCAATTGAAATATGTTGTTTTAATTTCATTTAATTTGAACTTTTCAGTGATTAATCATCCACAAATATGTATTTATATGAATTTACATTGAAAGTCACAGCTGCCTTTGCTGCTGCCACAGATCTTTTGTGTGAGTGCAATTACTAGAGCACTTTGTTCATTCTTTTTCTTCTAGGAAGGGAAAGACAGAAGTATCAACTGGGCAAATGATTTGAAAGTATCAATGGGTCATTCCACATCAAATCTTTCAGGGGGTGCCAGGTCACCTCCTTAAAATTTTATGAAAAAAATTAATGAGTAAATATTCACACATAATGAAAAAATGGCCAGTATTAGGCCAGTATCTCAAATACTTTTGTAGTTAAAAAAGTTATAGCCCTTTGAAATTTGAATAATATTTTAAGTTTTTTGGTGAACCCATTTTCAGTCAACTTTGGCAACTTATTGCTCCAAATTGATTGTTAAAACAAGGCTGAAATTGGGTATAAAACCATATTCATCTCCGAGAATCTGAAATTGTCCTAAAATTCTGTGCATCTTGATCCATATTTGTATGGTAAAGCCGCAAAATCAGCCAAAAACACAAAATGCCCAAAAACGAGACCAACTCAGGAATGAAGTAAGATAAAAGGCTAGAATTCATTTTTCATGATTTTATGATATATATCTCTGTAAAAATTCTGTTATCCTTCTGTAATCCAAGTAATATCATTTGTAGACGTTTTTTAAAATAATAATTTCTTAGTAAATTTTTCCAGTTTTGCCCCAAAATGCCCTTTGTGGGGCAAAAAAATGATCATGTCACAAGTTATTCATCTCTCTGAAATTTTTACTGCGCAATCTTATAAATGTGAACAATGTCTGACAAAAAAATTAGAATGATGCTCAGCTTACTTTTTTGTTATGAATTTTTAAATCGTTCCAAAATTTTCGTTACCAAAACGGATATAGGCCTGCTGCTTTTTTGTGGTGAGTGGTTCTGGGATCTGCACAGTACCTTTGATTCTTCTCATAGCCAGTTAAAAACATTTTCTCATGATGACAGCAAACAGAATCAATCTGTGGAACACCAGACTGCCACTGCATTAAGGCAGTATCCTCGCTTGAAGAAGTATCTAGTCCCAATAGTCCAGTTTTTTTTTTAAATTTCCCTGAATGACATGCATCATCTAAATGGACATGCATCATCTAAATGGCTTCCAATACTGCACCAAGGTAAATTACTCCCCTCCATTTCATTGCTCATGATGATCTAATAATTCCCAAGTGGGACTGCCACCTTTTATAGTGAATTACAGTATTATTGCACAATTCAGTAATACAAGTTTGGAGTCATTTAGGATTACCTCAGAAGTTTGTGATCAGTCAAGTCATGGCATGTCATCCCAAAACAGTCATCCCCAACAAAATCAATGAAACCAATTAAATTGAGGAATAAATGCATTTTTACTGCATTACTGCATTTTTACAGAGAGACACAGTGCCCTCAATAATTATTGGCACCCCTGCTTAAGATGTGTTCTTTCGCTTCTAATAAATTCAGTTTTTCTCTAAATAACATAGCACCACAATGAAATAAAGAGGAAAATCCAACCTTTAATTCAAGTGCATTTATTCAGTGGGAAAAAAAATCCCACATTAAGAAATACTTATTTTACATCAAATTATGTGTGCCACAATTATTAGCCCCCTGATGTTAATACTTTGTACAACCCCCTTTTGCCAACAAAACAGCTACTAATCTTCTCCTATAATGTTTCACAAAGAGGGAGATTCGACCATTCCTCTTTGCATAATCTCTTATCATCCAGCGACCTGGGTCCTCTCCTCTGCATTCTCCTCTTCAGCTCTCTCCACAGGTTTTCAATGGGGTTGAGGTCTGGGGACTGAGATGGCCATGGGAGGATCTTGATTCTGTGTCTGATGAAACATTTCTCTGTAGATTTGGTCACATGTTTAGGGTCATTATCTTGCTGAAAGACCCAGTGACGACCCATCTTCAGCTTTCGAGCAGAGGCCACCAGATTTTGATTTAAAATATCCTGGTATTTCGAAGCGTTCATGATACAAGGTTCCCAGGGCCTCTGGAAGAGAAACAGGCCCACAGCATTACCGATCCTCCCCCATACTTCACAGTGGGCATGAGGTGCTTTTCTGCATACTCATCTTTTGTGTTCCGCCAGACCCACTTAGAGCGTTTGTTGCCAAAAAGCTCTATCTTGGTCTCATCTGACCAAAGCACACGGTCCCAGTTGAAATCCCAGTACCGCTTTGCGACCTCCAGACGTTTGCGTTTATGATTATGAGTGAGAAAAGGTTTTTTCCGTGCATGCCTCCCAAATAGCTTGTTGGCATGTAGATGGTGCCTGATGTTTGTTTTGGAGACTTTGTGACCCCAAGATATCACCATTTGTTGCAATTCTTTAACAGTGAGCTTTGGAGAACTTTTTATTTCTCTTATCATCCTCCTCACTGTGCGTGGTGGCAAAATAACCTTGTGTCCTCGTCCAGGCTTGTTTACCACTGTTCCAGTTGTTTTAAACTTCTTAATGATTCCTCTGACAGTAGATATGGGCAGGTGCAGGCGAGTAGCTATTTTCTTGTAGCCATTGCCTGACTTGTGAAGGTCAACACACATCTGCCTTACTTGAATGGTGTGTTCCTTTGTCTTTCCCATGTTGAAGAATGGATAAAAAAAATTGCCTCTGTGTCACGTCATATTTATACCCCAGGGAAACAGGAAGTGATGAATTACTAATTAAATGTTCCTTGATACTCTGATCAACTCTGTAAACTACTGAAGAAATTACAGAAATAGTTCAATTACATTTAATTCCTAGGAATTGTTAGGGGTGCCAATAATTGTGGAACAGGTAATTTTATGAATAATAATTATTTCTTAGTCAGGGAGTTTTTTTTCCCCCCTTAAAATTCACTTGATTTGAAGCTTACATTTTTATACAATTTTCTGTGTGAGAGTATGCTTTTGCAGTAAAAATAGAATTTATTTTAAGGTTTTTTAACACATCTTAACCTGTTATTGGGTGCCAATAATTATGGAGGGCGCTGTATATTATAAAATCATAAAAAATGAATTATAGCTTTTTACCTTACTTCGTTCCTGAGTTACAGGTCATAAAATGTGGTCTCGTTTTTGCGCATCTTGTGTTTTTTGGCTGATTTTGAGGTTTTTCAGCACCCACGGAAAAGGCCCGAGCACCCACGGAAAAGGCCGAGCACCGACGTGCGCCAGAGGCATGTTCAAGATCGAAGGGTCTCGCCCCCTAGGTCTCAGGAGGGAAGACTCTGTAGTTTTGAAGGAAGGGCTCCTGAGTGCTTGCGAGTTTTCCAACATGGCTGTCAACGGAGGTTTGCATCAAATTTCATTGCATAAGCGTTTCGACACAAGGTCTTCTTCAGAGTCAAACTCTGACTCTGAAGAAGACCTTGTGTCGAAATGTTAGTCACCTGCACCTTAATAAATTGCCTTCTATAACTGTGTGCTCCAGGACTTCTTCCTTTGATATCTGCATTTTTATCCCCCTCTTTCTGAGAGGCACCAGTTTTTGGCTATAAATTCCGCCAGCTGATGCGCGTCTTTCCATCGTAACTGTTGCTAATGTTTGTGTTCTAAATATGCAAGAGTAATATGTGGGTACATTCAACAGAAGATGTGTGAACATACAAACCTGAACAAACCTCATTTGAAGCTAACTTTTTATGCTTGTTTGCAATTTGGTTGCTTGGTACAACTGTTCACGGTAACAGAACTTGCTGTCTGTACAACTTGTATTGTAGGGTAACGCTTTTCTCTGTTGTTAATGACCGCTTGGTTACCAGCTATTGCACGTTAGTTCATGTGCTGTGCAACTTAAAAATGCTCCTGGTTAACTAATATGCATTAATTCTGATTAGTATGCTTGTGTTACTTTGGTAAGCATCAATGTGGCAGTTTCATCATAATGTTCTCTGATTGTAGTCACTACAGTTGAAGCTGACCAGAGAGGTGCTGTAAAAGGCTGCAGTTAGACAAGACGTCAGTTTTGCAGAGTTTAGGGTGCGTGTTTTGGTGCTTGTAAAATGATTGCTCTACTTATCTGTGACCGGGGTCAGCTGGATACTGCACCAATATCTGGGCAAGCTCTCTGATGCTACCACGGTGAAAGCAATCACGAAACACACAAGCTATAACGTGTCTGGTATAACAATCGATTTCTTTGCAGCATTGCCCTGGCGCAATCCCCCCTTTCATCCCCCTTAAGAAATTGTTCTGGCTAATAAAAAGCCAAAAAAGGCAGAGATTGATAACAAAATTCTTTCCTGCAGAAGTAACCGATTCACTAGCTCCACATAAGAAACTCTTCACGCTAATGGAATTTACGGTCTGTAAAACCTGTATTATGTTCATAACATAACCAAAACTCTATCTAGCTGTCGCTTACTATCCATAACGCGTTCATTTTCCGCGAGCAAACGCTGGTTATTCCAACGCAATAAGTAAACCATTACCACGGGTAATTTCCAAAAAGACTGTTTAGCCTGGAGCTTTCGCCCCGCCGTCATATACCAGCGCAGAAGCTGTTCGTTACTCCACGCTAACGACACACCAATCACTCGGCATTTTGTGGGTTGATTTAAAAAAATAAAAAAAAAACAGTGGCACTCGGCAGTTAAATAGCCTAGGTTATAAAAAGTGTGCGGCTCAAGCCATTTGCGTTAGAGTCGACAGGTAGGCTATGCAATTTGAATAACGTAAATTTAAATACAGCAAATACGCGTCCAGATGAATTATTGTCGTCTCACCTAATTCAGGAGAACAAGCAGAACCTATTCAGTGCGGAGCGCTCTCATTGTGAACCTTTTGTTAATCATGAAGATGAGTGAAAACAGGTCAGGATTTATATTTGTTTTAAACAGTTGTTTTGTGCAACCCAATTGTCTGTTCTACCACTGTACTGAATTTAATCCGCGATTTAATCGCTGTTAGATCGTATGTGGAGAGAAACCGTATTTTCAGTTGCCCATTACAATAATTGGAGAAAAGGTCAATAAAGGAAAAAGATTGAGATCTAGCCAGGACTAAAAGAGACGTGTCTTTGCCCCCCCCTGCAGCTCCGCCACTGGATGAGGTCCTTACCCCTGGAACTCAGGACTGAGAGGCGACCTACAAGAGGCTCGTCTTAAAGGGAGTCACAACTCTGGTGTCTCTGCCACCACTTCTTCACCCATCGTATGCTTCTGCCAAGGTCCTGAGCTCCTCCATGCAAGCTTTCCCAGCCCTGCCCAAGGCAATGACTCGAGCACGGACCTGAGGCTCTGAAAGAGCAGCCTTTCCAGAATTTTTGTTTGGCCTTCAAAGCAGCACTAACAAAAAGGTTCTCTCAGTGACAGTTCTCTCTTGGTTCCTTGGTCAACTAAGAAATGTATAGGTCTCTCGTAAACAGATGAACTAATTAAACAATCTCACAACACCTGGCTGATCAGGTGTAACCCATTTTGGAGACAGACATGTTGCCCATTGGGGTGCATGAAGTTTTTGGACACAATGTACTTAAGAGCTTGTGATTAAATCATTGTAGAGGTGAGTAATATGTTTCAGCTGACAACAGTCCTTTTCACTCTGAGTGATGTAGTGTTTTAGCATCTCATTTCTTAAACTGCCATATCGTCGGACGTACCCCATAGTCTTGAAAAAGATATTACTGTGTCCAAGGAGGGGCAGGTTATTGGCCTGCATCAAGCAAACAAAACAACAATTGAGATTGCTGAAACCACAGGAATCAGGTGAAGAACTGTCCAAGGCATTAATAAAAACTGGAAGGACAGCCCCTATCTGTAGAGGGGCGCTTACTGTGGATCCAGCTCTCTATTTGATGCCATAATTGTAACTGCTCTTGGAGCACATGATTGTATATTGACTGATCATGGGATGGTGGTGCCCTAGAACTATTCAAAAGATGAGAGATCTTAATTTGAAGAGATTGAATAGATTTTTTTTAATCTCATCTCCCCCAAAGCATGATGTGCTACCAGCCAGGCATATGTGGCTACAAAAGTTGCCCTTGAATATTTCATAATACACTGCTTAAAAAAAAAAAGGGAACACTTAAACAACACAATGTAACTCCAAGTCAATCACACTCTTGTGAAATCAAACTGTCCACTTAGGAAGCAACACTGATTGACAATCAATTTCACATGCTGTTGTGCAAATGGAATAGACAACAGGTGGGAATTTTAGGCAATTAGCAAGACACCCCCATTAAAGGAGTGGTTCTGCAGGTGGTGATCACAGACCACTTCTCAGTTTCTATGCTTTCTGGCTGATGTTTTGGTCACTTTTGAATGCTGGCGGTGCTTTCACTCTAGTGGTTGCATGAGACGGACTCTACAACCCACACAAGTGGCTCAGGTAGTACAGCTCATCCAGGATGGCACATCAATGCGAGCTGTGGCATGAAGGTTTGCTGTGTCTGTCAGCGTAGTGTCCAGAGTATGGAGGCGCTACCAGGAGACCGGCCAGGACATCAGGAGGCCGTAGGAGGGCAACAACCCAGCAGCAGGACCACTACCTCCGCCTTTGTGCGAGGAGGAACAGGAGGAGCATTGCCAGAGCCCTGCAAAATGACCTCCAGCAGGCTATAAATGTGCATGTGTCTGCTCAAACGGTCAGAAACCGACTCCATGAGGATAGTATGAGGGGCCCGATGTCCACAGGTGGGGGTTGTGCTTCCAGACCAACACCGTGCAGGACGTTTGCCATTTGCCAGAGAACACCAAGATTGGCAAATTCGCCACTGCCGCCCTGTGCTCTTAACAGATGAAAGCAGGTTCACACTGAGCATGTGACAGACGTGACAGAGTCTGGAGACGCCATGGAGAACGTTCTGCTGCCGGCAACATCCTCCAGCATGACCGGTATGGCAGTGGGTCAGTAATGGTATGGGGTGGCATTTCTTTGGGGGGCCGCACGGCCCTCCATGTGCTCGCCAGAGGTAGCCTGACTGCCATTAGGTACCGAGATGAGATCCTCAGACCCCTGTGAGACCATACGCTGGTGCGGTTGGCCCTGGGTTCCTCCTACTGCAAGACAATGCTAGACCTCATGTGGCTTGAATGTGTCAATAGTTCCTGCAAGACAAAGGCATTGAAGGACTGGCCTGCCCGTTCCCCAGACCTGAATCCAATTGAGCACATCTGGGACATCATGTCTTGCTCCATACCCCAACGCCACGTTGCACCACAGACTGTCCAGGAGTTGGCAGATGCTTTAGTCCAGGTCTGGGAGGAGATCCCTCAGGAGACCATCCGCCACCTCATCAGGAGCATGCCCAGGCATTGTAGGGAGGTCATACAGGCAAGTGGAGGCCACATGCAACTGAGCCTCATTTTGACTTGTTTTCAGGACATAACATCAAAGTTGGATCAGCCTGTAGTGTTTTTTCCACTAATTGAGTGACTCCAAATCCAGACCTCCATGGGTTAATAAATTTGATTTCCACAGAATTTTTGTGATTTTGTTGTCCGCACATTCAACAATGTAAAGAACAAAGTATTTAATAAGACTATTTTATTCAGAACCAGGATGTTTTATTTTAGTGTTTCCTTTATTTTTTTTTTTTTGAGCAGTGTTATATTTTGAATTTGAAAAATTTGCCTAACCTCCTTGTAACAACAATAAGCCGTGCATACTGAAGTGAATTTGAATACAGCAGTGAAACACAGCTCAGGGAATAACAAAATTTAATCAATAAATTTATGTGTCGTCAGTCAACAAACCTCCTATTTAATATTACTATAAATACACAATGTTACTGTTGCTAACACATAGAGAGGTCCCTTTCAAAATTCTTCATTACTTTTTTCCCCTAATCTGTGAACCCTCATGAAATAAATTAGAAAACAGGGCCATGTCTGAAAATTCTCTCTGCGCATCTTGCCCCGTTAAATCTTTCTCATGGCTCTGGTCAGAGTTATCGCTATTTTGTTCAATAGGAGACAACATTTTGCTTTTAAATATTGTGTTGCTTAAATTATACTCTTGTTCTTGTGCAGCTGTACTCTACCATGTAAAGAGACCTTTGTGCATCTCATTCCAGCTTATTAGTATGCGCAGGTAGATTGAATTCCTAAGACATAGTTGTGGCAAAATACCATTATCTCTTTGTCATTTCTTCATTTAGCATCAATTTGACTCAACAATTTGAAGTTAAAATTCCACTGAGCATTAACACTTACATCATGAGCAATCAAAATCTGAGTAAGATGCATGCGACTGTGGCAAATGGTACTTTGTTCTGCTCGTTCGATCAAAATTATTTCTGTTGTGTCATGTTTTCAAAATTTGTATGCTTGCTATAATTACAAAAGGCAACTCATGGCTTTTGCTTGAATAGCTCATTTTCCCAGGTATCTAACACGACCAGCTATGCACAGATATTATCAGAGCAAGAGTACAAAATCAAAATTTTACAAAATTTTACATTTGTAAAATTCCATACCATTACAATGAAAGTATAATCATATTGTAATGTGAATATAGGCCACTAGATGGCAGTATTTACCTTTTTTTGTTAAGCTCAGACTGGAGTCATGTTTAGACATGTCCTGGACATGTCTGGGGCAAGTCTCAGAAAATTAAAAAAAAAAGAGGTCTAAATGTGGGTGGGGTCTGCAAAAGAGTATATAAGGAAAATAATTGAGACAGTAAAGTGGTAGTAGAAATTGCAAGAAGATGACCAGACCTGCCATTCTGTTCAAGACCTGTGACGTTTCTTTTGTGGATTTCTTTGCCTGTGTTTGAGCATTTTCTTCACCCAGGACATCACCAAGCCACCCCACCAAAAAGGGACTGTAATTATTTCTGTTTTTTCTTATTTATCAATCTTGGTCTTTAGTTGTAGGTTGTTATTAGTCTTTGTCTTTGTTAAAAATTAAATGTGTTTTAGTTGTTAAAACTGTGTTTGTCATCCCTTGCTGTTGCTGTTGTGTTATAAATGTAATAACAAATTGGGGCCATAACAAATTGGGGGCTCAAGGTCCGGGATAGACCATTGTGTGATGGTCTGGCCCTGCAGGCCCTCCCCTCTCCTGTTTGCATCTCCACCTCAACGAGCTACAGCTGCTGCTCGTTGAGGTGGAGGTGACTTGAGTGTATTTAAGAGCTGTTTCTGTTGGCTCATTGTTTGCTGGCTGTTTGTATTGGAGCCCTGGATATCGCTGCTGTTCCCCTGGGTGTTTGATGAGTTTTATTAAACTTTATTTATATTTTACTCAGCCTGTGCACTTGGGTCTCTCAATTCAGTTTTGGGTACATGGTCCCTGTGCCCGCCGGCTTGCTTCCTCATGCCGGCGGGACCAAACCATGACAGAATACAGCTGCCAACATGGGACCCAGCCAGGCTGAGCCAGGGGAGCAGCGGCAGCAGTTTATTTTTTTTATTCAGGGCTCCTGCCTTGAGGCCTGTGCCCCAGCTTGCTCCGGAGGTGGGTGCATGTAGGCGCCAGGCGGCGCCATGAGATCCCGGATGTGGGCGCCAGGCGGCGCCATGGGATCCTGGATGTGGGCGCCAGGTGGCGCCATGGGATCTCGGATGTGGGCGCCATGTGTTCCGGTTCCCAGCCGAGGCTGATCCTCTCTGGCGCCGTGGGATCCCGGAGGCGGGCGCCAGGACTCCAGCAGGGGTGCCCCAGTAGGCTCCGGGGAGGTGCTCCTGTTTCACTCCAGCTGCCCAGAGGTGTTGCCCTCCTCCTTATCCCCCGATGAGGTGTCTGCCCCAGTTGCCCGGTGAGGTGTCTGCCCCAGTTGCCCGGAAGTTTGGTCCGGTGCAGGGCGTGTGGTCCGGTAAGGGGCGAGGACACCTGTCTCCCCTGGCACGCCAGGAGGCGTGCCTTGGGGGGAGGGTTGGTCCGCTGGCGCCTTGCATTCAGGTTCCGGCTGGCACCATGCGTTAAGGCCCGGCGGTGTGTTCCCGGGTCTGGCTGGTGCCAGGCGTCTCGGAGTCTGGCGGGCGCCAGCGGATTGTGCTGGAGCGGGGTGCCTAGTTGGGTGCCAGGAGGAGGCCGCCAGAAGGGCGCCATGAGGAGTGCTTTCTGGAGGACTGCGCCAGAGGTGGGCGCCATGGGGGCGCCAGGCCAAGGCAGAGTGTCCGGAGGTGGGCGCCATGGGGGCGCCAGGCCAAGGCAGAGTGTCCGGAGGTGGGCGCCATGGGGGCGCCAGGCCAAGGCAGAGTGTCCGGAGGCGGGCGCCAGGTGGGTGCCACGCATGCTCTGGAGGCGGGCGCCAGGTGGGTGCCACGCATGCTCTGGAGGCGGGCGCCAGGTGGGTGCCACGCATGCTCTGGAGGCGGGCGCCAGGTGGGTGCCACGCATGCTCTGGAGGCGGGCGCCAGGTGGGTGCCACGCATGCTCTGGAGGCGGGCGCCAGGTGGGTGCCACGCATGCTCTGGAGGCGGGCGCCAGGTGGGTGCCACGCATGCTCTGGAGGCGGGCGCCAGGTGGGTGCCACGCATGCTCTGGAGGCGGGCGCCAGGTGGGTGCCACGCATGCTCTGGAGGCGGGCGCCAGGCGGGTGCCACGCATGCTCTGGAGGCGGGGCGCCAGGCGGGTGCCACGCATGCTCTGGAGGCGGGGCGCCAGGCGGGTGCCACGCATGCTCTGGAGGCGGGGCGCCAGGCGGGTGCCACGCATGCTCTGGAGGCGGGGCGCCAGGCGGGTGCCAGGCCAGAGGTTGTGTTCCGGAGGTGGACGCCAGGCGGCGCCATGCAGTGCCCGGGAGGAGAGCGCCCCAGTGTTGGTCCAGAGGTGGTCCCGGACGAGTTGGGCGTCCCAGTGTGTTCCGGCGTGGTTCCGGACGAGTTTGGGCGCCCCAGTGTTCCGGTGGAGAGGCTCCTGGCACGCCAGGAGGCGTGCCTTGGGGGGAGGGTCCTGTGATGGTCTGGCCCTGCAGGCCCTCCCCTCTCCTGTTTGCATCTCCACCTCAACGAGCTACAGCTGCTGCTCGTTGAGGTGGAGGTGACTTGAGTGTATTTAAGAGCTGCACTGCCACACTGGCAGTGCAGCTGTATTCTGTTGGCTCATTGTTTGCTGGCTGTTTGTATTGGAGCCCTGGATATCGCTGCTGTTCCCCTGGGTGTTTGATGAGTTTTATTAAACTTTATTTATATTTTACTCAGCCTGTGCACTTGGGTCTCTCAATTCAGTTTTGGGTACATGGTCCCTGTGCCCGCCGGCTTGCTTCCTCATGCCGGCGGGACCAAACCATGACACATTGTGTGAGTAATTTATTGAAAATCTAACATTCCAAATTGTGAAATTGTTTTTGTGAATTTTTCCTAGATATATATTGACAACAGCAATGGATGATTTCTTGGCATCACCAACCGTAGGGGTTTTGAAGTCTTTTAAAAAGACAGAACTGCTAGAAATTTGCAGACAGTTGGAGCTGACAGAGGTAAAACCAGCCATGTGAAAAGCAAGACTGGCTAGAGAGATAGTTGAATATTACATTGATGAAAATGTGTTTGCACCAGGAGATCTGGAACAGTTTCCAGTGGAAAATCCAAATATAGAAATGGAACTTAAATTAAAAATGCTAGAGATTGAAAGGGAGGAAAGAGAAAAAGAAAGGGAGGAAAAAGAGAAAGAAAGGGAAGAAAGAGAAAAAGGGAGGAAAAAGAGAAACAAAGGCAGTTTGAGTTAGAAAAATTAGCAAGAGAAGAAAAACAAAGAGAATTTGAGAGAGAGAAAGAGGAAAGAGCAGAAAGAGAGAGACAGAGACAGAGAGATTTTGAATTAGAGAAATTCGATAGAGAAGAAAGACTCCAAATGGAGCAACTAAAAATTAAAATTCAAACTAAAAATAAATTTCGTGCTAGCCAGGAGGTAAAACTGGTGCCTCCATTTTCGGAAAAGGATGTTGACAACTATTTCCAGTGTTTTGAAAAGGTAGCAAAGAGTTGCCAGTGGCCAAAGGAACACTGGCCTCTGATGTTGCAAACTGTTCTCAAGGGTAAAGCTCAACAAGCCTATTCGGCTTTGTCTGCAGATGATTCCTCTGATTATGAGGTTGTCAAAAAGGTTATTTTGAGAGCTTATGAGTTGGTTCCAGAGGCTTACCGACAGAAATTCAGAGGTCTGAAGAAATCTGAAAATCAGACTTATGTGGAATTTGCTAATGAGAAGCAGGTTTGCTTTGAGCGCTGGTGTACTTCTATGGAGGTCAAGGATGATTTCAACTCACTAAAAGAGATGGTGTTAGTTGAAGAATTCAAGAACTGTGTTAAAGATGATGTTAAGACCTACCTTAATGAGAAGCAAGCACTGAACTTGCAATCAGCTGCCAAATTTGCAGATGAATATGTTCTCACTCATAAGTCCAAATTTCAGTCTAGCAGTAACAATAAATGGTCCCAATTTCAGAAAAAGGGTTAAGGTGATACCCAAGATTCCTCACCCAAAGACAAAGACAAATCTGGTGATGGTGCTCAGAAATCCAGTAACAGGTCTGATAAAAGTGTGAAAGCTGACAGTGACAAATGTGGTCTAGTTTGCAGTTATTGCAAGAAATCTGGTCATGTTACAACTAACTGTTGGTTCCTTAAAGCTAAGAAAGAAAAAGAAAAGGATACCAAACCAAATGCCTTTGTGAAAACAAGGTTAGAAACCCCTGTAGTAGATAACCAATCTGCTAAATTGCCTGCTTCTTGTGGGGCTAAAAAGCCTAATACAGCTGACTTTGTGAGGGAGGAATTTCTTCCATTTGTGTCAGAGGGATTTGTGGCTCTGAATGAGCATACTACTCCTGTCCCCATATATATCCTAAGGGATACCGGAGCTTCTCAGTCACTTTTGTTGATGGACTCCTTGGAGTTACGTGATGAGACCGCTTCAGGGGATTTCATACTTGTACAAGGTATTGAAGGGAGGACTGTATCTGTACCCCTGCGCTCTATATTCTTGAAGTCAGATTTAGTTACAGGACAGGTAAAGGTGGGACTTATGTCAAGTCTACCTATAAAGGGTGTTTCTCTGTTGCTAGGCAATGACCTGGCTGGGGGCAAAGTAGTTCCCCCTGTACATCTTACTTCACAGCCGAGCACTGAAAATGGGGATGAGGACCCATCTCTGTATCCTTCTTGCGCAGTGACTCGTGCTATGGCCAAGAAGGCTAAAGAAGATGATGTTGTGGTGCCGTCCAGTACATTGAATAGTCAGGACTCAGGTGGTTCGCCTCATGACTCTGATTGGCCTACTATGGTTTCTCCGTTTGAGGACTTATCAGATACTTTTATCAGTTCTCTATTCAGCCAGCCGGATGGGTCTGGTGATTCTGATGTGTCTGGAGACTTGTCTCTGTCCAGAAAGTGGTTGATTGAGGAGCAAACTAATGATCCTGAAATTTGTGTACTAAAGAGGAGAGCCCTTCCTGAAAAAGAAATAGATGCAGTTCCAGTTGGGTATTATCTCAAGGATGGTGTGTTGATGCGGAAGTGGCGCCCTCCTGATATCCCTGCCAATGCAGATTGGGCAGTGGTCAGGCAAATTGTTGTTCCGAAGGTCTATAGGAATGAGATCTTAACAATGGCTCATAGTTTACCTTTAGGAGGTCATCTTGGTGTTAACAAGACTGTTGATAAGATCATGAAACACTTCTTTTGGCCTGGGCTTCGGAAAGACGTTTCCAACTTTTGCAAAACCTGTCACACTTGTCAGGTAGTTGGAAAACACCAGTTAGACCCACCTGTAGCTCCATTGCAGCCTATCCCAGCATTTGGGGAGCCATTCTCTAGGGTCATTGTTGATTGCGTTGGTCCATTACCCAAGACTAGATCTGGAAATCAGTACTTGTTGACAATCATGTGTGCATCTACCAGATTCCCCGAAGCCATACCTCTACGTAACATCAAGGCAACTGCAATCTCGAAGGCTTTGATAAAGTTCTTCACGTTGTTTGGTCTTCCCAGGGAAATTCAGTCAGACCAAGGTAGCAATTTCACTTCAGGATTGTTTCAGCAGGTTGTGTATGAACTAGGTGCAAAACAGATTCTTTCTAGTGCCTATCATCCAGAAAGTCAGGGTGCCTTAGAGCGGTTTCATTCCACTCTCAAGACAATGATGAGGACTTATTGTTATGACCATGAGAAAGACTGGGATGAAGGGGTTCATTTGCTGTTGTTTGCAGCTAGAGAAGCAGTGCAGGAGTCTACTGGATTCAGTCCATTTGAGCTAGTGTTTGGTCATGAAGTGAGAGGACCTTTGCTATTATTGAGTGAACAATGGCAAGAGGAAGAGCCGCAAATCAGTCTGTTAGACTATGTTAGCAAGTTCAAGGAAAGATTGCATGCAGCTTGTGACCTTGCCAAAGAGAACTTGAAATCAAGTCAGGGAAAAATGAAAACTTGGTATGATCATAAGGCTAGAAGCCGTGAGTTTAAACCAGGAGAAAAGGTCCTTGTGTTGTTTCCCTTGCAGTCCAATCCATTGCAGGCTAGATTTCATGGTCCTTATGAAATTCTGACAAAACTCAATGATCTCAATTACATTGTGAAGACTCCAGATAGGAGAAAACCAAAACAATTGTGTCATATTAACATGCTAAAGCCTTATCATGACAGAAATGCTAGGGTTGCAGCTGTCACTTCAGATTCTCCAATGGTCGAAACGTGTGAAGATGAGGGGGAGTTTCAAGATGATGAACCAAGAATTAAAGCTGAAGTTCTTTCATGTAAATTGTCAAACACTGAAGTGTTGCAAAATCTTGATGTAAAACTCCAGCACTTAGAACCCTCACAGAGAGATCAGTTTGAAAGGTTGATCAAGAAATATGAGGATTTGTTTCCTGATGTTCCAAAGAGAGTTATTATAGCCTCTCATGATGTAGATGTTGGTGATGCCAAACCAATAAATCAGCATCCATACCGGATGAATCCTGAAAAGAGAAAGATTGCTGAGAAAGAGGTTGAGTACATGTTAAAACATGATATTATCAGACCCTCCAACTCCGATTGGAGTTCACCCTGTGTGCTAGTTCCAAAACCTGATGGAAGTACTAGATTCTGTACAGATTATCGCAAAGTCAATGCTGTAACTAGAACTGATGTGTTTCCAATACCTAGGATTGATGATTGTATTGATAGTGTAGGGCAAGCAAAGTTTCTGACCAAGATTGATTTATTGAAGGGTTATTGGTGTGTGCCTTTAACTGAGAGGGCCAAGAGCATCTCTGCTTTTGCCACACCATCTGGATTGTACCAGTATGAAGTCCTACCCTTTGGCATGAAAAATGCCCCAGCCACGTTCCAAAGGATGATACAGTCTACAATCGCCGGATTGCCACACACGGGTGCATACATCGATGACCTGATCACATGGAGTGACTCCTGGGAAGAACATCTAAAAGATGTAGAGACGTTGTTCCAGCGCCTGACCCAGGCTAACCTGACTGTTAGCCTGAACAAGAGTGACTTTGGTTGTGCTACTGTCACCTATCTTGGCTACGTCATAGGCCAGGGTAAGGTGGCACTCATAAATGCTAAAGTCCAAGCCATCATGGACTTTCCAGTTCCTGACAACAAAAAAGCTTTGCGCCGCTTCCTTGGAATGATCGGGTACTACCGCAAGTTCTGCAAGAACTTTGCTGAGATTGCTCTCAGTCTAACTAACCAATTGAAGAAAGGCATAAAGTTCACCTGGGGTGATGCATGCCAGAGAGCCTTCGATCACCTGAAGTCTCTGCTGTGTCACTTCCCCGTGCTCAAATCTCCTGACTTCAACAAACCGTTCTCCATCGCGGTCGATGCTAGCGACCAAGCTTGTGGATCTGTGCACCTACAGAGAAGTGACTCTGATGACATTGAGCATCCCGTGGCATACTTCTCCAGGAAGTTCAATCGCCACCAAAGGAACTATTCCACAATAGAGAAGGAATTGTTGGCTCTGGTCCTTTCTTTACAACACTTTGAGGTTTATGTTTGTACAGGACAAAAGCCAATGATTGTGTACACTGACCACAATCCGTTAATGTTTTTGAGTAAGATGAAAAACAAGAATCGGAGATTGTTGAATTGGAGTTTGATTTTACAGGAGTTTGACTTGGAAATTAAGCATGTGAAGGGTACAGACAATGTAATTGCTGATTGCTTATCCCGTGTTTGAATGTGTATGATATGTATATATAGACAAGTGTTCACTTTACCATTTTGTATTGAAAAGAAAAATTTTGCCTTTATGAGTCAAAATTTTTCCCTTTTGGAATGGAGGTGTAATGTGAATATAGGCCACTAGATGGCAGTATTTACCTTTTTTTGTTAAGCTCAGACTGGAGTCATGTTTAGACATGTCCTGGACATGTCTGGGGCAAGTCTCAGAAAATTAAAAAAAAAAGAGGTCTAAATGTGGGTGGGGTCTGCAAAAGAGTATATAAGGAAAAGAATTGAGACAGTAAAGTGGTAGTAGAAATTGCAAGAAGATGACCAGACCTGCCATTCTGTTCAAGACCTGTGACGTTTCTTTTGTGGATTTCTTTGCCTGTGTTTGAGCATTTTCTTCACCCAGGACATCACCAAGCCACCCCACCAAAAAGGGACTGTAATTATTTCTGTTTTTTCTTATTTATCAATCTTGGTCTTTAGTTGTAGGTTGTTATTAGTCTTTGTCTTTGTTAAAAATTAAATGTGTTTTAGTTGTTAAAACTGTGTTTGTCATCCCTTGCAGTTGCTGTTGTGTTATAAATGTAATAACAAATTGGGGCCATAACAATATACTTTGGAATACAGCATAATGTACGACAGAGGATGAGTTTGTCTGCATGTCGAGGGTTCAGAGCCAGAATAGTTTATCTCCAAATTTGCATATGGAGATAAACCTTTTTTCCGGACAAACAAGACATGATTTGTAACTTGTACCTACACTTAACCCAAAATGCCCAAATTTTGAAGATGAACCATTCTGGCTCCAAACCCTGGATGTATTGTAAACACAGTGCCTGTGAGGAGCAGTTTGCTTTATTTGCCATTTTGGGGACTAGATGACATCATATGGGTGGATTTTATTAAATGTTCATAGCCAAATAACTTTCTGTTACTTTTCTTCAGTTTGGAGTGAGGATAGATAGTTATATTAGACCACTCATTTTGACTTACAAAAAGATAAAAAAAATAGTATTGATGTAAATTTGATGCAAAAGTTTTAACCATCAATTAAATCAGTTGGTTAGTGATTTAAAAAATGTGCATTATTTACAATTCGCACCAAAGCAAAAATCATTAAATCTTTAGTTGTTTTGAGGTAGGGGGCAGCTCATATTTTGCTTCACGGATGATCTGTTGTTCTGAATATAACTCCCCGATTTGGCACACTCCTTGAGAATGAGTTTCTGATCCAGGAGAGGTATTGTTTAAGTCTCAGCCAGATTTCTTTCTCAGAATCTCATTGTGAAACAACATTAGTGTGGAAGAATCATGAAGTCTCCTAGCATTTGTGGCATTGTTTTTAGTCCCAGAATTATAAAAATTATCAGAAAAAAATTTCTCAGTGATTCAAGTTTGTTTCTTCATTAAAATCATTTTTTCAACCTCTGTGACACTCATATCTTGAATTTAAAAGCCATAAATAGGGGTCATGCATAAGGCAAGGATTGGCTTGATTTGGCATCTGCGTAAAGAGAGTAGTGGTGAACCATCAACTTTGCTGAAGAGGGTCAGGAAATACTCATGAATGATCATGATCGGAGATGGCTAAAACACTGTTGTATTCTCATCACAAAATACTGAAAGTGTAATTTCCGCCAATGCTTAATTGCAAATGTAAAAGCACTTACACATACGCAGTGCAGACAGAACTTGCAGGATTGGACTAAACAGCAAACTGGCCGCAAAAAAGCCACTTGTTATGGCGCTTTTCCACTACATGGTACCGGCTCTACTCGCCTTTTCTGTTTACCATTAGGAAAAAGTACCTGGTACTTGGTACTAGTAGGTACTTTTTCTGGTACCTGCTCTCCTGGGGTTCCAAAAAACTGCCGACCAGGTACTAGTAGGTACTTAAATGTGATGTGCAACATTGCAGCCCACTGATTGGTCAGAGAGAATCTTCTCTGCAAAAAACAACTCATTCCACATTATCTGACTTCACTTGCCATCATTGAAACAGGTCTTCAAATAGTGTTTTTGAAACGTGTGTTGTTTTAGGCATCTTGATAAAAATACTGTGCATTGCCTTACCTTTCATACAAGGTTGTGTTTGTTCACCAAAGCTGCTGAACAACTACTAAATACAGAATTAAAGTGATGGCTCATATACATAAATTATGCTGATTAGGTCCCGAGATGGCTACCGCAATGTGGAACTTGATCAAGTACCTGAGGTAGGATATCTCTAAAACTTTTTTTACTTTCTTCTCAAATTTTCACAGATCCTTTATGACTATATAGTGCATGTTCTGATCAGAGGGTTTTCAGAAATAATATTTCTGTGAAAAAAATATGGGCATTGTAGTGTTTTTTTTCTTTTCTTTATTGGGTAACTAATCACCACAAAATCTAGAATTATACAAATGATTTTTTCAAAATGCCTGATCAGTCCATAGACATGCATCTGGTGAACTTATATTCCAAGTTTCACAATGACAGCATGAGAGAGAGAGGATAAATTGTCTTTGAAGCAATGCTTGGCAGGTTAAAATGTCATGATTTTACCTTGCAGTCCCTCCCCCTTCTGCTGTCTTCGCCTCCTCCTCAACAGGCAACAGGTGTGGCTCGTTAGGTGGAGGTGAAGGCAGCCTATTTAAGCACTGCAATTGCCAGAGGGCAGCTGCAACTGCATTCTGGTTTCAGCCCCAGTGTTTTGTGTTGCTGCTGCTCCCCTGTGCTTTATGGAAGGTTTGTTTGATGTGAATATTTATTAATAACCTTCTACTCTTTACCAGCCTGTGCGAGTGGGTCCTTTTACCCAACCACGACACAAAATCAACATTTTTGAGAAATTGACAAAAAACAACAGATGTCCATATTTTTGAAAGGACTATCAAGTACACACACTACGAACTTACTGGAGGTTATTTTACGAAAATGTCAAAAACAATTTTAAAAAAAGCCTATTTTGGGAGTGTATACCTACCTTAAGGTTATTTTTAAAGGTGAGATTTCCAATGATCAAATTCAAAATCAGAAGATTACCCAAGTAAAAATATCTGCCCCCTGATATTAAAGCCAATTTGAAAACTCGCTGGTTTAAAAATGCATCGCACTGGATCATTACCAAATAAAAATTTAGAAAACTATGCATTTTAGACACTTCAAGTGTTCTACTTTCAGCTGAAATGTACTTTGTTGAGATGTTGTCTCCTCCTTTGAAACAACACTAAGGAACTTTCATTTTTGGTTGAGTTTGGCGGTGCCTGTGGACCAAAGCGGTAGTGTTTTGCCTGAAGGAAGACTCAATTTTCCATGAGCACCATTGCGTAGCGACGTAAACATACTGATCTCCTGGTTTTGGGAATTAACAGAGGAGGTGTCCAATCTACGTTTCGGTTTCCAGCGGCTGTCTGAGGGATGAATAGTGATGAGGTAATGTATCTAATTGTGGCTAAACAATATCATAACAATTTTGAAAATAAGAAATGTTTAAACAAGCAACAATTCCTGTAATTTTAGCTACACTAAGCGCAAGGTGCTAGTGATAAGCAGGACTATGAAAAGTCATAACTCAATGCACACAGGTTTTGTTTTACTGATTATTTAGAGCAAGCAACATGGTTTGACGCGCCAACACATTTGATAGACTTCTTTTGCAATCACTGTACTCAACAAAAAACACGATAAGAATCCCATTTGTCTCTGAACCTATTACCTAACAATCATCAGAAACTACTTGGTCAAGTACATACAAACTGAGATAATTATGACAACTGATCTTCTATCTTTGGTACTTTCCCCAGGAGGAAGCTACAAGTTTTACTCAAACATTTATATTTGCGGTTTGCAGTCATCGATTGCGATGCTCAAATCACAATGATAATGCTAATGCCAGCTATCGGAAATTTGCCTGTTAGCAATAAATAGCCACCAGCTTGATAGTTCGCAGCTCCACAGTGACACGACCAGCCACACAACAAACTCAAAAGTACTGTAACATTATAAAGAGAAAACAATGTGTAACGTTACTTGTCCAGCAGTAACAGAGCCAAGGCAGCATCGGTCGGACATCCCTCCTCGTCTTTGAGCTCATGCCGGCGAGTGAAAGCCTAAGCAGTATTGATCCTTGTCTGGGCTTTGATTCTGTTGCTCTCTCTCTCTCTCTCTCTCTCTCTCTCTCTTGTTTTTTAGTCTCCTCAGACAAAACTTTTAATTTCTTTGGTTTTCTTGCTGCTTCTGCCATGATAGCAGTAATCCCACATAGACGTTCGCGATGAGGAAAAGGGGAAGTGACGTCTGCCGTAAAGCAGTCAGTACATTTGTAGTTTTTTGTGTAGAGGGGTTCCTACCATCCACCTCGAAACTGCATAGAGCCAGTGAAAGTGATGCAGACGCCCTCAGGCCATGACAGAGGTGTCAGTCAACCTGCTGTAAGTCAATGTACCATCACAAAAGTTCTGAAAATATTACATGACGGTTGAAAAGTTACTAAGTGTTGCTTTAATAAAGTTATTGTGCTGCCCCTATTTTACGAAAATTGTGCAGAAAATAACTTTACGAATGCTGATGATGTATTTTTCTCTAAGGAAAGGTATCAAATGAGATGACGCATAATAAAGCGATAAATTCTAATACTCTGCCATCTCCTGCGGTTTGCGCCTTTGCTACATGTTCTGCCTTAAATTTCAAAGTGAAGTCATTCATGAAGCCTGAATTTGAATACTCTATGCCTTTTACATACATCATTGCTTTGCGTTTTTAAGTGGTACGTTATTTAATGTACAACCGAGTAGGACACAGCTATCCTATGCATCAGGACAATGTCAAACATAAATTACAATTAAACACTCGCAGACTTTAGTGCCATAACGTGGTGACGGTAGTGCGCGTTCACTGATTTAAATACACACATATTTAACAGAATCGACGGAATAAAAGTAAACTTGATATAACTGAGGATGCCGTCGCGGCAATAACATGCTGCTTCGCAACAATGAGCAGGTACCACGGAGGCGGCATTATCCTCGAATGGAAAAGCAACCCCAAAAAAGTACCCTGTAACAAGGCAAGTATTGTAGAGTAGGGTAAAGTAGAGCCGGTACCATGTAGTGGAAAAGCGCCAATACTGAAGCTAATTGGGAAAAATGACTTGAATTAGATGCTAATAAGCACAAAAATTGTACTGTTTAGCAATGGAAAAAGATCATGTGGACTGATGAGTCCAGGTTTACCCTATTCCAGAGCATTGGCACTTCAGTGTAAGAAAGGAAGCCCATGAAACGATACACCCATCATACACAGTGCCCACTTCACAAACCTCTGGAGGCAGTATTATGATCTGGGGCTGCTTCAGGTGGTCAGATTTAGGCTCAGCAGCATTACACAGCAATTAAATGAAGTCAGCAGACTACTCCAGTGTACTGAATGATCACATTATTCCATGGATGGACTTTTTAATCCCTGATGGCAAAGGCATATTCCAGGATGACGATGACAAGATTCATTAGGCTCAAATAATTAGAGTGGTTCAGGCAAGCATGAAAAATCATCTTCACACTTGAATTGGTGTCAGGCCTCTCCTTCTGCAGTCCATCACGCCGGCCAATTAAGACCTGGATTGCACCCCGCTCATCAGCCAACTTGAATAATCTGTTTCTTATTGCCGCTGAGTGGTAGCAGCGTGTATAAATGTCATAGCCTCACTCTTTCTCTTTGTAAAGTCATGTAAGCCACACATTACTGCTAGCTCTGTGCCATAGCTGTTATGATTCTGCCTTTTGTGTGTTGTGCTTATTTGTGCTTGTGTCTTACTTTTGCTTTATTTTTCAGCTTTCAGTTCGGCGGTCTGACAATCCACTCCCACTCTGCCTTCAGTGACGTTGCGTGACTGCCTTCAGCATGCCTGCGTCTCGTCGTCCAATCACGTTTCCTCTTTCGGATTCGGCTCTGGTATTTCATTCATTCCTTCCACCTGTGTTTAATTCTGGGTCTAGCGAAACTCAGAGTGAAGGCATTCTCTGATAGGATATAACTAACCCGTACTAACCAGCACTTATTTGAGGGTGATTGTAAATATTTCACCACGTAGTATTAACGTTATTAACTCCTTAGCGAGTGCTTGCGTCTCCTAGCTTTCGTGAATTCTACCTAAGCTTTCCCTGACTAATTACTGCATTTAAAACTATGCTTTCCTTTGCTTCTATTGTGTTGCTCTTTACTCGTCACGTTTAGATTGCCTTAATCTAAATTGTCGAGCTTGATTGATGGTCTCAGCGTCTTGTCTCGAGTCATTATTGCTAACCCGGTTCTCGTGTAATTGTTTATTAATCCCATGTGTTTCTGTTTCCTTCTGAGATTGCATTTCGAGTCCCCGCCTCCTCTCGTGAATATGTGGCAGAGTTGGGAGAGCGGATATCAGATGGATCCTCCGTATTGAATCAGTCTACATGGTGAAATCTCAGCTCCTCGTGCTTTCCGAGTTTCTCCCGTGTATTCCCGAGTCTTATATTTTGCTGCGCCCTTGTCTTGTCTACCCCGTGTTTAAGTCTCCCAGTGTTATCCGTCAGTTAGGTTCAGTTTTTGTTTTCTTTGTTCATCCACTCTTGGAGTGAGCATTTCTGTTTCCCCCTGCCTTTGGCAGTGTACTTCAGTTCTCCTATTTGTTCGGTGCTTGTGCACGGTGTTTTGTTTCTGGCCTGTCTGCCAATTGCCCCCTTAGTGTTTTGTGTTTTAATAAACACTTCTGGATCCTGCATCTAGTGTTCCTCTGACCTCCCCTTACAATAGCTACATTCACGTGTATAATGATATAAGACTCAAACCTTTGATCTTAGTGCTGCGTAGTTCCAGCTCTTTATTTTTAGAAACGTTGTTTCCCGTTTTGATTACAATTTGTAATACAAAGTTGCTCTTAGTTAGCTCACTGTTTGTTTTACCTTAGTTTTCACAATTTAAGGAACCTTGGGCCTATTGCACGAAGGCGGGATAAGGGCGTAGCCCAGGATCAGCACAGGATTAGCCTAATCTCAAGCCCCATTTCGTTGCACAGAGTGTGTGACCTAAGCCTTGGCACTAGTTACCATGGAAACAAAGTCTGTGGAGCTAGCCAGCTCTAGAGCAATCTTATGATCTAGCTAAACTCTTGCCTCCAGCCAATTTCACCTCATTCAGCAGTCACCAAAATTGAAAAGGTAGTGCCACAGGAACGGCAGTTTTTCAGTGCATTTCAATGTGGAGAGGTACTGCAGTCCCCATTTTAAGCCCTGCTCTAACCTAACCCTTCTACTAACCATAATCCTAATCCCTTGAAATCGTTTGAAGTACCAATAAAAACTGCCGTATCTCTAGACACTGCGAATTGAAAATCGATGTCCTTAACAGTCATTCTGAATTGTGCACTACACATTGCTATCTCAATTATGGTAGGTCCAGAGAAATTATCTTAAACTTGTGACCATTGATGTCAGTAAAATAGCCAATATTCGATCATTATATTCATGTGACATCACAGTTCAATCAGTTCCCCCTTCCATGTCACATTTTTACCATATTTTGAAGCTGTCATTGTGAGGTTTTACGAAATGAGCCAAGAGCGAGAACCAGATAAATGGAGGCTTTATTTCTGAAGGGGGAAACCCCCCAACAGAGCTGGCAACAGTACAATGTCCACAATCCACAAACAGAATCCAAAGGGCAAAATCCAAAACTGTAACCAGGGCACCAATAACACAACTCAAGGTCAGGCAAAAATGGTTCGGTACACAGGCGAGGGTTTGGTGGAGAGACAAACTCATAAGCCGTAAACAGTCCGAATCCAAATACCAGGGCAGCAAAGACAATAGACGTGGTCGGGCAAAAATAAGTCAAAACTCACGAAGGCAATCAGATCCAAAAGGGCAAACCAAAAAACAAGTGTCGGGCAATCCAGTCAGAAAGAAAATATCACAGTGAGCAAGGCGAGGAACGTAGCACAAGACAAAGGAGTAAAGACGATCTGACAAGGAACTAAAAGTGTAGACACCTTATATACATATCCGGGTTAAACACATGACTAGGGTAAACAGGTGTAATCAATGACATGGGAGTGACACATGAGGAAAACTAATTACATGAATTTGGCGAATGCCGAAACGCAGACAGGGATAACGAGACATTCCTATGAACGAACAAACGGCTCCGGTTAAGGAGTACTAAAGTGTACAGTCTAAAGAAAAGGGAAAGCAAGAGATATAAGAGGAAACCGCAGTGGAGATAATTAGTGATAGACAAGGAGGGCGGAGATACAGATTGGGCGAATGCTGAGAGATCGTTAGTCTATTAGTATGTGCAGCTATACAATCCCGAGTGCAAGTTAGTCAGTTAGTCAGTTAGTATAAATGTACAATGTTAATCGGGGTTAGTAATTATCGAAAACAATAAACTGTTAGTAGGGTTAGTAGATAGCATAAAGAGAGAGGAAGGAAGAAAATGAGATATGAAGAAAGATTGAAATCCCAGAAACCAGGAAATCACCCGAATGAGTGGCACGTCAGACAAGGGACCGTGGGCAAAGACCTACACAAGACAAGACAGGGTAAACGAAGTGCAGGACTAGAAATCACAACAAGACTATGAAAGAATGGCAAGGCTATGAAACATGGCAAGACTGTGAAACATGGCAAGACTATAAAACATGGCAAAGACATAAATAATACAAAACATGAAACATAGTAAAACATGAAATCAAACAACAAAACACAATACATAATCATGGGGATGGTCAGGGGCAGGCAGTGGTCACTTAAACACAAAAAGCATACATGGCAAGCCAGGCACAGAACTTAAACATGGAGCTAGGGAAAGCATGGGTGAGATGCAGATTCACAACAGAACCCCCCCCCCCAACGAACGCCTCCTGGCGTTCAATTCGAAGAACGTGATGCAGCATGATAGTCTCTTATTAAAGTCTTATCCAGAATGTGTCGGGCAGGAACCCAACTGCGGTGTTCCGGTCCGTAACCCTCCCAGTCGACGAGGTACTGTAGACCTCTGCCTCGTCGACGAGAGTCCAGGAGGGCACGGACCGTGTAGACTTCGCCTCCGTCGATGATCCGGGCGGGTGGAGGGGGATCGGGTCCAGAGGACAGGTGGTGGGTTACGGCAGGTTTGAGTTGGGATACATGAAAGGTAGGGTGTATTCGTCGCATGGACAGGGGGAGACGGAGGCGAATAGCAGTGGGACTGAGGACCTTTTCAATGGTGAATGGGCCCAGGTACTTAGGGAAAAGCTTACCCCCATTACCTCTGAGGGGAATGTCCCTTGAAGACAACCAGACCCGCTGCCCAGGTCGGTACATGGGCGCCGCGGTGCGTCTCTTGTCGGCCTGTTCTTTCATCCGAGCGACCGACCTGAGCAGGGCCTGGCGGGTGGCAGTCCAGGTGCGTCTGCACCTGCGGACGAACTCACGAGCTGAAGGAACGGCTACTTCTTCCTCCTGAGACGGGAACAACGGGGGTTGGTAGCCTAGGCAGGCCCTGAAGGGGGAAACGCCGGAGGCAGCCGAGGTGTGGCTGTTCAGGGCATATTCCACCCACGGCAATTGATGGCTCCAGGAGGAGGGGTTCCTAACACATAAACACCTTAGAACATTTTCCACAGACTGGTTAGCTCGCTCGGTCTGGCCATTAGTTTGGGGGTGAAAACCTGATGACAAACTAACTGAAGTGCCAAGTGACTTACAAAATGCTTTCCAAAACAGAGCAGTGAATTGGGGGCCACGATCAGAAGTGATGTCAGTGGGGATTCCGTGAAGTCTAATAACTTGTTGAATGATGAGATTAGCGGTTTCTTGAGCGGAAGGGAGCTTGGTGAGGGGGACTAAATGAATGGCTTTGGAGAATCTATCAACTATCGTGAGAATGGTGGTGTGGTGATTGGAAGGGGGAAGGCCAGTGACAAAATCTAGTGCAGTGTGGGACCAGGGGCGATGTGGTGTAGGAAGGGGCTGAAGCAAACCTTGAGGGGGCTGGTGTGATGTCTTAGCCTGGGCGCAGACCGAGCAAGCAGCTACAAAACCCTGAACATCCTGAGTTATCTCTGGCCACCAAAATCTTTGGAGAATAAAGTCCTTGGTGCGGCGTACCCCAGGATGGCAGGACAGCATGGAGGAGTGTCCCCACTCCAGGACCTTGGGGCGCAAAGCAGCTGGAACATATAGGCAATTAGTGGGGCAAGCACTAGGGGTAGCAGCATTAGCTTGGGCATCCTTGACCTCTCTTTCAATATTAAAACATAGAGCGTTAATGAACGCTTCCTTAGGGAGTACTGTATCATTGCAAGGGCCTTCTTCTCTAATCTCAAAACAGCGTGAGAGGGCGTCAGGTTTAACATTCTTACTTCCTGGTCTGAAAGCGATGTGGAAATTAAAACGGGAAAAAAATAATGCCCACCTGGCTTGTCGTGGGTTGAGTCTCTTGGCCGTCTGAAGGTACTCCAAATTCTTATGGTCAGTCCAGACAATAAAGGGAACTTTGGATCCTTCCAGCCATTGCCTCCATTCTTCCAAGGCCAACTTCACCGCTAACAGCTCCCGGTTGCCGATGTCGTAATTTCTCTCCGCTGAGCTGAGGCGGCGAGAGAAGAAGGCACATGGATGGATTTTCCCATCCTCCGTGGACCTCTGAGACAGGATGGCTCCAGCTCCAATATTGGAGGCATCCACCTCGACGATGAACTGGAGCTCTGGGTTGGGAATGGTGAGGTGGTAAGCTGGTGGCCCGAGACTTTGAGAAAACCTCCTTGAGGTCATGGAATTCTAGAGGAACCTTTTCCAGGTCTGGAATCTCCTCCGGAGATGGGTTGTGTAGAGGGTCGAGGGCGTTGCGGAGGCATGTCAGGGAGCAGTTGGGGCTCCATCCCTTAATCTCATTCTTGCGCCAGTCGATCTCTGGTAGGTGTTTGGCCATCCATGGGTGGCCCAGAACGATAGGAGCATGGGGAGAGTGTAACAGGAGGAACTGAATGGTTTCGTGGTGGTTCCCTGACACCTTGAGTCTGATGGGGCTGGTCGTATGGGTTATTTGAGCGATCCTCTGGCCGCTGAGCGAATTGGCCACTCGATCAGGGAAGATCTTCTCTGTGGGAACGCCCCATTTCCGGGCCAGTTCCACATCAATTAAATTTTCCTCCGCTCCGGTGTCCACGAGAGCCTCGGTGGATCTGCTCTCGCCCCCCCATTCCAAAGTTACAGGAACGCATGTGCGGTTGTTAGTTTCCTGTCCCGGCGTCACCCCTATTACTGTAGCTATGCGGGCACCAGGAGGACCTCTTCTCTTCTTTTTTTTTTCCCTGTTAGGGCACTGAGCGATAAGGTGTCCTCCCTTGCCACAGTAAAAGCAGGCCCCATCACGGCGGCGGCGATCCCTCTCCTCTACAGGAATGCGCGTACGTCCCAATTGCATGGGTTCAGGCTCAGGGGGGCGGCTGCCAGTAGGGGGTGATCGAGGCGGAGTACTCTGGGGAGCTGGATATGGTCGTCTGCGAGAAGCGAGGCGTCGGCGCTCCTCCAATCGCGAATCCACGCGAATAGCCAGGTCGACAAGGTCGTCCAAGTTCTCCGGCAATTCCCGAGACACTAGCTCATCTTTAAGTGCTTCGGATAATCCGTCAAAGAAGGCATCATACAGAGCTCTCTGTCCCCATCTGCTGTTGGTGGCCAACGTCTGAAAATCAATGGCGTAGTCGGCTACGGGACGCCCACCTTGTCGCATGCGTAGGATCTCTCGTCCTGCCTCGTGACCCAACTTGGTGCGATCAAAGATCCGCCTCATCTCTTCACCCAGTAGACGAAAAGTCTGTACACGTGGGAGATCAGCTTCCCAAGCCGCTGTAGCCCACTGCTTAGCTCTTCCCGTCAGTTGCGTGATGATAAAAGCAACTCGCGCTCTTTCGGTGGGGAAGGATGAAGGCTGCAGGCTAAAGATGAGCTCACACTGGGTGAGAAACGCCCGACATGCTCCCGGGTTCCCGTCGTACCTCTCCGGCGGTGGTAGACGTGGCTCGCAGCTGGGTAGGGGCGGGGCGGAAGCGGGAGCAGGAGGAGTATAGACGGTAGGCTGGGGTGACTGTAGTTGCCGCGCCTCCTGTACTGAGCGAGTAAGATCAGCCATCTGGAGACTCATGGTTTGCATGTGCTGCATTAAAGCACGGAGCTGACGTTCCTGAAACTCCAACTGAGTGCCCTGCTGGTGCACTGCCTCCTGCAGAGACTGGTCTGACGCTGGCTCCGTCATGGTCAGATCGTAATGTGAGGTTTTACGAAATGAGCCAAGAGCGAGAACCAGATAAATGCAAAATGGAGGCTTTATTTCTGAAGGGGGAAACCCCCCAACAGAGCTGGCAACAGTACAATGTCCACAATCCACAAACAGAATCCAAAGGGCAAAATCCAAAACTGTAACCAGGACACCAATAACACAACTCAAGGTCAGGCAAAAATGGTTCGGTACACAGGCGAGGGTTTGGTGGAGAGACAAACTCATAAGCCGTAAACAGTCCGAATCCAAATACCAGGGCAGCAAAGACAATAGACGTGGTCGGGCAAAAATAGGTCAAAACTCACGAAGGCAATCAGATCCAAAAGGGCAAACCAAAAAACAAGTGTCGGGCAATCCAGTCAGAAAGAAAATATCACAGTGAGCAAGGCGAGGAACGTAGCACAAGACAAAGGAGTAAAGACGATCTGACAAGGAACTAAAAGTGTAGACACCTTATATACATATCCGGGTTAAACACATGACTAGGGTAAACAGGTGTAATCAATGACATGGGAGTGACACATGAGGAAAACTAATTACATGAATTTGGCGAATGCCGAAACGCAGACAGGGATAACGAGACATTCCTATGAACGAACAAACGGCTCCGGTTAAGGAGTACTAAAGTGTACAGTCTAAAGAAAAGGGAAAGCAAGAGATATAAGAGGAAACCGCAGTGGAGATAATTAGTGATAGACAAGGAGGGCGGAGATACAGATTGGGCGAATGCTGAGAGATCGTTAGTCTATTAGTATGTGCAGCTATACAATCCCGAGTGCAAGTTAGTCAGTTAGTATAAATGTACAATGTTAATCGGGGTTAGTAATTATCGAAAACAATAAACTGTTAGTAGGGTTAGTAGATAGCATAAAGAGAGAGGAAGGAAGAAAATGAGATATGAAGAAAGATTGAAATCCCAGAAACCAGGAAATCACCCGAATGAGTGGCACGTCAGACAAGGGACCGTGGGCAAAGACCTACACAAGACAAGACAGGGTAAACGAAGTGCAGGACTAGAAATCACAACAAGACTATGAAAGAATGGCAAGGCTATGAAACATGGCAAGACTGTGAAACATGGCAAGACTATAAAACATGGCAAAGACATAAATAATACGAAACATGAAACATAATAAAACATGAAATCAAACAACAAAACACAATACATAATCATGGGGATGGTCAGGGGCAGGCAGTGGTCACTTAAACACAAAAAGCATACATGGCAAGCCAGGCACAGAACTTAAACATGGAGCTAGGGAAAGCATGGGTGAGATGCAGATTCACAACAGTCATGATCAGATTTGTCCCTTTTCCCCAGGTTGAGACTTCCATCAGAGTAGAAAAATAGCAGTGCTGCATGAAGTAGGTTAGTGTTTCAGTGCGGTCTTAAATCACAGCGGTAACCCCCTACCTGCAGCACCGCTGCTACTTTTCTCCGTCTTTATCCAGACTGCGACGGATAAGGTAGAGTTGTTGACTTGTTTGTTTGTTTTCTGACGCTAACTTTCTACTTTTTAATTTGAGTATGCCTCCATCAAAAGTGATTTAAAGCAGAAAGTAAACTCAACTAATTGGTAAACGTCTTCTAGATTGGGCTGTCAATTTAGTTTATCTAGGACAAAAAAGGACTTGCACCAAATTTGGGAAGCATTTTTATGTCACGCATACGCTTCTATAGCTTCGTCATACTTAACCATGTCTTCCCAATGCAAATGTCGTACCTAAGTTCATTCGCAACCGGTCTCGCTCGACATTAAATCAGTCTGATAGCGACGGCTTATCTCCTTCACGGTACCGCCAAAATGCATCAGCTACTCCTTTCTAGCAGCGCTGAAACACTTCCCGAGTTAACTTTCGCTTGAGGTTAACTCACTTTAATACTCCTCCCAAGCGTCTCACACCATTCAGGCAGAAACTAAAGGAATAGCTAGCAGAGGCATTTCAGAGATACCGTCGCCCCTCTGTCTGAAGGTGAGAGTTGCCGGCGCATGTCTGCTGCAGCTACCTCCCCGCCCCCCCTTTTTTTTTTTCTTCATTAATTCATTTATATTTATTTTCCCATATATAGCCTAATGTAATAACATACAGGCCAAAATACGATAGCTTTTATCTCAGCAGCGAGTGTAATTTGTCTCCTTCCTGAAATAAAGTAAGTAGTTTGGCAACACTGATGCGTTAGGCTGCTGCTGTTCATGCCTGCCGACACCAAACTCGTTCACGAGCTGTCATCAAGCTCTAAGTATCAGTTCTTATTTTACAGGCCCTCTTGAAAACATTGAACTGCTGCGTCAGACAAAGAGCAAAATAATGAAGGATTACCGAATACATTTTCTTTTTTTTTCGCTTTATTTAGCAAGAAGAGCACGCACACTTTTCAATTGGTGTCTATGGAGCTTGCGCGTCTTTGGCCACTAAATTGCATCCTTGGGAAACGCGGAAGCAGGAAGCGAACATGCTAACTGGCTGAAGCAAAGGTACTTCCTCATTCTCTCTGGTTCTATTATATATCTATATGGATCGATCTCAGGGTCTATTTGAGGTAGCCATGTGCGCCCACTCAGCAGGATCAGGACGGGGCTTCACTTATCTTATCCTCCTCCACCCGCTGTTGGCTTTGTGCAATCAATTAAGCCAGCGACGCGTTGTTTGCAATATGGCAATTCCCGCTTTGGTGTTGATCCAGGATCTCAGGATCTGACTTTTGTGCAATAGGCCCCTGATTCCTCTTTTGTTTGTATTTTTGTGTATATGCTTCTGGCTTGTGCAGCAGGCATAAATAAACCTACAACCAAATCCACCTTCACACTTGAGTCCAGTCCACGTTTTCCTGGCCTCCGTACCAACCTTTACAACTGGCTACCACTTGAACCAATTGAGAGTCTTTGGGATGTGCTAGAGAAGGTTTTACAGATTAGTTTGACACTTCTGTCCAAAATACAAGATTGCGACCAAAAATTAATGCAACGCTGATTGGAAATAAATGTTGGAATATTGTATAAGATTGTTGAAACAATGCCACAACAAATGCATGTCATGATCAAAGCTAAAGGTGGTGCAACAAGATATTAGAGTGAGTAACTTTTTTGCTCTATGTATGTGCACTTGTTTGAGTGTGTGCATTGCAGACTATATTTTGGCCCTTGTAAAGCCTTTAAAAGTTAACAGAGGAAAATTATTCTCTACTTTAGCAACCAAATTATGTGTGCACTGTAATTTTTAAGAATATATGGATAGGGCAGATAATGTGATGAATTGATAAAACCATGAATAGTATTGAATCACAGCAACATCAATGGCCCTTGGTGATGATCCCTAAGATGTTTTCACCTCATTTTCCGCAAGTGAAATTCACGGTTTAATTAGGCGATTATACACTATATGCACTCTCATGCATTTTGGCATTAATACTGCTCCAAGGCAGTAGTTAATGTTCCAGTTTTGGCATCAGCAGGTCAGCTTCATGAATAAAATATCACTAATAAATTGCTCCCCAGGAACAGAGTGGAAGTTGGAGAGTTTCAGCAGGAGCAGGGTGTGGTGTGTTGCAGAGCCATGTCTCTGATGGTGTGGACGCTCATGTTCATGTCACATTTGTCAATTTGTTTTCCTTCCACTTCCAACAGTGAATATTGACAAAACTGTTGGAAGTCCTCATAGGGAGGAGAGGAACACAAACAAAGCAGCCGGAACAAAAACAAACCCTGCTGGCCTACAGCAGGGCCCGTGTAAAAGGGGAGAAATCTTGGCAACCCTGCACCGCCTTGAATCCTCCACCACATCACTTTGCTCGCACAGCTGATTGATATAGACGAACAAATACAAGTCGAACCACGTCTGCAGAGATGTGACGCATGTTGAATAATGTGAATTTGCTTGTCTGTAGAGGCAACTTGCAGCTTTATACATTTCACAGTGCACACTGCATTCACGTTTAGTCTGCATGGAGGGTAAACGCGTACCGAGACTGAAATAGATGGAGGGGTTTGGGCATGAGAGGTTAGGGCTGGAGCACAGGATGTAGGGGTTGGAGCATAGCATGTTCGGGTTGGAGCATAGGAGGTTGTATTTAGGGCATAGGAGGTAGGGATTGGAGCATTGGAGGTGGTATTTGGGGGATAGGAAGTAAGGGCTAGAGCATGGGAGGTAGAGATTGGAGCATGGGGAGTAGGGGTTGGAGCATAGGGGCTAGAAGTTTGAGTGGGGGGTCAGGGTTGGAAAATAGAAGTTAGGAATTGGAGCATAGAGGGTAGAGGCTGAAGTAGGGGGTTGGAGTTGGAGAATAGAGGGTAGGAGTTGGAGTTTAGAGGGTTGGAGGAGGGGGTAAGGGTAGAGGTACAGGGGGAAGGGGCAGGGCACTGGAGGCAGGGAAAGGGCTTCATGGACAGAAACAAGTGACACGAGCCAGGACAGGGGAACAGGTGTTCTCCTCTCGGCAGAAAATGTCAACTAAGCTGTGACTCCTGGAGGCATGGCTTATCACGAGAGTCATTGTTCATTAATTAGTTTTGCTTTAATGGGCCCTCGTTAGGTCAAGGGATTCCTGTAATCCTTCTATCCGGACCATTTCTTGACGAGCTCTTACCGGTAATCTTTCTAACCTATCTGCAACTGTCTGTGCTATGCTGGGAAGAGAAACACATTAATGAGAAATGCTCCCCTTACCAGTGCTGTCTGGGCACCCCTTACGGAGGCTAAAGTTAAATCACCTCTCTCTCTCTCTCTCTCTCTCTCTCTCTCTCTCTCGCACACACTCACAAACACACAGAGACACTCACGCACACAAACACACACAAAAAAACCTATAACAAATCCTTACCCCATATAGCACAGGAAGCAAGCATATACACTACAGTCAAGAGGACTTCATGCTTCAACTCTCCCAAAAATGCTGCATCTACCTTATCAGATTGTTCCAGAAAATACTGGAGAAAAAAATGGGAATATGCTGATGTTTCAAGCCCCCTCAGATAGTTATGTTTTTTAGATGAAGGTGTAATTAAGGTGTAATCACTGAGTGTGAAAGCCCCGCCCTTGTGACGTGCTGACTGTACATGCGCTCTTTAATATCCGCAGCAGGGATGTGCAGTGCCAGGAGTACACAGGGTGTAATTGAAGGCAGTTTAACTTCATGAGACTAGATAATTGGGATGGGAGGCAAATAAATCAACAAACATTTAATTGAGTCTTTACGCAAGACGGCATAAAACTCTAGAAGGGGCCTTTTTAATTCAAACTAGTGATCCATGGAATAAAGCAAACATTTCCAGTATAACCCTTCATTTAACAAAAACCACTTAAGAATCACAACTTCACCATCTGAAATGTCTGACACACACACACACACACACACACACAAACCCGCGCACGCGTACACACTCTCACACACACACACACACACACACACACAAAAACAGCCTTTTATGTTCACACAGATTAAAGTGACCCAGGTGCAATTTTTCCAAAAGTAACACAGATCAAATTTTTTCCCAGAAGTGTGAATCACACAACACTGATTTTATCATTAGATTTGGTGCGCTTACATAGGGCTACATTCATATTACTGGCTGAAGTGTCCCACAGCCTTCAACATTTCACCTGCCATCCAAGTTCCACAGCAAACAATCCTCGCCGGGCAAGCTGGCCCAGCTCTGTCATTCATGCACACCATTGGACAGCCAGACAAAGTTTTTAGCCATTGTCCATGAGCCAAGTGGACTGGATAATTTGTTGAATGAGCGCATGCGTGGACCTCCAGTTCTGAAATCTGTTCACACCAGTTTCTAATATTGGTCACTTTCAAATATAACCGTGAACCTTTGAGACCACAGGAACAAATCTCAGTAAAAAAAAAAAACGACATTGAGCATTAAGGGCTCTTACTGGACATAGCCTTAGCGGGGGTTCACAACCTTATTCAGCTAGGGTGAGATGGGTACATGCTTTCATTCCATCCATGAAGTAATACCCGTATTCTACTCATTAACCCCAAGAGTTCATGTTGGGAGCCTTTTGTAGTAGTAATAGGTGTGTATCTGTATGACAAGAACGAAAGCCGCCACCCACACTGACCCTTTTTGGATGAGAACCCCTGGCCTATAAACAATAAAAACCCTGCAGTTTCAGATCCATGTGCATGATTTGTGCCCACTTTGGAGCAATGGGTTCTCTTTCCTGTCCATCTGGCACAAGTTAGTCCTGCTGAGCTTGGTGCCGGACTCAAATCTGCCTTCTCCGTTGACAGAAGGCCTTGCGTGAGGGATGCAGCATGAGATGCTGTGTGGGTCTGTTGATGAGGTCATTTGGGGTCGTGAGTTTACACCAGTACAAGTAATGTGGACTGACATAGTAGTGGTTATTCTCGGCTAATGCCTCACCAGTGCTCATATAATCTGAAGTAAAGCTATGATGGAAGACTGCATGAAATTAAGGAGGGATGCTATGGTTTCGCCAATTTAATGGCCTCTTGTTTACGCTTACAGCTAATAATAAAATTCACCCTCAATTCTAGAGTAACTGGGACAATGTCTAAAATGTAGAGGCAGCTGCTTGGCTGAAATCAGCAGAGGAGAGAAAAATCCCTTTTCTCTAATGACTGCTCTTGATGTGTTTTCAATCATTCAATCTTAAATCATCCTTGATTTAATAAGTTTTCCCATAATTAGAATGATACATTGGCTGTTAAAAGCACACCTTCTTTTTAAATGCAATGCTACAGCAATTAAATACTAGATTCAGTTCCGAAAAATGTTTAATTCACATGACAAAAAAGATAAACTACTCTGTTAACTTCCATGTTTACTTTTAGCACATTCTGCCGCAATGCAGGCTTTCTAACCTACGCTTTGTGATTGTTTTTTATCACAAAAAACAAAAAAAAAGACAAGCAACAATTATCCACAACTGCGTAAAGTTGATTGAAATGTACTTTTGGGGCAAAATGATGCGTTTTATTTCTTGTCTTATTTTAATGAGGAAAACTGGCCACACATGATAGTTTTAATAGTTTGTTCAAAAGTTCACATAATGCTTATTTAAAATAATTAATTGAAAACTGGTCTAGACCAATCATTAGTTTAAAGGTATGCTCTTTTCATTCCCAATTTTCAGTTCACCTGTGAAAATTTCTCCCCTCAATAACACTCAGCAGCCATTTTGGAGCTGAGGACACCAATTGTTGGAGTTTCGAAACTGGAATTGAGTCCCACTTTTGCCTGACATACAACTTAATTTGGTTAACTGGCTGACCGGGGTCTCTGGGTTTGTATTTTGCGCCTCAGAATTGTATGGTCTTCTGAAGTAACTACAAGCCCATGTGGTTATGTCCATTACAGAAGCATGTTGGTTTTTCATGCAGTGCTATCTGAGAGTTCAAGGGTGCACGCATAAAATGTTGTTATTCAGTCTTGTCTTTGATGCATAGGGATTTTTTTCATTTTTTCGACAGTCTCGGCACCTTTTCACAGTATCGACTGTCAAAGGCAAAATCCTAAAATTTTGTGCAATTGCACCTTGGGAAACATTGTTCCTTAACTGTTTTACAATTTGTTAACATGACTAATTTGTAGTAAAAATATATTTTTGCACTTTCTGTGCTTATGTTTATGTATGTATGTATTTTTATGCCTTTTTTATGTATAAACTGAAAATATTGATGAAGATGATGTTTCTGATTAAGTTCTCTGACTGGCATGCAGATACTGTCCTTTACAGTTGTTCATGTTAACAGCCTTGTTTCCTCCTCCCTTACTCCACCCATTAGAGTAAGGAAGCAAGAAAAGCTGACGGAGGGTATGCTGAGGACTCACTCTCAGACAGGAAGTCAGTGGCTACAAACAAGGGAATTAATAGAAGTTGATTAACTAATGGAACTGGGAGGGTGAGTGATGAAGTGCGGAAAATAAAAATAAAAATATACAGAAAATAGAGGAAATTTAACATGACCTACACAGAATCAGATCTCAAACACTAACTAAAGCTATGTTTTCCTAACTACAGGCTGGCAAAACCCTGAATAAGAAAGTTACAGGTAGGAAAGAGAACACCAAAAAAAATCAAGCAAGCATTATGGAAAGAAACCATACTTTTCATTGATGCTCCAGAGGATGCAGAGAGGAAGAAGAGGAGCCATCTTTGGGCCTAAGCAGAGTGTAATAAATAGGAGAGGTAATGATGAGACACTTCTGCTCAACTGCTGGAAGATAATCTGGAGAATATGCTGGTCATACAGCAGCATGTCACGAGGGGAGAACATACTCTGTGGCCAAAATAGTTTGGGGGCTTTTCTGAGCATAATTGCACTGAGCAAAACTCCTGATGCGACTGTAATCTGGGGCTTTAAAATGTACTTCTTTTGGAGAAAATCGTGCCCACAACAGCCTTCGTGTGCAGTATGTGAATTTGTATATTAAATAGTAGGGAAGTAAGCTGTTTTGTAAATTACCCTGGAACCTCCTGCATGTTCAGTTCTCCCATCAGATAGCAGTTCACAACCATGTCCAGCTCACTCTCCTCGTGACCTTGAAAGGTATGGAACTGGAGAGAGCCTGCCAAACCCAACTGCAGGATTCAGGTAAGGGAGATGATGCAAATGAGATGTGTATAGCGTTGTTTTGCCTTCCTGCCCGCACGTTGACAGGCTGCATGAAAAAATGCTCTATTACTGTGAGACCTTAAACCATTTCTAATTCTGTCCATACTTCAGATCTCATTTTCTTCGTTGCTAGAAAACCCTGAAACATCAATGTCCTCACCTTTCTGCCCTGCTGAATATTCTCTATACTAGATAAGGGCAGGAAAGTCAGATATACTTAGCATTGTATGACCTGTTCCTCTTATCCCCTTCACCAAGGCGGTCAGAGTTAGAGTTTTCACCCATTTGTAAGGTTTCATGAAAGATTAATGGGAGAGGTTTTGGTGTCAGAATGAATAAGAGACAATGGTAGACTTTAAAAAATTGTACAGAGGAGCATATAAAGTAAAAGCCAAAAAATCTGAATGGCAGTTAACTGGGAATCAGAGTTTTACTAAGATCACAGGCATCTGCCAAGGATTCAGCAGACATACAGTAACACTCCATTTGTCACCCACAAAGACCTAATACTGGATGTTTGTATAATGCTGACCCAAGCTATAAATAGTCATATTCACAGCACTGCAACAAAACAGCTTGCACTTTCTGTTGTGCTGCCAAGAGGGCTGTGGGAGGAGCTCATTGTGGTTCCCCCTCATTGGCTGCCGTCAGTCATTCTGCTTTCTTCAAAGGCTTAGAGAGCCTTTAGAACCTTGGACAAGACAGACTGACCTGCCGGCACGCATGGCTGGGGCTGATTGATAATCGACCCAGGTGTTGCTAGTTGGGTTTGTCAGGCCTTTAACGGAGGCAAAGTCTCCTGGGCCCTTCGGGGAGGCCGAGAGGAAGTCCTGTGCATTTTGCCTTCATAAGTCCTGCCTTCACTCAGCTCATCGTAACTGGCCCAGCCTTAAAGCTCTTGCTTTGGTGTTCAATATATTTTCTGTTTTTCTGAACTCCCAAGAAAGAAAGTTGCATGGTGTGTAGCCCATCGGCTGTGTGTTAGTATTTGTGTTCCCTTTCCTCATCCAGAAAAGGGACCACGCCCGGATAATCAGAAACACAAATATTGTTTGGGGCAACCCTTTGCCCATCTTTGCAGTTTAAAACCTAAGAGCACTGATTGCTGCTCACGTCCCTGGACACTGCTCAGGTAGATTGAGGGATTTTTCACAGCAAGAATATAACCATTTGCTACCATTTCTGTGATAACCTCATGCCAGTGCCAGCAGCCCTGCAGGGAGATGAGTGGGAGGCAGGAAAGGAGACAACTTTCTCTATCC
Source organism: Gymnothorax reevesii (assembly GCA_029721435.1). NCBI lineage: Eukaryota > Metazoa > Chordata > Actinopteri > Anguilliformes > Muraenidae > Gymnothorax > Gymnothorax reevesii. The sequence goes on from CM056577.1 coordinate 79,674,891, forward strand.
ATGGCAGAAACTTGGACAGCAGTGGCGACATTCTTACATATTTATGTGTATAATGCTCCGCACTCCTGTGAGCACAAACTCGACAGAAAATCAAAAGTGCAATAGCTTTTCTCATCAAGGGAAGGGAGGCACACATTCATATACTATGTAAAAAAAAACCTGAAAACAAACTCCAAAACCATGTAGTGGCTCATGAAGGAAGATATGTAAACTCATTGTACCCTTTAGCCTGTCAGAGGCGACAAATGAACTATGTTGGAGTGAGATAACAAATAAACAAATAAATTGAGAATTTGTCCATATATAACGAGTTTTGAGGGGCACAGAATGCCAGCCCAAGCAATCAAAAATGTACGAATATCAAAAAAGAGACCAAACATAAGCAATATGAACAAAAAAGGTTTAAATAAACAACAGAAAATGAAAAACGGAAAAAATGCAGTTGAGTCATCGGAAGACACAAATATTCGTTTGAGAGAGGGAGAGCGAGAGAGAGAGAGAGAGAGAGAGAGAGAGAGAGAGGGATAATGGTGTTAATCCCTTTGGACACCAGAGCTGACAGTGTAGACGACAGGGGGCCCAAATATAATTCAGCAGCCGCTCCCCCCGCCCCCCCTTAATGAAAAACTCCCATCCTTCGGGCCTCTGGAGGTGGAAGCCTTGCGAAGAAACAGAGTGAAATTCAATTACTGCACCTATCTACAGCCACACTTCAGTCACACAAGACATTTTCCTCTTTTTTAAAAATCAATTTCGATTTCCATATCGTTCTTTTCTTCCAATATGGTTTTGCACAGTGTCTTGGGTGGGTTGGGTATTGGAATCGATTCTGAAAGGGGCGATCGCACAAATAGGATTGAAATTGAAGCACAGGCTCATTCGTAGCTCAGAGATCAATGTCTAAAATGGTTGCTAAAAACTGTCTCACAAGATTAATTAAGAAATTAATGTATGTTTGTGGGGAAAAGGCAACAAGCTTGTGTGGAAACCTTGTTTATTTTGTTGGTGCAGGACAATTTTCATGTGCAGTTGGCAAGGAGGAATACCAGAGATATATTCGAGATGAAATTATGGAAAAATATGTAAGATATAGGGATGGGCTGAAGCATGCATCCCATAGCAAAGAACGCTCTGCAGAAGTGATTACTCCTGGCGAAGCTGTGATTTTTTTATTTATATCAAACCAAGCTCCCAATCCCACACTCCTATCCAAAGGTGATTATTCAAGGTTAAATTACCTGCAATAGAAGGAAAGAAATAAATTACATCTGGGGCAGATCTAGATGGATTTCAGGACGATTCTCGCTCTGGTCCACAACTCATTTGAAAATGAGGCCCCTATGTCCCTCACCCTTTAATTACACGACGGAACCCGTTTGTCTGAGGGCCTCCTCCAGTGATGCGTCGAGCCCGCCAGCACGTCAGGTGACCACTGTGCTTCTAAATGAGTCGCTGGTGGGCAGAGAGGTAGAGCCATCGGTCCGGGGCTGGAAACTGCACACAGCGAGAGTTCCCTTATGTGAGGGGCCTCACTAGAATTAGAGGAGGCCAGCACGTGGTGATCCCCGGTGCATATGAATCGGTCAGCTGCTCTGAATAATAACTGCTCTGAGATCTGTGATTCCTGCTGGAACAGCCAGGATAGACGTCAGGTAGGTCAGTGAGGTTCTGGCCCCTCCTGGATGTGGTTCTGTTCCTGCGCACTGAGGTGATAAAACCCCTGATCGCACTGCAGCCCTGGGATGCAGAAGAGAGGAGAGACAGATGAGTAAACAAACCCAGGGCTGGAGAGAAAGAGAAAAAATGTTTGAGGAAAGAGAGATAAATTGAGAGAAGGAGCGGGAGGACAGGTAGCAGAGAGACAGCGATTGAATGAATGATGAATGCGCAGAAGCGGCTGAGACCTGAATGCAATCAGCATTTGTCCTTAACGTTGACTTACACAAATAAACCTTTTTAATTTTTTTTTTTTGTGAGCACAGACAAAAAAGTCATTAATTTTCTCGCTTGCCAAACTTGCCAAATGGTGTTGGTAGAGAGTAAAGCGAACACTTTTTTTTTTGTTTTTAATTTCCAGTAAAGTCTAAGGACGGACTGTCATTGAATCCAAGTCTAATATTCCAGAACTGTTTGCCTGGCTTGGCTTTCAGAGTGCAGTCTAGCGCTGCCTTAGTATAAGTCAACTATCACATAAAAATGAAATAATACAAATACATTACGAGGCTCATTTTCCAAACTGTCTGCTCCTGCATAGCCTGCCCGACGGCTCGCAGACAAAGAGGACAGGACAAAAAGAATGGGAAACTCATGCAGCAGGACCAGCTCAGCCAAATGAACAGATATACCCTTCAAAAAAAGAGTGCATGAGCTTCAGAGAGTGAAAAGGAGGGATTAAAGCCTTATTTAGCACTTAGTTCCTTTGTCCACCACACACCTCTCTCATCGCCAGCTGTCAGTCATCCCTCCATTCAGGGAGTGGACAAACGTGCACCAACACACTCCTCAGTGCTTTCTCTGCCTCATACACACACACACACACACACACACACATATGTATGCTCATTCACTGCACCTGTGAATACAAGCGCACGCACAAATGGAAACAACGCGGTTGTGCGTACTCCTTCACGCTCGCCCAAGCACTCTATATTTCACACACATGCTCATACAATCATAGACATACTGTCCCTGTTAACTAACATGCATTCATACAGGCACTCAATCTCCCACCACTGTGTCAATGGAGTCCATCATTTTCTCTGAAGAAAGAGTGGACTGATCATCTCTGTTTGCTGAAAAACTGATTTACACTGTCACTGCCTCCCCATAACAGTTCTTCAGGGAAACAGAGAGCAGTACGTTCTCTAGATTAAGAGGCTGTCACTGATGGCTGAAATAGAGCAGTACTTAGACGCAGTGATTGAGAGCTCAATGTGATTTCCTATCGTCTTTCAAACAGTCTGTGTGCCCTCTCACATCTGGCCTTTGTACAGGATCAAGGCTTCAAGATGAAACCAATAATTGCCACATGTGGCATTTGTGGTTAGCTAAATCTTGATATTTCAAATCAATGAAGCTGGCTAATCTCATGCATATATGTATGTGTAGGAACACTAATTATGTATTCATACACGGAGCTTAATAAAAATATTTCCAAGCTCTGTTTATGAGTTTATATTTTTACAGGTTTTCGGTGGCGGAGGCGAGAGACCGTTAAAAACACTCTCACTTGGAGCCAAGTAGAAAACAACGCATTCAAAAAAACAGTAGCTCCCTCTCCAGTGTCGCTTGAACATCAACATTCAAACTGTCAGAAAACATGTTTCAGCTCTATTTCCAATAACAAAATACAGGGTAGCCGGTCTGAACAGCTTTTAAATCTATCCACGTACCCCTGTGCATGAGTGCACACGTGTCTTTATACGTGTGTGAAGTTTCTGATGCATTTTGGCACTCAGCTGTGAGCGAATAGCCCCTGACCGGTGGCAGAAAGGGGATACATTAGCGTTGCTGACAGGCAGCTTTCCTCTGAGATAGACTCATATTCTTCTCTATCTAACCTCCCTGTAGGACCCCTATATGAGCAAGCCCTGTTTCATGCCTTTAGGCCCCTCAGCAGCATATCTTTACAGCTCAGACCCTATACACACACTCACAAAGCGCGCTTACACACACATACATGCGCACGCACATATACAAGAATGAAGATCTTTGGTAACTGCATTTTCAGTTTTCTAACACCATTTCGAATTAGTATTCCATCCAGGTGCTTCGCTCACCCAAACTCAAATAAATTCAAACACACGCACACACAAACACACAAACTACTTGCCATCGACTGCAAGAGTCAGGCTCCGTTTGTCATGTTTTAGCTGTTGGGGGAGGACTGCGGGCCGTAAGAAGAGACAGAAAGTTTCTGGTGCTGCAGTGATGAAGTGGGGGGGCGTGTGTTAGAGAGAGACGTCAGACCAACGCAGGAGAAGCGTGTGCTGATGAGGGCGAGCAGAGACCTGTTCATGCAGCGATACCCTTATGTCTCCAGGAGCACCTGAGACAGAGGCCGGGGCGTCGTCTGCATGCGTCCTTCGGTCGCCGAGAACTGAGTGAGCGGCGAGGAGGAATCTGAGAAAAGAGGGCAAACATCACTGGACACTCCTCCCACCCCAGCCTATCGGGAACACTGTGGAGCTCAGTGACTGGTGAGATCTTCACCCGCCCCGATTTCAAAAGGAAAAATCCTCCAGCCAACTGTTTCCATGCCTCTGTCCGTATGTAAAGGCTGCACTATAACTCACCTCTCTGCTGACGGGCCAGCCGAGATAATAGTTCACCTACACTCAGGTTCACTCACTCCAGTCCCCTACAAACACCTTCTGACTAAACTCTCCCTCTCTCACTTACTCACATCCCCTCCAAACTCCCTGCACCAAATGCCTCTCTCTTTCACGCTCACTCACTGTCTGCAGGAAGGTCCACTCCCCTCCACCTCTGAACAGACAGTCCTCAGTGATCTGACTTTGTCGAGGTATTGGTCCGGATGGACACGCTCAGTCAGCTGGATCATTCCACTGTATTGAGATTTTCCAAATGGAAAGAAGTTTTAAACTCTGCATTGAGTTAATTTGATTGGATGTATTGAGTTACTCCAATTGGCTGCATGCCTCTAAATTGAAATTCTCAGAGCTGAGTCTATTTTTATGGCTGGCAGGCCGCAAACTCAACATTTTACAGACTCCCTCTTCACATCTAACCGATTAAAGGTGACAAAACACCCACTGCCAATCCCTCCAAACCAATCAATGCTTTTCTCAGTGCGAGACCTGCCGGCGTCAACGTGCCTGACTCCTGAGCGCTTTAGTAAATCCACTCAGAGCACAGAAGAGCAGGATAAACACAGAGAAGTAGCTTTCATCTGCACAAACCAGGGCAAAGGCCATCTATGTTTAACACTCTACAAACAATAGATGTAATGGCTATAGCGAGGGAAAGTGGTAATGCAACTTTAGTAGTCAAGAGGACCATATAAAATCAGAGGACATAGTTGTATAATAACCTGGTTTGAAATGCAAATGTGATGATTATTTCCGTTTAAGAATCTCAGCATTAACCCTTAAATTCGCATCAGTAATGGTGAAATTAACAACTTGTTACATCTGCCAACTAATATAATTCAGATTCTACATACGGGAATCAGGGGAGACAACTTCACACTGCAACCACCATTAAGACATGGCACACCAAGCCCGTCCCCAAATATCTGCATGTGTCCTGCACCCTCCTACACCCCCCAGCCTGACACTCCTCATCTCCTCCTGAACTCAGATCTCATGTAATTCACCCCCATATTCCAAACCCACTCCATTCCTCTCACATACCCCAATCCTACTCCATTCCCGTCCCATACCTCAATCCTACTCCATCCCCCTCACATACCCCAACCCTTTTCCATTCCCCTCACATACCCCAAGCCTACTCCATTCTTCTCACATACTCCAATCTTACTCCATTCTCCTCACATACCCCAATCCTACTCCATTCCCCTCATATACTCCAATCCTACTCCATTCCCCTCACAGACCCCAAACCTACTCCATTCCCCTCACATACTCCAATCTTACTCCATTCTCCTCACATACCCCAATCCTACTCTATTCCCCTCACATACTCCAATCTTACTCCATTCTCCTCACATACCCCAAGCCTACTCCATTCTCCTCACATACTCCAATCTTACTCCATTCTCCTCACATACCCCAAGCCTACTCCATTCTCCTCACATACTCCAATCTTACTCCATTCTCCTCACATACCCCACTCCTTCTCCATTCTCCTCACATACTCCAATCCTACTCCATTCCCCTTACATATCCCAAACCTACTCAATTCCCCTCACATACTCCCATCCTATTCCATTCTCCTCATATACCCCAATCCTACTCCATTCCCCTCACATACTCCAATCTTACTCCATTCCCCTCACATACCCCAGTCCTACTCCATTCCCCACACATACCACAAGCCTACTCCATTATCCTCACATACTCCAATCCTACTCCATTCCCCTCATATACTCCAATCCTACTCCATTCCCCTCACATACTCCAAGCCTACTCCATTCCCCTCGCATACTCCAATCCTACTCCATTCCCCTCATATACTCCTATCCTACTCCATTCCGCTCACATACCCCAAACCTACTCCATTCCCCTCATATACTCCAATCTTACTCCATTCTCCTCACATACCCCAACCCTACTCCATTCCCCTCACATACTCCAATCTTACTCCATTCTCCTCACATACCCCAATCCTACTCCATTCCCCTCACATACTCCAATCTTACTCCATTCCCCTCATATACTCCGACCCTACTCCATTCCCCTCACATAACCCATGCCTACTCCATTCCCCTCACATACTCCAATCTTACTCCATTCCCCTCACATACCCCAACCCTACTCCATTCCCCTCACATACTCCAATCTTACTCCATTCTCCTCACACACCCCAGTCCTACTCCATTCTCCTCACATACTCCAAGCCTACTCCATTCTCCTCATATACCCCAATCCTACTCCATTCTCCTCACATACTCCAATCCTACTCCATTCCCCTCACATACCCCAAACCTACTCCATTCCCCTCACATACTCCAATCTTACTCCATTCTCCTCACATACCCCAAACCTACTCCATTCCCCTCACATACCCCAACCCTACTCCATTCCCCACACCGACCCCAAGCCTTTTCCATTCCCCTCACATACTCCAATCCTACTCCATTCCCCTCATATACTCCAATCCTACTCCATTCTCCTCACATACTCCAATCCTACTCCATTCCCCTCACATACCCCAAACCTACTCCATTCCCCTCACATACTCCAATCTTACTCCATTCTCCTCACATACCCCAAACCTACTCCATTCCCCTCACATACCCCAACCCTACTCCATTCCCCACACCGACCCCAAGCCTTTTCCATTCCCCTCACATACCCCATGCCTACTCCATTCCCCTCACATACTCCAATCTTACTCCATTCCCCTCACATACCCCAACCCTACTCCATTCCCCTCACATACTCCAATCTTACTCCATTCCCCTCACATACTCCAAGCCTACTCCATTCCCCTCATATACTCCAAACCTACTCTATTCCCCTCACATACCACAAACCTACTCCATTCCCCTCACATACCCCAACCCTACTCCATTCCCCTCACATACCCCAAGCCTACTCCATTATCCTCACATACTCCAATCTTACTCCATTCTCCTCACATACCCAATCCTACTCCATTCCCCTCATATGCTTCAACCCTACTCCATTCCCCTCACACACCCCAATCCTACTCCATTCCCCTCATATACTCCAATCCTACTCCATTCCCCTGACATACTCCAATCTTACTCCATTCTCCTCACACACCCCAATCCTACTCCATTCTCCTCATATACTCCAATCCTACTCTATTCCCCTCACATACCCCAAACCTACTCCATTCCCCTCACATACTCCAATCTTACTCCATTCTCCTCACATACCCCAATCCTACTCCATTTTCCTCACATACTCCAATCCTACTCCATTCCCCTCACATACTCCACTCTTACTCTATTCCCCTCACATACCCCAGTCCTAATCCATTCCCTACACCTACCCCAAACCTTTTCCATTCCCCTCACATACTCCAATGTCACTCCATTCTCCTCACATACCCCAGGCCTACTCCATTCCCCTCACATACTCCAATCTTACTCCATTCCCCTCACACACCCCAGTCCTACTCCATTCCCCACACATACCACAAGCCTACTCCATTATCCTCACATACTCCAATCCTACTCCATTCCCCTCATATACTCCAATCCTACTCCATTCCCCTCACATACTCCAAGCCTACTCCATTCCCCTCGCATACCCCAATCCTACTCCATTCCCCTCATATACTCCAATCCTACTCCATTCCCCTGACATACTCCAATCTTACTCCATTCTCCTCACATACGCCAATTCAACTCCATTCCCCTCATATACTCCAATCGTACTCCATTCCCCTCACAAACCTACTCCATTCCCCTCACATACTTCAATCTTACTCCATTTTCCTCACATACCCCAAACCTACTCCATTCCCCTCACATACTCCAATCTTACTCTATTCCCCTCACATACCCCAGTCCTAATCCATTCCCCACACCTACCCCAAACCTTTTCCATTCCCCTCACATACTCCAATGTAACTCCATTCTCCTCACATACCCCAGTCCTACTCCATTCCCCTCACATACTCCAATCTTACTCCATTCCCCTCACATACCCCAGTCCTACTCCATTCCCCACACATACCACAAGCCTACTCCATTATCCTCACATACTTCAATCCTACTCCATTCCCCTTATATACTCCAATCTTACTCTATTCCCCTCACATACTCCAAGCCTACTCCATTCCCCTCGCATACTCCAAACCTACTCCATTCCCCTCATATACTCCAAACCTACTCCATTCCCCTCACATACCCCAAGCCTACTCCATTATCCTCACATACTCCAATCTTACTCCATTCTCCTCACATACCCAATCCTACTCCATTCCCCTCATATGCTTCAACCCTACTCCATTCCCCTCACATACCCCAAGCCTACTCCATTCTCCTCACATACTCCAATCTTTCTCCATTCTCCTCACACACCCCAAGCCTACTCCATTCCCCTCATATACTCCAATCCTACTCCATTCCCCTGACATACTCCAATCTTACTCCATTCTCCTCACATACGCCAATTCTACTCCATTCCCCTCATATACTCCAATCCTACTCCATTTCCCTCACAAACCCCAAACCTACTCCATTCCCCTCACATACTCCAATCTTACTCCATTTTCCTCACATACCCCAAACCTACTCCATTCCCCTCACATACTCCAATCTTACTCTATTCCCCTCACATACCCCAGTCCTAATCCATTCCCCACACCTACCCCAAACCTTTTCCATTCCCCTCACATACTCCAATGTAACTCCATTCTCCTCACATACCCCAGTCCTACTCCATTCCCCTCACATACTCCAATCTTACTCCATTCCCCTCACATACCCCAGTCCTACTCCATTCCCCACACATACCACAAGCCTACTCCATTATCCTCACATACTCCAAGCCTACTCCATTCCCCTCGCATACTCCAATCCTACTCCATTCCCCTCATATACTCCAAACCTACTCCATTCCCCTCACATACCCCAAATCTACTCCATTCCCCTCACATACTCCAATCTTACTCCATTCTCCTCACCTACCCCAATCATCCTCCATTCCCCTCACATACTCCACTCTTACTCCATTCCCCTCACACTACCCCAAACCTACTCCATTCCCCTCACATACTCCAATCTTACTCCATTCTCCTCACATACCCCAACCCTACTCTTTTCCCCTCACATACCCCAACCCTACTCCATTCCCCTCACATACTCCAATCTTACTCCATTCTCCTCACATACCCCAACCCTACTCCATTCCCCTCACATACCCCAGTCCTACTCCATTCCCCACTCATACTCCAATCTTACTCCATTTTCCTCACATACTCCAATCCTACTACATTCCCCTCACATATCCCAAACCTTCTCCATTCCGCTCACATACTCCCATCCTATTCCATTCTCCTCATATACCCCAATCCTACTCCATTCCCCTTCCATACTCCAATCTTACTCCATTCCCCTCACATACCCCAGTCCTACTCCATTCCCCACACATACCACAAGCCTACTCCATTATCCTCACATACTCCAATCCTACTCCATTCCCCTCATATACTCCAATCCTACTCCATTCCCCTCTCATACTCCAAGCCTACTCCATTCCCCTCGCATACTCCAATCCTACTCCATTCCCCTCATATACTCCAATCCTACTCCATTCCGCTCACATACCCCAAACCTACTCCATTCCCCTCATATACTCCAATCTTACTCCATTCTCCTCACATACCCCAACCCTACTCCATTCACCTCACATACTCCAATCTTACTCCATTCTCCTCACATACCCCAATCCTACTCCATTCCCCTCACATACTCCAATCTTACTCCATTCCCCTCATATACTCCGACCCTACTCCATTCCCCTCACATACTCCAATCTTACTCCATTCCCCTCACATACCCCAACCCTACTCCATTCCCCTCACATACTCCAATCTTACTCCATTCTCCTCACACACCCCAGTCCTACTCCATTCTCCTCACATACTCCAAGCCTACTCCATTCTCCTCATATACCCCAATCCTACTCCATTCTCCTCACATACTCCAATCCTACTCCATTCCCCTCACATACCCCAAACCTACTCCATTCCCCTCACATACTCCAATCTTACTCCATTCTCCTCACATACCCCAACCCTACTCCATTCCCCTCACATACCCCAACCCTACTCCATTCCCCACACCGACCCCAAGCCTTTTCCATTCCCCTCACATACTCCAATACTACTCCATTCCCCTCATATACTCCAATCCTACTCCATTCTCCTCACATACTCCAATCCTACTCCATTCCCCTCACATACCCCAAACCTACTCCATTCCCCTCACATACTCCAATCTTACTCCATTCTCCTCACATACCCCAAACCTACTCCATTCCCCTCACATACCCCAACCCTACTCCATTCCCCACACCGACCCCAAGCCTTTTCCATTCCCCTCACATACCCCATGCCTACTCCATTCCCCTCACATACTCCAATCTTACTCCATTCTCCTCACATACCCAACCCTACTCCATTCCCCTCATATGCTTCAACCCTACTCCATTCCCCTCACACACCCCAATCCTACTCCATTCCCCTCATATACTCCAATCCTACTCCATTCCCCTGACATACTCCAATCTTACTCCATTCTCCTCACACACCCCAATCCTACTCCATTCTCCTCATATACTCCAATCCTACTCTATTCCTCTCACATTCCCCAAACCTACTCCATTCCCCTCACATACTCCAATCTTACTGCATTCTCCTCACATACCCCAATCCTACTCCATTTTCCTCACATACTCCAATCCTACTCCATTCCCCTCACATACTCCACTCTTACTCTATTCCCCTCACATACCCCAGTCCTAATCCATTCCCTACACCTACCCCAAACCTTTTCCATTCCCCTCACATACTCCAATGTAACTCCATTCTCCTCACATACCCCAGGCCTACTCCATTCCCCTCACATACTCCAATCTTACTCCATTCCCCTCACACACCCCAGTCCTACTCCATTCCCCACACATACCACAAGCCTACTCCATTATCCTCACATACTCCAATCCTACTCCATTCCCCTCATATACTCCAATCCTACTCCATTCCCCTCACATACTCCAAGCCTACTCCATTCCCCTCGCATACCCCAATCCTACTCCATTCCCCTCATATACTCCAATCCTACTCCATAACCCTGACATACTCCAATCTTACTCCATTCTCCTCACATACGCCAATTCTACTCCATTCCCCTCATATACTCCAATCCTACTCCATTCCCCTCCCAAACCTACTCCATTCCCCTCACATACTTCAATCTTACTCCATTTTCCTCACATACCCCAAACCTACTCCATTCCCCTCACATACTCCAATCTTACTCTATTCCCCTCACATACCCCAGTCCTAATCCATTCCCCACACCTACCCCAAACCTTTTCCATTCCCCTCACATACTCCAATGTAACTCCATTCTCCTCACATACCCCAGTCCTACTCCATTCCCCTCACATACTCCAATCTTACTCCATTCCCCTCACATACCCCAGTCCTACTCCATTCCCCACACATACCACAAGCCTACTCCATTATCCTCACATACTTCAATCCTACTCCATTCCCCTTATATACTCCAATCTTACTCTATTCCCCTCACATACTCCAAGCCTACTCCATTCCCCTCGCATACTCCAAACCTACTCCATTCCCCTCATATACTCCAAACCTACTCCATTCCCCTCACATACCCCAAGCCTACTCCATTATCCTCACATACTCCAATCTTACTCCATTCTCCTCACATACCCAATCCTACTCCATTCCCCTCATATGCTTCAACCCTACTCCATTCCCCTCACATACCTCAAGCCTACTCCATTCTCCTCACATACTCCAATCTTTCTCCATTCTCCTCACACACCCCAAGCCTACTCCATTCCCCTCATATACTCCAATCCTACTCCATTCCCCTGACATACTCCAATCTTACTCCATTCTCCTCACATACGCCAATTCTACTCCATTCCCCACATATACTCCAATCCTACTCCATTTCCCTCACAAACCCCAAACCTACTCCATTCCCCTCACATACTCCAATCTTACTCCATTTTCCTCACATACCCCAAACCTACTCCATTCCCCTCACATACTCCAATCTTACTCTATTCCCCTCACATACCCCAGTCCTAATCCATTCCCCACACCTACCCCAAACCTTTTCCATTCCCCTCACATACTCCAATGTAACTCCATTCTCCTCACATACCCCAGTCCTACTCCATTCCCCTCACATACTCCAATCTTACTCCATTCCCCTCACATACCCCACTCCTACTCCATTCCCCACACATACCACAAGCCTACTCCATTATCCTCACATACTCCAATCCCACTCCATTCCCCTTATATACTCCAATCTTACTCTATTCCCCTCACATACTCCAAGCCTCCTCCATTCTTCTCGCATCCTCCAATCCTACTCCCTTCCGCTCATATCCTCCAAACCTCCTCCATTCCCCTCACATACCCCAAATCTACTCCATTCCCCTCACATACTCCAATCTTACTCCATTCTCCTCACATACCCCAATCATACTCCATTCCCCTCACATACTCCAATCTTACTCCATTCCCCTCACACACCCCAAACCTACTCCATTCCCCTCACACACTCCAATCTTACTCCATTCTCCTCACATACCCCAACCCTACTCTTTTCCCCTCACATACCCCAACCCTACTCCATTCCCCTCACATACTCCAATCTTACTCCATTCTCCTCACATACCCCAACCCTACTCCATTCCCCTCACATACCCCAGTCCTACTCCATTCCCCACTCATACTCCAATCTTACTCCATTTTCCTCACATACTCCAATCCTACTCCATTCCCCTCACATACTCCACTCTTACTCTATTCCTTTCACATACCCCAGTCCTACTCAATTCCCCACACCTACCCCAAACCTTTTCCATTCTCCTCACATACCCCAATCCTACTCCATTCCCCTCATATACTCCAATCCTACTCCATTCTCCTCACATACCCCAAGCCTACTCCATTTTCCTCACATACTCCAATCCTACTCCATTCCCCTCACATGCTCCACTCTTACTCTATTCCCCTCACATACCCCAGTCCTACTCCATTCCCCACACCTACCCCAAACCTTTTCCATTCCCCTCACATACTCCAATGTAACTCCATTCTCCTCACATACCCCAGTCCTACTCCATTCCCCTCACATACTCCAATCTTACTCCATTCCCCTCACACACCCCAGTCCTACTCCATTCCCCACACATACCACAAGCCTACTCCATTATCCTCACATTCTTCAATCCTACTCCATTCCCCTCATATACTCCAATCCTACTCCATTCCCCTCACATACTCCAAGCCTACTCCACTCCCCTAGCATACCCCAATCCTACTCCATTCCCCTCATATACTCCAATCCTACTCCATTCCCCTGACATACTCCAATCTTACTCCATTCTCCTCACATACCCCAATTCTACTCCATTCCCCTCATATACTCCCATCCTACTCCATTCCCCTCACAAACCCCAAACCTACTCCATTCCCCTCATATGCTTCAACCCTACTCCATTCCCCTCACATACCCCAAGCCTACTCCATTCTCCTCACATACTCCAATCTTTCTCCATTCTCCTCACACACCCCAATCCTACTCCATTCCCCTCATATACTCCAATCCTACTCCATTCCCCTGACATACTCCAATCTTACTCCATTCTCCTCACACACCCCAATCCTACTCCATTCTCCTCATATACTCCAATCCTACTCTATTCCCCTCACATACCCCAAACCTACTCCATTCCCCTCACATACTCCAATCTTACTCCATTCTCCTCACATACCCCAATCCTACTCCATTTTCCTCACATACTCCAATCCTACTCCATTCCCCTCACATGCTCCACTCTTACTCTATTCCCCTCACATACCCCAGTCCTAATCCATTCCCTACACCTACCCCAAACCTTTTCCATTCCCCTCACATACTCCAATGTAACTCCATTCTCCTCACATACCCCAGTCCTACTCCATTCCCCTCACATACTCCAATCTTACTCCATTCCCCTCACATACCCCAGTCCTACTCCATTCCCCACACATACCACAAGCCTACTCCATTATCCTCACATACTCCAATCCTACTCCATTCCCCTCATATACTCCAATCCTACTCCATTCCCCTCACATACTCCAAGCCTACTCCATTCCCCCCCCATACCCCAATCCTACTCCATTCCCCTCATATACTCCAATCCTACTCCATTCCCTGACATACTCCAATCTTACTCCATTCTCCTCACATACGCCAATTCTACTCCATTCCCCTCATATACTCCAATCCTACTCCATTCCACTCACAAACCTACTCCATTCCCCTCACATACTTCAATCTTACTCCATTTTCCTCACATACCCCAAACCTACTCCATTCCCCTCACATACTCCAATCTTACTCTATTCCCCTCACATACCCCAGTCCTAATCCATTCCCCACACCTACCCCAAACCTTTTCCATTCCCCTCACATACTCCAATGTAACTCCATTCTCCTCACATACCCCAGCCCTACTCCATTCCCCTCACATACTCCAATCTTACTCCATTCCCCTCACATATCCCAGTCCTACTCCATTCCCCACACATACCACAAGCCTACTCCATTATCCTCACATACTTCAATCCTACTCCATTCCCCTTATATACTCCAATCTTACTCTATTCCCCTCACATACTCCAAGCCTACTCCATTCCCCTCGCATACTCCAAACCTACTCCATTCCCCTCATATACTCCAAACCTACTCCATTCCCCTCACATACCCCAAGCCTACTCCATTATCCTCACATACTCCAATCTTACTCCATTCTCCTCACATACCCAATCCTACTCCATTCACCTCATATGCTTCAACCCTACTCCATTCCCCTCACATACCCCAAGCCTACTCCATTATCCTCACATTCTTCAATCCTACTCCATTCCCCTCATATACTCCAATCCTACTCCATTCCCCTCACATACTCCAAGCCTACTCCACTCCCCTAGCATACCCCAATCCTACTCCATTCCCCTCATATACTCCAATCCTACTCCATTCCCCTGACATACTCCAATCTTACTCCATTCTCCT
Source organism: Gymnothorax reevesii (assembly GCA_029721435.1). Taxonomy (NCBI): domain Eukaryota; kingdom Metazoa; phylum Chordata; class Actinopteri; order Anguilliformes; family Muraenidae; genus Gymnothorax; species Gymnothorax reevesii. Next base: position 79,690,354 of record CM056577.1, read on the forward strand.
CACATACCCCAATTCTACTCCATTCCCCTCATATACTCCCATCCTACTCCATTCCCCTCACAAACCCCAAACCTACTCCATTCCCCTCATATGCTTCAACCCTACTCCATTCCCCTCACATACCCCAAGCCTACTCCATTCTCCTCACATACTCCAATCTTTCTCCATTCTCCTCACACACCCCAATCCTACTCCATTCCCCTCATATACTCCAATCCTACTCCATTCCCCTGACATACTCCAATCTTACTCCATTCTCCTCACACACCCCAATCCTACTCCATTCTCCTCATATACTCCAATCCTACTCTATTCCCCTCACATACCCCAAACCTACTCCATTCCCCTCACATACTCCAATCTTACTCCATTCTCCTCACATACCCCAATCCTACTCCATTTTCCTCACATACTCCAATCCTACTCCATTCCCCTCACATGCTCCACTCTTACTCTATTCCCCTCACATACCCCAGTCCTAATCCATTCCCTACACCTACCCCAAACCTTTTCCATTCCCCTCACATACTCCAATGTAACTCCATTCTCCTCACATACCCCAGTCCTACTCCATTCCCCTCACATACTCCAATCTTACTCCATTCCCCTCACATACCCCAGTCCTACTCCATTCCCCACACATACCACAAGCCTACTCCATTATCCTCACATACTCCAATCCTACTCCATTCCCCTCATATACTCCAATCCTACTCCATTCCCCTCACATACTCCAAGCCTACTCCATTCCCCTCGCATACCCCAATCCTACTCCATTCCCCTCATATACTCCAATCCTACTCCATTCCCTGACATACTCCAATCTTACTCCATTCTCCTCACATACGCCAATTCTACTCCATTCCCCTCATATACTCCAATCCTACTCCATTCCCCTCACAAACCTACTCCATTCCCCTCACATACTTCAATCTTACTCCATTTTCCTCACATACCCCAAACCTACTCCATTCCCCTCACATACTCCAATCTTACTCTATTCCCCTCACATACCCCAGTCCTAATCCATTCCCCACACCTACCCCAAACCTTTTCCATTCCCCTCACATACTCCAATGTAACTCCATTCTCCTCACATACCCCAGCCCTACTCCATTCCCCTCACATACTCCAATCTTACTCCATTCCCCTCACATATCCCAGTCCTACTCCATTCCCCACACATACCACAAGCCTACTCCATTATCCTCACATACTTCAATCCTACTCCATTCCCCTTATATACTCCAATCTTACTCTATTCCCCTCACATACTCCAAGCCTACTCCATTCCCCTCCCATACTCCAACCCTACTCCATTCCCCTCATATACTCCAAACCTACTCCATTCCCCTCACATACCCCAACCCTACTCTATTATCCTAACATACTCCAATCTTACTCCATTCTCCTCACATACCCAATCCTACTCCATTCACCTCATATGCTTCAACCCTACTCCATTCCCCTCACATACCCCAAGCCTACTCCATTCTCCTCACATACTCCAATCTTTCTCCATTCTCCTCACATACCCAATCCTACTCCATTCCCCTTATATACTCCAATCTTACTCTATTCCCCTCACATACTCCAAGCCTACTCCATTCCCCTCGCATACTCCAACCCTACTCCATTCCCCTCATATACTCCAAACCTACTCCATTCCCCTCACATACCCCAAATCTACTCCATTCCCCTCACATACTCCAATCTTACTCCATTCTCCTCACATACCCCAATCATACTCCATTCCCCTCACATACTCCAATCTTACTCCATTCCCCTCACACACCCCAAACCTACTCCATTCCCCTCACACACTCCAATCTTACTCCATTCTCCTCACATACCCCAACCCTACTCTTTTCCCCTCACATACCCCAACCCTACTCCATTCCCCTCACATACTCCAATCTTACTCCATTCTCCTCACATACCCCAACCCTACTCCATTCCCCTCACATACCCCAGTCCTACTCCATTCCCCACTCATACTCCAATCTTACTCCATTTTCCTCACATACTCCAATCCTACTCCATTCCCCTCACATACTCCACTCTTACTCTATTCCTTTCACATACCCCAGTCCTACTCCATTCCCCACACCTACCCCAAACCTTTTCCATTCTCCTCACATACCCCAATCCTACTCCATTCCCCTCATATACTCCAATCCTACTCCATTCAACTCACATACCCCAAGCCTACTCCATTTTCCTCACATACTCCAATCCTACTCCATTCCCCTCACATGCTCCACTCTTACTCTATTCCCCTCACATACCCCTGTCCTACTCCATTCCCCACACCTACCCCAAACCTTTTCCATTCCCCTCACATACTCCAATGTAACTCCATTCTCCTCACATACCCCAGTCCTACTCCATTCCCCTCACACACTCCAATCTTACTCCATTCCCCTCACACACCCCAGTCCTACTCCATTCCCCACACATACCACAAGCCTACTCCATTATCCTCACATTCTTCAATCCTACTCCATTCCCCTCATATACTCCAATCCTACTCCATTCCCCTCACATACTCCAAGCCTACTCCATTCCCCTAGCATACCCCAATCCTACTCCATTCCCCTCATATACTCCAATCCTACTCCATTCCCCTGACATACTCCAATCTTACTCCATTCTCCTCACATACCCCAATTCTACTCCATTCCCCTCATATACTCCCATCCTACTCCATTCCCCTCACAAACCCCAAACCTACTCCATTCCCCTCACATACTCCAATCTAACTCCATTCCTCTCACATACCCCAGTCCTATTCCATTCCCCACACATACCACAAGCCTACTCCATTATCCTCACATACTCCAAACCTACTCCATTCCCCTCATATACTCCAATCTTACTCTATTCCCCTCACATAGTCCAAGCCTACTCCATTCCCCTAGCATACTCCAAGCCTACTCCATTCCCCTCATATACTCCAAACCTACTCCATTCCCCTCACATACCCCAAATCTACTCCTTTCCCCTCACATACTCCAATCTTACTCCATTCCCCTCACATACCCCAAACCTACTCCATTCCCGTCACATACTCCAATGTTACTCCATTCCCCTCACATACCCCAATCCTACTCCATTCCCCTCACATACTCCAATCTTACTCCATTCCCCTCACATACCCCAAACCTACTCCATTCCCCTCACATACTCCAATCTTACTCCATTCTCCTCACATACCCCAGTCCTACTCCATTCCCCTCACATACTCCAATCCTGCTCCATTCCCCTCACATACCCCAAACCTACTCCATTCCCCTCACATACTCCAATCTTACTCCATTCTCCTCACATACCCCAGTCCTACTCCATTCCCATCACATACTCCAACCCTACTCCATTCCCCTCTCATACCCCAAACCTACTCCATTCCCCTCACATACCACAAACCTACTACATTCCCCTCACATACCCCAACCCTACTCCATTCCCCTCACATACTCCAATCCTACTCCATTCCCCTCACCTACCCCAAGCCTTTTCCATTCCCCTCACATACTCCAATCCTACTCCATTCTCCTCATATACCCCAATCCTACTCCATTCTCCTCACATACTCCAATCCTACTCCATTCCCCTCACATACCCCAAACCTACTCCATTCCCCTCACATACTCCAATCTTACTCCATTCTCCTCACATACCCCAATCCTACTCCATTCCCCTCACATACCCCAACCCTACTCCATTCCCCACACCGACCCCAAGCCTTTTTCATTCCCCTCACATACTCCAATCCTACTCCATTCCCCTCATATACTCCAATCCTACTCCATTCCCCTCACATACCCCATGCCTACTCCATTCCCCTCACGTACTCCAATCTTACTCCATTCCCCTCACATACCCCAACCCTACTCCATTCCCCTCACATACTCCAATCTTACTCCATTCCCCTCACATACCCCGGTCCTACTCTATTCCCCTCATATACTCCAAACCTACTCTATTCCCCTCACATACCACAAACCTACTCCATTCCCCTCTCATACCCCAACCCTACTGCATTCTCCTCACATACCCCAAGCCTACTCCATTATCCTCACATACTCCAATCTTACTCCATTCTCCTCACATACCCAATCCTACTCCATTCCCCTCATATGCTCCAACCCTACTCCATTCCCCTCACATACCCCAAGCCTACTCCATTCTCCTCACATACTCCAGTCTTACTCCATTCTCCTCACACACCCCAATCCTACTTCATTCCCCTCATAAACTCCAATCCTACTCCATTCCCCTCACATACCCCAAACCTACTCCATTCCCCTCTTATACTCCAATCCTACTCCATTCTCCTCACATACCCCAATCCTACTCCATTTTCCTCACATACTCCAATCCTACTCCATTCCCCTCACATACTCCACTCTTACTCCATTCCCCTCACATACCCCAGTCCTACTCCATTCCCCACACCTACCCCAAACCTTTTCCATTCCCCTCACATACTCCAATGTAACTCCATTCTCCTCACATACCCCACCCCTACTCCATTCTCTCACATACTCCAATCTTACTCCATTCCCCTCACACACCCCAGTCCTACTCCATTCCCCACACATACCACAAGCCTACTCCATTGTCCTCACATACTCCAATCCTACTCTATTCCCCTCATATACTCCAATCCTACTCCATTCCCCACACATACTCCAAGCCTACTCCATTCCCCTCGCATACCCCAATCCTACTCCATTCCCCTCATATACTCCAATTCTACTCCATTCACCTGACATACTCCAATCTTACTCCATTCTCCTCACATACCCCAATTCTACTCCATTCCCCTCATATACTCCAATCCTACTCCATTCCCCTCCCAAACCCCAAACCTACTCCATTCCCCTCACATACTCCAATCTTACTCCATTTTCCTCACATACCTCAATCCGACTTCATTCCCCTCACATACTCCAATCTTACTCCATTCTCCTCACATACCCCAGTCCTACTCCATTCCCCACACATACCACAAGCCTACTCCATTCCCCTCGCATACTCCAAGCCTACTCCATTCCCCTCATATACTCCAAACCTACTCCATTCCCCTCACATACTCCAATCTTACTCCATTCTCCTCACATACCCCAACCCTACTCCATTCCCCTCACATACTCCAATCTTACTCCATTTTCCTCACATACCCCAATCCGACTTCATTCCCCTCACATACTCCAATCTTACTCCATTCCCCTCACATACTCCAATCTTACTCCATTCCCCTCACATACCCCAGTCCTACTCCATTCCCCACACATACCACAAGCCTACTCCATTATCCTCACATACTCCAATCCTACTCCATTCCCCTCATATACTCCAATCTTACTCTATTCCCCTCACATACTCCAAGCCTTCTCCATTCCCCTCGCATACTCCAAACCTACTCCATTCCCCTCACATACCCCAAATCTACTCCATTCCCCTCACATACTCCAATCTTACTCCATTTTCCTCACATACCCCAATCCGACTTCATTCCCCTCACATACTCCAATCTTACTCCATTCCCCTCACATACTCCAATCTTACTCCATTCCCCTCACATACCCCAGTCCTACTCCATTCCCCACACATACCACAAGCCTACTCCATTATCCTCACATACTCCAATCCTACTCCATTCCCCTCATATACTCCAATCTTACTCTATTCCCCTCACATACTCCAAGCCTTCTCCATTCCCCTCGCATACTCCAAACCTACTCCATTCCCCTCACATACCCCAAATCTACTCCATTCCCCTCACATACTCCAATCTTACTCCATTCTCCTCACATCCCCCAATCATACTCCATTCCCCTCACATACTCCAATCTTACTCCATTCCCCTCACACACCCCAAACCTACTCCATTCCCCTCACATACTCCAATCTTACTCCATTCTCCTCACATACCCCAACCCTACTCCATTCCCCTCACATACTCCATTCTTACTCCATTCTCCTCACATACCCCAACCCTACTCCATTCCCCTCACATACCCCAGTCCTACTCCATTCCCCACTCATACTCCAATCTTACTGCATTTTCCTCACGTACTCTAAACCTACTCCATTCCCCTTACATACTCCACTCTTACTCTATTCCCCTCACATACCCCAATCCTACTCCATTCCCCACACCTACCCCAAACCTTTTCCATTCTCCTCACATACCCCAATCCTACTCCATTCCCCTCATATACTCCAATCCTACTCCATTCCCCTCACATACCCCAGGCCTACTCCATTCCCCTCACATACTCCAAACCTACTCCATTCCCCTGACATACCGCAAGCCTACTCCATTCTCCTCACATACACCAACCCTACTCCATTCCCCTCTCATACCCCAAACCTACTCCATTCCCCTCACATACCACAAACCTACTCCATTCCCCTCACATACCCCAACCCTACTCCATTCCCCTCACATACCCCCAACCTACTCCATTCCCCTCACATACCACAAGCCTACTCCATTCTCCTCACATACCCCAACCCTACTCCATTCACCTTGCATACCACAAGCCTACTCCATTCTCCTCACATACCCCAGTCCTATTCCATAGGCCAACCTACTCCTAAACTGTCCTCAAAGACTAGGGTTTACTGATCTATTATTCCAAATTATTAATCAAATGCTCAGATGACATCAATTTTCAACGTAACATATCTCATATCCTTATGAACTTGTGACCTTGCTCCATGGTGGCAGTGCTTGTTTTGTGTCTGTTTCTAAATTTATCATGTACAACTAGCATGAGTCATCTGACAATGTTTCGATAAAAACACAGAAAGTAAATTTAGCTGAATTCTAATGAACACTGCCTGAGATAACATTCCCTCACCGAGGGGACTTTTTGTTTGGAAATAATTATCTGTACAGCTGGCGCGGAAAAGTACAAAATGGAGCGCGCACACGACTGATAATCTGGAGAGGTGTGCGCATCTCACTACACTTCACTGAGCACCTCTCAACAATTAGAGCAATTGTCATTATTTCCCCACTGTATGGTGGGTAATGAGATATCTGTCAAATCGTGATTATCCAATGTGACCGCGCCCATGGAAAGCACAGACTGAATATCATGGTTTCTACTAGTTAACACACAATATGCCTCCAACTACAAGCAAAAATCCCTGAGCCCCCATCCCTTTCCCTCCTGACACAGATAAAATATACAAAGAAGCAGAGCACCATCATGGTTCAACAAAAAAGGGTCTCACACTTACAAATAGAAGGTTTGCCCATCATAGACTACAGGAGAGTTTTCCATCAAACTGTACTGGATTGCTGAGGGCGTCTGATGAGAAGTTCAAAGAGTCCTGTTTCAAGGGAAATGAAAGGGAGTCCCTTTGTGTGTATGGGTATGGTTGTGTGTGTGTGTGTGTGTGTGTGCGGGTGCTGTTAGTTTCACAGCCACATCCGGCGCACTTGTGTGTCTCCATGATAATTTACAGTGCGGTGACCATACTGCATTAATCTGCCTTATGGCTGTGAGTTCCAAGGGTACAGGAAGGACTGGGACAGGGAATCTGCCGGAATCCCATCATGGCTGTAGCGCCACAGGCTGTCAATCATCAATCAGCCAGAAGGCTTTGTTCTGCGAGGCAAATCACTATTAACCACCTAAATCAGCATCTGACTGATTACACATGATTACTGAAGGGGGAGGTACGAGTTCTGGGTGTACCTACATTGTCATTGTCATAATGTCGTAGCTTTGATGCTCAAAAAAACTCTCTGGGGTCTAATTGTATTTAGTATAAAGTGCACTGTCCATTTCGTCCTATATATCCTCTTATATGGCACAATTTCATCCCAACAGCACTACATTACATCATTCTCCCACCCCTCTGTCTTAATTCCAGTTTTAAGAGTCATTCCACATCCTCCACTTTTAGCACTGATAAAGTGTTGCTGAATTTGCGGTTAATTTCATTTGAGCGCGTGTGCGTATGTGTGTATGACTGGCTTTACATGCCCTAATGAAAAGCTCTGTGGTGAATAAATTAAACTGAATTAGAAAGCGGACCAAATCTCCAAACGCAATCCCCGAGGATATTACCACACTATCAAATTTAATGTCATCTCAGGGAGGTTCATATTGGGGGGGTAAAAATCCACATAATTAATTTGGAAATGTGAAAATTGAATTAAAGGCAAGTCATCAGGCTGGCTGTGCGGTGAAACTCGCTGATGAGCTGGGACTGCCAGACATAAGGCAGCACTAGCCAGTGCGTATTTGGACAGGGGCATTAGATGGATCTGCATTTACCAGCACATCTGTGATGGGTTGTTTGTTTGACCAGTCAGCTTCCTGATAAATGGTGGACAGTGGATGTTAAGAGGACCTTGCCCCTCGCTTGTGATTGGCTGGATGGGAGATGAGGTGAAAAATTACTAGTGAGAGAGGTCACCCGTCTATGATTGATGACACAATGGGGGGAATCATTCGGCAAAGTCATCGCTGCGGACTGATTACACATTTGTGATGAATGTGAGATTACATTTTCAGCAGGATTGCAAAAACGACAATTAGTCTCGCCGTTTCCCTCACTTTTTTCTTAGTTTAGGAGGGTGGGGGAATGATTGCTCCTATTGTTAGAATTAGCATTCATCTTCGATGGCTATGAATATATGAATTAAAAAAAAATACAAAACAAAGGGTAAGGAAATGAGACAGTGCGTGAGAGAGATTTTAATAAACTGCCTGGCTCGGCTGGTTATCGTGATTAGTATTAATATGCAACTTCCAGGAGAGGAATGAATAAATTCGGAGGAAGAGAGAGAACAGATGAGGCCTTCTGTGGAGAGGACGCCGGGCACGCCTGGCTCTGGAATGAGGTCAGCTTGATGGATGGCCCCGCCTCCTACAGGGCAAGGCTTAGGGAATCTGTTTTGTCGCTTGACTCTTTGACACGCTGCAGAGTTTTGTTAATTAAGCATCGCACACAGATGCCGCCCTGTCCCGTTCCATCACTCAGGACACATGCTGGCTGTCACCGACACTCAAGAGCTAAAGCTCTAGTGCCGAGACAATAACTGCATTATCTTCGCCACTGTGGCATAACAGGCTACAGCATCGCTTAATGATAGCTTTAATGGTGGAAGCTGTATTTTGTCTAATGCTTTCCTTAGATGTAATCAAAAGTAATTGTTACATCACACTGTTTCCACTGGGAAATGTTTTAACCGGTGCCTAACTGTCCTGATTAAAATTCCTTTAATTCCCAGCGGAAAGAAGGTCTCTCCTTGTTGACACCTTGTGTTTGAGTACTACCCAGCACCCACTCCAAAAGGTTCACCCACTCAGTTTAAGGAGAGCCATAAATGAGAACAGCTTCACTCTTAATGAATATGCACTCAATGTTTATTGTTACTCATTATTAACATGTTTATTTGCTTGGCAGATGCACTTATTCACGCTGAGCTTCAGCCATACAATTTAGTATATTATCCATTTAAGCAGCTGTAAATTTACTAAAGTGATTCAGGTTAAGTGCCTTATTCAGTGATACAAAGGCCAGCCAGGGAACGAAACCTCGAAGTCTCTAAAGCTCTAATTGACTCTTAAGCCCTCTCGAACAGCGCAGCTCAGGTCGGCTCCCGGAGAGGTGTGGGATTTCAACCTTCCACCGGAGAACGACGTCCTATTCGCCCCAAAGCCTTCATAACATGACAAAGTCATCATGGCCATTAGCGGCAGCAGTTTTGCAGGTGTCCTCACCAGTGTACAGCACAGCGGGGACTCTTCCTTAAGCCTGTATCTCCACTCAGGTCAGGCGTAAAGAGGTGTTCATTTCCTTCTGTATCTCAAGCACTCTCGGAGATGGTTGGGTGCCAGACACTGTACATTAGATTGAATATATTGTGTTACTTTGCTGATGAAATTCATAGAAATGAATCAATGGATGTCTTGCAGCAACTTTATTGAAAAAGTTCACCATGGTCAAATAAAATTGTGAATAAAGGGGAATAACTTTGCAAGACTTGAACAACTTGACTTCATGTGGTGAATAAACCAGGGCTTGGGGTGGATTTTGATGAAGACTCGAGATTGCGTCAAAGGATGAGTCTCTCTCTCTCCAACCCTAATTTCCCTGATCAGTATCAACCCTACCCTGGCTCTAATAATGCTGGAAGAAATAGTCCAATAGTAGTCAATACTGCAATATCAATGATAAACAGGATACTATTTAATTCAGATTTCATTTACGATGGGCGTTAAGTGAATCGCAGGAAATCAAATATTACCTCGTAAAATATAAATGCTAATGCGATCAAGATTATACGTGAATAAATCTGGTTTTCAGAGCAAAATGCATTCACCAGTGCCCTAAAAACTGGTGAACAATAGCTGTGTTTTCGTAGTTGAACAATAGTTAAATCAAACAGAGAAAGTCAAACTTCATAACTTGAGATCTGTATCAGCAGCCGCAGAGACGGTGCAGAATTTATAAGTGAGCCTGCTTTATAACACGCTCAGCTCAAAAAAGAACCACAGCCCTCCATCCCAAAGCAGCGCCTGGAGCAGCAGCGGAACCAGGCAGCCAGACGGAGAGATAAGCAGACAGACAGACAGAGATAGAAAGCCTGATGTAATTCAGGCTAATTCTTATTGCCTGATGTCTGGCCTCACCTCGAATGGGGAGAGATAGAATTTTGGAACGAAATAGCACTCAGGTAAAAAGCTTGCAGAGCTTAGCACGGCTCTCAAAAGCCTTAGTGCCGTATAGTGTGGGCAGAATACCGTCTGGCTGCACTTCATTGTCTGTCAGTGGTGAAGCCGGGGCTTCTATAGCCGTCCATTTTCATGTTTGTTCAGCACAGCCCGCAGACGCACAGAAAGCGGGAGGAGGGGCTCAGAGAGAGGGAGGCGATGACAGTGAAGGAGACGCGGACACAGATATAATGGAGTTTACTAACAGCGAGTGCATCACAGTGACAGACACCATTCCCCAGACACTGTGGGAGAGTAAAGAGCTCGTTCACTGCATTTTCCCTGAGGACAAACGATGACACGCACACACACTCGAACACAGGCACGACAGACACACTCAAACATGCTGGCACACACAAACATACAGGCATGCAGACATAGGCTTGCAAAACAAGGGATATTTTATATGTTGTACTGTAGTGTGTAATTTTGTTTTGATTTGCGTCTGTAATGGGCCATGAAGACAAAAATACTGCAAAGCACACACTATTCCATGCCATTCATACACATTTACTGACGTACACAGACGAGCAGAAAGACACAAAAAGGCTCAGTAGCATTCACACGGAGAAAGAGGTTATCTTGCATTAAAGCTATCTTCTTCTTACGTGTGTTTGAGGGATCTCACGGTCAAACCCAAAACCTCTCTCACCTCTCCCATCTTCAGGAGGCTCGTCCAGAATCACTGAAGATTTCACCTCCCGAGGGAGGCCAGCCTGGATTTTTTAATATCTGCCTGTTATTAAGAGCAGGAGAAGGACTGCAGGCGCAGCCCGCGAGGCAAAGAGTGTGTGCCTCCCTCTTATGAATGTGTGGGGCCAATCAGAGGGGGCTCCATCTTTACTGATGCACTGGTGTGTGATGGACATGATACACACATCAAATTCACCTTCCCACACACACACATACACACACACACACACGCACAAACATACACACACAAACTTTATCTAACGTTCATAACTATACCCACATACAGTACACACAGACCCCAACCCTCACACTTCTGTATAGGCACGTTCACAAAGAAACAGGTTCTCCACCAACCGTGATTACTCCACGATTAGCATCTATGCTATTAAATCTCTGGTAAAAAGCCATGCCGGGCGAGAACAAATAGGATTATTGTCCTGATTGGAAAATGAGTGTTTTGGGCCACAGGAAAGACTGATTACTTCGGTGAGTGAATGGACTGCAGTTATCCTGCTGTCATCCTGATGAAACGCCTCACCTCCCCCCATAAGGAACAGGGAAGAGGCTTTATTGCACCAGTAATCCCATCCATCTACCAGCACCGGGGCACCAGTACAATGACCTTGGAAACCACCTCATTTAACTCCAGTTGGCCATTTGTAAGAGCTGGGTCTAGTGCTTGTGTCCTACAACAGCGGTTCACAGCCAGAGATTCTGTCATTCGCTCCTCCAACGGAAGACCCAGGTCTGAGGCCAAGTGAGCAAATCTAGTGAGTAACAAATGTCAGCTCAATACTTCTTCAGTGTCTGACTTAGGCTCTACTCGTGTCATTATAAGACAAAAGAGATACAAAATAATGGGCATATTATCTTAGAATCTGAAATAAATCAAGCAGTTCAGCAAAGTTTTAAAATTTATGACAACCATGCAGGTAACTGAGTCAACAGAACTTACCTGGAGCTAAAACTGTATTAAAAAGAGGAGGCTCTGATTATAAGATATGGTGCCAAATTCAACATTAACCGCGAGCCCCCCCATCCCATCAAGAAGAGCACTACCACCAGAGTGTGGAGAGTCTCAGCTGTGCTGTCACAAACTCATTCACATCAACACCTCCCAGAAGCCACCTCTACTTCCACTCTCAAACTCAAACAGCAAACCGCAAATTTATATGAAATCACTGCCCCCAGAGTGCCGGGGAGCGAAAGGAAATTGAGAAATGCTAGGATGAGCGAGCCAGATATGAAATTAATGAATGCTGCGTAGTATAAACCTTATATCTGGAAATCGTGCCACACGCAGATTGCCCATGACATGGCTGAGATACTTTCGAACACGCCTGCATGCATTTCGCTCCTAAATCACTTGCATAACCTCGAGCCATAGAGAGATTAAAAGAAATATTCAAACTTGCACATTAGGGAATGAGAGTGCGAGAGACAGAGGGAGAACGATGGCCCGATAAGTGGATTAATTCCATCCTCTCCTCACTTTGTGCTGGATTCAGAGTCGTCTCCCGGCTATAGAGAACTGGGGAATTGTATGATTTTGGATTCAATGAGTTTCCTCGCATTCACCCGAAAAGTCTCAAAGAGTCAGCCAAATTCCTGCATAGTCATTTTAATTCTTTAATGCACATCCCTCTCTCCAGCTTCCTCTATCTGTCACACAAACACTCAAATTCAATTCCAGCTGACACCCCTTCACTGACATTAGGCAAGTCCCCAGATTTCCCCTTCCACTTCAAACCTGCAGAACCGACTTTTACTCAAAGCACATTAAAACTCCATCTTGGATGAATAATAAAGGTAAATTAAAATGATGGCTTCGGCTCGGCGTGTGCGTGTGCGTGCGGGGAGCAGCAGGCACGCCAGCCTCGGGAGGTTTGCTCATAGCGCGGGGCCTTGCCGTGCGAGATCAGGGAGAGCTGAGGTAAAGCAGGCGTCGCTCGCAGTGGTGCTCACCAAGCCGAGGCCTCCTGAGCCCCAAGTCCGCTGGAGGCATCTCAGCTCAGTGCAGCGGTGCGCATTATGACTGGGATTTAAGCCAGACCGCATCACTGCATAATGAGCCATGGCATCGCAAAAAAAGGGAGGGTTTCGGTCGTCACGGCACCCGCCACATCATTCAATTGTGATGTCAGTCAGGAAACTGCAATCAGCTGAGTAGTCTTCCGGCACAGTAACTATGGCAGCTCTACAAAGGCGTGGAGTTATGGGGCACGAGGATGAGAGGAAGCACAACCTGACGTATTCAATAGGGTGAGCAACTGATGGAGAGCATCACAGGACTTGAACAAAACAAACAAACAAATATGGTTGTAACACAGTCAGCCCCAGCAGTATTCAGTCAAGGCCAAAGTGTTTATCATTTTGGCATTAAATACACTACCGGTCAAAAGTTTTAGGATACCCCCAATTTTTCCAGTTTTTAATTGAAAATTATGCAGTTTAATGTCTCATTGTAGTCAGAAATGAAAGCATAGACATGACCAAACAAATTAACTATCAAAGTGAAAAAAAAAATCTTGGAATCAATTTATAAACCAAAATATATTTTAAACTTTTGACTCAAAGTCGCCACTTTGGCAGATATAATGGCTGAACACGCTCGTGGCATTCTTTTTACAATGGAGATCAAATATTCTTCAGAAAGTTCTTCCCAACTCTGTCACAGAAGTTCCCATAAATGTGTGGCACTTGTAGGTTGCTTTGCTTTCACTCTTCTGTCCAGTTCATCCCGAACGATCTCAATGGGGTTTACATCTGGAGACTGTGCTGCCACTCCTTTTTCAAGCTTATCATCTTGTCTTTTTTTCCTAAGGTAGTTCTGGCAGAGCTCAGACTTATGTTTTGGTTCATTACCTTGCTGTGGGATGAACCCCTGACCAAGTAGGCGCATATCGGAGGGTACTGCATGGCGCTGCAGAATGCTGTGGTAGCCGTTTTGGTTCAGGGTGCCTTTCACTCTGTAATTCACTGACCCTGGATCCAGCAAAACAGTCCCAGACCATCATCCTTCCTCCTCCATGTTTGACAGTTGATGTCACACACTGAGGAACCGTCCTTTCACCTACTCCATGGCATTCAAAAAACCTGGATAACCTTACCTTTTGTTTAAAATGTCTTCCCTTTGTACCATTTCAAGCTATTCGTTGGACTGGAATTGCATCATTTTCAATAAAAAACTGGGAAAATTGGGCTGTCCAAAAACTTTTGGCCGGTAGTGTACAACCACAATGGATTTGAAATGAATAAGTAAAATATGCTTGAAGCGTAGAATTCCAGCCTTAGTTTATGGGGCTTGGCCAAAATATTGCATGAAGAATGGTGTAGGAATTTGAGCGATCGCCAATTAAAAAATAAATAAATACCCACAGGTTGCAATCAAGCCCCATTTCCGAAGCTTTATGGGATAGTTTGGTGGACAAGTCACTTCCAGTCACACGCAGATGCAGGGGAAAATTTGCATTTCATGCATAGTTACGCATATCTGGTCGCACAATACCGAGCATAGAAGCCATATTAATTCTTCATACATCCAGTACTTTTTTTCTTGGCTTGATTTTGGCTTTAAGATCATTTGCAGTTTCTCTAGTATAGCTGAACTGTAGTTGTCATGCCACTACGCAAGCTGCGCACTGGAAATGTTGCAGTCCCAGAAATGTTACAAAATTTCCACAAAATCCACATGCAGGTATTTTTTTTTTTTTAAGTTTTTTTTTTTTTGTATTAGCGATACCTTGAATTACAGGCATTTTTACTGACCACCTCCCCCTCACTACGTTGTCAATAACTGCCAACAATTGGAAACCCACAGACATCACCAGACGCTAAGCTGCTTCCCTGATGATGCTCTGCCAAGTCTGTAGTGAGGGTTTCTTCGCTTTCTTGTGCCTTGCGGCATTTTGCCTTCGGTTCTGCCTACAGCCAGTGCTCAGTTTGATTCAGGTGATTGTCTTGTCCACTGTAAAATTCCACTTGGATTGCTCTGGCAGTGTGCTTCAGGTTATTGTCCATCTCTTCACTGTGAAGCATCGTCCAGTGAGAGTTGAATTTGGCTAAATCTGGGCAGATAGTACAGCCTTACAACACAAAATTCATCAAGCTGCTTTAGCCAGCAGATACATCATCAATGTACAAGGGAATTAATTCCCAAAGCAAACATGGATGCTACATATTAGTACGCATGACAGATGAGGTGGTGTGACTCAGATCATGAGCAGTTCCTTCCCCTCACTCTGCTCTTCTCTTCCTCTATTCTGAAACAAGTTCTTCTTTGTCTCAACTGTCCATAAAATTTCGCTCCTCATCTGTCAAGGCTTTTTCATATGTTTTCTCTGGAACTTTTATCAACTTACCTGTAAATGAGATAATGAAGAAAAGACAAACCTGGCCATGGAACACCTGTGCAGCTAATTTTCCAATGACTTAATTGGACCCTTACAAAGGGCTGACCACCTATAAAAAGAGCTGTGATTCGGGTCATTCCATACTTAACTGTACAAATGTGTTACAATGGTGATGAAAATTCAAATACTCCTTTCCCATAGTTTTTCATTGCAGTGGTGAAACCCCACCCGTGGGCACCACAAAGAAGCAAGCAAGAAGATAAACCGAGTCATCACTTCACTTCATAGACCCCATTGTAACGGCGGGGGACCGATTTTGTAAATAAATAAATAAATAAATAAGGTTGTCGGGGGGAGGTTTAAAAAGAGGAGGAATCGGGGGCTTGTAAAAAAAAGAAGAGAGAGAGAGTAGCGTGAGCTGTGATGTGAACTGCATTGTTGTTTATGGTGAAAAGGGAGAAATACAATGTAAACGAGAAGAAGACGGGCCATACAGCAGGACCGACTGCCTCGCGGAACTTCGGCTGTCGAGTGTGGTTCTCCGGCGGCCAGAACATTACGACCACCGAGCAACCGCTAAGACGAACGGAGCCTCCTGGGCAACGAATGTGCACAACTCGGAGCGGGGTAGAGATAAGTGCAGGCCTGGTAAAATGTTTATTGTTATTGCTCAATGACATTACGAAAATATCAATTAAACGCGTTCTGTACCGCATTCTGTGCTGTTGTGGTAACCGCCGAAGATGAGAGGATGTGCGGTACGAGTTGGTGGCTAGGCTAGCGGGACAGGATTTCCACTGGTCTTCGCCAACCCGATATCCTGAGAGAGACTGGTAGTTACTGAATTGCCATGCGTGTTCGCACTGTTATACCATAATGTACTAAGGTGGCAGGCGTTGTGGGAGTAACAAGGACATAAAACAGACATTGAATTCCTGGAAATCAGATACATTTCAAAGTCAATTCTTTTTCATGATAAATCGCCTCAGTCTATCAGTAACATTTATGGACAATTACGGCCATGCATTGTTTTTCATGTCTATTGTCCTGAATGTTTGTATTCCATTCACCTCGCTTCAGTGCAAAGCATTGTCGAAATTTTGTAACTGGTTTCCTGTTGCTCTAAATCACCAAAGGAATTTATTTTATCCACAAGAAGGCATTTCAAAGAAAAAGATTGTAATAATAAATCAGGTGGCAAAGTAGGGTCATTTTCTCATAGACTTCAGTAGTATTGAACTTCTTTCTGCAACCACCGACGTCGCCATCCGCTGGCCTTTAAATATACTAGATATATATATATATCTTTTTATACAGTCTATGCGCAGGACACGATCTACGCATATTTCTTGAAGTTGTTATGGTCGTAACACGATATTAGGACACTGAAATTTTTCCTTTTTCAATCATCATTTTTTAAAGCATGGTACATGTTATTGTCTGACGCCTTGTGAAATTTTGATGCAGGAAGCGAGTACCTTAGTTTGCCGCGGTCATCTTTACGTCATTTGCAGACATTATGCAAATTTACCCACAGGCCTGGACGTCACACGTGAGGAAGCGACTGGTTACGCCCATGACGTGTCATTTCAAATTGCATTTCTGATCAGACGAGTCCCGGTAATTTAGTGCGGACAATTGAAACCTTCATTATGGGTATTTCTCTGCAATATTTCATTTTACTTTGTTTCGAAGTATCAACAAACATGTAATGAGCATTTCATGAAGTTGGCTACCAAATTTTATAACAAAATATGGCTTTCACAATGCCTTGGCTGACGTCAGGACACCACTTTTTCTGCTGTGTTGTTGGACCGATGAGTATTTTTTCCTTATGTATATCTTCAATCTGGAAGTGAATAAATATGAACATTGCAAATAATTTAATTCTCTAAGAAAACATCTTATTGACCATTCTTATACAACAGTGAATTGTACAGTTTAGTATGGAGTGACCCATTTGCAAAATGTTCTCTAGACTTGAACATAAATATCCACCCATTAAAGCTGAGAATCTGCTGGTAGAGCTCATATTCACTATTTAATTTCAACTCCTTTAGGCTGTGGTAGACAGCCAAAATGGCAATACATTCGCAAATGTCCAAATACATATGGACTGGTGTTTATACTTCTTTTCATAGTATGGCCTGATAGCATGTGATCAGTGAACTGATTGAGGATACTTTGGAGGCATTACTGAACGAAAAATAAATGTCGCTGTTTTATAACCATCCTTGCCTTTTTTCTTTCTTTCTTTCTTTCTTTCTTTTTTTCCCTCATGACTGTTAAGTACTCCAGACCAGACCTAGGGATGATTCACAGTTGATTGCAAATGTTATAACTTTGTAATGATAAAACTATTTTTAAAAGGTAAGAAAGTTTCATTTAGATAAGCACTAATATTTCTGTTGTATTGTCATGATAAAAAATTATTGAAATATTATTGGAATAACTATTACCGCCATGTAATCTGATCTCTTTGTGAAAAGTGAACTGATTCAATATGATGTGCTTTTAAAGTAATTCAAGCACAGATGTAATTATGAGTAGAAGGAATCAGATTGGATAATTTTCAACCATTGAATCAAGTTGAGGATCATGAGCAGATATAATAGTCTGTATGCGAACCTCACTGCCCGGCAGTAACATTCACTGCTGCCCACGTTAATGGACAGCCGTGTATGCGCATATACTGTGAAACAGTGCCCTCTGTAGGGAATGCCTGCAATAGCAGCCATATAAAGGAAATAAACTGACTTTCAACATTCCCTGAACAATTTCACATGGAACAGAAGGGAAAGCGAGAGAGAGAGAGAGTAAGAGAAAGAGAGAGAGAGAGAGTTTTTGCACCTATATTATTAATGTTGTTTCTGTGTGCAAGCCTCTCAGTTGGACTCAAATGTCTTTTGCATATACGATGAGTGATATAATCAATTTGACAGTGACACCAGACAGTATCTTTCGTACATTTCCAGGCGCACCGAAAAGAACTGGCCTGTTAAACATAACGTAGAATAAGGTGATCACTTTTAACATTCGGTCGTAGCATACCCTTTGCATGCAATGACTGCTTTAAGTCTGCGATGCATAGACATCATCAGGTATCTTCCCTGGTGATGCTCTGCTGGACCGGAACTGCAGCTGTCTTTAGTTCCTGCTTCCTCCTCAGCATGTAAATGCATGTTCAATCAGATTCAGAGCTGGTGATTTGCTCGGCCAACAGAATGAAAATAACAAAAAGAAATGCGTCATTGTCTAATTTATTATGGTGCTCACTTTACATATCTCAGAGAGTTGAGCAGTTTTATTTTCCTCCATTGAGAACTCAGTCTGATCTAGGCACCTACAGCACGAGAGTAAGCAAACTGAGAAGAATCAAAGATGTGTTTTTTTTCTGCATTGGGCACCTGCTCCAGTGATATTCATGTCCAGCTTCCCCTAAGCTGCGGGCTCCCTCACTCCCCTCCTCTCTCGCTCAGTTTTCCTCCTGTAATGTAACTCCATGACCAGGCACTTACCTCCATCCTTGCCCTTTCCCCAGCAGTTAGATGGATTTTTCTGCACGCGCTCAGGTGGCGCCGCTGCCACGTCTCTGTGGAAACAACCTGGGGCCTCCTGCTGGCACTGAGCACGTCTGCGATGTGGCTCATTACACTTTGCAACTTTCTCGCACATACAAACGCTCAAACACACACACACACATACTCAGACACACTTGCGAGCACACAAATACGCACGCATTCATACGCAAATGCTTAAACCCACAAACACACATACGCGCACATACTCACGCACGCATGCAAACACACACACAAACTGAAGCACGCTGACACACATGCTCAAGCACACAGACAAACGCACTGATGCATGCACTCACACTCGTACAGAAGCACACTCCCACTGCTGACGCATTCAAAAACTCAAACACACGCAAAAGCAGTGTGCACATGCAGTCACATTTCCTCACATAATCTCGCCAACATAAGCAGATTTTTTTTACCTTGAGTAAGGACTGCAAAGGCAAACAGTAAACTCAACTTTTCAAACAGGTCATCACCTGCAACTCAAGCTATGGAAGTGGACACCATCCCTCATAATTCATAGACTATGCTTGCTTCCTCTGTACTCGCACTTGGACTGGCAATTACATAATGGCAGTGAACTCCATTTGCTGGCTTTGCATGCAG
Organism: Gymnothorax reevesii; assembly: GCA_029721435.1. Taxonomy (NCBI): domain Eukaryota; kingdom Metazoa; phylum Chordata; class Actinopteri; order Anguilliformes; family Muraenidae; genus Gymnothorax; species Gymnothorax reevesii. Next base: position 79,710,337 of record CM056577.1, read on the forward strand.
TGTGGCGTTGTGCTTATGTTGTAATAACTTTTTCCCCTCACCACCTTAAATAATATGCAGTTTTTCGACCAACCAACACACCATGAATTTGGGTAATAATAATTTGATTAGTATCTTCCTCTTGCTTTCAAGACTTATCTGCTCTAATGAAGAATTACTATAGTTCCAAGCTATAGTTATCCTATAGTATGGTATTTTTGCCACCAAAATGTAGTATTACTATATATTCAAACTACAGAAATACAGTTGTGTGGACAATAGTACTATCATGGTACTGTTGACTGTGGTAATAGTGTAGTTATTATGTGATGACAATAGTACTACTCTTGTTGTACTATACAGACACTACTAACGCTATAGTTATGCCATTAGCACTATAGATTTACTAAGAAATAAATACAGGGTATTTCCATTAGGGTAGAAAAGAAGTGCTAGCTAGACCTCTTTTATGCAGACACATGTAGCGTACTAATCAAGAGCAATCACCTACATGGATGATTTTGTCATTTAGATACTGTAAAGATAAAGGCATATTGAGTAGATTTTAGCAGTGATGACTGCAAGGGAATGTTTTTGTACAAACCTATACTTTGTTTGTTATGAAAATCCTACTCAGTATACCTTTTAGTTAATTTTACCAATATTATGTCCATCCCTGTATGTGCCCTCTGTCTTTTGTTCTTTATCATCAAAGCCCATTCTGGGTTTTGTGCCACAGGGAGGTTAATTGTTGTCCTTGCCAGAGTCAAATGCTCACTCTGGTGCAACACTACTATGAGAGTCACTATGGATGAGGACATCTGCTAAATGCTAATAGTAATTGTATATTGCATTCTTGCTGTCAATGTGGTGTTGCAGTCAACTATCCCTTCAGTGCTTGTGAAAACTTGCTGCGCTGTCAGTCTTTGAGTGCACTCCGGGACACTAAGTAATCTCAACACTATTCATAAACATCATCTCTCATAACATTTTTCTGACTGCCTCACAAAGTAATTTGCACACTTCATTAAACAGGTACGGTGGTGTAAAAGTAATCGCACTGCACTGCTGGGGAATGAACTTATAAGCTTGCACAAAGTAGAGAGAGGAGCAAACGTGTACATGACAGATACACTGTACAGACAGCGAACAGATATGGGGAGAACCCGAGATAGCTGGGGGAAAGGTGGGGGAAAGATCACATTGATGGGTTTGACTATAATAACATCACACACTTCTATCGACAGAGGCTGGCAGGTGAGTGTCTCAGACAAGAGATAACCGTGGCAGTAGACCGAGAGAGAAAACTCCCAGTTTACAACCAAAGCACTGCAGAGGCTCACTGATAGTTTCCCTCTCTCCCCTGATCAGTCAATCTCATATGCTTTTTCCACTCTCTCTCATTCTTCCTCCAAAAGCATTTCCCAATCCCATATTTATTCCTCTCTCTTTACTGTATTTCCCCATTAATACACAGGTATTCCACTTTCTTTATTGTATTTTCCAATCTTATACACAGTTCACTCTACTGTATTTCTCAATCATGTACACTTATTCCACTCTCTTTACTGTGCTTTTTCCACACTTTCTCATTCTTCCTCCAGAAGGATTTCCCAATCTCATATTTATTCCTCTCTTTACTGCATTTCCCCAATTATATACCCTTATTCCACTCTCTTTTCTGTATTTTCCAATCTTATCATTTAGTTCACTCTAATGTATTTCTCAATCATATTCACGTATTCCACTCTCTTTACTGAATTTCCCAATTATATTCACTTATTCCGCCTTTATTGCATCTCCCCAATTATATACACTTAGTCCACTCTCTTTACTGTATTTCCCCAATCATATACACTTATTTCTCAATCATATACACTTATTCCAATCTCTGTACTGTATTTTGCAATCATATCCACTTGACCCACTCTTAATTGCATTTCCCCAATCATATACCCTTATTCCACTCTCTTTATTGTATTTCCCCAATCACATCCACTTATTCCATTATGTTAATTGTCTCTCCAAATCATACACATGTATTCCACTTTCTTTATCCTGTTTCACAATCTTATACCCTTATTCCACTCTTTTAATTCTATTTTCCTATCATGTACACTTATTCCACTCTCTTATTCCTTTTCCCAGTCACGTACACTCCAGGGGTCGATCACACCAAACGGTTAATGGGGGTTGAAATGTGAGGCATGTCTGTCCTGATGTTTTGAAACCTGTATTTTCAAAAGCACTGGAAGTGTCTTTTCTGCGAATGCTGACTGACGCTCCTGCTCCTGTCACTCCGCGAACATTCTGAACAAGGTTAAAGGCAGCGAACAAATGCAACCGCAAAGTCAGGTAATTTGTCTGATTTTTTAAAGTGTACCTATTATGGTTTTGCATTGTTTTACCGTAATGTTGCAGCGTCGAAGTCATATCGTTTTTACGCGCATTTAAAAGGTCTGGGTCTGAAATCAACACAAAGTCACCACCAGAAGAAGCGCTCTCTGCCGCAGAACACGCTGCTCCAGAGCTAACTGAAATGCCCCAGTAGCTACTGGCCTTTTTTTTCATCAATTAGTGACTTCACCATTCAAATTTTTGCACTTAGCAAATAGTTTGGCTCGCCCTTAAATCAAGTGGGTTACACCCACTAGGGTAAACCTGTATTTGGGTGCATCTCAAAGCCTAGGCTGCATCCTTCGAAAGCTGGATTTTTAAGGGTCATCACTTAAACGGATAGTTCGGATTTTTTGACATTAAGTTGAATGAAATACACTTTAGAAGTGAAGTGCATGAGAGGTGTTCTTCTTTTTTCGTTAATGTGTCCTGTTAGAGGAATTCTAGCCTAGGAATTCTAGCCTAGTAGTTCTGGCTAGTTTGCTGGGGTCACAAAAATACAAAGTTTCGCTTCCCAAAACAACATTTTTTAAAAAGAGGAATATATTTGTGACACAAAACCATGGTCAGTGAATAACTCACACCTCACAATCACTTGGCACTATTTTTCTCTCCCTGGGTATCACTGCATACATGCTATCGCCTATTTCAAAGGTAAAGCGCTTGGATGTCAACTGCTGCAACCTGAGAGAGCCAGATACAGAGACAAGTTTATTGTCAGACAAGAAACTGCAGAAAAAATGGTGCGGGCTTGTGATTTTCCCGGCTACAATAATAAAAATCTGTCTAATTTGCCGTGTGGATTTCACCGGTTTCCATCTGAATAATCTGACTTTTCGTTGACTTTGTCTCTCTAAGCTGCTGTCCTGGGCCCATCTAGAGCTTCTCTCTCTTCTCTATCTCTCTCTCTCTCTTTCTGCCCGATCTATCTCCAGCTGACAAAGTTCAGCATCGGTAAGCTCAGATTCATAAAGGTATCCATTTGGCGCTGTGGTAAAGGGAATGTCATCATCGCTTTCGCCATCAGTCATGTTTTTGCCAATAATAGAAACCAGAGCAGTGCTCTTCAAGACATGTCATTTCCTGTGTCCTGGCCGTGTAGGGACATAATCATCCTTGCCAAAATGCGTACTGCACAGATGAATTTTTTTTTTTTTTTTTTAACCCTTTTTAAACCCTTTTTAAGAAGCTACAGTTGCCAAAGACCATGGTCCGTGAAATGCATAAGGCAAATAAGACAGGTTTTCGTGATTGCAGACGGGAAAATCACAAGTCCACACCATTTTTTTCCCCCGTAGTTTCTTGTCAGACAATTAAGTTGTCTCTCTGTGTGTAGCTCCCACCTTGCGGCAGTCGACCTCCAAGCATGTTATCTTTGAAACAGGTGATAGCACGCGCGCAGTGATACCGAGGGAGAGTGATTGTGAGGTGTGAGTTATTCACTGGCGATGATTTTGTGACACAAATATATTACTGTTTAAAACGCATTTTGTTTTGGGAAGCAAAACTTTTCATTTTTGTGACCCAGAAAACTAGCCAAACAACTAACTTCAAAACTTCAGGAGGCCAGAAATCCGCTGGCAGGACTCATTAACAAAAAAAGAAATCACCTCTCATGCAATACACTGCTAAAGAATATTTCATACAACTTCATGTCAAAAAATCCAAACTATCCTTTTAATTCCGTCTGCTAAATTGACATAACGTCATTTCATTTCCATTAAACAGCTTTGGTTTAAGCGAGTCACCACTGGTTTCCCTAACCTCTAACGCCAAACCCTGAACCTAGCCCTAAGCCTAACCCTAAATTTAACCTTGCCCCTTACCCTAAATGTCAGTTTGGCTAATGGAGGTAAGTGACGACCCCTAAAAATGCAGCCTTTGAAGGATGCAGCCTAGCCTTTGAGATGCACCCGTTGTCTCAAAAGCTCACTTGCACTCTGGAGCAAATCCATTTCTGGTAAGGGGCATGATATTTTCGGACACACCCGCAGACGATGGACCAATCACAAGTGAGTAACCAAACTGACCAATCACAGCACACTGAGGTTTGTGGAAGTGCGGGGACAGGACCTCAACAGAGTGTTTCACAGACAGGTACTGCAGAAATGGCCTGCATGAGTACACTCGTGTTTTTTTTATTTTTTAACAATGACATATTTTAGCCTTTTTAGCAGTCTTCTAGAATATAAGAATGACCAATGAAAAGTCACATAATAGGGACACTGTAAATAACAGGTAAGTGGTTGCCACTTTCTTTTGCACTAAAGGAAAGTGAGAAATGAAATTAGAACAATTATTGAACAACTTTTTTGAAATTATCATACCAAGGCAGTGCTATCAGTGATGTCAAATTTCTCCACGATCTTTGTTTACAATGGCAAACTGTACAATAAAATTCCACCAATACTTACAAGTCATTTAACCAAAGGGGGTGGGGGTTTGGACTGAAGAGCTGACAATAATGTGAGCTTTTTAAATCGAGGCTCTCAAAGAGGAATGTTTTCCTTTCAAAATGCAACTAAAAACAGCGTGACGCCTGAGACTTATAAATGCGTGGAGCCCGGCAATCAAAAGTAGCGTTGAAAACGCTTCAAAAATATAAGTGAGATGGGCACCCCACACTGAAGACGCATATTTATTGTCATCAGCTCCTTATTCCACTTTTTATTTCATTTCTCTATCATATACTCTCATTCCCCTGACTTCACTCTGTTTCCCAATCATATAGACTTATTGAACTCTCATAATTTCATTTCATAATTATAAACACTTACTCAACAACACACTCCATTCTATTTGCCAATCATATATTTTTTACTCCACCCCTTTATTCTATGTCCCAATCATATATACTTATTCCACAGTCTGTATTCTATTTCCAAATCATAAGCACTTATTCCTCTCTCTTTACTTCTCAATCATATAAACTTATTGCACTCTCTTTATTCCTTTTCCTAAAGATGTATCTACCCTTATTCCACTCTTTCTAATTCTCAATTCAAAACATATACACCGGTAGTGCCCATTCATGTGCCATGGAGGGCTGAAAATATGCAGGTTTTCATTTCAACCAGTCATTACTCCCACTGATTATACCAATTAGTGATCTTGTCTCTGCTTGAAGGTGTGCTAATCATTGAAATCAGCAGCTATAGCGATTGGTTGGAATGCAAACTTGTACACCAGGGGTGGGTAACCTTCTCCAGAAAGGGCCTGTGTGGGTGCAGTCTTTCATTCCAACTAGGTAATTATACGCCTGATTCTACTAATCAAGGTCCTTAGCAAAGATCCCAGAGGTTGATTAGCAGAATCAGGTGTGTAGCTGCTTGGTTGAAATGAAAGCTGCACCCACACCAGCCCTTTCTGGATAAGGTTCCTCAACCCTAATGTACACACTTGGTTTTCCATGGCATGATTGGACACCACTAATCTTTTCTTCTCTCTTCTTCCTCCTTTGTTTGAGGTTTACCCATTCAACTCTCTCACTCTCATTCCACTGTCCCATGCAGGTGCTTGGTGATCTCCTTGACAGATCTTACATATCATCATTGCAGTAAAAGTACAACATTAGATTTGTCCGAGTCACAAGTGGATAATCCATTTTCAGAAAATAAAAGGCTTCCCAAGCATTTTGTCCCAACAGCTCAGAGAAGTTTCTATATCGAGCATCTTACAAGAATGGGCGAGTCCTATGAAAGTTATGAAAACAGTTGAGTAAATTTTGTGTTTGTGGCTATCTATAGCAAACCACAAACCCATATTTACTCAACAAGTTTCATAACTTTCATATGACAAGACCAAAAATTTAATATTCTATTAATCACAGAACTGAATCTTGTGATTTAATTGAAAACAAACTTAATTTCCATTAGCGCTGTAATGGTAATTCCCATTATGTTAGCACTGAGCTACCGCCATCACTCTGATACTCAGTAAGTCACTGAGACTCAGACGTTTGTGGTTGAACTGGCCATGGTTTTTAAATTCACAGTCAAATTTTCGAAAGGTACTCCGTGCATGCTGGCAAGCAAGCTCAGTAACGATAACTTAGTTATGAGAATGGTACTTAGCTGGCTCGCTACAGCACTCAGTCATACCAATTTAACCAACATTGTACTTGGTATTCAGTTTGGCTAAATATTATGAGCGTGACATAACGCAGAACAATTTTTTCCCCGTGCTCTAAGCCAATGAAATTTTCACAAAAGTGATATTCCTCGAAAAATATGTCATGAGCTGGGCCATGGAAAAGCACCGCATGTTGTGCGATAAATTGCAATACTTATCAGTCAGGGGGTAGAACTAATCCTGTGGTTCTCAGCGTTATTCCTGGGGTCCTGTATGCAAGTTTTTGTTCCAACTACAATTTGCAGTGCCAGAATTTTAATAAGGTGTCAATTTTTCTAGATTGCACAATTCATGTTAAGGATCCATCTGTTTAAACCTTATAATTCAGAAAAACAATCCATGCCCTGTAGAGCTCCATGCTCATATTGTAGTATATTGCAGACATTCTGTTTATTATATAAAATAAATTAATGGAATAAATGTAAAAAAAAAAAAAATAGATGGTTTCTGACTGGTGAAAAACTGGACACATGGTCACTAAAATAGCCATTTGACAATTAATGATAAATTAAAATACAATGAAAATGATGAGAAGGCCAAACATGCACTGTGTGAAAGCAAAACAGTCAAATTCATCTGTGTAATTAAGACCCTATTGATTCACAATAATCTTCAATTCAGCCAATTAAAAATGTGTACATTTTTGCAAAAGTTTGCAAGAAGGCACAATATTTATCCTACATGGCAAACACCTGAGCTATTTCAGACAATGAGGCAAAAGAAGATAAGTAATTCCTTTTAAATGTGAAAAGGATCCAATTAAGAAAAATTAACAATTGTTTAAAGTAGTGATTGCAGCAGGTCCCCAGGACCAACATTGAGAACCAAAGAACTAATCAGTTGTTAGCTCGCTGAGTTCATGACTGGAAGATAATCACGCTCGGTAAAACTTTTAATCTTTGACCGCTGAACTTTCCATCTATGATCCCAGTGCTGTACAGTCAAGCAGATTTTTGAGTCACTGCAATAAGCGATGTTGGGGTCACACAGAGGAAAGCCTTTCATATGTGTGGGAATTGAAAATGGAGCCCCGGATTTCCCATGACCACTTGCTGCCTGTAAGCCCCTCCCGCCAGGAGGCCAGGCAGATAAAGGCAGTGGTCAACCTTTATCTCTCTTGGCTCTGCTCTCCCCCCCTTGGTGAGGCTCCTGGACCCCTGGGGACTGCTCAGGCTGCTCAGCCTCCCCCCCACCCTCCTCCTCTCCTCTCCTCTCCTCTCCTCTCCTATCTTAGCATCATGCTCAAGCATCAGCCATGATACCGGGAGTAGAGCAAGCCTTGGAAGCAACAGCTTACTTTTGAGGAGTGGCCAGCCTCCCTCCTTAAAGACAACGAAGACACGGACCATTTACAGCACCAGAGCCACTCTTTCCAGCCAGATCATTATCTTCCATGATCAAATCCTCCACCACGCAGAAACTACAAAACCTCCTTCCACTACTAAGAACTGGTAACAGCTGGGCATCCAAACCTTCTTTTATGACTTGAATGGACTATATGTGTCTGTTAAATGACAGTCGCTGTGATTGTTTTTAGGATTGTGTTAGTAGGTCGGGATGGTATTAATGTGTAGCGGACAGGGTCTCGCATGCAAATAACCTCCTGTAAACTAACATGGCACCATTCCTGTGCAAAACACACACACATCTCTTCATTTTAACTCAATACATACACAACACAACATTTAAAGTCATTTAAACTGAATTTAATTTAACACTCTTTCTTGAACTTTCTTTGTTGCAAAGACTTGGTCTCTGTTGCAGTAAGGTTGCCCTTCCCCACTCCACATGGTCCGCAGGGTACCTTTGATCATCCTTTTGTTCCCTCTCACCCGCACACACACACACACACCCCCACACACACACACGCACACACACGCACTCCCACACACACACACACACACACACACTCCGCCTTCATTGTGTATACAGTGTCAGTGTTTAGTGTAGTGTAGATTGTGTGTTATATTTGTTTCATTTAAATAAATATTCTTTAAAGACATACAGTGCCCTCAATAATTATTGGCACCCCTGGTTAAGATGTGTTCTTTAGCTTCTAATAAATTCATTTTTTTTCTAAAAAATGTAGAACCGCAATGAAAAAGAGCAAAATCCAACCTTTAATTCAAGTGCATTTATTCAGTGGGGAAAAAAATCCCACATTAAGAAATATTTCTTTTACATCAAATCATGTGTGCCACATTTAGTAGTACCCCTGATGTTAATACTTTGTACAACCCCTTTTGCCAACAAAACAGCACCTAATCTTCTCCTATAATGTTTCACAAGATGGGAGAATACAGAAAGAGGGATCTTCGACCATTCCTCTTTGCACAATCTCTGTAAATCATCTAGCGACCTGGGTCCTCTCCTCTGCACTCTCCTCTTCAGCTCACTCCACAGGTTTTCAATGGAGTTGAGGTCTGGGGATTGAGATGGCCATGAGAGGAGCTTGATTCTGTGTCTGGTGAACCATTTCTGTGTAGATTTGGCCACATGTTTAGAGTCATTATGTTGCTGAAAGACCCAGTGATGACCCATCTTCAGCTTTCAGACAGAGGCCACCAGATTTTGAATTAATGTCCTGGTATTTCAAAGCGTTCATGATGCCATGCACCCTAACAAGGTTCCCAGGGCCTCTGGAAGAGAAACAGGCCCACAGCATCACCAATCCTCTCCCATACATCACAGTGGGCATGCACACTGCACACTCATCTTTTGTGTTCCGCCAGATCCACTTAGAGTGTTTGTTGCCAAAAAGCTCTATCTTGGTCTCATCTGACCAAAGCACATAGTCCCAGTTGAAGTCCCAGTACCGCTTAGCGAACTCCAGATGTTTGCGTTTGATTGTGAGTGAGAAAAGGTTTTTTTCATGCTTGCCTCCCAAACAGCTTATTGGCATGTAGATAGCACCTGATGGTTGTTTTGGAGACTTTGTGACCCCAAGATGCTACCATTTGTTGCCATTCTTTAACAGTGAACTTTGGAGAACTTTTTATTCCTCTTACCATCCTCCTCACTGTGCGTGGTGGCAAAATAACCTTGCGTCCTCGTCCAGGCTTGTATACCACTGTTCCTGTTGTTTTAAACTTCTGAATGATTCCTCTGACAGTAGATATGGGCAGGTGCAGGCAAGTGGCTATTTTCTTGTAGCCATTCCCTGACTTGTGAAGGTGGACACACATCTGCCTTACTTGAATGGTGTGTTCCTTTGTCTTTCCCATGTTGAAGAGTGGATGAGAGAAATGGCCACTGAGTCACGTCATATTTATATCCCAGGGAAACAGGAAGTGATGAATTACTAATTAAATGTTCCTAGATAATCTGATCAATTTTGTAAAATTGCCAATAATAGTGTAACAGGTGATTTTATGAAAAATAAATATTTCTTAGTCAAGGATTGGTTTTTTCCCTTAAAATTCACTTGAGTTGAAGGTTGCATTTTTCTACAATTTTCAATGAGTATGCTTCTGTAATAAAAATAGAATTTATTTTAAGGCTTTTAACCAGGGATGCCAATAATTATGGAGGGCGCTGTATGCTGTGGTTATTGACGTTGTACAAGAGTGGATGAAATTGCCAACCGCTTCTATGTAGAACTCCCGAAACCTTCAATCTAGCTATTGATTAGGTAAGTTGGTTACAATTATTAATTTAATTATAAATCAACTTGCACATTAATAGCTTAGTGGATATTGAGACTGAGGTTTTATTAATTGGCTATCGTTTTCACTTCACTGAGGAAGGGTGGTGCCCCGAGGTATTCATATTAATATGAAATATTAATATTACAATATCATATGTTTTTGCTAGTCAAATTAATAATATCATTCGGCAAATTGCCTCAACACATAGGGCTCTAATTTCGTAGACCAGGCGTAGGCGCGGCGCAGGCGCGGCGCATGGGGGGTGCGCCGCGCCAACGGGGTGTGTCCAGGCGTATGTGGCAATTTCGTGCCCGGCGTAGCCTGGCGCAAGAACTCCTCTGTCCCGCCTCTGCCCCTCCTTCCAGCGCAAGTTGGCAAAGAAGGCGACACAGCCGAGTCAAATCTTGCTCACTGGCAAGAGAAACGATGGATAGCGTGTTCCCATGAATTACAAACTGTTGCTGCTTTAAATTTTGGGATTAACATGCATGGACAACAATGCAAGATACGTGACACATTTATTTTCAATATGCGATCTTAACTCAGGACGAGATCATAGCAATCAGGCTGTATTCCTTTTCCCCACTGAAGACGATAAAACCGAAGTGACAATAATAGTAGCCTTGTATTAAGCCGCTTGCACACTGGACGCGAAACGAATTTTTCGCTCGACAGATTGCGTCTTGTGCCCGAAAGTCTGACAGGGTTTTAATAAATCTCCGTGTCCGACAGTCTATTATTGCTTTTAATTTCTTCAAATCTGCTGACTCTTGTCGATATTAAACGTGAATGTTTTGATAAGAGGGCTCAGTTCTTTAAGATGAGTACCGAGAATTTCAATCAGTTTCTGTTTAAGCTCTGCTCAGTAAAGCGAGTCGACACTGGCATGGGACAATGTACAATGCCTCCGTGTCTGACAGCTAAAAAAAAAAAAAAAAAGAGGACGATTAGAACAGATTGATACCGAAATAAAGAATAAAAAGAAACATTTTAACAACAGAACATCCAATGAACACTGGGATTTATTTTTTAGCGGGTCATCTTTGTTGGATATCCCGTTATAAATCTGTTCTCATTTCAATACTTTTACTTTTTGCTGGCTGGTGGACATGGAGTATTTTGCATTTCGTGTCGGACAGTCTTAATCGTGCGTGCGATAATTTCTTCACACTGTCAATGGTCATGGAATTGATTTGCTCACGCACTGTTTTATCTCAGCTGTGGAAATAAAGCGTGAATCTGTTCGGTCCATCTGACTGATTTTCAAAAGAAAGACCGAATAAAGACTGCCGTCTATCTTCAACGGAAGAAAACAGAAGAATAGGCTAAAAAGACCAAGAAAAGTCGATAGCTATCAATTTGCATTCTGTGAAGGTCGAACACAAAAATGGCCAAGTTTCCACGTCTAATAATTCCTGGAATACTCGGAAAAATTAGAACTTTTATGACTCTCGGACACGGAGCTATATTAAAACCCTGTCCGACTATCGCGTCTTTGCATTGACTTTGTCTGTAATCAGTCGGGCGAAAAATTCGTTTCGCGTCCAGTGTGGAAGCGGCTTTAATGAGCATAGAACGCAAGCATTCGATATATATATATATATATATATATATATATATATATATATATATATATATATATATATATATATATATACAGTTTGTGGTTGGCTGAGAAAGGTGAAGTCGTTAGTTCGCATCACAGATTCAGCTGCGTTGATTAAGCCCGGTCAAGTTTCCATTACGCGTGGCAACCGCCTTTAATCTGACATCAGGACAATCGATATAGATACAATAATTTATGTCCTTATTCAGATAGTTACATTAAATCGTGCTTCCTGTAATTATTTCTTGCATTGAAACGTGCCTGACATTCCGTAAAACTGCCTGTGAGATTTCGGTGACGTGTGCGCTCTCTGCGCCGGTCAGCCAAATTACCACTGCACGGAAATTAAACCAGGTTGGAGTTGGCGAGTTTTTTGCGCAACTCCAGCGGAGACTTTTTCTACGAAATTGTCACTGCGTCTTCATGAATATGTGACACCTCCCCCTACTACGCCGCCACACCCATCTCGGCGCACCTTGGTCTACCGAAGGCTGCGCGCCTCACGAAATTACCGCTACGCGGGCTGCGCCCTACGAAATTACCACTACGCGGCCTGCGCTTCGCTACGCCACCTGCGCTGCGCCAGGAAATTAGAGCCCATAGTGTCCACCTGTGAGGTGTAACCCCAGCAGCCAGCGCCCTTGTATGACGTGCCATTGCATGTACAACAGGGTCGCCGCTGCTCGGGCATTATCACCACAAAGGTGCCACCATTCGAGGCATTTCTCCAAAATTGGTGTTCTGTGTGAGGCATTACCACAATAACAGTTATGTCCAGATGTTATATATTGGACATAACTCTTTGTTTATTGCAGTCAGCTCTCGATTTGTGATGTTCCTATCATAATACCGTATAACACTCATTATATTGTTGCAGAGTTATAACACTCATTTTCAATTGTATGTTCAGCCATTTGCAGTTTGAGACACATTTAAATGCCAATATATTAAAGTAGACAGGTTAGACAGGCTTTAAAAACAAGGATGGACACCTGTGCATATTTGCTGAAAAAAGGATCCAATCTGTAACTTAACCAATACCCATGATGCTCCACTCTCCTGAAATATTAGTGATTTAATCTGCCGGCTCAAACAAAATCTTTAGTGTTTAATTCGTGCCTGACTCATATGGCAGTGATTTTGGTTTGATTCATGCTGCCAAATGGTGTTCCTGTTTTAGAAGTACTGCTGTTTCTCGCAGACTGAATAGTGTAAAGGCTGTTGATTGTTTATTTACAAACTCATTTTTGTTCAAATTCTCCATTTATCTTCTCCTATTGTGTTCCACGGTCTTTTTCAGCCACTGCCTCGCTCGCATTCCCCTCAATTCATTTCAGTTCATGTCAATTTAATTTAGTTGAGCTTTATCGGCAAGAGAAACCTCAATAGCATTTCCAAAACATTTCTGTGACAAAATAAAGTGCTTTAAAGTACTGCAGAGCCACAAACACAGGCAAACCAAGTGCAATTACCCTGCGTATGACAGGTGGAGGAAAAAAATATTAAAATATATTTAAGCACAAACCAAACTTGAAAACAGTAATCATAATTGTAATAGGTTCAGAACCTCATTCGTGCTATACAGTGTGCTCACTGCGTGTTATCCCAGGCCACGAGGTGTTATATCCGTAGTAATTTCAAAACCTCATCCGTGCTGTACAGTTAGAGCACTCCATATGCCCCTGGCCGTGATGTGCCACAGTGCACAGGACTGCAGAGGGGGCTCCTTTTGCTTGACTGATATCTTTTCTGCATAGTGTCATAAGCAAAACTTGGAAGAAGGTAATTTTCTACTTAATGTCTCCCTTGCTTGGGAGTATTTCATGAACAAAGTGTGAGACCAGTGGTATTGTGGTCCCTGAAGAAGCTGGTTCACTCTATTGGGTGGATGGGTAGATCACTATGGAAAAAGTTGTTATTCTCTCCTACATGTATCTATTTCATTGGCTTTTTGGTGGGTATACTGTGAATTGACAGAAAAAGAGATTGGTGCACTCTATATCCTTGTGTATACCCCCCACTACAGCACTGGGTGAAACTGAACCTCACTTGTCTCTCAGTCATCACAGAGCTGTCTTAGTTCACCTGAGTATGCCCTCTCCACTGGTTGGACTGTGACCGCTCAGTATGCAGTCAAAATCTTCCTGGGGCCAAGATTCATTTTGGATTGTACACTCTAACAACAGAGTTTGTGTGAATGTGCATGTGAGTACGTGTCTTTGATGTTACCATCCAAATGGCCAGAATAATATTTTTGGGGCGTGTTTGATGATTTCGTTAGCTCTAATTGGAAGTTTGGAATTGCTTTTGCAGCATTTACCAGAGCTGACTGGAGTTATTGTTTCTGTTTGGCGTGAGTTGGAAGCAGCTGCCTCATGCTCTTCCCATCCCACGAGCAGTTTTCACACGGTTTGAATAAATACCGTCCTATTACAGCCTTTTGCGCACCATCCCCACTGCCACTGAACAACTTTCCCATTCAGTACAATCACTCAACCTGGGGTAATTTGTTTTATTATTTGCCAATTTCTACAGGACTACAGTAGGGGTCCACTCAGCAGTCTCACATAAAACAGATTCATGGACTCGCTCCAAAACCATGTACACAGCAAACGCTGGTGTAGAAACACAATAGCACAATATAAAACAAAATGCTGCAGGTAAACAGTTATTTGGCACAAAGAAGCCTTCAGTGTATAACTTTAGTGATTGCCGGAATTTATGCAGAGGTGAGTCTAGAAATAAAAAATGACAGAGGGTAGGAAGCAGAATAATTACATCAGAATTCTTTTTTTTTCATATCTTGCAACCTTTGCATATTTATAATGCCCCACATTTTCACCAATGAGCCTTTGACGAGGGTGATGACATGCAAATTACAGCTGAAATTCAGTACTTTAACCTCATTCAGTGTCTCACCTCAAATTCAGTGTGCTGGAAAGAAGGATCAAAACAACAGAAATTTCGTCACCATGGAAATACAGTATTTAATATGTAAATACAAAAACTTAACCTACCCATTTCCAATTGAACTGCAGCATCAGCCCACGCAAGCATTACTTCTGACACATATTATATTCTGCGAATTGCCATGCATCATTCTGTTTCTAGTAAGAACATAATAGGTGCTCCTTCTTTGCATACTAATAATCAATGCTCAGAGGCCCAATTTAGCCCTCTCTGCTTATCTTTGATCATTTCATGTTTAGTTGGATTGCCATATGGGGCTCTTTCCCCAGTCAGAGTAAGATTCATAATTTGGTTAAAGGGCCCACAGAGGGATTGCCACTCTGGGTGCTTTGGTACTCCACTTAAGGGCGACCGCTCTTTCATGCACATATTCTCATGGGTTATGAAATCGCATCTATGGATTGGCTGTCAGGGTCAAGAAAGAGCAAGAGGTGCAAGCAGGACTAATCACAGAACCTGCACTTTGTCCTACACACAGGCCCTGTAAATCATCCAACAAACAGGCCCTGGACATTGCTCAACGCATTGCAGTTTATAACAAAGCCAGGCAATTGATTTACAGCTCTGTGCCTGTGGCCCTGGCAAGTGACTTTATGGCTCCTGAGAAGCAGCTTTTGGTTAGTCACTCAGACTATTACATGCATGTAGCCCTTTTGGCGATTTTAATCTCTCGTGGTAGCAAGGCCCAAGTAATGGGTGCTTTAATTGCATGATGCATGTTGTAACCCCACGTTCAGCCTTCACTGGGACCGGGCTCCCCCTGTTCTTTCATTTTCCTTCACACTTATCTTGCTTTGTTGTGTAATGTCTCTCGCTCAACTCGATCACAGGGAACCAATTTATCTTGCACTGGTATTATCAAGAATATTGATGATGGAACTTGAACTCAGGCGCAGACAGGTAGTCAGTTTCATAGGTTTATTGAGAAGCTTGCCTGTGGTCATATAGTCCAGATCCAAACCACATAAGAGTATTACAGCACAAATAGTGAAATTCGAATCTTAGTTGTACAACAGTGCATCGGGTAAAAGCCAGACAGGGAGAATGCAAAAGCTTGAGAAGAGTTAAATCATAAATCCAAAGACTAAACCAAAATTGTATCCAGATATCTACAATACAATCAGGGAACAGCAAACTCATACAGTGGAACAGACAGGAATCAAACCAGGAAAGCTTCTCGAAAATCTCTGCAACGGATGTGCTTTGAGCAACGGTGATGTGCATGGAGGACAGGAAGTTGAGGACTGGACTCAGGTGCGAAGATAGACTTGGTTGCATTTATTTTGCCATTGACACAGCAGGAAGGCACTTAAGATGCAATACAAAACAAATAAGGAATTGAAGCACCTATTACTAAAACCCCATAAGTCACACTTGAATTGACTTGACTTGTGGGGTTTTAGTAATCAGTGCTTCAATTGAGGTTCCTGAATAACACTATTAGTAATACAAACACTGGGCTATTGCAAAGCAACAATGTATTACAAATAGAAAAGGAATTGGAAGCGAGGTTCCTTAAAGGGGACCTAAAATGCTGATCCTTCTTTTAATACATATTAGTAATGTTACAATGTTGGTTGTCCACACGCAACCTCTGTAAAGTTTCTAAACATAAGATACTGGGGTTTTGCCGTAATCCAAGAACGTGATTTCGTGAACGTGATTTCCTCTCTGAACAGCTCTTCCCGAGATCTTCACTAGATCTGGGCAAAACCTGACATCAGGTTGTGCCGTCCAATTAATACAGACCTAGCCAGAGCCAATCACGGTGCTGGACCTGCCCACACCGGAAACTATTCTAGCATAGCCTCGCGTCACCAGGCTCTTCATACAGGGGCGAAGTGCCTGGTTTCCATTCACTCTGAATTTTGTCTGGATTCTGGTTCCGGTCTGGAGACCGAATGCGGAATTCACCAAATTCACCAAAGTGAAAGTGTCACCAAAATAAAACATTAAATTCTGGCCACCACCAATATCCGTCTCCACTTTTGAAACATTTTATTAATTTAAAAATTGCCACACAAAATTATATTCTTTAAATTAGAAGGTTGCACCGCATTTTTATTAGCTTTGGCGCATCCATCAAATTCCAGATCCTGTCTCTCTCGCCCTGGTTCCAGTTGCTTACCAAAACAGCCACTAAACGGCCTCAGACTAGTTCTAGCAGGCAATGACAACAGCAGATCATATTATGCCTTAGTAGCGTCTACACTTTTAAAAATACAAAAGAAGAACCGCAGATCATTTGAGGTGCAGTTTTAGACGTATCTCTCCCAAAGCTGCTTGTCCGTTTACTTTTGGACGCAAAGAAAAGTGCCTATTTCTCTTCCAAAAGATGATACCACCAGAAATCAGTGGATAGCTTTTTTGGTTTGCTGGCAGCAAACAGCCAAGGCCAAAGGGAACGTTAGCTGCTTGTCCTCAGCATTTCACCAGACAGCTTTGGTAATAAAGGATAATTTGTCACTGGATAAGCGTTTCAGCTGCTTCTCAAACCTGAAGCAGCTGCATCGATCAAGCGCTCAGAGCCACAAGCTGTAAGTAATGATATAAACGCAAATAATGTAAGTGAACCTAATGTGTTACCGGTGGCTAGCAGGACCGCTAACAACTGGCCTCAAACGCAGGCTTTGTAAAAAATCTGAAGATAAATCCTGGATCGGTTGTGACAGTTCGTGACTCTCAGACACAGAAGCTGCAAGTTGCTGCATAAGCTAACCTGACGTGATAGCCTGTTGCTTGTGGCTGTAGCACTACGGCTAATGTAGCCAAGTTACTGTTGCTAATGTTTGTGTTCTAAATATGCAAGAGTGATATCAGGGGAAATTCTACAGAAGGTGTGTGAACATAAACCTCATTTGAAGCTATATTTTATACTTGTTTGGTACAACTGTCCACGGTAACAGATCTTGCTGTTTGTATAACCTGTATTAAAAAGGTTTGTCTCTGTGGTTGTTATGACCGTTCGGTTACCAGCAACTCCATGTCAGTTCGCGTGCCATGCTAATAAAAAATGCTCCTGGTTAACTTATAAGCAGTAATTCCGATCGGTATGCTTGTGTTACTTCGGTTAGCGTCAATGTGGCAGTTTCATCATAACATTTGCCTGATTGTAGCCGCTACAGTGGAAGCTAACCGGAGAGTTGCTGTATGTGTCTGCAAAGTTGGGCTGAAAAGGCTGCAGTTAGACTAAACAGGTTTTCCAGAGTTTCGGATATGTGTTTGGGTTTGTTTACAGCTGCTTTTGATCGCTTCACTTTTCCATGACCGGGATCAGCCAGATACTAGCTCTCTGATGCTACAGTGAAAGCAATGCGAAACGCAGAAACTCTACCACGTCTGGTATAACAAACGATTTCTCTGCACTACCCTGACATAATTTTATCCCCCTTTCGGAATTATTGTGGCCAATTAAAAGCTTAAAAGGCGGAAATTAAATCGGAAATTCTTTCCTGTAGAAGTGAACGATTCACTGGCTCCACAAAAGCAAGTTGTCCACTCTAATGAAACTTACGGTTTGTAAAACCTGTATTATGTTGATAACGTAACCGAGCTCGCTCTACAGGTCGCATATTATCCATAAAGCTGCTTTCACATCGGACGCGAAATGAATTTTTCGTGGGACAGATTACGTTCAAAGTCAATGCAAAGATGTGAATACAGGCGTTCTGGGCACCGATAAGCAGCTTTCACACCAGACCCAAAACTAATTTTTTGCGCGACTGATTACATTCAAAGTCAATGCAAAGATGTGAATGCAAGCGTTATGGGTACGTCAAGCCACTTTCACACCGGAGGCAAAACAAATTTTTCGCGCAACAGATTAGCTACATTCAAAGTCAATGCAAAGACGCAAATACAGGCATTATGGGCGCGTTAAGCAGCTTTCACACCAGACGCAAAACTAATTTTTCACGCGACAGGTTACATTCAAAGTCAATGCAAAGACGCGAAAAGACGCGAAAACACGTGTTATGGGTGTGTTAAGCAGATTTCACACCGAACGCGAAACAAATTTTTCGCATGACAAATTACATTCAGAGTGAATGCAAAGACAATGCATTGACTTTGAATGTAATCTGTCGCGCGAAAAATTTGTTTCGCGTCCGGTGTGAAAGTGGCTTATCACGCCCATTAAAAGTGAGCAAACGCTGGCCATTCCGATGTAATAAGTAAACCATTATCACAGGCAATTTCCGAAAAGGCCATTTAGCCAATTCCAGCACAGATGTTCATTACTCCACACTAACGACACACCACAGTTATGCACACAAACCAGCAGGTGCTTATACACCAAAGCAGTCCATAAGCTGTTGGTCCACTTTTTGCTGCTCCTCACTGTCCATGTTTACCTCTAAACTCAGACCCACCGGATTGGGCCTGACGGAACACAGCCAGGAGCTGCAGGTCCAGGATGTCGTCACAATCCACCCAGCTCCACCCCTCTAGACCGTAGCCCTCCCAGTCTTCCAGGTACTGCAGCCTGCCTCCACGATGTCTGGAACTGTCCAGCTATCACCGGTCTGAGTAAGGAGACATGGAAAGTGTTGTTAATGTGGTAGTGTGACAGCACTTGTTTCATTGACCTTCCAGAGGACATGGAATGGACTAATGAACTATGGGCTGAATTTCCTGCTGGGCAGGTGGAGGCGCAGGTCCCTCATGGAGAGCCAGACTCGGCCCCCCGGCTGGTAATTGGGGGCATCCCACTGTCTTCAGTCCGCCTGGATTTTCTGGTGGTGGTGAACCCTCCGAATCTGGACGTTAGTGGTTTCCCAAACCTTGTCTGCCTCCTTAAACCAGGCATGCACCACCAGGACTTCCATCTGGCCCTGGACCCACGGGCACAACCAAGGTTGCCATTCGAACACACACTGGAAGGGGGTTAGTCCAGTGGATGTGCTCTTGAGTGAGTACTGGGCATATTCTCCCCAGGGCAGGTATTTGGACTAACCCCTCGGGTGATGGTAGCTGTAGGCTCAGAGGAACCTTGCCAGGTCTTGGATGGCTTTCTCCACTTGCCCATTCATCTGTGGATGGTATTCTGAGGTGAGGCTGATTGAGGCTCCCAGCTTCCTGAAGAAAGTCCTCTACACTACACATCCGAAAGGATGTCCTCCGGAAGGTCGAAGTTCCTGAATACCTGAATAAACAGTGCATCTGCAACCTGGAGAGCAGACAGCACTGCAGCAAAAGGCACAAATTTACAAAACTTTGAGAAGCGGTCAATAATCACCAGGAGCACCCCAATGGCTCATCGGTCTGGGCGCGCATGCCATGGGGGCTGTGTCTTTCCCGCAGCGACCTGGGTTCGATTCCGGCTTGGGTCGTTTGGTGCGTGCCTTCCCCGTTCTTCTCCACAGCCTTCCTGTCTCTCTGCACTGTATGACCGTCAAATAAAGGAAAAATTCCCCCCAAAAAATAAATAATAATCACCAGGAAACGTGTTACCATCTGATGACGGGAGATCGGTAACAAAATCTACGCCGATGTGCAACCATGGACGATGAGGGACTGGTAATGGGTTGAGTTAGCCAGCTGGCAACTGTCGCAGTGTTTTAGTGATTGCGCAAGTTCGCACGACCAGACAGCTGCTTCCCGATTAGAGCCCAGGTGGGGCCACCAGTACTTTCGGTTGATGATAAGTGTTGTTCTTTTGGCTCAGGGGTGTTCTAAAGACAGGGAAGTATGTGCCCACAGAATCACTCACTCTCGAAGAACAGTGGGAAGCCACATTTTACCCGCTGAGCCGAGGTGGTAGGAGGGTCCCTCCTAGCTTCTTTCGATATTTCCCGGTCCAACTGCCACTTGATCAGGGCAAGGGTGCAGGAGGAGGGCAGGATCGGCTCTCTGCCTTCGGATTTTTATCCATCTTGTATGTTCAAGATAACACATCTGGTTTGATGTTTGCGGAACCCGGGCGATAAGTTATTGAAAAATTGAAACAAGCAAAGAAAAGTGCCCACCTGGCCTGATTTGGATTTAGCCAATGTACCTTTTATAGATATTCCAGGTTTCTATAGTCAGTCGGCACAAGGAATGGATGATGGGTCCCCTCCAAACAATGCCTCCATTCTTCAAGTGCCAACTTTATTTCCAGTAGCTCCCGGTTACCCACATCGTAGTTGGCCTCTGCGGAGTTTGCGGGATAAATAGGCACAGGGGGACAGATTCTCTGGCACCTCATGCCACTGGGACAGGATTGCTCTCAGTACCGCATTGGAGGCACATTTGCAGCACATCATTGATGAAGGACTGGAACACAGAGGGGGTGTTAACAATGCCATACGGCACTATGCAGTACTCGTAGCACCCGGAGGTGGTGCTAAAGGCCGTCTTCCACTCTTTCACAGAAATCTTTGTGAATTTCTATATTGTGACTAATACTAAAATAAAAATATTTACTGGATTGAAGCAACTTATGAATGCAGAACATTTTGTTGCTCATTTTATTGTAAAATTGAGGTAAAATGTATCAAATGTAATGCTACAGGTAATTAACCCTAAAAGATCCGCGGGAGGACCGCAATCTCAGCCGATATTACTGCGTTAATGAGATTCATTTTTTAAGCCAGCACAAAGATTGTGATATCCTGTGAAACTAGTAAACCTAAGGCATCCATTAGTAGCAACCATGCCATGCTCACTTATAGGGAAGGGTAATGCTTCCAAAAAATGCTTGACCGCACTGTATGAACATTTGTGATACAAAATGAATTTCTTATATGCAAATTATATTTCTGTTTTTTCTAGTTTTATCTCTTTTCTTTTTCTTTTTTTTTAGATTTCGTTGCCAGTCTAATACATTTAGAATTGTCTGGCAATTATTTCATGGTACAGGCTTTACAGTGTTAAAAGGTTAAGGTTATGATACAGGGTTAGGGATATGATATCATGCTTTTATAAAACTTGGTTCACTTTTTTTAAAGGCTATTGTGCATCATGCTAACTGTTAAGCTGTCAGATGCGAGGCTCGAATCCAGGATTCTTGGGGCAAGTTCTTTGATTTACAAGCCTATCGGACCATCCTAGCTTTCATCCTAATGCAAACACTTGCTGTACAAATTCATATTATGTCACTTCCTGCTTTGCATCACAGTCATTGTGTTTCAATACGCAACTTCTGCCGATCTGAATCACAATATTAATCAATGAAACGTCCCATTCAGCTACCACTTAGTACAGCAAGGCCCTGCTGGCCTATATCTATGGCGATAATAACAGATAATAACGCCCATTCTGTCAACTGATTACGTTCAAATCACCTCCATAGAAATGGTTTTGTAATTTTTTTCTGACTGATAGATCTCAATAACTTTCTTATCTGTTCATTAACTTCTCAAGATGGTGGCATCATGCACTGAACCTCATTGTCAGACAGGTTCTATTCTAGTGATATTTAGATTCAACATTGTTGGCAAATTGAATCCAATTATCAATTAAATTTGTTCAATTAGTTGATTTAGTTACTGTGGGGGAAGTTACTGTTTTGCATAGGGGCAGGCAAGGTTGGATGCCTGTCTTCTTCAATAAATGAAATCATTGTTTAAAAACTGCATTGTGTGTTTTCTCGGGCTATATTTGTCGAATATTAAGACAAGTTTGATGATTTGAAATGTTCAAGTGTGACAAGTATGCAAAAATGGGAGAAATCGCAGAAGGGGAAATACTTTTTTAGAGTACTGTAAGCCGAGGTTTTCATCAGGATCTTGTTTCCATGTAAGATGTGCTGGATTAATCCCAACAGCAAAAGGACAGAAATTCATTATAGCTGCAGTCACTTCAATTCTATGGGCTTGTAGCCCATGAAGCCCAGGTGCAGTCCCAAGGAGGGTGGGCTGCATGCAGGGAAGTTGAAAATGTCTTCAAAAACAATCTTGAATACCGAGACAGAGAGAACAAAAGCGACAGAAATAGAAAGCAAATGAGAGACAGAGGCAGAGAGAAAAGAGAGGGAGGGAGAGAGATGTTGAGACTGCAATAGTCTGACTCAGATTGTTCCTGATCCCATGATTGAGTGCCCTTCCCTGTCTGTGTGCCTCTGTGATTGTCTTATGCAATGTATTCTGCTGCTTTAGTCAAAGGCCTCCACTTAACGGGAACATGAGCAGCGAGCTGTGATCCAGTGGCAAACACAGAGGACTACTTCTCCCAAAACCAAGATGGATCATGACTCCCACACATACGGACACACAAAAATGACAATAATGACTGATAATCTACATCGGGACTATTCAGCCTTATTGACAAAGGGACGGTGTGGGTGCTGGCTTTCATTTCAACCGATCAGTTATACACCTGATGCAACTAAATAAGCTCTTAAGCAATGACTACAGGGGCTGATTTGTTACATCAGGTGTGGATCTGCATGGCTGCAACGAAAGCCTGCACCCGTCCCAGTCTAAATATGGTCGAATACCCCTTTATACATAAAATAAAAGCCTCTGAGCTGAGATATGTGAACTTTGGACAAGGATGGACAAGGTTACTGGATTTTCTCATGGACTATTGTATCTGGGATTGCATGTGTTACTCCTGAACAAGGAGAGCAGGCAGAAGACTTCAGAGAGACTTCATGAAAACAATGTTTTTTCCCTCTCACATGATATTCTATCTCTTCACCTCTCTACCCCAATCTTTCCTTACTCCCCACTCCCTCTTTTCTCTCTCTTCACCTCTCTCCCCCAATCTTTCCTTACTCCCCACTCCCTCTATTCTCTCTCTTCACCTCTATCCCCCAATCTTTCCTTACTCCCCACTCCCTCTATTCCTTCTCTTCACCTCTCTCCCCCAATCTTTCCTTACTCCCCACTCCCTCTATTCCTTCTCTTCACCTCTCTCCCCAATCTTTCCTTACTCCCCACTCCCTCTTTTCTCTCTCTTCACCTCTCTCCCCCAATCTTTCCTTACTCCCCACTCCCTCTATTCCTTCTCTTCCCCTCTCTCCCCCAATCTTTCCTTACTCCCCACTCCCTCTATTCCTTCTCTTCACCTCTCTCCCCAATCTTTCCTTACACCCCAGTCCCTACATTCTCTCTCCTCACCTCTCTCCCCCAATCTTTCCTTACACCCCAGTCCCTACATTCTCCCTCTTCACCTCTCTCCCCCAATCTTTCCTTTCGTCCCACTCCCTATATTTTCTGTCTTCACATCTCTCCCCCAATCTTTCCTGAAGCCCCACTCCCTATATTCGCTCTCCTCACCTCTATATCTCCACAGGCTGATTGATGGCCATGGTCTCTCAAGGACGGACAGCCCAAGAGAAAGGTTCATTTTCATTTCGACTGTGAGTAAGGGCTGAGGTGAAGAGACCTCGCCCCTCCCCCGCCTGTGCTGAGGCACGAGCGGCACTTGTCTTCCAACAGTCAGGTGAGTAACGGGGAGGCCGGGTGAGAAGGCTGGTAGCGTGGTCACAGTCAGGTGAGCGTTCACGGTCACGGCGGTGCGTGGCAGTAATGGCACACCGGAGAGACGGACGGACTGGACAGGACTGCGTTCTGATTAATGATGTGTGTAGGCTGAAGGATTCATCACACCTCGGCTCCTCTGAGACCACCAGGCAGAGGCGGCTGTTTTTCTCTTACTAACCGAGCGGAGGGAGTCGGCGAGGAAGCTAAGGAAACAGGCCTTTCACACTTAGCAAATCAATACGGCAGTGATAACCAGCCTTTCAGACAACCACAGAGGGTGAGGAGCGAGAAATATAGAGTGCAAAAAAAATTCGCTTACATTTAAAATTAGCTTTAGTGACAACAAGACTATGCTACTGTGGCTACATTGTCTTCTTAAAATTCAATGATCAAAAACCATCACTGTGTCCCTTGCAATTTCACTTAAAACCTAATAATGACAAAACAGCTGAAATAGAAAAACACAGGACTGACATTTCAACTGCATGGGAACCAGCTTTGCATTAGCATGGAAAGTGTCATCGCTAACGATAATAATTATCCACATAGATATATTTCATCTCATTCTGTGCGAGGAGAGAATATGGCATCTTTTGCACATCAAAGGCAATGGATGGGTGTGAGGCGTAAGCCCCAGATGCATCATGTATCTTTTCTTTACTTTTCTTTTGTCATTTTTGACACATTTACAGTGGTTCTGAGTTCTCGTCTGAACCCAACTCTCAGGGGAATGGCAGTTGAGCAACGCTGACATCTCGCAGACGCTGCCGAGATGTTTATGTGTACTCCGGCCTCGCCTTCACATTCAGCATTCATGTCACATCAAGGTTCAGAGCCTGCAGCGCATGTCACATTTCTGTTTGACTTGACCAGAAGTTCTGCCGGGGAAAAGTGCGCTCTCTTCATGAGATCTAAGAGATGGAGAGAGGAAAGGCGAGATGGTAGCATGAAGAAGACGCTTTGGGGGAGAGTGACGAGCGCAGTCGGGATTCTGTTGCCACTATGTCTGTTAAAAATGCAATGGCTACTATCAGTGAGGTGGTGCTGGGGGAACCACTGACAGGAATGCATGTTAAGTCTCCATATCTGAACAATGCCCATCCCTTTGGTGGCACCAGAGGGCCACAATGTTCCAACAGGCTGTGACCCCACAACCCCTC
Source organism: Gymnothorax reevesii (assembly GCA_029721435.1). Classification (NCBI taxonomy): domain Eukaryota; kingdom Metazoa; phylum Chordata; class Actinopteri; order Anguilliformes; family Muraenidae; genus Gymnothorax; species Gymnothorax reevesii. Next base: position 79,735,637 of record CM056577.1, read on the forward strand.
ACTATCCCCCAAACCACTCACCACTACCCAAATACTCTCTTCCCAAAGCAAGAAACAATCCAGTAATTAAAGAGAACAGTATAAAAATAGAAACTCTGTGAGCCAAGAATTAGCCCCCTCATGTCCACAAACACACACATGCCCACTTGCACACACTCATACACACACGCATGCGCACGTGCACATCCACACACAATTTGTTAAAATGCCACTATGCAGGCACACAGCTCTAACACCCTCTGCGAATGTTTATTCTTTATTTAAAAGCTGCTGATAAGAAACGCCAGGGCAGCACAGTCGGGCAGCCTAAAGTGCTACGGACAGAATTGGATTGGCTATACATTACTGATACATTACATTACCAACCACTAAAGCTAAACATGCCCATCTCAGCAAAGGATGGACAAAACATATCTCTCCCCTGACACCGCCGAGGGATAATAATCCCCTACCAATCTCAATCTATTACCGTGCATGAACAACTAATACCCATTTCCTGGGCTCCAAACCAGAGCTGTCCTGAATTCAAGAGCATATTTACAGCACTCTCTACTAATACTCGCACCCTGGATAAATATCAGCTCAAGAAGGCATGTAAAAGTGAGGTTACTGTTAATCCCCCCAATCTCCTATTCAAAATATAAACAAAAATCTTGCCTTGAATATAAAGAAAAATTTTGAGACAAATATTCTGTTCTTAAAGAAAATTCTGTCCCCAAAAACGTGTGTCACAATCATTGATACGCCTAGAGAACCACATTAAAAAAATCTGATTGAAATATTGCATATTCCCATTAATATGTTGTTTTTTTAAGTCACCATAATGATTGGGAAAACTTAAATGAGCAGCCATGACCTCCTGTTTCCCTGGGGCAGAAATATAAGGTGACACACAGGCTAATTTACCTTAGTCGTCCAGTGATTAAGACAAAAAAAAATATTCCAATGATATGTGGGAGAAATTTCTGGAGCTTCACAGTTATGCGAAATGGTTAAAAGAAAGGAGCTAAAAAGTTGAAAAAACCCCGTTTTGACAATCAAGACAAAAATCATAGATGATCAGAGCATATAATTACAGGCTAAAGATAATTTCGGCCAATGGCAATGTTAAAAATTTGCCTGGAAGAGGATGTGGGCCGATTTTGAATGCCTGCACTATAAAAAAGATGGTTCAAAAGTTAAAGGAATCTCCATGGATCACTGTTGGTGAATCACCAACATTGTTTAAGTCTCGGGGTCAGAAAGTGTCCAAAACTACAGCATCATCTACTCAATAATAAGATATTTTGGAGGGTTGCCAGAAAAGAAAACGGCCTCTGTTGTCGTCAAAAACAAACTCATGCACCCACAGTATGCCAAACAAAACTGGAACTTCAAATAGGACCAATTCTATGGTTACACACAAACAAAGATGGCTCAGAGCAGCGATTTTGGCAAGGGAAAGCAGCACAAAGTATTCAATTCAGTAATTGTGGCATGCATGGTTTTTGAGATAATTATTAGTTTCATGCTGGTAATTAGTAGCTTTATTTTCGCTCAAACATTTTATTTTAATTAAGGATTACACTGTTGTTGTTATTTAAAATTATACATCTAGAGAATAAACAATTGTGACATTAATTCACAAAATAATATTTACCATGTGCGCCGACATTAGTGGGGGGCACTGAATATCGGTCACATTTAAGGGTAATTGACATCCCCCTCCCCCCTTTAATTTAACACTTTAAATGTGACCTGTCACACGAAAAGAATGCTATCCTCCAGGAAATAGTTTCTGAGATATTCGTTTAAATAGAAAAGCAAAGTTCAAAGGTCAGATTCAAATTAATTTCAGATCGAAAGAAGCAGCTGTTAGTGAAATTAGCTCTCTGCTGCACTTCAGTATCACTGACTGCCAGTCAATTAAAGTAAAAATCTCAAAATCCATGTTTTGGTTGCATTGTACCCTTTATGCGTGACAGGTCTCAGATGAAGACCACCCCATGAAAGGGTACGAGCCTGAACACAATGGACTGGGGCAGTTTCCTCTGAGAACCTCATTCACACCCAGGTAACCGGGTGAGGTTGGTTAACTATGTCATCGCCTGTTTAAGATCGGGCACCAGTGTACATTCTGACTCAACTGAACAAGGATATACAACCCAGAAAAAATGAAAAAAGACAGACCTTTCTGGTCTTGGAATTAAATATTAAACCTATTCACAGAGGTAAAGAGCTCATCAAATAATCATGCTTCCAAAGATAGATGTGCAACATATCACACATTTTATTGGGAAATAACGAGATCTGTTTCAAGCAGTCTGAATGTGTGCAAGTGGCTTTCTGAGTCCTATGCGTTATGGAAAAGCATAATCCAAAATGCATTTAACATACGCATGTGTGCATTTAAAAAAAATAAAATAAAATCAATGATTTCATTAATTCACGAGGACAAAACTGATGTGTCTGTCTACTTGTGTAGCCAAACTACAGATTTGTCTAACTGTGTGTTAAAAGCACAAGACTCAGTCCGCGCCCAGGAAAGGTGTAAGCGGGGTCTGAGCTCCCTCTCTTTCATGATGTTATTATTTCATCATATTCCTCTGACTGCTTCAATAATGGAGAAAAAGAGAATTTTATTCACCAGTAATTCGTCTTCTTTGTTATTCTCCAGTTTAGCTGTCTTGGAATAACTCATATTAAACTATCAGCCCAAGTGGCATTAATATTAGATGAAGCAGGATTGTAATATATGCTGTGGCAAAGGCAGCCTTCTCTTCCGTTGCAAAATTATAGAATATTAATTACTGTCACTGTATCAATATTAATCTCTCTCACTGTGCACTTTACTGGAAACATGGTTCTGGGAGTAGGGAATCAACTGAGTGCACAGGTCCCCAGGTATAAAGAGCTTATATAGGAACCACAGTCAGCTGAGCCCAGTGCCCAACATTACAAGCGGGAGAGATAAAGACAGGGGATGGCGAACACGTATCCCTATTCGCCGCGTTTAGTGTGTCACATTGAGCCTGGTCTCATTAAAAAAGCATTAACTCCCGCCGCCCAAAGCACAGCTTTCTCACCACCTCCTGGATCTATTTAAAGTTGCAGAGAGGGGGATGCCAAGGCTTGGGGAAGGGGGGGGGGTCCTGTAGAGAGGGGGAGAGATAAGCAGCATCCTGCCCAAAACCACCGCAGACCCACAACCCCCTCGCCCCTGGAGTTTACATGTCAACATTTAATTGATAACGGGCAATTAAAGAGGCTCACATGACCTTGGGCATATTGGAGGGGTGGGGGTTTTTGGGGAGATTCAGCAGGAAACACCAGAGTAAGCAGTTACAGTGCTTTACATCATTAGCAAATGAAGCCAGCGGTCCTCATACAGGGAGGAGGAAAAAACCCAAAAACCACATGGATGTAGGGGGATGAATTGAGGGATTAAAATAAGAAAAGGCAGAAACTGAAATATGGACAAAGAGTGCAAGCAAGCGAGAGGAAGTAAAGGGAGCCGGTGACAGAAACCCAGAATGAGAAGCAGTGGCTGAGCCTAAATTCTGCCTCTGAGACTGGAGGGGCTGCTGAGCTGGGAGTGACGGGTGAGGCAGCTGATCCTTGCAGTGCAGCCCAGTCCCGCTCTGTCACACTCTATGGGGAGGTACCTGTACAGGGAGGGCAAGTGTGCAAGATTTCTCTCCCGAAATCAGATCGAGAATCATGTGCAGTAGATGGGCTATGTAATTGTGTGTGTGTGTGGGTGTGGGTGTTCATATGCATGCGTGTGTTTGTGTGTTTGCACACATGCGCATGTGTGTACATCTGTGTTTGTGCGCACATTCGTATGTGTGTGTGTGGGCACATGCATGTGCATGTGTGTGCTTGTGTGTGTGTGTGTGTGTGTGTGTGTGTGTGTGCATGTGTGTACATCTGTGTGTGTGCACACATTCATATGTGTGTGTGTGTGTGGGCACATGCATGTGCATGTGTGCTTGTGTGTGTGTGTGTGTGTGTGTGTGTGTGTGTGTGTGTGTGTGTGTGTGTGTGTGTGTGTGTGTGGATTTGGATGCTATGAGCCTGTACCACACTTGGACTGAACTCCAGTTGGGACAGTGTACATAATAGCAACAGAATCCTTGCTCTGGATCCCAAGGAAACACACTTGATTCAGTATAGATCCCTTCTATTTGCTTTTCTTCCCATGCCCGTCTTGTGGCAGTTTCTCGTTAGCCGGCGGAGCGCAGTATCAGTGACAAAGCCCAGCAGTATGGGCCAATCAGATTTCTGGGTTGTGCGGTGGTGGAACAGCACTGGAGGGGTTCTCCTCACATCCACTGTCTCTCCTGTGCCAGTGACTCCACTGACACCAGTGCTGGTAAAAACAAACACAATCAGCTGTGCCACCGCACCACTCTCACACCTGTCATGGTTGCGGTGGGAGGGGTAGAGCAGTGACTGGGTGTTTGGGAGCTGAGGTTTAAGGATAAACAGCTGCTGCGAGGTGCTGAATAGGTTAACGCTAATGAGACAATTGAGATATACTCTGCTGACACTTTTAGGGTTTGAACAGATCTGAGGCTGAGGGAGTCCTGCATGTCTTTTCCTTCTCTCTGTGAGTCTCTGCTGCCACGGGCCCCTGGTGGCTCTGCGACCCTCGGACGCTAATGCTGGGAGCCTTCCTGACCACATGCCATGCTGGCTGTGAGAGGTGTGCTCACAACAGCAGCTACTCCATTGAGAGACACGCAGCTAAAGCGGCTGACAGACAAGCTCACTCACACACACAGAAACAGACCTCCACTGCTCTGCCTACCTGGCTACCAAGGCATGGGTCTGTGTGGATGACGGTTGAGTGGTTTTTAGTGTGTTTAAAGGGCTTTGATGAGGAAGACTCAGGATGGGAGAACGTGCGAGCTAGCTAGCGTTACCGTATGTGAGAGTGCTTGTTGAGCGCGCGCATGCTAGCAGGTTGTCACCACGGGTCACTGATACAGTCATTACATTTGTTTTAGAAAATTATTCCAGCAAACACAAACAAAGGAGACAGCCTCGCTACTCTGTCCCCGCCCACCGCACGTTATCTCGGGAGCAGAAGGAACACACGCCATAGCGCCACATCCGCCACTTCCATTTATCTTAATAAACATGACACACTGGACACGGATGGCTAGGTCATATTCTAATGGTAATGAGTGGAAGGGGGGAATAATTGAATGTAGTGGCTGCACATTTAATCAGTTTGAACGATAGCTGTGTTTTTGAAGATCATTAGAACTGGAGAGGCGGGCCAATGCAGGCATGCGTCCCAGGAGACAGTGCACGCTTAAAGAGTGGCAGATGTATGGAGAATGTGCACTGCCTATCCCCGCTAGCCATCCCATCTACAAACCACACACAAAGCATCATAACGCCAGAATAAAGAGGCTTCACAGCAAGGCTCGCTCCATAGAGCGTGTTCCTCTGTTTTGTCCTGAAACACACTAACGCCCTGTGAGCCCAATCCATCACAAACCCACACTCTGGAGCCCAATGGGAGTATGCTCACCCCTCCGAGCAAGGGCACAACGAAATCGCTTTACTGTACCGCGTGACCGCAGAAAATCTACATGAAGGACAGAGATTTGAGTACTTCTGCCCAGAGGGACGACTGAAAGAAAATTAATATTCACCTTCACTGTCCGAGAGCACATCAAAGCAGCTGTTTGAAACCGGGACAAAAGGTAATCCTATTTTCATTGAGGCTATCCGCCATTAATGTAACTCCCACACTTTTTTCTCGGGTAGTGTTAATGTGTCCATAAATAAAAACTGATTTTCTCTCAGCAAACAGCCATTACGTACCCAAGAGTGGTGATCTCTGAAGGTAGTGAAACTATTTAAACATGCAGTAACCATGGAAACCGTTGGAGGGCGATGGCAGAGTGGTTATTTTTTCCAAACCTCATATATCTGCATTTCGCCCAAAGCAGACAAGCTGCTAGTGACATTGTATCATGCAGACAGGAAAATTTTACTTTTTTATCAATATATCAGATATTGCACAGGAAGTAGACAGTGTGTACCAAAGACATAGCTAAAAGATCTGTGGGTTGATAAGCATAGAGAGAAAAAATGTGAAAATTAATCTTTCTGGAGAAGCAGAAGGAAGCCTCCATTATTTGTAAAAAGCTTAATGAACAAGATTAAAAGACAAATCACTGTCCATTTTCAATATGGCAGACTCCATATAAGTGTGGGCGATCGAGAGATTTAAACATAAAAAAGTGGAAGGACTGAAAAAAAAAGCAAAAATGGTTTTGAAGTATCTAAACGACAATTAAAAATGCAACTACAGCTGATTTGCATGCTGATTAGTGGCAAATGTGTGCTTTGAAGAGGTCTAACTAGCAACACTTGGCTAAGCAAGTCTTTAGCCAAGATAAAGACACAGAGCTGCAAATATTCTTGAATGACTGGAGTATTGGTCACAAAAATGGAAAAATTACTTCACCGGACAAGTGAATAGTCTCAAAAACTATGATAACCAAAAGAACAGCAACCACAAAAGAAAACTGTGGCTGCTTTTCAAAGCTCTCCAACGGGGTTAACCAAGTCACTTGCAGGATAACTGCTAAAAACCATAAAAATGCATTTGTAAAAAGTCACCACAAAAGTGAATTACTGTAAATCCGAGCCAGTATCAGCAAAAATAATACAACATAAGCTTTGCAAAATGGTATTAATAACAGGGCTGCCTTTTGAAAACCATTTCACAACACATTTTGACTCATCGTTTAGTGACGCTATCTGACTAAGCGTCAACATCTGACGAAAAAGGATGCGTTTGACATCCTTATTTGACATTCATGGTCAGGGTTCATAGTAGGGTTAGGGGGCAGGGTCCATTTTAAACTGGCATCAAAAAAGGACGCCAGAAGCCTCCGTTTTTTGCCGTACATCGACGCTTAGTCAGGTAGCGTCACTATATGAGGAGTCAAGATGAGCCTGGGTTCATATACAAGGCTACTGCATAGCATGGTTCAAAGAAAACAAAATCTTGACCCCAGAGCAATGCAGAAAACAAAGTCCAATGAGTTGTCTTGCCCTTTTTTTTGATACATTTTGATGGGATTATGTTTGGAGAAAGTCCAAGGGGGCATTTAAAGCCCAATGTTCTATCACCAACTGCATGTATCTTTGCACAGTGCTGGTACCGTAATTGTGTGGGGAGGCATTTTATGGTACACATTAGGTCAAATGTCAAATCTCCCTTGATGCGTAACAGACAAAAAAGTATGAGAGCATTTCACGGGACCAGGCACACCCTCTGGAGCAAGTATTATTACCTCTTGATGTCTTGATAGTCAAACAAATTAACACCCCCATTCTCACTGCAAGAAAACGTCAAAAAAAAAGGATGGAGTCAAATTATTTCCACGGCTAGCACAATCACCAGATCTCAACATATTTGAACCTTTATGGGAGGCACATGCAAACTACAACTGCTACTCAAGAAAAGTTGGAACAGTATGGAAAATGCACAAAAAAACATAAAGCAGTGATTTTTGCATTTTCATTATTTTGTATTTCATTGCAAACTATGAAGACAAGATATTTAGTGTTTGCCAGTTGAAATTCATTTTACTTGTAAAATAAAATGACGTTCATGCCTGGAACACATTCCAAAAAAAACGAAGAAGGGGGCCATTTGTATGGATCATAAGGCAAAAAATTTTCATCCCCCACCAGGCCAAAGTCCAAAAGGGGGGTTATGTTCTTGGTGCCATCCGTCTATCTGTCTGTCTGTCTGTCCATATTGGAAGGTGCTTGACTGGTGAAATCAACTCCGCTTACAGTTTTCATAGGACATCCCTGAAACTTTGCACTAACACAGCAGATAGACTGAATGTACACAAATCGCAGTCACGACTCCGGCGGAGGATGTTGTGCTCTCAGAGCACTCTTGTTACTATTGATGTGGTCTAAAACAGCTGACGTCATCAGGTTATCGTTATTTTGGCCTGCATTAGCATTATTCGGGAAAGGCCTGGTCCTTCAGGCACAGATTTGGCATGGTAGAGGTCTACCTCCTTCATCCCTCAAAGAACTGGAGACTGTCCTTCTTGAAGACAGAATCCTAGAGGGATTGAAGTGGTTTTGAAGGCAAAGGCTTTTTGCTAATATCATTCATTATCAGTAATAGGAAATTCATTATTAGGGGTTTCTAATATTTTGTTCATTGTATGTTTGCAAATTACACAAGAGGAGATCACACAGTGCAATCTTTAGGGCAGCTGACTGTTAAACATGTTCTAATTCCCCCCAGGTAACTGTGGGCTCAATCCTCCACTGTGGAATTTTCTCTGCTGCAATCCCAGCCCTACCTTTATCTGCTCTCATTGCTTCATACTAATGACACAGCTGTGATTTGAATGGCACTCAAATGCTCACCAAACCACCAAGAGCAGGACACTTCCTCATATTTTCATTTAAATTAAGCAAATTTTCATCCACACTGATAACGTTATTATGCACTTATTTAACCACACAGTAAAGTTAAATGAATTTCAGTTCAATGAAGTGATATCATGTTATGTTTCACTGAGAACTGGGCACTGCAATGACCTTCACTGTGTCACGTTGTGGAAGCCTATCATTTTCAGGCGCAACATACTCTGTGTGTAAGGTATCCTTAGTGCCCGCTTCACCATCCATTATGCCTCGCGAGCACGTTTCGTAGCTGTCATGCAATTTAGATAGGCATACCAATTTTGCTTTAATTTATTTACCTTTCAGGAAAATGCTATCACGCCCAGAACCAACAAGGTCACCTTGCATCACCCCAATTTTCCAAGGCTGCTTCTGCGCCATTTGCTGGACATTTCCAGTAAGAGAGTTTAACCCTAAGGAGTAGCCATGACAGGTTTAAACGTTAAAGACACACTGCACAGAATTTTTTCCCAGCATTTCTCATTTGTTTAGAGAGGAAATTTCTGCCCCTCCCACTTCTCAAACCAACCTACATTCCGAAGATGACGGAATGTACAGTCTCCTCCATAATTATTGGCTCCCCCAGTGAAGGTGAGTAAAAATTCACCTTTAAATCTCAACACAAATAAAATGAGAAAAATGCAACCTTTAATTGATGTTAATTCATTCTGAGAAAAAGAAAAATTATTTCTCATTAAGACTTTTTTAAAACAAAATTGTATGTGCCCCAATTATTGGCACTCCTAGAAATTCTGAAGTACAAAATGTAACTGAAGGATTTTTTTTCTACTTATTTTTTTATTTACTTATTTATTTTACTTTTTTAAATATATAAGAGGAAATTTCCAGCAGTAATCTGCCCTCTTTTTTCACTGGGGCATGAATAGAAGGTGAAACAGAAGCCAAATTCCCTTATTTATTCATCAACATAAGAGAAATAAGAGAACACACAAACCAAATAAAAGAAAAGTTTGTTAACCTTCAAGCTGTTAGTCAGAGTCCAGTCATAATAATAGCTACCTGCCTGAATATGCAAATGTCTACAATAAGGGCAATATTTTAGAAGTAAAAATAAATTAGAACTGTTAGAAACTTGCCTGGGAGGGGACCAAACTTTATTTTGCTCCCACACACAGTGAGGAGGATGGTAAGAGAGGCAAAACATTTTTTAACAGGAATCACTGGTGGATAATTACAGAAAAAAGTAGCATCTTGGGGTCACTGAGTCTAGCATCAGATGCTCCCACTATCCAAACAGATTAGTTAGAAGGAATGGCAGAAAAATGCTTTCCTGTCATTGAACCACAAACATAAGAGCCTGGAGTTTGTTGAACACTACTAAGACTTGGACTGGAACTGTGCTCTGTGTTCATTTGAAACAAAAATTGAGTTTTTTGGCAATGAACATTCATGGTGGGTTTATCAAAAAAAAGTAGGAGGGTGTCTGACTATACTGAAAATAATCTGATGGCCTCATGTGATGCGCCTCATGGCGAAACCAGACAGGTTGGAGTTTGCAAGGTGAATAACATCCAAACAATACCTGAGGTGACCCCAACTCACTTGTTTAAAATGTTTTTTGGGTAATGTGCCCTGCAGGTTGTTTACAATTTATTTTATTTTTTTTGATGAAATAGGTACCCCTTTATGAGTTACATTTTGATCATGATGTAAGGTGTACACACTGCATAAAAGACGACCACATCCATCCATTATTTATACCCTTTCCTCCCCACTAGGGTTCGCGGAGGAGCAAAAGGATATTCCAGCTGACTCTGAGCAAGTGGCGGAAACACACCCTGGACAGCTCGCCAATTCATCGCAAGGCACACTCAACATTCATCATGCCTATCACTCACACGCTTATACTTAGGGGCAATTTATCATCCTAAATTAGCCTGGCATGCATGTCTTTCGGACAGTGAGAGGAATGTATTCGGAGAAAATCCACACGAACATGGGGAAAACATGCAAACTACACGCACGAAGGCTAAAGGCTATATTCGAACCCACAACCTTCTTTCTATGTGGCAAAGGTGTTACCCATTGCTTCATACAGCTGAGGCAAAAAGCTGTGACTTCATAATATACAACTCCTGAAAAGAAACTAGTTTACCGTGAATGTGCGTTTTACCCTCAGGGCTACGGTTATTTGCTCGTTTGGGACATTTTGATCTTAAAGGAGCATTAGCCTGCTTTCTCACAAGGAGTGACAGTGGAAGATATGAATCCTAATTCATTTATTCTGTGACATTGACATTCTAGTAAATAGTGAATACGCTGAACAGTGCCTGCATAGACATGAGCCATGCAATTCAGTTTGTTTCCTAAAAAATAATTTCCGGCGCCCATCACTAAATCTAATCAAGTTCACCAGTTATGATATAACCAGGACAGTAGACAGTGAACTTGGTTGGCATTAGATAACATTGGGTGAAGTAGGAAGTGGGGCACAATGGTCAGTATAACTCCGCAACTATATCTGTAAGTACAGTGCTAAAAATGAGATTTTTGCCCTAAAATTAATTTTCCCTTCTTCATGTTTTTGTTGAATGCTTCCTAACTCTAAATGCTGAATGATAACTTGTGGATGTATTGAGTTGTTGCCTGTGCTGGTGGTAATATGTTGAAGTAATTGAATGATTGTGTAAGGTGTAAATGAATGAGTCCCTGCATGGTTTGTGCAGTGTACTCGAGGAGAAGTCGGACAGGGTATCTATCTTATCACCTTCAGTCTCTCAGAGAACAACTTCCTGTTCCAAAGGTGGTATTGTTTTTGCGATTGACCTTGGTGGTATTTGCTGATACTCTCTGTCTCTCAAAGATATGAAGTCTACTGAAGACAGGTTACGGTGTGTCCTGAATTTGAGTTATTCCCCTGAGTTTTTTATATCAATAAATACAGTATATTTCCAAGACCTGGTGCACATATTTTCAGTGGTTTTCCACGATTTGGGGTAAAAACATAACTAGATAATGGGAGTCACATTACACCCCATGGTGTTCCGCCTCTCCAGATCCACTGTCCCATATCTCCCCAAGCTGTTCCATCTCTACCCATTTTCATGCAGAATTAAAAATAACCTGCAGGGCAAAAATCTGTCGTAATTTTACCAAAAAACGTTTTTTTTATGTCTGGAATCAATCATTCTTTAAATTATCTGGTTTGGATGAGTGAGAATATGCAGCACCCGGTGATACGAAGATCTGTACTGATTCTACAGAAAAAAAGGTCCGCGTTATTTTCTGTGTCCCCTATCATTCATCAACGATGGCCTATGAGCATCACTCACGTGCTTTTGTCAAACGGCCGAGATACCTTCCCGAGATAAGTAACCTAGGATGAGCATTATGGTAGTGAATGGTAGCCTTCATCAAAATCCTTAGGCTACACTTTCCAGCCTTGGAATCGCTGCAGCGCTCCTTCATGCCTTCAAGGGTGATCCCACGAGAACGCAATGCTCCAGCTTCATTACTGCCTAACCACAGTGGATAGCGGAGAGGATCCTGCTCATTTTTATGAAATATTATGAAGAAAATCCAGCAATGACAATGGGACTTCAAATCTCCCAGCTTGCAGTCACAAGACCTACCATTATTACTTCTTGTATTTACTTTTCTTGATTTAGCTATGAGGAAATATTTCATTGCCAAGAATCTCTGACAGATGAACGCAGCTGCGCAATACACCCTATTTAAATCCAGAGAGAATTGAAAAGAAGTATAAGTAAGTTCTGGTGCAAGTTTTAACAAGAGGAAAGCAGCAGGATGCTCCATTCCGATACAAACGGGTTAAGCTTTGCTGCACAAATTCACCTAGCTTATATTGAGCTTGGAATTAGTATAGAAAAGCCTGTCCTGCAGGATTTTTATGAGTGAATTAAGAGAAAGAAAAAAAAAAGACCATTTCCATAAACTTACTGAAAGTGATACACGCAGGATATCTTGCACAGCTGATCTGAAATATGCAGGGTACTAAGGGTAAGAGAGAGGTCTGGAACGCTTAGGAAACACCAGGAGACAAGCATCAGGTTTGCATTATTTCCATTAGAAGCCGCGAGTTGAAGCACTGAATTGTAAGATATTTTTTGGGATTTCTGTCTGATTCTTAACTTCAGATTTTATTTTCAAACCCAAAATCTAGATGTTGAATGGGGTGAAAAATAAGGTTTGTAAGGTCTTTTTATATAACAGGCATGGGTTATTGTCTAACCGATATTGCGTAGGTCTTGCCCAAGCAGACATGACCGACTAGAAATTATTTTCCACTGAATGCAGCTGGGTTTTCTTCATAACTCCAAGATGGTATTTCACCTTTCCTTTTACCAATGAGGCTCATCAACATCTTCCTGATGTTGATGTAAATAAATAATCATTTCCAAAGTCAAGACTTCATTTCTTATTCACGAGGGAACACTCGTGCCTCATAGCTAGAAGATTGTGGCTTAGACTCTGGCCTGTTCATTTTCTGTTTTCCCTCAGGAATTAGCATGTTCCTCTGTTGTTTGCATTGATTTTCTTTAGTTACTCTTGTTTCCGCACACAGTCCAATGACATGCATCTCAGGCTAAACAGAGATTCTAAATTGCACATGGGTGTGAGTTTGCTATCCTTACAAAGGGTTCACAAGCTGTTCAGGCCGTGTGCCTCTCAGGCATTGTATGCTGGGATTTTGATCAGGAATAAACAGGTAGGATAATGGGCTGATATCTTTTTTTTTGTTTGTTCATAATGTAATATGTGGCAGCAAAGCAAACTTAACTAATGCTGTGTTTTATTTCAGTTACTTTTACTGTCCGTTGTATGGTTTATTGCACAGTGATCCATCAATCCAACTATTTTCCACAGTGTATCCAGAACCAGGTAGCTGGGGTAACAGATTCAGTAAAGTGGCTCAGGCTTCCTTCTCCCCAGTTACCCCCTCTCTGGGCAGCCAGGAGATATAATGCCCTCAGTATGTCCTGGGACTGCCCCAGTCTCTTCTCCCAAGTGGACATGCCTGGAAAACCCCTAAAGGGAGGCTTACAGGAGGCATCCTACCCAGATTTCCAAATCACCTCAGCTGGTCCTCACAATGCGGTGACACAGATGCCCTGGATGTCTGAGCTCCCCACCTCATCCCTAAGGATGAATCCTGACATCCTGCAGAGAAAAAAACTTATTCAACCATTTATATTTGTGATCTTGACCTTTCAGTCACCAAAGCTTATGACCATAGGTGAGGGCTGGAATGTACAATGACAGGTAAATCGAGAGCTTTGCTTTTTAACTCAGCTCCCTCATCACTACAACAGACCAGTACATCAACTGCATCAACTGCATCACTGCGGACTCTGCACTAATCCACTACTCGGTCTCCCACTCCATCCTACCCTCACATGTAAAGAAGACCCTGAGATCCCTGAACTCCTCCATTCCAGGCAGTAACTCAGCCCCCCTTTGAGGGCATAACAAACCTTTTTCCGGCAAACAATCAGAGCGGCAGACTTGAAGGAGCTGATTGTCGTCCCAACCCCAGCACAGTGCATGCTGGAGCTCACAGCCCAATGAAGCCACCAGGACCACATCGTCAGCAAAAATCAGAGTTAGACACTGAGGTCACCAACCCAGACATGCGGCTGCATCTTGATATTTTGTCCATGGAAATTGCAAATAAAGTAGGTGACAATGCGCGTCTCTGACAGAGTCCAACATCAACTGGAAAATAGTCCAACTTAGTGCAGAGAATGTGAACACAACTCCAGCTTTGGTTGGGTAGGGACCAAGTAGTTCATACCAACGCTGCCAGAACCCCATATTCCCTCAGCAACCCCGACAGGATACCCCACACAGGATACTTCATGGTATGCCCAAACAAGCACTCTCCAAGTCTGCAAAACATGTAGACTGGATGGGAAAACTACCACAAGTCCTCCCATATCTGCGCTAAAATGAAACGCTTGTCCACAGTTCCACAGTCAGGACGGAGCCCACACTGCTGCTCCTGGATCCAGGTTCCACGATCGGATGGAGTCTCCTTTCGAGCACCCGTACCATCCCCCTGTAGTGGGAGCCCTCCCCTCAATCCTCCAGTGCTGTGATGTTCTCCTAAGATATACTGCTTTTCTTTAATATTTACTCTTCTGAATTAACATGCCCATGTGTAAAAGAATGGGTCGTGGAATATGTATGGAGAGGTCTGTAGTATTTGGAAAGTAACAGAATCCCATAATTTAACCCTATAATGCCCAGACACAGACATCATTATAGGAAAAATATGACACACTGATATTTTTGAAGCGTTGAAGGGTAGTATTCAGATCCACTGTTATTTTTTTGCTAAAGTGACCTTGACAGGTGAACAGAACTTATAATTCCAGAAGTGTCATATCTGCTACAGCCAAAATCAGCACCCCTCCTGAACTCAACACTCAAAATTTCTAATTATTTATATGGTCTCTACTACCTATAGCTATCCCTTAACATGTATAAGAATAAGTTTTGATGTAATATTGACCTTGGAATGCCGAACTTCAATGCCAAGGAAATTCATGAATTCCCATTCACATGGGAGCTACTACCTTGAAGTGAGTGACTAGAGGAGAGACATTCCTGTAATCTCATTTCTTCCTTCCAGGTGGCAGCACTGTGTATCAGATATATGATATGATACAGTGAGCAGTCATGGTTGTGTTGCATCTTACCAGGTGGACATGGTCCTTCAAATTTGGTGTATCATATATGATACAGGTGGCATTATAGGGTTAAAACTTGCTCTTCCTATATAATTTACTCAAAATGGCTGTAAATATCCTTAAATTACATTATACAACATGTTTTTTAACTGTATATTTACAAACATATGGAAAGTGTATCGTGTAGCATTCATCGCACTTTAAAATGACTTCATTGTCAAAGTATTTAAAGATCTGCCTGTACTATATTGTGGCCCCTGAGTCAGCAAAGATTGTGAATCTTTGGCCAATTCCCAGCAATGGTGTGTTGGTGTTGGAGGCCCAGCACTCCCGTTGTTTTGGTAACTTATGAGGTTGCTTTTCCCCGCAGCTGAAAGATAAAGACAGTGTGGCCAGATGGTGAGAGAGATAACGAGACTCTAGTGAGGCGAGATCAGCACAGGCTTTGGACCTGAACCCCACAGTCTCTGGAATCAAGCTGGCGATCCGTCTGCAGTCTGAACTCCCCACGCACACACCGCACACACTCTTTCTCGTGAAGTGGGTATCCCAGCCTGCACTGTGGAGGGGGGATGCACACTGCTTGGTTATCACTATCTGGGTCATATACAGTATATATGTGTAAGACTGTGTGAGGGTGCCACAAAAGCTCTTTCGTGAATTCATATTACAGTAAAATCATCAGCATTACCAAAGCAGAGCTAATGAAAATTTTTGGGCAGTCCAGGAACTCGTACCATAAGCACCCTTTACATATTATATCAACCCATTTATCATCTTTGTCTGCAAGTCTACCGAACTGGGTGGCAATGCTGTACATGCCAGCCAATCAAAAGTCGATTTCTAATTCTTATTTCCTAATTGATACGCTCAAATGCGCGGTGGTGGTTAGGCATTCATCAGTAAAGTCTTCCCCGAGATCCAGCCTCACCTGTACGTCTCCTGTCTGACCTGTACCGCGAGTCTCCTGCGGTCTTGTCTGCTCCCGCTGGAGTGAAGCAGCGCATGGTGATTTCCTCCAGGAGCAGCACTGCTGCGCGTCGGACGCACTCGGATGCTGATAAGGTGAGGTAATCGCCTCCCCTCGTCACTGCCAGGTGCAGCGGACTGTGGATGATGGACGCAGGCGAGATAGAGATGGTGCCGAGTGGAAGCAAGGTGAGAGGAGAGGAACTCCTCGGATCTGTTTGTGTGCCCCTGTCTCTTACAACAAGTGAGCGGTCTCTGGCACTCCAGCAGCACAACTCAAATTCAAGTCCTGTACACACAGATACTGCTCTCGGTTCACTCTCTGACAGGGATTAACAGTCATACCCCCTAACACACAAGAGCACTCATCCTCACCAATTCCACAGACAGTCTAACCAGCCCAAGTCACATTCAACCTAAATGACTCTTCAAAGTTTAAAAGAAAAGGAACACACGCCATGATGAAGTATCTATGTATCAGACCACAAGGTTCAGGAGGAATAATGCATGCGTGCGTGTGTGTGTGTGTGTGTCTGTGAGTGTGAGAAGGAAGGCTGAAAGACAAAAAGGCTCTTTTTCCCGAGATTTCATGGACAACGCTAACCCCATCCCGGCTCGCAATGTCCGCTCTCTTAATGAATTGGTTTTACACTGTTTGCTAGCAAATTACCCAAGCCCTCCCCTCCTAATTTTCCAATTTGCTGTGTCATTTACACGTAATTTAGGCTCGCACAGGGCTGTATTACTCCCACAAATAGCATGATATACTTGATGGAAATGCTGCTTTACAGAGAGGTGGGGGCACCTAAAGCAAGCATCAGTTGTGAGTCTTAGAGGAGACTCAGGGGCAAGCTAGCAGAAGTACAGGAGAGCAGAGGACCTCATTATCTCTCACAGTCAGTCCTGGGCTCTGCTATAATATCACACCATTTGTTTGCTTCTCTCCTTCTGCGTAGTGAAAGACGGGAGAGCATTTGTGAAATTAATTCATGCATGCTTTAATCCGGGCACATTCTTGACGGCACTGTGTTTCTCGTTCTTGCAATAGCAGAGAGAGGTGCATTTATGAAAATCTGAGGCATGTTCTGAAAAATGAATTTATGCTTGAATTTCTTGAATGACACCCTATGCTGGTTCGGAGGCACCACAGGTGCTTCTCTGCATAGCAATGAGAGCTCTGAATTCTGAGTTTTGGTCTTAATTTCACACTTTTTAAAGTCATTTATTTATTTTTTTAGCTTTTCCACAATGGTGGATTCTGCTCTGTTGGCGGATGCTGCTTTTATACCTTGACGTCCTTGAGCAAGATTAAGTCAGCTGTAAACCTGCAGTAAGGAAAAAAATTAGGGTGTCTGCAGAATAAATTTTTAGAAAGGATGACTCCTTAACATGCCACTGCATGGAGTGTAGCTCAAACCAGTGCGATTCAGACGCTTGCAACAACGGCCATCCCTAAGGAACAAGAGAACCCCACACATTGCCTAGGGTTGATGAACATTCAATTCAATTCAATTATAGGCCCTACAGTACTTTTCACGACTCAGATTTACTCAAAGCCCATCACTGCGGACAGGGCCTTAACCCCACCGGGGAGAAGCTAATGGCCCCAATGGCTAGGAAAAACTCCCCCGGGCCGAACCCATTCCGAAAAAGGGGGAACCCAACTGCCAGGGGTTAACCCTGGAGAAAGGTTAAGAGCAGGGGAAGGCGAAAGAATGGCAAAGGTAGAGGAGAAATGCGGATGGCGAAATGGTGGCCAGCAGACAGAAAATGTGTGTAACATTGCATGACATGAATGCATGATGCCTTAACATAGCTGACAAAGCCAAAACATGCAAAATGAGTTGCAAATGCATACAAAGGCAGTTGTGGTTTTGGCTAAAATGAAAGGGACTGGGAGCTTAAATAGCCCAGAGTAAGTCGAGGGTGAAATGGAGCAGGGTGGCATTGATTATCCAGGATGAGTCTAGGTCTAGATGTGACGGGTGGGGGCCAAAAGTCCTGGGCAAGGTGGGGTTTAATCTTGACTCTCCAGTAATGTAGAGTGCAGCAATCTATCAATCTGCAGGTGAGATGCTGACAGAGAATCAAGTGTAATCTCTTTGTTGATGCATGGAAAGTATTTTTTGTAATCCATGGGTGGAATCATGCGGTCGAAGTGTTAAAATATGGGGCTCAGGTAACCTGACGTCATCTTCTTCACTGGCTAGGCAGCTTCTGGCTTGGCAGCAGATGTTCCACCTGTCCTGAGTGGGTCATCTGGGTATGCGCATGGCAGATAGGCATCCCATCAAAATGCCATTACGCCCAGGCTAGCGAGCGCATGCCCGCGTGCCCAGAGCCGCTGAGAGGAGAGGAGCCAAGACGGGAGCTGCCCCACTGCCCACCATAATCCTAACACTTCCTTCTCCCTCTGAGGGCAGTGCCTGTTTATTGCACCACATGCTTCCCATGACGCCTCGCTGAACACAGGCAGCAGAACGGGCGCAAAGGCTCCGTTCACACCTCGACTCGGTGCGCTCAGATGACTGAGCGAGAGCTGGTGGCAGACCGAGGGACTCGGAATAAATCGATTAGAACCATTTTGACGGATGGGGTTTTTAGGGGAACAGAACGCACCAGAGAATTAATTTGGCAGTCTGGGAAAAAAAAGACTGAGCCAGCCTCATTCATCCCAAACTCAAATTTGGTAATCTGCGGGACCCAGGGACTTAATTAGGGCGTTTTTCTGCTGGTTCCTGGGGTAATGATGCGTGAGGGGGGGCTGCAGAGGGGGGACATATCAAATGCAAAAGTTAGTGATGAAAGAGGCAGACAGAGGAGTATGACAGGGAGAGAAAAAGTGAGACTGAGGGAGAGAAGGAGTTAAGGAACTGTGACACATAGGGGAACGGCTGAGGAAAGGGGAGTGTATCTGTTGTACCAAAGAGAGCGCGAGTTAACATGGGATGAGACACTGCGTTTCATGAGTGAGTCATACTGCTCTAATACAAGCAGCATATACCCTCTTAACAAAACAGTCAAATTTTACACAAAGTGATGTCAAAAATCTTCTGGAAACAGCTCCACATATGGATGCTGGTCACACAAGGTGATCTGCTAAATGGATCATAACCTAAAAAGAGAAGTCTACCGTCTAACTTGACTAACTAGATCATTCTCTGGTCTCCACTCAAAACAAATCAACCTCACCATTGTATTTGAGAGTACAATTATTGTTATTATTATTATTATTATTGTAGTTGCTGCTGCTGCACTCAGCTCTGTGCTCTGCACACGTTCTGTATGAGGTAAGACCTGCTTAGGACATGCGGCAGATGCATCACGATTCTCCAGAGATAGTCTGAGATTATATCCATAATGGCACTCATATAACCCCCTCTTGGTTGGATATACAGCCAGTTTTCCACTGCCTGCGCAGAGATTACCCCCACCCCTCCAACCCCCCCCAACCCCAGCCCATTTCCCTGCCAGGAGAGTGGGACTGATGAGGGTGTCATGCGCTCTGGGATAGGGGGGTCCATTACTGGACAGGCTTCAACCCTTTCCCACTGAATGATTCTGTATATTCCTTCTTTACCTCGCAATGCCCCCCCCCCCACCCCCACCCCCACCCCCACCCTCCCCCTCCCCTGCCAAATGCGTGCTTAATGAAAATGAGATTGTGTGTTATAAATGATAATCTCCCCCACTGGCAACTACCCTCCTTCCCAAAAGAGAAACCTGCTTCCAAACAGGTGCACAGCTCCAAATTTACTAACAGGGGAAGTTGATCGGCACGCACCACCGACTGCGGCATCTGTCGGGCTGAGGCAGGGGGTTATGTTCCTGAGGAGGGTGTGTTTGCTCCTGGTGGGTGGAGAACGATGAACAGGGAACACTGATAGATGCGCCGTGTTAAAGGTTGGGTGCTGCCCCCATCGGTGGGGTCACTGCGAGGAGTCGGGGACTGTCTCTGGTGTGCAGCCACAGATCAGGTGACATCTCTCTCCGAGCGCCTAATGAGCGTATCTGACTTAACCAGCAGGCTAATTGGAACTATTTTAGCTCTGTTGAGCTCTGAAGGTCAAGGAATGAGTCAGGCGTACAACAGTGAGGCTACAAGCCAGACAAGTCCAGCCAGGTACAATTGACCACAGGATTCTGTCCTACAAGGGGAACGGAACACACATACCTCACATACTGAGACAGAACAACAACACCACACTCGACCAGACGTAATAAACGGAACAAGGAGGCAGGTGAATGTGTAGTTTACAAGGCAGAAGTCAATGACACCCTCACTAAGGTATTGCATGCGCTTACCAGTTGGGAGAACGTCAGAAAAAAGGGTTTTCCTTCCTTTGTTACCAATTGAACAGTTTTGAGAGGTGTCAGTATGGGAATGAGGTACCACATTTTATCAATAGCATGACTACATCAAGCAGAGTCAAAAAATAAACTTTTACTTTAATGCCACAAAATTCTCACTGCTGTCACTCAAGAGAAAAAAATAGCTCTCAGTGAAGACGGAGGCAACAGTAAAGAGTTGAAACAAACAACAAAGCACAATACCATACAGAGTTTTACCTATCCTTCACTGCTCAGGACAGAGCTCTCTTGGCAGAGAAACCTCACAGAATACATTTTCCCCCGGGGCAAAATGAGTGCGGGATCCGGAATACACGGATCTCCCGTCCCCATGCAGGAGCAGCTCATGCCAACTGCTGTGCTGCAGCTCGGGGCCATGGACAGGAAACACCCTCGCCCAGGCCGTGCATCACGGAATAGCCTTATTATTATTATTATTATTATTATTACGGAACAGCCTAACTGCGCCCTATAGACTCCAAACCAGGTCATTCTCTGCCACAGATTTACATCTCGTGTCAGCCGTGCGTGTTTAATGTGGCAAAAGCCCCCGTCAAATCTAGACAAGGCAGAGAATCTTGCATTCACCAGATAGCTTAAGACTTGTGCACGCCATGTGTGGGGGGGTTGGGGGGTGGATTGTCAGATGGAAACATGCAAACCGTTTCTAAAGTGTGTTCGCTCAAGAGCACGGAATCGGTTAAAATTCTCCCATCACTAATCACAGGAGCAGAAGGCTCTCTGGCTGGCAGTAACAGCGGAGGGGGAGAATTAGGGGGAGGGGGCAGGGTGGGAGCTGAAGCAGCTGTCAGAGTCGAGGGAGGCCTTTCACACAGGAGCGAAGCACGGGCAAGTTCTCAGCAATGTGCTGCACGAAGAGGTCTCACACTGCCCCCTAGTGGAAACATGCATTAAGTCAAGGGGCGAACAAACTAAGCGCGCTGAAATATTTTCAGTTAAGGCTGATAGCAGAGGTCGAGCAATAACTGATGATCCAACTCAACTGAACAGCATTCCTAATAGCATAAATTAACAATAACACATAGCAAAGCAAGATAGAAGTTCACTCCAGGTCAGACCTTTATTCATACGCACTCTTAAGACGTAGCAGCCAGATGTATGTGGGAATACAAGGACCTCTTAGTGGTATGATTTACAGTGTAGCTTAGGGGTGTCCAGAACTGTCACCAGAGATTTATGGATGGGGGAGCTGAGCCTTTACTGGTGGGGTCTGCAGCTATGATTAAAACTAGAAACATTGTGGGGGAAGCTAAAGTGCATTTCAGAAGGGCTAGAGCCCCATTAAAATAGGCCAAGCAACATCCCCAGGGGTGTCCAATCGAATCTGCAAATGGCCGGTGTGGGTGCAGGTTTTTCATTTCAGAAAAATACAAGAACATTTGAATGGGTGTTCAACAGAGCCCTTAATATGTAGAATCAGGTTTATCAGGGTTAGGCTATACCAAAGACCAGCAAACACGCTGGCCTATGTAAACTGCCAATGCCTCAGAATTCATTACATTTGGATAATTGAGGTAGGACCTGCCATTTCTGCCTGTGTTTCTTAAACTACAAAACTCATCCCCAATTTGAGTGGCTCAACAACTCAAGGTACACCAAGGATTACACAACCAGACCTTAAGAGCAGGAAACATTGCTTCCATTCATTACAAACTGGCATGGCTCATGGTAGATACATAAACCCAAGCATCTCTCTCCAGGTAGTCTGATGCTTTCAATTTCAGTTGGCTTCTCGAAACATTGGGGCTAAATGAAATGTTTGAGACCTCCAGATATTTTGTATGTCAAGCATTCTGCATTTTTTTGCCTTATTTCAAATAGAAAGGTTAACCCTGTTACAGCAGCTTTTGAAAAGACCGTTTTGAGATTTTCATCAGCAGTTTTGTTTTCGTTTGAAGCAGTTCAGGCAGTGGAAGGCAGGAGGTCAGCTAAGGACTGAGAGGCTAAGCTTCTGCATCAGGGAACAGATTACTTTCCAAAGGGGCCTGGGAAATGTTTTTGGCTGAGAAGAGACTACAGACAGGTGCAAGGAGCCCTTTCCCCACGTAATCAGTTTCTTTGTTTTCAGATAAAGAAGTCAGTTCAACAAAAGAAGCCATTGGTCAGGGTGTGAAGACCAATAATGCTGAATTTAATGGCCCTTTTAATGTCCTCCATCCATTTGAATCCAAAACAACCAGATGACCCATTTCCTTATGCTATCTTAATATTTTGCTTTAAAACTTGTAATGCTTGCACTGGAATTCGATACAGGATTGTTGAGACTCCAAAGTTACTCAGCTGAGCACCCTCTGTTCATATATATAGTTTAGGCCTATACTTTTCAGCTCATTATCTCACCCATTATTTTAGTTGATTCTGAGTACATCGGGGAGCAGCCAGACACTAGCAGCCCCTGTGACGAGACCAACGGAAAACTCATTTGCCCTCACAAGGGCTATAGGTTGATACAATTAATCCAGATAGCATGCTGCCATCACCACCCCCCCATTCAAGAGCAGCGCAGGCATAATTGAATTCCAGGTGAAAGCGTCGACGTCCACCTTGGGAGGCAAACCGACCGATTTGCCGAGCAGGAGACCCTGAACACCCACATACGCCGCTCATTAAGTTGTCCGCTCGTTATCGCGCTACGAGGAACATGAACGGACTGACAGCCAGTATTAGTACATGTTCATTTTACGCCACAAAAGCACAGACGACGGGATTCCGTGGAGAGCCGAGAGCGTTTCGTGTGATAGAGAGCGAGATGATGTGCCACAGCATGGTATACTCAAGCACGAACGATTCGGGGAAGACTTAAACTCAACCAAATGTCAACTTAAGGAAGCAATTTGCCCGAATTAAAGGGCATCTAAAGTCTATTCTGAGACGAGATGTTGAACGTCCAATGTTTACAAACAAATCACTCGCTTCTGTTGACATCTTGCATTGTCACATTACCAATTTCATTAATATAAACCAATGTTTTGTATACACGCGTAGATAATCCTTCTATTTCGGTTCGTTTGCGTAGGGGTGGCTCTCTGATTGGCCGATAAACAAAGACAATGGGAATCGACTTCAGATGCCCTTAAATACTTAATTAGGTCGTACAAGTGACAGAGCTTCTCATCTTCAATCCTTTTCAAAATATACCCATTTCTATTCTCAGACACTACATTCACGCGGTTTTCTGGTACAGGTCAGAAATATTGCCCAAAGACGTGGAAACTCTGAACCATGGATGCGTTTCATTGGATGAAAACACATTCCATTCCTCCTCTCCGCAGGTGTTCTTAAATAGGAGATGAGTGGAGGGAGAGGATACTTTCTTTTTTGAGTATCGGGGCGCATTCGGTTTCTCGCTCTCTCTCTCTCTCTCTCTGCTAATAAAATGTACGAGTGACGGGTAGATTTGCTTTACTCACCAGCCCAAGAAAAAATGAATCTATTGAGGGGCCAGTACAATTTGAACATTCACAAGCCATTTGGCAACATCTTAATTCATCGTTGGACCAAAAACTTCCGTAAGCCATGGCGAATCATTACTCAAATGACCATGGCTGGCTCTGTCGCGTGGTCACAAAATCACGCGTGGAGAACCAAAAGATTTGATTACACTGGAAACACAGCTGTGTTAATTGTGGACAGTGCTAAGCGTTCCTCCAAGTAATAGAGAGGCTACCTTCATGAGCAGCCCAGTTGTAATGGCCCCCAGTTTGTCTAAGCCCAGGGGGACAGATGTGAGGGTAGAGACGGAGTGTATACACAGGACACTTTGAGGTGAAAAAAAAAAAACTGCAAGCATTACCCGCACTATGCACGTAACCACAGTAGCGAGCAGAAAGTTAAAATTATTTTCCGCATACGTATGGGCCGTTCAGCCTCGCATTTATGACTCACGACACCCACTGGAGGCCAGCAAATTTCACCGTCAAGTTTAGTCCTCATTTTATTAGTAAAACACGACATGCAACCAAGCCTTCACAAAAGAAAAGGTCCTAGAGCATTTTAAGTACGCATATCTGGTTTGGGACAGAATCTCCGTAAATGCAACAGCTGGTTGAAGGTTTGACTAGAAAACGTGGAATATCCGAAGGTAAATTAATAATTTACAGTTAAATATTGCATGAGCTCTTGCAGCTACATTTCTGAGCATGATCTACCTGCAAAAGCAGGCACATGGAAAAAGCCATTTGAAACCTATGTATATGAACGCAGCTTGTGGTTTGAAAATGATGTTCGAGGAAGGTCAATGCACGTCAAAGCCTGGCGAGCAGTTTCAAGCACCATTGTAATTTCAATGGAAAATGCAAAAGGAGATTCAAGATACCGAGTCAAAGTATTTTTTTATAACAACTGAATGTGATGCATAAAAATGAGCGCACGTATGTGTTTCATATGGTTCTGTATTAAAATTATGAAATTGGCAAAATAAAATCAAAGCAATAAATGCAAAAAATTAAACCACACAACCATAAAAATAGGCACAAATGAGCAGGCAGCTCATAACTATTAGAAGTGAAACATCAGGTTGAGGGCTTGCCTGCTCTCCAACTCAGGATACAGATTGTTGGGTTTAATGGTGCACATTCAAGAAATCACTTTTTTCTTACTAAAAACATGAATATAAAACAAAACAGAAAAAGACTACATAAGAATAAAATCCATAAGTTGAACTGCTTATGACATCTGTTAATGGACAGGATCATACATAATATAAGAAATGAACACCTGAACAGCAGAGAAAAATCATGGTTAAAACTATGCACAGTAAAACGTCCGAGTGTTAGGATAGGGACACAGTT
Source organism: Gymnothorax reevesii (assembly GCA_029721435.1). Taxonomy (NCBI): domain Eukaryota; kingdom Metazoa; phylum Chordata; class Actinopteri; order Anguilliformes; family Muraenidae; genus Gymnothorax; species Gymnothorax reevesii. Next base: position 79,760,889 of record CM056577.1, read on the forward strand.
TTTTTTTTTTTTTTTTACATTATGCCAATTAGCAGAGTTACGTTTGCTTGTTCTGCCGTATGAAAGTCCTAAACTGCTTACTCAGTATGAATACATGTACCTCATGGATACAACTCAAAGTCAAAAGTCCAATTCAATGTGCTGAAGAACAAGGCCAAAACAATGCAATTGTGTCACCATCACAAAAATTGTGAATTTAACTGTAGGATAAAAGTTTTGTACAAAGCTGGTAGTGGTCTGAGCAGTCCTCACTCGGGCTATCCACAGAGTGACGCGAGTCGGCTCTGAGAGAGAGAAACAAACTGGTATTAGTATCAACAGCCATGATACATGCATGTGAATGAGAGTAATTACAGTGAAATTGGCCACTCAGTCCCATTGCGTGATGCAGCACAACAGAACAGTTAAAAATGAGCAAAATAACCCTTTCCCTGTCAAGTTTTCCAGATATACTTTTTTCTCCTAGTTGTAAACAAGTGAGCAGTACTCCTCTGGGTAAATATTAACCCAGGCATAAGTATAAAAATTTGAGATCAAGGATGGTTAAACTAAAAATGTAGGTCACTTTCCTAACCTGTCTGATACCCTGGTATCATTATGTCCTGTTCATTACTATGGGATAAAATCCAAAAGGAGGAGATTTAGCATTTGAGGATATTGAGCCAGTTATCAATGAGTACAAACAGGGTGTGAAATAAGAGCCCGCCACCCGCCATATACAGGCAAACTGCTGACTGTGGCAGATAAAATCCTCAGGTCCTCAGCCACTTAGGCTGAAAAAATAAATACAGGGAAAATGTACCCAATAAAAACATTTCTATGATTGGACAGATCTACAGTTTGGAATTTTACAACTGCCAGGATATCTGTTGGAAACTGGAACCTAAATTAATTGTTATTGGTCATAGATATTGAGTGGTTCAGACTGACAGTCAACAGCTCACTATCGCTAACCAATTAAAGCCAATAAAATGTTAATACACTCCCGACAGAATCACATTCTTTACTCCAGTTTGAAGCCGGCTCCCGACAGACGGAGCAAAACATTACCCGTTCGCTCCACTCAAGTTTAGCGAGGTCACTCGACTGGAGTTTGTACCGTTAGCTAGCCTAACAATGTGTTCCGCCATTGCCCAGGAATTGTCAAACCAGAAAAAACAAGATAACGTACCAGGAGATAATGATAACAAGAAATTGAGATAATTAGCCACTCAATAAGTTAAATAAAAAACGAGAACACCGCAAGCGACTGCTCTACAAAGAGAAAGCGTGCACTAGTAACAGTGGGCGTGTATGAGCATTCTTTTGTATTACAACACATTAGTTAGAGCCAAAGAAAGAAAATGATTAATTTGACTTAACACCACCACAATCACAGGCACTCAAGCAAATTCAATGCAAAATGGGCGGAGAAAAAAATGTTTATCCTCTCGATCTTTCATTCAAATTGTTTAAGATTATCTATAAAACTAATAATACAATTGAACGGGGGGGGCTAATTACGATCACACATCATGTGTACTGCAATAACTCATCTGAAAGTATCCAAGATGGATATTCTTGCATTTTATGCATAGATTTCCAAAGTGGAGGTAAATATCCTGAGTGGTAGCCATTTTCATTTACCTGCCGCAGTGGCAGGTGGAGGGAAAAGTTAATTTCAGACCTTGATTACATGCTACGTTTTCATGCACTACTGGACAAAAGCATTAGGGCGGCAGATTTCCAGAGCCGATAGTCTTGATGGAGTCCACACATCTATCACAGCTTGGCAACTGAGCAACATAACATTTCATCATGAAAGAATGCCCAGACATGCAGGGATAGTGAGCGCCGTCAGCATCACTACAGAAACCAAAAGCCTCCTCCATTTTCTCCTCTTACTGAAAGTAGAGCTGCGGGGGCGGGGGGGGGTTAGTAAAAGCAGCCTTTAGAGGAGGAATACAGGGAGGACAGGAATTCAGACACCTCTGGCAGTGCTGTTTGACGGATCATACCTGAAGCTGTTTGATGCTCTGCATTGTGGTCTCGTCCAGCTGGTTCAGGTCTACTGAGTCCATCTCACTGGCCAGCAGCTGAAGACACTGAAATCACACAGACTTCCGAGTCAGCAGAGAGAAGACAGATGCACAGAGTCTGCATAAACCAATCAGAGCCCCCACCCACCCCACTCACCTCTCCATTCCCTGCAGGGATGTTCAGGATGATGTCATTGGTGCCCCCGGCGATGGGAGAGCCGTTGACAGAGATGCTGAAGACCCTCTCTTTGTGCCTGGGCACCCTCACTGCGGGTGTTTTCGGTAGCCTGGCAGAGAGGAAAAGGTCACAATATCCCACCTAGCATGCCTCACCGCAACAACCAGCTAATTAATCAAATAGTAACAGGGACATCACTGGCCAATCAAAACCTGCCCTAAAGTCACTCACCTGGAGTCAAAGCGTGGGGTGATCAGAGGAGTAGGACCAATGACAGAGGAGTCCAGATTACGAGCAGGAGTAATGAGGGGCTTCCTGTTAGATCTGTGCAAAGGGAGTGAAGAGTAAGGAAGGAGCAGAATATATCTATATAATTAAAAAGAGCAGACCAATGGTCCACTATGTGACCTCACACAGCTGGGGCAGACCTTCAGACTTTTACTGCAGACCTCAACCAGTCCACCAAAACCCTAGTCCTCAAACATCCATGCTAAACAATGCTATGGCAAAGTCATCAGTACACCATTCAGCAACATGGCAGATTATTTGGAAGAACAGGCCCATACTTCCTGACTGAAGTATTCTGCTTAGTGGTTGAGACAGCTTTAGCCCTTTTGGTTGTGGATGGCGCCTTCTTTGTCCGTTTACCCTGTGATAAAGGGGGGAAAAAAAAACATCCTCAGACAGTCTGTCAGATGCGGACTGACACAAGAACAAACTTGACAGCAGATAACAAATGGGCAAAATTCTATGATTCACATTCGCAAGTTGAATACCATGAGAGAGGAAATCCTATACCCCTCAGTAAACATTTCTTAAAGTGAAGTGTAAAATTTTTTTAAAATACAGAACAGTGGCGTGTGACATTCAAGTATCCAACATACAATAGTAAACGGTAGCTTTAGAAAGTGACCTTCAGTAATTCACCAACCATTATTTTTTTTGTAGGTCCACACAAGATTGCCCTTGAATTCAGTAGGGACTGCATATGATCAACTAAGTATGAAGAAAAAAATTCTCATAATAAATATATCACTGAATTAACTGCAGTGATAATACTTCAAGAGCTTCAGGCATGTTGTATTCCAACACTGATCACCGCATGATTCATTTCATGCAACCCAGTCCCATTAAAAGCCGAATTATGGGCATCAAACATCCCTAGTTCAATCAAACTTGAAGAGAAAGCATTATGGTCGGCAGCGCAAAAACTTGTTGCATTTCTTTTGTTGACAGGGACTGAAATGCTGCATGTCACGGCAACACTCAGCCCTGCCAGGACTGCCTCACTCACCCTTGTGGCGGTAGCTGGGTTCAGAGGGACGTTCTCCTCATCCTCAGAAGCTGCCACTGCTGCGGATTTCTTAGAGGCCGCTGCACAAGAGACAGACATGACTGTACCGTAGAAGGAATCCAGAAGGAGCACATGCAGAGGAAATGCCAGCGCCAATTCAAAACTCACCTTTCTTTGCGGACTTGGGTGGGATCGTGTGAACCTCTGCCATCACACTGTCCACCTGAGCTGCCACTTCCTCCTTCTGCAGAGCACAACAAAATGAAAAAAGAATGTCAAAGCAGAAAACCAACAGAGAGCACCAATCCAGACAATTCTCAAGTGTTGACTCCTTCGGTGACATTAGTCATACTTCAAGGCCCGTCAAAGTGTCAGGACTATGGGGCACTAGCTTTACATGTAACTGAACATGTAGACATGGTATTTGTGTTTGGATTCAAAATTTCAAATTTGATTGATTAAGCAAAATATTGGGGCCAGAAAAGATGAACGCAAAAAATAAAAAAATTACAAGATGAGAGACGCACCTTAGCATGTTCCTCTGGAGACTTGTCCTTCTCTTTCTCCTTCTCAGACTCTGGGGAATGGATGGACAGTCAATGAATTCAATGAACCATTGAATAACCTCATCTCATGTTTAAATAGGACATTTTCCGGTCAATTCCTGTCAATCTTTAAATACATTTTAATAAGCACCATCATGGCAATACAACCTTTAGCCATAGTATGCTCAGTGGTCACTTTATTAGGTAAACCTTTCGAACACAAAGACAGACTTCCCCATGACCACAGAAGAGCCAGAATTTCATGAAGTATGGATTCAATGAGGTAGTAGAAATATTAATTAATAATTGTTGACCAGATGGCATCGCGCAGTGGCCGCAAATTTTTCAGCAGCACATTCATTTTATAAATCTGACGTCCACCAAATCCCAAATGTGTGGCATTTTGGATTGACATCTGATGGCTGTGGAGGCCAGTGGAGTAAACTTCCCTCAGTCATATTTGTGGAACCAGCACAAGACGACTTTTGCTTTGAGATATGGTGGGTTATCCTGCTAGAGGCAGCCATGGCCAAATGCAGTGGCGATAGAGTGATGCACATGGTAAGCAAAAAATATTCGAGTAGGCTGTGGCATTTACATGCTCATTTGGTATTAACTGTCAGAAGAGTGACGAGAAAACGCTTTCCAACCCTTCACACCATCTCAACAGACAGCATAGGTCCATCGATTCACGTTTGCATCAAATTCTGACCAAATAATCTGCATGCCGCAGCAACAATTAAGATTCAGCAGACCAGACAACAATTTTACAATCTGCCACTGTCCAGGATTGGCGAGCACTTGCCCACTGCAGCCTCAGTTTCCTGTTCTTAGCAGACAAGAGTGGAACTCAGCAGGAACTTCACCTGCGACAGTCCAACCACTTCAAGGTTCAAATGTTGTGGATTATATTTCAATATTTCTCATCATATTCATCAGCAGATCAATTGCAATGTTGAATAACTATATTCAATAACCATAATCAATAACCATATTATGCAGGCAGCAGTAACACACACACGCACACATACAAGTAGTTTACATACGCATAGGGAGGGGATGAGCAGTGCAAATACACATAAAACACACACACGCATACCAACAGTTCACACAAAGACAGACACACACAAGCAATTCAATTCACACATGCATGAGCAGCTCACACACATAGGCAGCGCGCTTTTGTAGTTTTGATTAGTAAGCAGGCTTCTGTTTAGTTGATTCAAAAACATAATCAGATGATATATTTGCTTTCTGTAGATTATCATCAATATTTCTTCAGTAAAATCATTAGTTGTTCCTGAAAACAATCAATTGAATTATTTATGTGTCTATTAGTGTCTATCCAATTCATCTGGCTGCATTTTTCTTAAGTCTGTACTTTTCATCCCTTGGCTAGTAATTTTCCAGACCTTTGCAGTGATGCGCATGCGTATCTTTTCTTTGAATTCCTGAAGCTAATCGTTTTGGTTCGCCTGTCCAATTGCAGCATGAGAATGAGAATACGAAAAGACCATATTTGGAAGATATTTCCTGTGATTAGGGTATAAAACCTAGGTGTGAAAAGTAAGAAATCAGTTCTTCTTGCCAGGAGAGACTCGGCTTTATATTTATCAACATGCCACAATAAAGCCTAATTCTCTGAAGAATCTCTCTCTCTCCAATTGCTTGAGAATGGGGAACCTCATAATCTGAAAATATGTTTGAATGAAAACCACAACACAACTAGTAGTGCATTCAGAGGTGCTCCGCTGCAAACAGGGGTTGGGAAGGGCACTCGCCATGCAAAAATGGCGCATAAATTATAAATATGGCGCATTATAAAGCCACAAAGCGGGACAAGAATGCGCCATGTCTCGATTTAGTCCAATTAATTCTTAATTTCCTGTTATACAACTTCACTGATCGCAGGTGAACGAGTACGTTCTGATGCTCGATCAATTCTAATCCCTAACCCACGCACGGTACATCAACATTGCGAGGCTGTGAAAATGACCGATTTAGAGTTTATTTTCTCGGCGGAATGAGTTCATGAGAAAGTCCTTTGATATCACTTCGCGTTAATATCAATATGCAGTGTTTAATGACATACTCGGAACAGAGCGTTGTAGGCTAATGCCTAAATTGGGTATTTAAAAACTACTTCTTGTTTTCCAAGTCGGAAATGAGTTACTTTGTAGTCAAATTTACAGTTGTTACCGGAAAAGGTTCAGGGTTCATTTTCAATTATCATGAACGATTTTCTGACAGAAGAAAGTAGGTCAGACTCATTCTGGATCGAACAAACGAACATTAATCTTTTATTCAGAAAAACCCCAAGGGCCGTTCTCATGGAGTGTTCCTTTGATGCGCTTTTGTTTTTGTCCTTGCTCAGAAATCGCAAATAACATGATTTAATCCATTCGGGACGCGGCGGGTATTGCCGTGGCAGTCCTTCAATCTCAGCCCTGGCCTGTGTTTAATCTGAATAAATTTAAATAAATTACTCTGAATTAATAATTATTTATAATGAAATTGAAATTAATTAGGTAATATTGATGTGTACAATTCATATGAACTAATAGGCAAAACGCAACATTTCATAGTCGGCCTGTTTTATATATATTACACGTGTGTGTAAAACTAACATGTAACGCCTCCTCTCATAGCCACATTATGCCCTTCTTAAATATGCACAAAAATGTGCGTTTTAATTGGGGCTTGTGGCTTGTTTTAGGTTACCGTTAAGATAAGTGAGAGGCATAGGCCCAATTTAATTGCTCATTTCGATATAAGTTAGGCTAGCCTTGAAACATAATGTTTAATAGAAAAAGCTTGCAGCATTTGTTTTTCGGTCGCAGACTATCGAATGAAACTGGAATTATTTTGCAAGCAAAGTTTCACTTACCCAGTTAAATAACGAACATGATATGGGCTACAATTGAAAACGGCAGATAACAGAGTTTAATGTCTATTCTTTCCGCGCATTAATGCGCTTTATGTCCTTGACCAGATCGGTGAACATTAAGACTGAGTTGTTATATATCAGCTATGGTAATGCAAACCACGTTTATAGGCTACTTAATTTGACACTGCATTTATAGGTGTGTGCATCTCCATTATATTGCGAGCAGTTCAAATGCAACTTCAAGTTAACAACCATCGTAAAAATATCCACTGTCGCCGAATTCAGCCTTCAGAGGGCGGTTACAGATGCTGGTCACTGCAGTCTGACTAGCCGACTTCATAAGATAAATTAAGAGCCAGTTAACAAACTAAAACTGGCATCTTTCACATGGAGGCTATCATTTATTTGGACAATGCGATGACGCCATTTAAAACTTCACGCAGCAGAATATTCACCGGGCAGGAATAGAATTTTTAGCGCAAGTTATATTACTTATTTGTTAATGTGGCAACGCTTTGAAACGGTATAGGTGGCTGCGGAGGGTACGTGTTTACGATAGGGACCTGTTTATGTTCACTCAGGATGACAATGAATTTGCCATTTGAGGTATTATGTCTGCATTTCCTTTATGCTACTTATTTCTTTGGTAATTTCTTTGTTATTCATAATATTTTGCGTCATTCCATACAAAATCTACAAGTGCTTTTCACCCGACGCTCTCAGAATCAGCTGATTATTCTAGTGCAATAACTTCAATATATTTAATGAATCCTCACCAAATACTACCTTGATCTTGCGAAGATTTTTTGAGCTACAGGCTCTTAAAGAACATGGGAGTAGATCAAAATTTTGTGCTTTCTAACTCGCCTCATTCATTCAATTTTCAGTGCTGAAAGACATATAATTGCAGTTTAACAGGGCTCTGATATCAATTGTATGCCAATTCTAGGTGTCACAATCTTACGCCAAAATCTGTATTTTCTTCAACAATAATCCATGGAACCATGGATGTGTTGGGTGTTGTCTAATTCACCAGTGAAAACTTGGAAAACGTGTGTTAGGAAAACTTCATGGAGTCGTCTCACCATGTGGGATAGTCTCATCCTCTAGCCATGATTATTTTTTTGTCAAAAAAATTTCACACTTGTCAATGTAGAAGACCTGCAGCCAGTGCTGCTGCAAGATGGTAGTGAACTGTGAGGATGAAGTCAAAAACTATCAACTTAGAGTTACTTACTAATGTAGTAAGCAGCAGACTAATGCCACAGCCAGTTTTACTTAACGATTGAAACCTATACGGCCGATTTTCCACTTTTGTATTTTAGTACATAATCTTGTCTTATGTACCAAGTAAAGATTCTTATTGTTTTGAGCAATATTCTAATGCAGAACATTAGAAACAAAATGTATGCTTCCATGTTTATAGCATTTAACATACAAAGCAAAATGTATGCATGTATATGCAGTATACATTTTGATTAAAAGTACAAAACCCAAAACCAGTGAAGTTGGCACGTTGTGTAAATTGTATATTAAAACAGAATACAATGATTTGCAAATCCTTTTCAACCTATATTCAATTGAATACACTGCAAAGACAAGTTACTTAATGTTCAAACAGGTAAACTTTGTAATTTTTTGCAAACATTAGCTCATTTGGAATTTGATGCCTGCAACATGTTTCAAAAAAGCTGGCACAAGTGACAAAAAAGACAGAGTTGAGGAATGCTCATCAAACACTTATTTGGAACATCCCACAGGTGAACGGGCTAATTGGGAACAGGTGGGTGTCATGATTGGGTATAAAAGCAGCTTCCCTGAAATTCTCAGTCATTCACAAACAAGGATGGGGTGAGGGTCACCACTTAGTGAACAAATGCATGAGCTGATTGTCAAACAGTTTAAAAACAACATTCCTCAACGAGCTATTGCAAGAATTTATTTAGGGATTTCATCATCTACGGTCCGTAATATCGTCAAAAGGTTCAGAGAATCTGGAGAAATCACTGCACGTAAGCGACAAGGCCGAAAACCAACATTGAATGCCCGTGACCTTCAATCCCTCAGGCGGTACTGCATCAAAAACCGACATCAGTGTGTAAAGGACATCACCACATGGGCTCAGGAACACTTCAGAAAACCACTGTCAGTAACTACAGTTCGTCGCTACATCTGCAAGTGCAAATTAAAACTCTACAATGCAGAGCGAAAGCAATCCATCAACAGCACCCAGAAACGCCGCCGGCTTTGCTGGTCCCAAGCTCATCTAAGGTGGACTGATGCAAAGTGGAAAAGTGTTCTGTGGTCTGCCGAGTCCACATTTCAAATTGTTTTTGGAAACTGTGGACGTTGTGTCCTCCGGACCAAAGAGGAAAAGAACCATCCGGACTGTTATAGGCGCAAAGTTCAAAAGCCAGCATCTGTGACAGTATGGGGGTGTATTAGTGCCCAAGGCATGGGCAACTTACACATATGTGCAGGCACCATTAATGCTGAAAGGTACATACAGGTTTTGGAGCAACTTATGTTGCCATCCAAGCAACGTCTTTTTCATGGACGCCCCTGCTTATTTCAGCAAGACAATGCCAAGCCACATTCTGCACGTGTTACAACAGCATGGCTCCATAGTAAAAGAGTGCGGGTACTAGACTGGCCTGCCTGTAGTCTAGACCTGTCTCCCATTAAAAATGTGTGGCGCATTATGAAGCGTAAAATACGACAACGGAGACCCCGGACTGTTGAACAACTTAAGCTGTACATCAAGCAAGAATGGGAAAGAGTTCCACCTGAAAAGCTTCAAAAATTGGTCTCCTCAGTTCCCAAACGTTTACTGAGTGTCGTTAAAAAGAAAGGCGATGTAACACAGCGGTAAAAAGGCCTCTGTGCCAACTTGTTTGCAATGTGTTGCTGCCTTTAAATTCTAAGTTAATGATTATTTGCAAAAAAAAATAAAGTTTCTCAGTTTGAACATTAAACATCTTGTCTTTGCAGTGTATTCAACTGAATTTAAGTTGAAAAGGATTTGCAAATCATTGTATTCTGTTTTCATCTACGATTTACATAACGTGCCAACTTCACTGGTTTTGGGTTTTGTATGTTATGGTTAAAATTATTGGCGCATTGAATTTTGGGAATGGCCCATACATATTGAAAATGGCCCATTGATTATCCATGACACAGGCCACCGGCCCATGGGCCTTGCTGTCCTTCCCAACCCCTGAGCAAAGCACTGTTTTAAAGCAGAATTATTAGAATTACAGTCGTCCTGTTCTCTCTGACCCCTCTCATTTGCACAGTGTTTTAATCCACAGAGCTGCTGCTCCCTGGACGTTCCCCACCCCCCACACCATTCTCCATTAATCCCAGGAGATCAGCAGTTTTAAAGCTGCTCAAACCACCCTGTCTAGCATCAAAAATCATTCTGTGGTCAAAGACACTCACATTCTTCCACATTCTGATATTTAATCAGAAAATCTTGACCAAAGGTTCTGAAACACGGTCCTGGGGTACCACGATGTATACTGGCTTCAGTGCCAACCACAACTGCAATTCCAGAATTTCAACAAGTTGTTAATTTCTCTTAATTAGTTGCTTTGCATGTTTTGAGGGACAATTAGCCTTTGTAGTGCCAAAAATGGCAGTGCCTTCCATGGACAATAAAAGCCCAATCTTCAGAATGTGCTTTTTTTTGCCATTTTCCAAGCGACAAGAACAGAAATGGTCAAGAATTCATCAGATTAATGTTGCCATGTTGAATCAATGAGCTGCTAATTAAGTTTCTGAGCACAGGGGTTTACATTCATTGAAAATATTTTTCCTGGAACTCAGCGCCAAATGAATCAAACTGGTTTTATTTCATTTATCATTTTCTTTGTCTTAGAACTCTTCACTGTCCAATAAACTGTTAGTTTTAGTGACAATGTCTCCACAATTTCACCAATTGGATGCAAATTGATTCTCCAGTTTTAACAGTTAGATTTTTCCCTCTTATACAATTAAAGGTCATTTGGAATACATGACAATGCGGAAATACAGATCTCCTGAAGTTAAAATGGCCATTTAAACATAATATGGCTCAAAGGGACTGTTCACGCCAAAATCACACATACAAATCTTTTCCTCTGAAATGTGGAAATACTTATCCATCTAGACTGTTTTGGTGCGAGTTGCCAAGTTCCGAAGTTGTCGGCTGTTGAGATGTCTGCCTTACAAAATGGAATCAAACTGCACTTAATATTTTGGTGCTTTGCACACCACAAGATAACAAGGTACAACTCAATTTAAAGCGTTGACTGTTCTGCCCCCGCCTGCCATAGCTTCACACGCAGAAAAAGTTTATTTTTGACCCCCAGAACCATCACTTCAGCTAACATCTGTGGGGAGTTACCATGTCCGATCTGAGCAAAATCCCTCCACTCCATCGGTAGATATCGCACAGACAAGATACTTGTGATAGACGGTGTGACGGACAAACAACTGGAAAATGGCATGAGTCCCACCCACTGTGTGTGGCGGAGGCCAAGAAACATTACATTTGAGAAAGCAGACATTTCGACAGTTATCTTCAAAGCTCATCAATGCATAACAAAGAATCTAGATGGCTAATAAGCACAACAGGCAAAAGGAAAAACATTTGATTTGGGAATAAACCGCCTTATTACATCAGTAAATAATCCCTATAAATTCAAAAAACACAATTAAGAAAATATAGCAGCTCAATAAACTTCTGGAATTACAACTGTGGTCAGAAAAAAACATTGTACACAGTGGTTCCTAAGAACTTAGTTTGAAATCCTCCGCTCTTGACCAGACAGTCACTGCCAAATGATAAGTTGGAAAAAAATATCTGAATTAACAATCTGTTCTTCAGATGTACCCAATTCTGTAAACTCAGTGTATATAAACATCTAATTTGTAGTACTGATGGAGTATGTTGCCACCTACCGCAGAACTCAATCCAATTCATCTGCCGCACAGCTTTGGGTAACTTTATCAGGGCCATGTTGTAGAAATTGTCTGCCTCCTTAAGGAGGCTATTTGTCTTCTCCTTCAGTCTTTCCAGAATAGTTTTTACTGTGAAATGAGAGAAAGCATTGTCAGGGGAGCAGTTGTGATCAAAAACCTTTTCAGCTCACTGAACACCACCAAAAAATTTGATCCAAATACAGTAAACATTCAATCCCACTGTTCAACATTTGAAAGACACCCACACAGCTCAGAGCTCAAATTCAACGTGTAGCAAAATCACCATGCTCTTTTGGGGTAGATAGACAAACCTTTTTTTTTTTTTTTGGTTTAAAAATTTCAGTAAAGTCAGGCTTCTGCACATTGCGATGATTGTTTTTCTAACAAATGTAACAAGCTATAAACAACAAGCCAAAATATCTTGACAATAATTAATAATTAATTTTAAGTGTTATGAGGGCAGTGCAGTATCATGAAAGGTGACCAAACATCATGATAAAATTTGGACAGTACAAATTTTCGGAGTCATGTCCCACTTACTTTCACGATGAATTCTACTGTAAATAATCCAATTCAACTATTGCCCAATGACACTGTTGCAATTCTCCCTTTTCTTTCATAAAAGAAAATACCTGTTCACTAAAAGATGTAGCCAATATCATCACATAGCCTTTCAGCATAAAATAATTATGAAAGTTCAGAATGAGAATGTACATTTTCTGTTGCAGTCACAATATGCAGTTGTGTGCTACAGTGGTGCAGGGCATAAGGAAGCAAAATGGCCACACACGGTGCATTGTGGGAAAATGCACAAAGACCTGTGACGTCCGTGAATACAACCCATTACATTTCTCTCAGACAGTCTTCAATTAAATGTCTTTGATGTATACTCAAGGGCAATGAAAACGCAACACTCCAAATTTTGGTTTATTTTTGCTCAGGACCTGAGTAGTCCAATGTGAGTTCTTAAGTGACCATTGGGGTCACAATGTGTACCTCGTTACTCATGAATGATCATCATGTAACTCAGTGCGAGTTGGACTCTCAATCCATATTGAGTACAACATATGGGATTAGGAGTTGTGCAAGTACAGAAGTTGAAATGAAGGAGGGTTTGTTTTCCCAATATAAAGGCCTGATAAAAGCCACACATTAAACATTTAAGTGTCATAATGCCACGTCTGTCGACTGAACAACAGAACAGGGCCCTGGGTATGCTAGAGGCGGGAGTAAGTGCCCGGCAAGTGGCTCACCGTTTTGGGTGTAGTACGTCCAGCATCAGTATGTTTTGGGTGTAGTACGTCCAACTGGGATGAGCTCTTTCATCATGAGCCCAGACCTCAAACCAGGAAGCAACTCCAGAATGCACTACAGGCAGAGTGGTGACAACTTCCCCAAGACAACCTAAGACACTTAGTCAGGTCCATGAGGAGACATGGTACTGCTTGTGTGGATGTTCATGGGGGTAACACCCGATACTGACTGTTCTTTTGAGTTCATGTTTAAATGTGCGTTCTGTTCAGTCTTGTTGTGATTTTTCATTTTCAACTTGTGCTCGTTATGTTTAATGCATCTGTTCAATATAGTCCAAATCATCCCATTAACACATTTAATTCATAAAAGTCAACCCATCCAAAATATTTGAATTGTTGATAAATTTGAGTCACAAAATTATTTGAATCCAAAATGGTGTTGCATTTTCATTGCCTCTGAGTATATTAAGTTTATATTAATCATAATAATTGGTCAAATTTATGAATTGTTCCATGTGTCGACATTGTGTCCGCTGGAATCCACGAGTGCTGGCCTCAGTTCATATTCAACTGCCATCAGCGACTATAGATGATTCTTTCTACTCTTTCCAATTCAAGTACATACCAAGTATACATTAAAATTATCAGGATGAGACTACAAATTCAGATTAACACGGGACATGAGTAATGATCGACCCGTTGAGCCACTGAAAAACAGTTATGGCGGGGGAAAAGATGTTCTATTTCACATCGACAACATTAAACTTTAATACAATTCTTTCAGAAAAAATAAACAAGAGTAAACATGTCTCACAAATTACCAGTTTGAAAACCTACAAAATGGCTTTTGCGTAACTAGTCAAACGACAAGCAGTCACTCTAATGGGTGTTGATGAAAAAGTATCAAGAGTACGACATTGGGATTTATATGGCCAAATATAAGAATTTCCGATCATAATGACACTAATAACGTGATGAAACCCGGGAATACAAGCGTTTAACGACCACACACCGCGCCTTATCACAAGCATTGATTTGGTACTGCTGCGACGGCAAGCAACAGTTATCGGGCATGTATTTCTCCATCAAGCCGAATATCTCGAAACGATAGCTAAGAGTTAAATCCACAATAATTTACCGTTCCAGCGGTGTCAAATACAAGGCTGACAGCGAAGTCGTTTACCCGCAAATAAAGTTTGATTTCAGCAAATTGCGGAATCGGTCAACCCTCTGTACATTTGCAAGTATTAGGCCTCGATTATACGCCTCTGGAGGGTTATTGTGGTTTGTTTCTTGAGGGTTATTGTGGTTTGTTTCTCATTAAATTTTCTAGTTATGTCATACACTGTAGTTTTGGATTTGTCACATAATTGTAATTTCAAAAATTTGCCAGCTCGCTAATGTAGCTAGCTTCTAACTTCCGCTATGTCGACAAAATTGGTAATAACCAAGTTGTTCACTTACCCTCACTGTCAAAGTCGTCGAGGAAGGCTTCCAGTTTGGCCATCTTTGGTCCATTTTTATGGCTTTTCGCCGTTGTTCTCTTCCTCGGAGCCATGGGGAGCAGCAAGAGCTTAGGGGTGAATAATCTCTATTAATCAAACGGCAAGGCTAGTAAATGTTATGGCTTACTAACTAGCTTGCTTAGTGATGTGAAACGTCGGTGCGCTAACTAGCTAACTTGCTTTTAGAACTACCAGTAAGTTAGCAAATCCCATTAGAGACTCAAAAACCTAACGTTAACGGAGGATGCGCACGTTATCTTGCTAATTTAACAAGGTTAGTTGTCGGCAGTTGGACTAATCACTACTGCAACATGGCCTCAACATGACAACAATGGTAGCTTGCTGATCACTTTGCCTGCAGAACTAAGTCAGCTAACGTTAGCCCACTGCCTGTAAGTTAGGTGGCTTTAGCCAGTGTTCTCTGTTAGCCTAGCAAGTGAAATCGCTAACGTTAGCAATATTAAACATTATATAGCGCGGTATTAATCTTCGCTGGCAGGTCACTTGATCTTATCGTAATGAATGCTGCTGAACAAAACAGAAATCAAACACTTACATTTTATGGAATATCGGAATGACGAGCTAAAATTAGGAGGAATTTCGTGGTGCACACAATTCGCGACTATTTTCAAAATTAACCGCAGTTTTCCCGACCAGCCAATCACATCCTGACATGGGCGTGTCGTCATGTGTATCCGCTTTTAGTTCAACAAGTCTTGCAGCTTGCCACCAATCACATTTGAGCCAAAAATATATACTGAAATAATGACCAATAGAAATAACTTTAACGATTTGTAGACCTATAAGCATTATCGTACTTTCTGTTTGACCAATAGGAGTTAAAAAAACCACAAAGCCACCGGAAACACTTTCTGATCAGGAACGTCAACACGCTGGACAAGAAGATAACAGTCATATGGGAAAGATGTTTGCTGCGGTTCAATAAAAACCAAAAAGATATCATAATGACATCTTAATGATACGGCTATTTTGGTGGAGCTATCAGAGAATGGGGCCATAGCGAACTGTTTGATACGCTAAACAAGTCAGAAAAATAATTGTTTTGCCTTCTAACCGGCTAACGTTAAGTTAACTTAGCTATAGTCATGTCGAATCCTGCTTTACTATCGCTTCATCAATCATTCAAAAGATGCTTTCATTCTTTGGAGCAAAATCAAAAAGGGTGGAATGCCGTGCTTGTAGAATGTAGGCCTTTGATGGGCTCCTTGGGTAACCTCGCTGAGCAGCTACTTGCTCTCAGCAACGTGCAGATTGCAAGCACGCCGTTGGCTCAGTTTTCCAATCTGCAAGATCGCCTCCGTTTCAAACTTCTTCTAGCTGTGGACACTGTCCTGGACAAACTTGCCGAGAAACTGTAAGTCTGAGCGCATTGCTTATCCATTCGTGTTGCCAATTTGTCACAGGTAGATGATGTTTGGAGAATACCCAGCTTTAGTTTCAACCTAAACCACACAGGCCGGCTTTTCGCCGACTTTCAGTCTGCAGTTGCCACGTCAATCAGTTTAACCATTGGTTTTTCAGATTAATCAGTTTTGGCGAACATGGAGCTGCATCGCCTTGGAACAGAGCATCTGTGATTTGTTTGTAGCTTTGAACGTACTAAGCGGAATCTCAGCTGGCCTTACCTGGATTTTACAATAGGACATACTTTTATCTCCCAACCTGCTACCATTTTTGGATCAAATTCAACAGAAGGGGTAATTATTCAAACTGCAATATTTTGCTTATTCATAATGTAAACACACTGATCAGCCACTGAGAGATGCAGTGAATGATGTTGATTATTTCCTAACGGCACCACATGTCCAGCTGCAGACAAATCTCGGATGTTATTCGAACAGTCGGTTTTTGTATTTTACGCGTTGGATGTGGGAGAAGTAAGAACTGAGCGACTTTAACTAACTAGTTAAGATTTGACAAGTGGGTTAGAGCATCTCTGAAGTGGTAAAACTTCTGGGGTGCTCCCTATCAGCAGATGTGAGTATCTACTGATAGTGGTCTAAATACGGACAAACCATGAACTGCCTACAGGATTTTGGGTGCTCAGAGCTCATCAGTGCACGCGGGCTGTGAGGGCAATCTTGTCTGGTCCAAACCAATATAAGGGCACCTGTGGCTCAAGTCGCTGAGAATTTTGGTAATATTGACATTAGGAATGTGTCACAGGACTCTGCATCATACCCTGTTATGTATTGCACTTTTTAGCTTGCAAACCAACCAAAGTAAGCTCTCTAATCCCGGTCCACCTCTAAAGGGCTCCCAATGGGCACTTGAACTCCAGACCTGGGCCTTGGAGTAGTTGAAGGTCGCCTGGTCTAGTAAGCTCCACTTTCTTTTACGTCATGTGCTTTGGCTGTGTACATGTGCACCATTTACCTGGGAAGAGATGGCATTAGGATGCACTGTGGGAAGAAGACAAGGTGGAGGGTGGCATGTGATACTTTCAGAAATGTTCTGCTGGGTAATCCTGAGTTTGGAAATTCAAGTGACATGAGTTTGATGGAGTTGTTTTGGTCGCATAAGGGGTACCTTCAGGATATTAGCTAAGTGGTTTAAATCTTGAGGCTGATCGGTGTATGTTATGCATCTGTCTGAAAACTGCATAACTTTCCCTGGCATTCACAGGAAGCTCTCAAACTGTGCTGCAGCTGTGTTAAAATGCCACATCTGTGAGAAGAAGCAAGATCAGCGCCCAAGGGACACGTCCAGACTTTACTGATTGCTTGAAAGGCTGTGATGTCTTGTAGTGGATGAGATGATCTTCAGCTTCTGCCCAGTCGGCAATGACAGTCACATACCTGAATCTGCTTCCTTTTTTAGGTCGTCCTTGCAAACAGTCAGGGATGCCGTAAGTAACCAGGTAATGGCTGTATTCCAAGTGTATGAACAGCACTTGGACACACTGGACCTGACCTCCTGTCTGCAGAGGTCAGCTGCCGCCCCCTCTGTGGCAGACATGCTGGAGTGGCTGCAGGATGCAGATCGCCACTACAGGCAGCAGTATCCTTTCGGTCTCGTTCACCCTATAGTCAACTCTGTCACACAATCACCTGCAACAGTTTCCATTCAGTGGCATTAACGCAGCTACTAAGACTGCTATGACATCCTCGGCCACAGTGTCATTTCTGTATCTCTAAGCACTTCACTCATATGATCAGCATTGATAGTAGTTTTTTGTCATGCTGTGCCTCTGTGAATTGATTTTTTCTTTACTAGTACACAGATACCTGAGAAGAAAGGCACTACTGCAAGCGCTGAAGCCTAATGACCTCACTGACCTTCAGAACTTGCCCAAGAAGTGGGATGCTCTGGCCACACCTGACATGGAGGACTGTGTCTCAGGTGAGCCTAATGGTTTTTACTTGCCACTGTTGTCATAGGGCTGCTGCGGTTAGCCCTCTGTGGAGCATGTTGTGACAGTACTTTGTGAAATGCGCTTTGTAAGTAAAAATGGACTTGGCTGGAGCTGTGTCCTACATCCAAGAACAAGCTTGCTCCTATCCTCCTCTTACTAGCACTGAGGTGTAGGTTATCAGACTATATCCACTTTTAAGTTTTCGTTTTAAAATGCATCATGCTTGCTTTGTTTCTGCCTGGCGTCCACACTATTCTAACACTTTTGAACCCCTGAAATGAGGATTTTTGAAAAAAGCTACTGACTTGGATTTAGTTTGATAACTGAGGTTGCATTTTAGTGTGGACAAAGATCATTTTGATATTAAATCAGCATTTGAAAATGGAAAATGCACTTGTGTGGATGGGCACAGTGATTAGCACTACTAACACAGCAAGAAGGTTGTGGGTTCAAATCCTGCCTGAGGCCTTGTTGTGTGGAGTTTGAATGTTCTCCCCGTGTTTCCTCCGGGTACTCTGGTTTCCCCCGCCCACAAAAACATGCAATATAGGAACACTCCTGTATGGCTGTGTGCGAATGTTTGTTGGTGGTCGGTGGGGCCGTAGGCCCAGGGCAGCTGTGGCTACAAAAAAACATAGTTTACCACCATCAGTGTGAATGTGTGAGTGAATGAATAATGTATCCGTTGTGAATTGTCTTTGAGTGCCAAGAAAAGTGCTTTATAAAACTGATGCATCATTATTATTATTTAGATTCCAAACCTTCTCTGACCCTTTTTACTTGTCTTTTCCTTTTAAGATGCTCTGTTTAGAGTGTCGTTTTTCATGGACTCTCCATGAGCATGGCTCAGTTGCTACAGGAAGCAGTTGGCTTGTCCTGAGTGCAGGCCCAGTTGGAGCCCTACAACCAGGCCCCACAGTGCCTGGGGTGAGGAGCACTGCTCTGAGGATTATGGTCTGCTGGTCTGGCGGAGCCAAAGGAAATGCCCAGTGGGGAAAGGTGTTGAATCTGCATGTGGCAGAAGCTGAAATCAGTGATGGAATGTGAAGAAAGCGGACAAAAGGGACTAGAATACGATAAAGACCAAGCATTCCCAAAACGTTCAGAAATGTAACTATCAACTTCTGAGTGAAATGCTGAGGCAGTCGAAGTATCTGTTAAATTTCTCCCAAGTCCTCAGAATGATGTTAATGTGATTGACATTGACTTTACATGAAACCCAAAAACAGTCGGCACCATCAGCCGTAGCCAGTTCTGCTCGTTAAGATAAGACAAGCACTCTAAAGCCTCAATCTGCTTCCTATCATTTTCTTTGATGAAAATGTTTTCAAATGATAAAAATAAGCCATTTAAATGAGTTAAATTCACAGCTTCCTTTCCAATGCAATCTTGCAACGATTAAAGAGGAAACTCTTTTATTCACTTTACAAAAAAATAAACTTATGTTAACTTTTGTGCTTACTTAAAGGTAAAACATCCTGCTCAATCGAGTCTTAGCTTCATGTTTGTTTAAAGAAAGCAAAAATTGGCGGCAAAAATCCGCAAATGAATAATTTTCGTTGAAATTGAATTTCATGTCGAAATGACACGTTTTCTTTACAGTAAATTACTGAGAAAACATTATCAGATTTGATGAGTTTGAGTGTTTTTCAAGTAATGTTAAAATAAATTAGCGATTGAAAACAGTTTAAAACCAACAATTATTTTCAAGGAATGTTCAGCGCCTCACCAGTTTTTATTTACCATCTGTCACTGGGGTATGGTACTTGTATGATTATGGCTGTGTCTGTGGCGTGGCCTCCTAAGCTTGCTTTGATTCACAAGATTACATTAGTTAGATTTGACATTGTTTATTCTTGCCGACTGACGTGATGGTGTTTCTCAGTTTCAAGTTCAACATTTGCTATGTTATCTCTCTTCTATTTTGAATAAAATACTGGCTGATGTGATTTGAAAGTCATTGCATTTTGATTTAATTCACAATTTACACTTTGTCCCAACTTTTTCTGAATTGGGGTTGTACAGTCTAAGAGTAAATTGACTCCCCAGGATCATGGGTTTTAATTAGTCTTAACTATTTAGCTAGCGAACTAGGTGACCTGTTACTCAATCTGAATTTACTAGTTAACTAGCCAGCTAACTGTTTTTAGCTAGCAAGATTTGGTATTGGATCACTTTAATGATAATCAATTTTGAAAAAGCTCTTTACTCTGTACATTGCATCGCTGCTAACAGTACATTTTCAACGGTCTTTAAAAATCACTGGGCCATATTCAGTTGTACTAAGACCAACCAACTTCTGCACATTTAATGGTAATGTTACAGCAGTTCTCAACAGTCACAACAAGCTCCGAAAAATTCCCTGAAATATGTAATTCGGTAACTACTTCTTTTAGACTTGCCGTCAGTCACAGCTCTCAATCATGATTCTACACCCCTTTTTGTAATATCAAATGAGTGAATAAAACCACTTATCAGAAAGAAATGAACACTTGAACATACATCGCCATGGTGAGAAGTACTTAAATGACAGAAACTTTCTGTGGATAAAAATTGTGTGTCAAGTACAAAACTTAGAGGCCCATGTCCCATCCAATGACATGGAGGGGGTGGGTTTACAACCTGTACTGCA
The DNA here is from genome assembly GCA_029721435.1 of Gymnothorax reevesii. Classification (NCBI taxonomy): domain Eukaryota; kingdom Metazoa; phylum Chordata; class Actinopteri; order Anguilliformes; family Muraenidae; genus Gymnothorax; species Gymnothorax reevesii. The sequence goes on from CM056577.1 coordinate 79,781,542, forward strand.
GCCAGCCACTAGATGGCAATCAAGATGTATTGGCCTCACTTTCAAGGAGCTGTCAGGTTGTCCATCTTTGTAATGAGCCAATGATAAAGACATAAAAATTTTACTTGATGGAAGCACAAGCATTTCTTGTGCAATGAATCTGATCAAAAGACATGAGCGAAAATGCTGTTACATTCCTCGAAATAATTATTCAATTTCATTGCTTTTTCAAACATATTTATTAGTTTCACACCACTTCATTAAAAACAAAGCCAATGAGAGAGAGCATGCCTCACTTTGCTGCCAATGCAAATGATGCTCAGTACAGCAATACCTGGCTTAGATTAGTTTCAGAAACACACTGATCATCATCCAGAAAAACTGTCAGCAACCAGAGTTCCAACAAATTAAGAAAAAAATTGTCTTGCATCAAATCCTGCCTTGAGGGGCAACACTTCCTCTTGTCATAAATCAGTACTTCTACTGGATTGAAATCTAACTTGGTGTAATATGAGTTCAGTCTGCAATGATGCATTAATAAATTATTGTGAATTAAATCCATGACTTAAAGGAGCTGTGGCATGATTACTCTACAAGCTCAGAACCTCAAAATCTGTCATCCTGACACAGTGAATCTGCTTGACTGCAAGTAATCATCTGATTCTATCTTTGCCAGTCTGTGTTTGTTTTGCATTGTATTTAGAAATTTTAGTTAATCAGGCATTATGCTTTTATATTAAGGAGTTTTTAATGAAAATTCAAGATTCTAAGCACTATGCACGAACAAGCCTCCACAGAAACAAGTGGCCGTTTTGCTAAGGTATCTGGCTTCTTCCAGCTTTAGCAGAACAAGTGTGAGTATGCTGGCAAGAGTTTGGGGCATTATGCTGCGGAAACGGGAAGCAACAATCTGGATTTCATGTCACCCAAAGATTTAGATTACTCATCTTAAGTCAATATGTGGTTGAAATCCTACTTAAAAAGGCCAAAAGAACACTGTGTCCAAAACAAAATAGAGACATTTAAGAGGTGCCTTAGTCTGCTGAAAGGCTGATTTCTGCAGTTTTCCAATGGAAATCCTTAGTGAAGTCTCAAGCAAAACTATTATCAATACGAGTAGGCGGTTTTCACTTGTGCTTACGGCTATGTGTTCTTACTTGCATTCGTCAGGCACAATCATGCGGAAAAATCGTGACATAGCTCCTTTAAATATTAAAGTCTCGACTTAAATTCAGAGTTAAGAGCTCAAGCGGATAAAGAGGTAGACACCGCCATATTTTTTGTAGATCAACCAATTATAACTGCCTGGTAATAACGAATAGTCAATAATCTGCGCCATGACAATCTGTCCTTACTGATCCATTACGCCAACCTCATTCACCTGCCCATCTTCTCACCTCACCCCTCCCAACCACAGTGCTACACGTACTCCTTCAGCGGCAGGCTGCTGGTCGAGATGGGTTTTGGGGGCTCGGGGGCGGAGGGGCGGGTGTTGGCGAAGCTGCGGCCCATGTATCCGCGACGGTACCCCCTCCTGTCTCCATGGGGGCAGGTACAGCTGAGCACTGCCCCGCTTAGCATGAGGATAACAGCTGCCGCCCAGCCCAGGTAGATGGCTTGTCCCAGCTCGCGCTTGCGCACAACCGGCACGGCCGGGTTATAGAAGTCCCGAATGACAGTGTTGGCGGTCCAGGACACGGGCACCAGCACACACAGGCCCGTCAGGATGAAGAGCACCCCACCGCACAGTGCGATGGCGGCTTTGGCTTGCCGGTCGTCTCCTGCGCAGGTGGTGCACTTCATGCCGCAGCAGGACACGGTGCAGGAGAGCCAGCCCAGGAAGATGGCTACACACATGAGCGCCCGAGCGGCCTGAATATCCGGGGGCAGCGCAAGCATGGACTCGTAGGTCTTGCACTGCATCTGGCCTGTGGTCTGGTAGATGCAGTTCATCCAGATGCCTTCCCACACAATCTCAGATGTGAGGATGTTGCTGCCGATGAAGGCTGTGACCTTCCACTGGGGCAGCGCAGTGACAGCGATTGCCATCACCCATCCCGTCACCGCGCAGGTGAAGCTGATGAGCTGTAGGCTTGTATTCACCATGGCTCCACCCTCACCACGCCCACTTTCAGGCACAATTGACCAAACGTACTTTCACTGCCCTGTGCTGCTGGTATTTGCTTCGCGTTCCGCTGGTAGTCTAGGCAGCCCTGACTTTTCCTCTCCCTCACCACCAATGACTTTGTTTCCCCTCCCCTCGCTTGTCGTTGGTTTGTTTCTCACAGACTCTCCCTCTTCCAGTATTTTTCCCACTTCTGAAACCTCTACTACACTATATTCTTAACTAGAGTTTAAAAGCTCTCATTTTCTGTCTCCCTTCCCAAGACTCTCCATCTGCGATTCCACTGTCTTCTACTTTCTCTGTGCTTCTCTGCCTTTCACACTGTTGAATAATTGAAGAACTAGAAACAGCTTAGGCATGACTGGCAGCTCATCAGTGCATGACGGGCACAGCCTCAGAAGAGCCTGACTCTGGCCTGGTGCACTGCTGCCTCTGTGACCCTTATGTAACAGTGATGTCTAGGTTCGCCTGTATCCCAAAAGCACGCCACGCTCACCTCAAACCATCTACACATCTGTGCCCTCCATATCTGGTATAGATTTACTCTGATGGATCGAGCTGGGGAAATCCTGACACCTCATGCCAAGGATGGATTGAGTATCTGGAAAAGGTGGAAGGAGAGGGGAACAGGTGCCTGCAGTACAGAAAGAGAATGAGAAATACAAACAGTATATATTTGTATTTTAAATGCAACTTCTAAGTAAAATATGAATGGAAAAAAATTCTCGAGGAATTTACCTTTCTCTTTGCAGGGGTTTTGTCCGGTGTCCTGTCTTGGTTTTCTGTTCAGTTCTGGGGGTCTTAGTGTAGTGGCTGTGGTGGTAGTGCAGACAGAGGTAAAGAAAAAATGGCGGGAGCACTCCAGAGGGCGGCTTCCAGCCTCATCTGGCTGTAACCAAATGAGGAGATCACGTCACTATAGGCCAGTGCAGAGGTAGGAGTGAAGGAGAAAGGGGATTGTAGTCCTAGTTTGGGTTTGTGTACGTCCCGTGTTGTCTCAAAAGTTGCAGTAACCCAGCTGGGTCCCCACCGTTCTCCTCGGACCAGGTGAGGTCTTCTTTTGTCCAGCTGAGGTCTGTAGAACTGGCTTGTTGGAAGAACAGGTCAGCAGCCGTCTGTTCCAGGTCTACACTTACCCAGAACATGAGAGGGGTTTACTGAGTCCAGACAGGCAGGGGGAGGGGTGGGCTGAGAGACAGAGGGAGAGAGCGAGAGTGGTGTCAGTAGAGGATCAATTATCACTGACAATTCATTGGGGCCCAAACAATAAGGTTTAAATGCCCTGTCTCCCACTATAGTGGTTGAATTGACCCTCTGCAAAAAGTTGCTTTCACTCATCTGGCACAGTTGTCAAAAAATTAAAAGCACCACCACACTTTAGGGTGAAATTTCTCTAAAAACAACAGTCTTTTTTCCATTTCGAAATGTTGTAATTTAGAGAGAACAAGTAAGGACAATATGATCATCCAGAGTATGAAGAGCAGCTGAGATTGTCAGAGCCCCACCAAAGGTGGTGAGATTCTGGTATTCCTATAACTGGACACATACACAGGGAGTAAAAGTTTAATGGACAGGAGTTGCCATTAAGCAATGAATATGCATATGTCAATTTATAAACATGATTTTGCTGATAAGCTGTCTGTGGATGATGTGGATCACAAGTTTGTCCCATATATTGTTGTTTTTCTGCTGATTGACCTCTCCCTCCCCCCATTCTTTGAGAGCCCTTCTCGCTCTGAGTCTCGCTGTTGATGAATTAAATATAATGAGAATTGAACCGCTAGTTCGAGTTTCCTTTCTTTAATGGCCCCTCTTCCTTAGCAACAGTGGCCATGACAACAGGATAGCACACAGGAAACGGTGAGAGGACAATGATGACATCGAGGGGGGAGACAGAAAGGGAAAGGTAAAACAAATGATTTGGGACCAATCAGGAAGGATAGTTTTTTTTTTCTATTTGTGGAATTCAATAGAAATAATGACACAGTTGTGTAGACATTATCCATGTGCAAGAGCGAGTGAAGAAACCTTTCCAAACATATAGCACCTATTGATTTCAGAAATTGCAGCCTGTCCTGTTTAGCGCTGCGCGCTGTTGTTCTTTCCATCCAACAGACACTCTAAAATCAGAGTGATCGCTGCCAGTCCTATTGACCTTAATAATCACTGAATAAGTAGAACCTTAGAAAGTAAACAAAAATAACCTTAGAAAACTGTTATGTATGAGTATTTTATGTAAAGCACTGTATATCATTTGTAAATGGAAATTTTTTACATGCTGTTTTTGCTGCCTTGCTGGTCAGTTATTTATTTTGTTCTTCAGCACCCTCTGATGGTGTGTCTGTAGCAAAACATCTGATGTAATATCACTTCTTTGTAATGGACTAGTGCTTTCTAGAAGCTTCTGGCATCTTCCTGTCTGGAGGGGGAGGGATTACCCAGGAATCCTGTAGATCTCTCCAGAATGTTGCTAGTCTATATAAATGCTGTGATTTTGGTCACCCAGAGCAGAGCAGAGACAGAGTTTTTGTTTTGACAACAGAGTTACATAGTGGCAATAGAGTGTTATTAGAGGATTAAACTGTGGATTTTTTGTAGAAGTTTATTTAGAATTGTTATTATTATTCAGTGAAGAATAAATTTGTTTAGGTTGTCATTGCTGGTTTTCTTTGTTGTGATTTTCAAGTCATAACAAATAAATAGAAAATCTAGATGGAAATATGATCTGAAGCATCATTGGCTGAAGCAAAAAAGAACAACTGCGTGATAAATTTTTTTCTCAATTAGGCAATCGTCTTATCTTGGTACCGTCAATGTACAGTGCGAGTGCCATTATGATTGAATTGACGGGAGTGGGTCTAGTGGGGGCGCTGTACTTTAAGAGCCATTCCACAAGAGATAGACTTTCAGTGTGCAGTTGACCCCCCTGGAACTGAATGAAACTTGGCACATAGGTAGATATGGGTGTCTCACAGGAAAAGCCAAATTTTTAGGTCCATATTTCACTTTGCCTGCCAATAGCTCCACCTGGAAGCCACTTAAATGGCTCAGTCTTGCTGTTGACACCACATTTTACATCAACTATCATGACTTAAGGGTACACAGTGCCAAATATGTTATACTTCTATCACTTCAAGTCCGGTTAAACTTCAGCATCATTTCAGCACCAAGCTGGGTAGCTATGTTATCGAGCCAGAATTATTTGAGGAATAAGAATAAAAATTGAAAAGGCGAATGGGAATAAAATAGTACCCCAGACATATACCAAACTAGAATGCTTTATTATGTCTTTAAACACAAAACTATCATTTTCAGTGAATAGTACTTTGGTATCTAGCTGTGTTTGTGCAATGGACGGACAGAAAAATGGTTGAAATTCATTTTTGATGCATGTTTGCAGTATATTTTCTCTGTAACCCAGATTTGTACTGTGAGGGTAAGTGCTGTTTGTTGTGCTTTTGGAACTCTATTTTCAGGAATGCCAAGCATTTCTTTGGTAGTGTCCATGCTTTCAAGCTACACGGAGCCAAAGTTGGAGGAAAACTCAAAATGGTCAATTTCATAGCAGATTATGCCTCTGTTTAGGTGCCATTATTTTGTTTACCCAGCAAGATCAAGATCTGAAATTCCCTGGACACATAGTACCTATGGGGTACATCACAGCATTAGTAAAATCTCAATGGTAGTATTTTCAGTGTAGATGATCTTAAACATCAAAAGTCGGCAAAAATTCACCTCCAGGGGGCACTGTACGCTGGATGCAAGTACTGGTCATCCCCAGCGAAGTACCAAAGAAATAGTTTTTGAATTGTGATGCACACAGCTAGTTTTCTCTGAAAATGAAGAGTTTAGCTTGGTACAACACTGGGTAGATAGCTATCTGACCAAATGTGGTGCTCTAAAGAACTAATGTTCTTCTGACCAAACATTCCAAATTCCCAGACATATACCAAAGTTCTGTCTTTTGACATAAATAAACTACATGCACAGTTATACATAAAATTTGGAATCTCTTTGGTATGAAGCTGGGTTGGTTATACATTGGAAAAGAATGTTGGTGGTGATTGTTGCATTGTGTCAACATGCAAGACTTTTACCAGTAGTCAGTACAGTGTACAGTTTCGTAGTGTTGGTGAGTTTCAGAAAATAACAAATTCTCTGCATTTTTACATTAGTTAGTATCAGAGAACAGGCTTCAGTGTTAATTCCAGAATTTCCCTTGGGTATGGTGTTTGGGTATGAAAAAGGGTACAGCAGGCGCGTCTAACAAGTGGTTATCCTGATAATAGGCACAGAGGTCCTAGCAAGTAAGCAGCACCCTGCCAAGGGCAGTTCATTTGTAGTGGTAACTTGCATGCCTACATTCCTAATACCTACCCATGATACCTAGCCTTCGAGATGCCTGATGGTTGGGAAGGCGGGTTTTCTTTTACAGACTTCCCATTTCCGTGCATACCAAGCCATGGGTGTTGACGCAATTATTACGCCATATAGGCTGCAGCCCGCTATTTAATTCAGAGACAGACAAGCTCACTATCACTGGCCTGTAAGAAGGCCTGTAGAGACCCAGGATGCAGTGTAGTAGGGCCTGCCTTGGGCTCAACTGGCTCTATGGGTAACATCGACCCGGATCCAGCGAGCAAAGACAGCCATGGATGGCTGCTCAAGGCAAAAGCACCACCAGGTGCCGCCAACCCACAATCGAATTCCAATACCAGATAGACGGATAGAGCTAGTCACATGCTGTGTTGACATCATTTTACATTGGATAACATGAAAAGTACAAAACAGTTTAACTTTTGTGCTAGACATTCTGTCTTCATGTACATGGTTGTGTAACGAAGATTTTTTTTTTAGAGTTCAAATTATGGACTTTTATTTTATGTAGGAGATCATATACTGTTGACGCATGTCTGCGTACTTACAGTGGTACGCCTTTCACATTAATTCTTCGTCTCGGACCCCTCATCTCATGATCATTTTTGGATGCTGTCCGGAATCTGTCACGAACAGGCTGTAACCAGATGTGGCGCTCTTGAGCAGCCATCATCACTCGTGGCTGCCCTAAGCGGGGTCGGTCAGCGACAGTGCCTGTTTTCCATTCTCGGATAGACAGCTGACTGATTGTTGAATGGTAACAGTGCAAATGACGCACCGCCTCTCGGCGGCTGCTATCTGCCCGTAACATGCCAAAGGCTCTTTTTCTCTCTCCTGTGTCACAAGCTGTTCCATTTCCTTGATGCAGTAGCGTTTTTTGTTTTTATTTGTTTTGTTTTTTTTTGTTGGCTTTATGTAGGCTATTGACCACACCAAAAAGAATAAGTCAAGTATCACTGTACACATCACGAACAGCTCAATGTTTGTTATTACTGAAGTGCTTGGCGCGTGCATGTGGTGCGCGTCAGGATTACAGTACCACGCGCTTTTCTTTATTTCCTCTCGTGCCTTACTGGAAAAGAAATAAAAATCAATCGATTCTTCAATTTGCTGCAAATACAGAACATACCTCACCTGTACATTTTTAATGGAGCAAAGTATATAAAAATCTCTTTAGGACATCCCAGGGTCAAGGTATTTCAGAAGACACACCCGGAATCGGGGGTGCAGCAGGTGTTAACATGGCTCTGCTGAGAGACAGGCACTCCATTCCACAGGAGCAGCTGCTCACTGATGAACTTCTCCCACATGGAGACAGGACATATCAACAAAGGAATACCCTGGACATCAGTGCTGAGGAGAGGAAGGAGAGACAGATTTAAACCTGTGCAGTCACACACACAAGCCTGAGCAATAAGCTGGATATAACCTGGGATAAGAGTTTTTCATGTTTAATTCAGCTGCCATTGTGCTTGGAGTTGACAACGAAAATCATCAACCATAATTAATCTAAATAATTAATAAATAATTAAATAATAATTTAAAGCGACTCTAATTCTAGGAAAGTTGTTTAATACATGCAAATAAATTAAAAAATGAGTGATTTAAAAAGTTCACCCTTTATGACACCACTTGGCAAAAAAAAGAGTCGGTGTTTGGATTTAGATCAGCTAATGCATGAGAGCCTGTGATTAAAACATTGCAGTCAGTGGCGTAGCCAGCGAGGGTGCTAAGACAGATCCCTTTTTGACTGCAATTTTGTTCTCAATCGTTTTCCTTTATTGAAGCATTCTCCATTTATCTTAATTGGCAACTGAATTCTTAAGACTAAGGGTGCGTTTAAGCGCATCTGCAAGTAAGCCGGCTGCGCGAGATTCCCAAAAAATTACACGAGAATTTTGCCGAAATTGCGCGATAAGCCCTCCAAGCCATGCAATAGCTGCAGGATCTTACAGCTATCGCAGGGTTTGGAGCACAGAGATATAAGAAAACTAGAGTGGACGACGTGTGGGCTGGACCAAAGCGGAAATGGCTGAATAGCTACGCCATCTTGTGTATGTATAAATGTCCAATGAGCTATATGTAAACAGTAGGCTAAATATGGGTGTTGACAACTTTGAGACTTGTTTTCCGTGTTCTTTTTATCTTTTCGTGCTTAAAGACACAAATAAGAAATTATAATCAAACAACAAAATTTATTTGTAAAGATATTTTTTTTTAAATCCGGTGTATTCGATGTTTATTTAATCGGAAGACATTACAGAGAAATCGGAACTTCAGCTGTTGTCCCGTATGAGCGAGTTTTCGTTATTTTCTGGCACGGTTTAGGCCAGTTATACTGCATTTTCCATTGAACGTCTGCCCCGATATACATACACAAGATGGCGGCGGCATGCTGCCACGGAAACGACGGGATTGTACACTCTAGTTTTCTTACATTTTTGTGGTTTGAAGGGCTTCTCGCTCAACTTCGGCGAGATTCTTGCGTAATTTTTCGGGAATCTCGCGTCGGCTTACTTGCAGATCAGTTCGAACGCACCCTAGGATTCTCTCCATATGCAATCAAACAGCGATGAAATCATGGGTTAAATTCAGTACAGAAAAATAATTTAGCTACTTAATAAGCCAATGCTTCGCGATGATTGAACTGGGCCACGTTTCAATGAAACGCAGACTTTCATTCTCGGGATTGTGTGGGTTGGAAAAAAAAGTGGCATTCGGCAGTTAAATAGGCCATAAAAAGCCTGCGGCTTGAGCTATTCGCGTGTGAGTGACAGGTATTCAATTTTGAATAAAGTTGACTTAAATACAGCAAATACTCATCCAGATCAATGATTGTTGTCTTACCTAATCAGGGAGATCAAGCAGCACCTGTTAACTGTGGAGCGCTCTCGGAGTGAACCTTCTGTTAATTATGAAAATGACTGAGAACAGGTCAGGACCAATTTGTTTTAAACGGAAGTTTTGTGCTGCCCGATTCTCTGTTCTAGTTCCGCAACTGTACTGAATTTAGCCCATATGGAGACAAACTGTGTCTTCGGTTGTCAATTACAGTACGTTGACCGGTTTCGCAAACGGAATTTGTCTGAAGCGCCTGGTACCAATACAGCATTCAGTGGCAGAAAGTTATCTGTTCGTGAAGTTGCAGAAATTAGTCACACACTGTGGATCAATTCGTTTTTTTCTGTCATTAGGGATAAAGACTTGCACAGTCATTTTTCAGTGGCACATCTTTTCACTGGTTCCGCAAATAATTTCCAGTTTCGCAAACGGCGCACTTTTTCAGGCCGAACTTGCAATATTCTTTGTTTATTGGCATAATTGCGTGCCCCTTGTCACAAAGGAACAGACACATGTATTTTCTACCAATTTTAGCCAGTATTACTCTGCGGGGTACATCACAATAATTGGTCAAATTTATGGCTAATTGTTCCGTGTGTCGACACTGTGTCAGCTGGAATCCAAGTGCGCTGGCCTCAGTTCAAGACCATTTTGTACATCCATCGATATTCAACTGCTATCAGCGACTATGGATGATTCTTTTCAAGTAGTACATAGCCTACCAAGTATACATTAAAATTATCAGGATGAGACTACAAATTCAGATTGACACAGGACATAAGTAATGATCAGCCCGCTGAGGCACAGAAAAACAGCTACGGCGGGGGAAAATTCTTTCAGAAAAATAAACAAGAATAAACATGTCTCATAATTGAAAACCTACAAAATGCGTTTTGCGGAACTAGTCAAATGACAAGCAGTCACTCAAATGGGTGTTGATGAAAAGGTATCAAGAGTACGAAATTGGGATTTATATGGTCAAATATACGATCATTTCCTATCAAATTACACTAATAACGTGATGAATCCCGGGTATACACGCGTTTAACGGCCACACGTTGCACAGTGCGCCTCATCACAAGCGTTGATTTGGTACTGCTGCAACGCAAGCAACACTTATCGGGCATGTATTTCTCCATCAAGCCGAATATCTCGAAACGACAGTGAAGAGTTAAATCCACAATAATTAACCGTTTCAACGGTGCCAAACTCAAGGCTGACAACGAAGTCGTTTTCCCGCAATTAGGCCAAAAGCTTGAATTCTGCGAATTGCAGAATCGGTCAATTTGCAGAACCGGTCACCCAATGTACGATAATTGGAAAACGCGTCAATAAAGGAAAATGATTGAGAACTACTAATGGCGGTCAAAAAAAGGACGTGTATTGGCACCCCCGCTGGCTACGGCACTGATTGCCGTGATTAATATGTTTCAGCTGGCAACAATTCTTTTAACTTTTATTGATGCAGTAGCTTTATATTTCCTTGACAGCCATGTTCAAATATACATCCTATGGTCGCAAAATATGCAAGTCTGGTCGGAAATAAATGTTGTAAGATTGTACAAGATTTTTGAAACAATCCCAATAAAAAAAAAAAAAAATTTATTTTACTTAGGCCTATTTATTTATTTATTTATGAATGGAAAGTGTATATTACGGTAAAAAAAAAAAAATTCCGGATAAATATAAAGGAAAACCAATGGTAAGATTTTATAAGCGCAATGAATTGATTGAAAATAGCATTGATCGAAATAGGTCATAGTCATAAAACCAAGAACTGAAAGTGAAAGCAACTATTCATCTGACATAAGGGAGGCGAAGGAAAATGAGGCAATGTTTTCACCGTCTTCTTGTATATCTTGCCCATTCATGCTTATTGTTTTGATAAAAACCGCCAATACAGGTAAGATTCTGCTATACTATAAGGTACCACTATAAGGATATTTTATCAAATGCTTACGTGCAAACTCGACTGCGCCTTTGCAAAACGTCATGTTTTGTCGTGATACCATTGCTCGCGATTCGTCTTGAAAACGCGATTTCATGTTGCATTGTCAATGTTAGTACATGGTCGCATTTAAGTGTTTGCTTCGTACATATATCTTAAACGAGGGCTTTTGAAATCAAATATTCTGACTATATTGGTCTCCAATTCAGGTTCTCACTCTCTATGGGTATTGGCAACATATATATCAGGAGAAACGCAGTTCCCAAAGTTCAGCGCTGTATTGATGGTGGACGATGTGCAAGTCGAATATTATGACAGCAAATATGGTGAAATCATTTCGCGAAGACACTGGAAATCGGAGGATGTTGTTGAAGAGGCAGACTTGAAGAACACGGTTATTTCTATGATTCGCGACCACCTACACGTTTATTTTCAACAACTTAAGTCTCATTTTAACGACTCTGGCGGTGAGTGAACTGTGATGAAGAATTAACGTGCCACCTTAACTGATAGGCAAGCTATGTGGTAATAGCCTAAATACAAAATTTTATTCAGGTTCTTTGAAAGATGTATAACTATTAAATTATTTACCATGTGTTGTTGTTGTTGTTGTTGTTGTTAATACATGCTATTTGCAGCCATAGATGCCAGTGCATACTTTAAAACAAAGTATTTCTAAATTTTAAAACTCAAGATGACAATTCGCATACGAATGACGCTGTGTTTGTAGGGATTCACACATATCAGCGGATTACTGGATGTGAGATGAATGATGAAGATGAAAGTCCTCTGATGTTGTGGGATGCTTATGATGGCATCATCACGAGGAGTTATAACAAGGTTGCCTACATGCACAATCCCCTTTTGCCAGAGTTAATGTGGAGCAAGTTGAAAATTGAGGCCTCTAAACTTGTGAATGCCAACTTATACCAGCCTCTGTGCATCAGGACTCTCAAGAACTACCTAGAGCAAGAGAAAAATGCTGTGATGAGAAAAGGTAATATCTGTTGAGACTTTCTGTAACTACTGTAGACATGTCATTTAAAGGGTTTTTTTTTTGTCCATTAATTGTATTGTCCCCACGTTACAGTGCAACACAGCATTTCAATAACAGGTACATATGTAAACAAAAACCTTTTTTTGTTGGACATTTTGAATGCAGTCAGTGCTGGACTGCTTTTTGCATGCACAGTCTTACTCACAGTAATATCTAGTCTTTTCCTGTGATTCAGAATCTGGCTGATAAAAACAGTGATCAGTGAAGTGTTGAGAACAGATTACCGATACTGATCCAGGCTCCGTGAAATTTGCCTGTTTTCTCTTCACAAAATCCACCTATTCTTTTCAAATATTCACATTTTTTGGACGTTTATGGACCATGATGCCTCCACTTGCATTGGCCTTATTTTTGCAGTCATAAACATGGCAGATATTTGGCATTTTCCCAAGGGAATAATCCACAATTACGACTGACAGAATCCAATGACTAGTAGACGATGTGTTCTCTGCCACTGGCCCGATACCTTCTGTGATGTCATTGCCGAAGAAAGCCGAAAATATTTTCTTTCCGAGATGATCATGATTTGCAGTGAGTAAAATGCGAATACATTTTTAATGACTGATTATACTACAAAATGACCAGAGCACAAAGAAAGTATTTATATCAAAGATTCTGTGATTAAAATTTTATTTTTGGGTGAGCAAGCACTTAAGGTAGGTAGACACTCCCAAAATAGACTCTTTTTTTTAAAATTGTTTTTGACATTTTCGTAAAACCTTCAGTAAGTTCATAGTGTGTGTACTTGATTTGACTATCAAAAATATGGACATCTGTTGTTTTTTGTCAGTTTCTCAAAAATGTTGATTTTGACCTGCCAAGCATTGCTTCAAACATCATTTCTCCTCTTTCTCTCATGCTATCATTTTGAAACTTGCAATATAAGTTCACCAGATGCATGTCTATGGACTGACCAGGCATTTTGAAATCAATGTGGAACTAGATTTTGTAGCAATTATGTACAAAATAAAATAAAAACCAAAACAAAAAAATAAAATGCCCATATTTTTTCACAGAAATATTTCTGAAAACCCTTTGATCAGAACATGCTCTATATATGACTTGTGAAAATTTGATATTAAAGTAATAAAAAGTTTTAGGGATATCCTGCCTGAGGTATTTGATCAAGTTCCACATTGCGGTAGCCATCTCGGGACCTAATTAGCATAATTAATGTAAATGAGCCATCACTTTAATTCTGTATTTTGTAGTTGTTTATTTGATGTTGGTACTAAATTGTTATGAGTGATAGAGAAATAAATGTATTTAGGAGTGTCTACCCACCTTAAAGTAGCCTATATGAAGAAAAAAAGTTATATAATAGCCACAGCCAAACTGCTACTACAGCTAAAGCAGGGCTCTCCTTTTCCCTATACAGTTCATCATGTTAGCACCTACAGAGCTGTCCTTTCACATATTGATTGTCCACATACATGTGCTCAAGCAGACATTTTAAAACATGATTAACCACCCACTAAAGAAATGCACAACATGTAGTAATAATGCAGCCTATAATTCACTAAGGAAAGTTGCAGAAAAGTTTTCTTGCCTTTTTTTTTTGCATGTCAACATGTTCATTTACCATATGAAGGAAAAGCATGATATGGCAGGTGACAGAGACAGACACCCTGATCACTTGTTTGTTTACAGGGAGTATCAAAAAAAGTCCCAATTTGAAAAATTGCCCTAAAATTACTATTCTATAATTTTTTTGATAATCCTTTCATGTCGGTTGATAGACAATGGTTCAGTGCTTTTTTGTGCAATTGCACATACTCAACATGTCACGCATGAGTGAGCACAGGCTGATTACATAAATTGTGATACATCTGTTTTGCGCAAAAAACTGCGGGGATGAAAACAGGATCTGAGAACATGAGGAACAACATTAGGTATACCCTTAATTGTCCTAAGAATTTTCAGGAAATTGCCTTAACCCTTTGGTCTGAGGTGGCTAAGAATCCTGTTATGTCATGTTATGTAATCAATGAATGGATGTCCCCAGAATGGTGGAGCACCAGGTGTTTGCACTTTCTTGATCTCAGCACATCCCTTGACACATTTCAGTTCAACTTACAGAACTGTTCGGAGAACAAATGATTGTCCAACTTCGCAACTTGGAATGGCCCCCGAGGTCACCAGACTGAACCGCTCTTGACTTTTTTGTGTGGGGTCATCTTTAGTCAAAAGTGTACTTTGCTCCTCCTAGGGAACTGGATGACCTTGAGGAATGCATAACGGCAGAAGTCAATGTTCTCAGAAGGGACAGAGCTTTCCTCTGCCGCGCAGTGTACGATATGCTAAGGAGGGCCTGAATCTGCTAAGAAAGAAACGATGGACATGTTGAGGACGTGTGAAAGGGTTAATTCAAAGGAAATGGCAATTTGTGATAAACAAAGGGTATACCTAATGTTGCGTCCCATGGTCTCAGATCCTGTTTTCATCCCAGCACTTTTTTTCGCGCAAAACAGATATCACAATTTACGTAATTAGCCTGTGCTCACTCATGCGTGACATGTTGGGTATAGACATGTATAGTATATATATATATATATACATGTTTAGAAAAAAAAGTACTGAACCATTGTCTATCAACCTATGTAAAAGGATTATCAAAAAAATGATAGAATATTCATTTTAGGGCAATTTTTCAAACTGGGACATTTTTTTGATGAACCCTGTAGAAGTACATTAAAAATAATTTCCATGGATTCATGTGTTCGTATTCATTTTGCTTGTAGTTCATACCGACAGGGCGAGTTGTTATTAATCCATTAAAACATTAATGTAAAGTGTTTAAAGCACGTGCAATAAACATGGGGCCTAACAAAATGAAGTGGTGGCTGAGTTAAAACAATTCTGCAAAGAGTGGGCCAAGATGTCTCCACAATAATGTAAAAGAAAGAGTCCTTTCAAGTTATTGCAAGCTTCTGATTGCAGTTGTTGTCGCTAATGGCGGTGCAATCACTGATTAGGTTCAGTGGGGCAGTTTTTTTTTCACATGGGTGATATACGTTTGAAACAACTCTACTTTCATTCAATCAAATGATCATTTAAAACTGTCATTTTGTTCACTCTTGCAGTCTTTGCCTTATACTGTATTGAAACTAGTTGGATGATCTGAAATATGACAGTAGGGGGCAAATACTTTCACAGCACTGTAAATTGTGTTTATTTAGCAAAGGCTTTTATCCAATTTATATTTTATTTTTAGCAACATACATTAACTGCTTGGAATAACACAACATTTTAACTGAATTTGAGCAGTTTCAACAATACAGATTCTGAATTTTTCGAATTTTTCATATTATTTATGAAAAATGTATTATTTTTCATATTGTGCATACAAATACCAATAGATGGGACAGCATGTAAAACAGAATACAATGATTTGCAAATCCTTTTCAACCTATATTCAACTGACTATACTACTAAGACAAGATATTTAATGTTCAAGCTGATAGAATTTTTTTTTTTTTTTGGAAATAAACTCATTTTGAATTTGATGCCGGCCACACATTCCAAAAAAGCTGGGATAAGGGCAACAAAAGCTTGGGAAAGTTGAGGAATGCTCAAAAAACACTTGTTTGAAACATTCCACAGTTGAGCAGGTTGATTGGAAACAGGTGAGTGCCGTGATTAGGTACAAAAGGAGCATCCCCAAAAGGTTCAGTCGTTCACAAGCAAGGATGAGGCGAGGTTCACCATTTTGTGAACAACTGCTTGAGCAAATAGTCCAACAGTTTAAGAACAATGTTTTTCAACATGCAATTGCAAGAAATTTAGGGATATCATCATCTACAGTCCATAATATCATCAAAAGATTCAGAGAATCCGGAGAAATCTCTACCCATAAGCGGCATGGCCAAAAACCAATAATGAATGCCCCTGACCGTCGGCCCCTCAGGCAGCACTGCATTAAAAATCGACATCATTCTGTGAAGGATATTACCATGTGGGCTCAGGAACACTTTGGAAAACCATTGTTAGTTAACACAGTTTGTCGCTAAATCTAAAAGTGCAACTTAAATCTTTACCATGCAAAATGGAAGCCATCTATCAACAACACCCAGAAATGCCGCCAGCTTCTCTGGGCCCGAGCTCATCTCAGATAGACTGACACAAAGTGGAAAAGTCTGCTGTGATCTGACAAGTCCACATTCCAAATTTTTTTTGAAAATCATGGACATCGTGTCCTCCGGGCTAAAGAGGAAAAGGACCATCCAGATTGCTTTCAGCGCAAAGTTCATAAACCAGCATCTGTGATGGTATGGGGTTGTGTTAGTGCCCATGGCATGGGTAACTTGCACATCTGTGAAGGCACCATTGAAGCTGAAGGGTACATACAGGTTTTGGAGCAACATATGCCGCCATCCAAGTGACGTCTTTTTTCTGAGACCTCCCTGCTTATTTCAGCAACACAATGACAAGTCACATTCTGCATGTGTTACAACAGCGTGGCTTTGTAGTAAAGGAGTGCGGTTAATAGACTGGCCTGCCTGCAGTCTAGATCTGTCTCCCATTGAAAATGTGTGGTGCATTGTGATGCGCAAAATACGAAAGCAAAGACCCCGGATGGTTGAGCGACTTTAAGAATGGACAAGAATTCTACTGACAAAGCTTCTACAATTAGCGTCCTCAGTTTTAAAACACTTATCGAATGTTGCTAAAAGGAAAGGTGATGTAACACAGTGGTAAACATGCCCGTCCCAGCTTTTTTGTAACATGTTGCAGGCATCAAATTCAAAATGAGTGAATATTTCCTAAAAAACAATAAAGTTTATCAATTTGATCATTCAATATCTTTGTCGTGTAATCAATTGAATAGGTCGAAAAGGATTTGCAAATCATTGTATTCGGTTTTTATTCTCCTTTTACACAATATCCCAACTTCATTGGAATTGGGATTTGTACAAAGACCTAACATAAACAAATATCATCTCTTTAGTACGTCCCAGGGTGAGGGTGTTTCAGAAGAGACACCTGGAGTTGGGGGTGTGGCAGATCTGCTGCTTGGCCACAGGCTTCTACCCCCGGCACATTAACATCACCCTGCTGAGAGACGGGCGCTCCATTCCAGAGGAGCAGCTGCTCACTGGGGAACTTCTCCCAAATGGAGACAGGACATATCAACAAAGGAAAATCCTGGATGTCAGTGCTGAGGAGAGGAAGGAGAGACACATTTATACCTGTACAGTCACACACACAAGCCTGAGCAATAAGCTGGATATAACCTGGGGTAAGATTTGTGCCCGTTTAATTCAACTGCAATTGTGCTTATGCTTGAAGTTGATAATTGTCTTTGACAACTATCAATAAATTATTAAATGCACCTCTAATTCAAGAAATGTTGGTCAATAAATTCAAAAAGGAGTGATTTAAAAAGTTTACTTCCCCTTTACTACACCGCCTGGCCAAAGAAGTTGCTGTTTTGATTTAAGAGCCAGTGACTGAAACATCCTTGCAGCGATTAATATGGTTCACCTGGGAATAACCCCGACTGATGTGTATCGCTTCATATTTCCTTGACAACCTTTCTGGAAGATGCATCCCATGGTCATGGAAAAGATGTTACTTTGTTTCAAAAAGGGCAAATCATTGGTCAGCATCAAGCAAAATAAACACCGTAACAGATTGTTGAAATCACTGGAATTGGGTTAAGAACTGCCCATTACTAAAACCTGAAAGGATAGTGATGACAGTGGTGCAGCTGACTTCAGTTCCTGCCTTGTTGCAATGCTTTGCCTTCAAGTGAAATGCATGCTGAGATCACATGATTGACTTGACTATGGTAGAACATTCCACTTCTTTGCCATAAAAAAAAAAAAAAATCTTGGATTGTTTTTTCAGTTTTTCCAAAGTCACCATCTCTCTGCACTGTAAATTGTTTTCCAGTGTGTTCTGATGCATTTGGTTGAATCAAAGCACATAATATATCCCTATACAATTTCGAATTCATCCTCCAGCTTTTGTAAATGGCGTCATCACCAGTAAATACAGGGGAACCAGCTGAATAGGAGGTATTACCCTGTGCAGTCTTGCTTGGTAATTGTACTTGTTATTGGGCACTTAATTTGTCAAACAAATGAAATTATTTCTGTGAAAATTACTGATACACTCAAATTTAAGGAGGAGATTTACATCCAGTGTATGCATCATAGTAGGTTAAATTGTTTCAGCTCTTTAGCTTAATTGCACCAGTTGAACAAATAAATACTCAACATTGTACTTGAAATGAGGATCATACAGGGTATGAAAGTAAACAATTTTTCATGAACAATCTTGAAGCTCAAATTTCGATGGCTTTCTCAGTATGTTTTTCCAAAGTTTATTTATTTATTTTTTTAAATAAATTTGGCATCTCTAATCCCACCCGAATCTGGAAGGGCCAATTGGGGAACTATGTACAAAGCTTGCTCGTATGCGACTCCTTGCTGCCAACTCAGGATAGTGAGACAGTTCACGGCTCTCCTCCGAAGCACGTGCCTGTCTGCCACTGATTCTTATACACTCATTGGTTGAATCTTCGCAAGTTCAGAACTAGGGCGGAGGATACCTGGACATGAACCAACCCGGAGTCTTCCTGACGAGCGCCCGTCTGGCCAACAGGAGGCGCTGGAGCAACGAACAAAGCTGTTATGTATACCCAAATCCGGCAGTCCCTTCCCAATTTGAAACCCTGTAGCGCGATAGCCAATTGTGCGCTACTCTGAAAAAGCTGCCGACCCCTGCCGTTCCTAAGTTTATTTAAATGGAAAATAGATAATTTTATTATGCCATGCTATAATTCTACAGTTCACTCTCAGAAATAGGGGTACAGCAGGAGTCCATTTCTGTCCCCCAAGGTACATTCAGCACTTTTGTACCCTTTAGGGCTAATTATAGGACCCCAAGGTACCTGTGTGAATCTTTTTAGGGTCTAAAAGGTACTTTTATGTTCCAAAACAAATAAAAACCCACTTCTAAGGAACAACAGCAGTATCTTTGAGGGTACTGCCCCAGTGACAAGCCTTGTGGTTGTCACCTTAGAAGTGGGTTTTTACTGTAACCAGAATTGTAACACGGTCTTCATAATTTCTTAATTCGCTATTAATGTTCATTGGGGCAATTTACTCTTTTAGGCCACATTATATCCGAAATAGCAATTCTTGGCCAGGAGAGTTCTGTATTAATACGGTCATACATTGTAGATGTTTTTCTTTGTCAGTTACAAATTTCCCCATTTTTATGCAGAGTCGAACACTCAATTGGTTTCAAATTTGCAAATGTGTGGACAAGTGCCCACTAAAAATGTCCACTTGTTAGTAAAAGTTACTAATTAAAAGACAAAGACAAATGATAACGAGCCGAGCCAGCATTATCGAAAAGTTAACGCGCTAAAATGGCTCGCCTCGTTTCTGCAGCATTGTGTCATATGCCAGTTTCATCTCCGTATAAAAAAGGAAGCTTTGCAATCATAATTGGTGTGATATAGCACGGTATCCTTAAAACCATTGCTGTATACACCAGTGCGCCCCATTCCTTATTATATCAGTAATGACATAATCAGGAATCATAGTATGTGACTGTGGTTATTTTGCATTTGCCGCAGAGCCACAGTCTGCCCCTGACTTCACTCTCATTGCTGCTGCTGCAGCTGTGGTGGTATCTGTGACTGTGGGCTTGGGCTTAGCCGCAGCTGCCCTCATCAAATGGAAAAAACGATCAGCGGGTAAGGGAAATGAATCAACAATTGGACAAATGAGGGAACTGGTTCTGTCTCTACGATACCACGATGTAAACTCAATACGCAGGGAATACAGCTTGCAAATTGCAGACTGGCAAGTTGAAATGACTCAAGAACCTGTGCATTTTTTTCTTTTTTCTTTCATTTACGTTTAGATAGTATCATTAATTGGCCGACGTTCCTTCACCGGATACATCTTATGACTAACAGTTCAAACTTTTCTCCGAGTTTACTGTAAGCGCATGTTAAAATTATGTTTTGGTTGTGTTTTTAGTCGCACTTTGGAATATCTCAGATATTACTGGTCTTCCTGCATGACTACTTTCATGGCATAAAATCTGCAGTCCCAGCATTTCCCCCAACGTGTGCATGTTAACGACTGTTCAGCAAATGAGGGTTAGGGACAGAGGAACGTGAATGATGAGACATCCCTCTGCTGGTCTTAATGTGTTACTGTACTCTAGGTCATCAGGGATACCTTCAACCATCCGACTGCAAACCCACTGGTAAGTCTCCTCGTAAACTCATATGGTATAATTGTTCATATGGGCCACGTCACTGACACTTTCCTACATTTTATTTCAGGCAAAGAAGAAAATAATTCAATTTCAAGCACTTCCAGCTTCTAAGAGCATTTGTTCTTCATGACCTCAGAGATCCCATTTATCCACTTTAAACACATTGTTACACAATATTATTTTCTACTATAACAAAAAAAGCCTTCCAATTAAGAAGTCTCCACAGCAATCTGCAGAATGTGTAATTGTCAGTGTGTCTACAGTGTCTTTATTTTCATAGAAGTCCTGCGTCTCTGTTGCTCCAAGTGTTTACAACATTTCACATTATAAATGCTCATGCCCTCCTTGGGGCAATGAAGACTTAATATGAAGGGACATACATTTGCAGATTCTTCACTTCCAGACTAGAAACCTGCACTCTCGTTGGCCAGCCAGAACAGTTTTTGCTGTTCATCGACCATGCGTTTTATATTTAGCCCTTTCCCCATTTTTGAAGAAAAAAATAGTTTCAGTTCACCATAGAAATTATGCCTCATAACAAATTGATTGTTGATTTCAATAAATTACTGACCTCATCATAAAAGTCTTGGCATTTCTTTGGCCATCTATACTGATCAGACAAAAATAAGAATTAGTGTATGTAATTGTCAAAAAACTGCTTCAATGTCTCATCAGTCCGTTGATACAATTGATGCACATTTTCCGGAAAAAAAAAAAAAAAAAACTAAGTTCTTGTATCATATAATTTTAGTTAAAAAACTGAGTAAAATGCATACGCAACATTGAAGTTATATAACAATGTTATACACTTGAGTGGGTGCAGCAAGTACTCAGTAATGGAGGATGAGGGAGAAAGAAAAAAAAAAAAAAAACAAACTTCAGAATAGGCGTAAAATACCAATTTATTACTTTGCACAATAACACAATAATCCCTGCAGCCTAAAAAAATTGTTTAAAAATGTCACAAAGCAATGCAGCAACTGATTGGGTGCCCATGTAGGAGGAGCCATAGACAAGCTCTGCCCCTCCTCAGCAGGTCAGAGATGGGTACCTCGTATTGCTATTAGACAGTCACATAGCGGAGAACACTAGAAAAAACATTACAGAGTTAAAACACCAGTATAGGGACAAATAAAATTACAATAAACATCAAATGTATAGCAAACAAATCATTATATATAACAAACAGGGATTTAAAAAAAAGGACATGCTCTCTTGAAACTGGGGCACAGAAAGATTGAATAAAAAGTTAAAAAGAGGTAATCCTGTTGCTGTGGGCCCCCAGACTGGACCCAGAGAGGAAGTGCGGATGTGCGGGGCCAGCAGGGCGGCGCCAAAGCACAGGAGAGCCCGAGAGAGCGACCTCCCGCGGTCCCTGGAAGACCAGCCTTTGCATTCCCGCATGTGAATAAAGTACCTCGTTTGAGTTTGGGCTTGTCACGCAAAGGCCGGCTTTCCACCGACGGGCGGCCTGTGCCTCCGTTACTGACTTTTGTGTAGGAATTTTAAAAGAGGTCTCAGAGACTGGACAATAATGCAATCCTAAAACAGTCTCACTACTTCATAAACGTATACGAAAAAATTATAAGAAATTTTTCCTCTTTCCCGGCCCCATAAATAGTTCAACAGCTTTAGGACAATACTCTGGCATGCAGGCGAGCAAAGTCTAAAAGTATTTTTTCCCCCTCAAAATGTCTAAAAGTCTACATCACCAAATGCACATTCCCACTGATTGACACAAGCAAAAAGGATTGGGGGAGGAAAATAAATAAAAAGAACATCAAATAGGATCAGACCAACAGCCACATCCACAGAAAGATTTATAGCTTCTCCATTTCCAAGACTGCCCAGGAAATATTGCTCTGTTATGATGTGAAAAATTGGAATTATTGTCACTGTGCCGATTAAACAACACAACAAAACAAAAAAAAATTGCCCCCTTCAAACCTCCATACATCACAAGCCCCACCTAAGGGACTGATACTGTACAGGACCAGGGCAAGAGCTTGGCCAACAATACAGTTTGGCTCTGTTACTTTATGTGGAATCCCATTCTGATCAAATCAGTCCAACCAATAATTGGGCCCCCCTCTGACCCAACCAATAATGCAGGCCCCTCCCACAGCTCCTCCATTTCCGAGCGACACCACAGCCCCCACCTCTCTGCCTCTGCACAGCCTCACCCCCCCCGACAGGCAGGAGCTCAAACTCCTTCATAGCAAACCTGCTGCTTCAAAGGTGGTTTATTACAAAAGGGTTCTCAGTGAGCCGTCCCCCCTGAGCAGGAGAGCGCGCCATCCCATAATAACCAGGACGGCAGAGAGAGAGAGGAAGGGGGCTGTACTGGTGAGCCAAGAGGGGGGTGACTCCAGTCCAAGAGCAGTGCTATGCTGTGTCACCAAATGGCTGGCAATTTAGAAAAAAAAAAAAAAAAACCCCACACAAAAGAAGGAAACCCCCGAAGTACAGTCTTAATAGATATACACGTTGAAATGCACACACAGTATTTAGAAACACATTTTATGCCTAGGATTAAAATCACTGACCACCACATGTGGCTCACAGCCAATGCCCTCCCTCTCCTGACCCCAAACCCCCCAGTTTACGGGCTTTCGTTTCCCTGTCTTCCATCTCCGATTGTCATTGGCTTTCATTCCTGTGACCTCTTCTGCAGTTGCAGCACAGGAAACAACTGGCCAATCCACATGCTCAGGCCCAAAGATAGACATCCCTCATTCTAATGTAGAGGACGGCCACGGCCCTGCCCTGTTCACCCATCGATGGCAGAGGATTGTTCTACACCTTAACTAGCACCCAAATCCCATTCCCAAAAGGGGACTGCAAATTCATTGGGAACCTAATGAGTCCTTGACAGTGTGTTGCTGGGGGTGGTCACAAGTTATGTCTCCCATTCCCAAAAAGAATTCCCCCCCCCCCCGAAAGATTCAAAAGTCCCCACACCACAGCCTGGCCTGCTACTACATAATCACTGACAATGAAGAATCATAATACCAACAACGAAGATAATCTACTCTAACAGTTAAGATAGCCACAAAAACATTTTATATTAAACTCTTACAAATCTGGTTCTGCTTTTATTTATAAATGCATAAAGGTAATAAAAGGGGAGGCCTCCCTGTCAGAGCTGTAAAATGGGCGGAGACTAAGGGGTTGGGGCAGGCTTGGCAATGACACGTTCCTCCCACTGCAGGCCAATCAGCCTGCATGAATGCTACCAGGCTTCGCCTCTGCTCTTCCACCAGCCCCTCCGCTCCACCGTACACAGGCCAGAACAGGTGCCATTACTGCTACACACAACCACAAGCTCCATTGAGCCGTACAGAATCGTCCACTTAAATCTGTTTATATAGATGTGTATCATTATATATATGTATATAAAACATTACATTTGAGGCATTTACAGCAGTCAGCTCCTCAACCTCCCTTTACAATTCAGTGGCCCGCCATGAAATGCTCATGCTCACACACACACACACACACACACACACACACACACACACACACCTGCGCGCACACGCGCACACACACAGACACAAGTGCACGCAAACACTCGCTCTGCACAAATCGGGAGACTAATAATGGAAGAGGATAAGCAGGTCACCTCGCTTGTAAAAGACAGAGAAGAAGAGTGAAAACAGAACTTCAGAAAAAAGAAAATATACCTGTGTGAATACATATGAACCTGACGCATCAACAACCATCTTCCGCTTCACATGCGCACCCCGAACCCATCCCCTCTCCCCCAGACAGTGTGATTTCAGAGCCCAATTGAGCTTGAGGTAAAATAATAATAAAAGGACAGTCCTGGTAAGCTGTTAAAATGAGAGCTGGCTGATTATACTGGCTCCTGATTGCTCGTGCTCAGTGTGTAACAAAAAAAAAACAAAAAGAAATTAATATCTATATATTAAGCTTAAAAATGGCTCAATGTGTGTTTTTCGGAAACCAGTGGTTGTCTCAGTGCCTCTGAGAATCCTGGGATTGCTGGTAGGAGGCGGCTCGATTGGGACCGGCCGTTTCTACTGGACAGACGACCGGATCCTCTGGCTTCACAACCGCATCGGTGCAGAGAGCGCGAGAGAGAGAGAGAGAGACCGTAGGAGAGTAAAAAGAGTAGGTAAAACTGAGTGACAAAAAATAAAACAGGCAGAGGGAGAGAAAGAGAGAAGAGCACCCTCTGCTGGTGGTGTGGATCAGGCGAAGTACATGGTGTGCTGGGTGTCATAGTGAATCTGAACTGCCTTTGCCAGAGCCTGTGGATCCCGCCCATTACTCTGCCCCGAGACGTGACTTCCCTCCGCACTGTGGAAAGAGAGGGACACACACGGAGCAGAGACATGAGGAGAAGGAGGGCACAAGGGGAGTAGTGGCAGAGTATGTGAATAAAAGGAGGAGTGATGGGAGGGTGAAAGAAAAGATGGACAGTTGTAAAGATAACAAATACACAATGGCCCCATAAAAACAAAATCAATTTATCATCCTCACCCGGTGACGTGTAAAATCTCTTCTCCCCCACGTGACTTTCTTTGCATGTTGCACGTCAATTTGCGTGAAATTTCATCATTCGAGTCATCTACGTGATTTGCGAAGTAACAAAGTATCCTTGAAATAAATAAGCCAATTCATGGCATTTAAACGCAATAATTAGAACAGACGTCAGAAGATGCTATACAAATGTTCGCTTGTACTGAAGTAATGAGCTAGCTTGCTAGCTAATAAGGCCACAGTTTGCTTTTACTGTAACAAGGGCAAGCGAGCCAGCTAAAGTGATAACCTACTCTGTTATGATTCTCTAGCACACCAGTGTAGTGAGCTAGCCAGCTAGCTTGCTAATAAGGTAACAGTTTGCTTCTACTAGAATAATCGCTAGCTAGCCTGCCAGCTAAAGTGATAACTAACTCTAATGAGTAGCTTGCACACCAGTGCAGTGAGCCAACCAGCTAGCTTGCTAATAAGGTAACAGTAACAGTTTGCTTCTACTATCATAATTGCTAGCTAGCTAGCTAACAAGTGTGATATTGAACCGTTTCATGATATGATTAGCTAGCACACCAGTGTCGCGAGCTAGCCAGCTGGTTTGCTAATAAGGCAACAGTTTGCTTCTACTATAACAATTAGGGATGCTCAGATCAGGTTTTATGCAGCCGATCACAGATACATATCTGCCTTGAGTGCCGATCACGACCAATCACCGATACCAATCACATGGACTGGCTGTAAATTTTTCGATTGAGTTATGATGAGTGCTACTGGCGACATGTTTCGGAAAAAAGGAACCATAAAATGATCTAAATTGAGAAAAAAAAAAAAGCATGTTTTTACCAACTTCTTAAAGAGAAGAAAATACAAAAACCGTGCAGGCACAATTGCAGCAACTATTCAGTCAAAAGGACAACTGAAAAACACTTAAATTTACCTGCTTTCAGTTACACAATCTTTCACATATGAAAACATAAAAGGGAAAGTCGACCCAAAAATTAAAATTCACTCATCATCTACTCCAGGGCTCGAATTAGGATTTTTTTGAAAATGAGTGCATTCGTGCGTGTTTAGGTGCACAGTCTAAAACTTGCTTATTTAAAAAAAAAAAGCCACTTTGCAGCAGCACAAAATGAACAAACAAATGTTCTTAAACTCATATTCTTTGATATGCCATAGGACTACTATAAATTTGCAGTGGTGCAACAGGTTAGGGTTATTGGTGGGGTAAGATTTAATTAAAATCATGCTGTATGTAAGGAAAATAATGGAGAAAAAATGCTTAAAAAAAAGAAATCTGTAAAGCAGTCTACTATTGTTATTAATCACAATCAGATAATATTCAATCTATAATTTAATTTCACTTTGTTTGACTTGGCTGAGAAACTAAATAATTTTCGACTACTCCATCATAGGACCTCTCTGGACTCAATAGCAGCAACAGTGCTCCTTTTTGCTGTTTTATATTTTTCCATTCTTCATAACTCCATAATTAAGACCCTCTCCTCCTAGATTAAATGTAATACAGAAGAACATCCAAAGAAGAACTGCATACATCAACCAAAATGAATGGATCTTCAAACATGAATCTCAATTACAATTTCCCAAGAGTATACCCGAGTATGCGCCTGCATAATTGAAAGTGTCCAACCAATCAGAGTAAAACGTCATTTATTTCTCCTGTTAGGCAGTCCCATTGGGGAAATCGTGGTCTGTGTTGGCGGCACCCCATGGTGCCGTGGAGGGCAGATAATCCTACAAACTCCCTGATCCTGGATCAGGGAAGGTCTTTGATGAGAAATATCATTGGCTTATTGCTTAATGTATAACACATACGTGGCCTCAGACCAAACATGCTTCACAGTCTTTCATTCATTCTCGGTGAACAGTTTTTGTGATCGGCAGTGGAAGGCATATGCCGATCACATACTTTTTCATGGAAATCGGCCGATAATTATCAGTGGCCGATAGATCGGAGCACCACCAAAATAATCCCTAACAAGCTGCTGACATTGTCAAGCATTATCCCCCGCAACTGGCATTGCATTTTTGAATAGAGAATGTTTATATGCATTTAGATTTCTAAAGAACAGTACTAATCGCAAAAAAATTGGCCGGAGAGTATGCATCAGAAAACTCAGAAAATTATACCAAATTGTTTTCATGACGCACCTTTATGTCACCTTGATGCAAAATATGATCACGATCGGATAATTAGTTTCAAATTTATAGCCAAGACAGGACACATTACAGATTTCCCACAAATCTGACGCTTTTTGACCCAAAACGCAAACAATTGTAAAGATATTTTCAAAATTGTTTGTTTTTCATGACACACCTTTATGTGTTTTTACACCTTGATGCCAAATATGATCACAATCGGATGATTATTTTCAAAGTTATGGCCCGGACACGACACATTACAGATTTCCCACAAATTTGTCGCTTTTTGCTCCAAAACGCGGAAAATTACAAAATTATTTTCAATATTGTTTTTCATGACGCACCTTTATGTGGTTTTACACCTCGAGGCCAAATATGATCAGAATTGGATGATTAGTTTCAAAGTTATAGCCAGGACAGCAAACGTGTCGGACGGACTGACGGACGGACAGGCGGACGGACCCCATTTTTATATCCCATACAACAATGTTGTTGCGGGGCATAACTAGCTAACGAATTGTTTAATGTTCAGCTGGCACACCAGTGTAGTGAGCTAGCCAGCTAGCTAGTTTGCAAATAAGGGTACAGTATAGAGGGATTATCATTCTACGTCACTGCATACGTCACCCCGCTCTATTGCGCATGTCGACTGCAGAAAGAGAGCAGGCGACCAAGTCTTTTAGTGCTGTTGGTTGCACAAACCGCTTGGATAAGAATAACAACGCAAGAATAACGCGCAAGTTTTACAGACTTTGAGCATCAGTGCTGCAGCACGCCTACAGCATGACCCCAAGCTGAGAGAAAAAAGAACATTGGTATTAATTTAGAGCAATATAATAGATTAGACTCATTGGCTTGAATGGTGATAAAGCTAGATATGCCCACAGGAACAACTGTATTATTGCAGCAAATGAGTGAAATATTTACTACTATAACGACTGTTACTGAAGACGAGGTTACAGAACAATGGAAAGATAAGATGAGATAAACTTTAATTGATCCCACAGTGGGGAAATTTAATCATTACAGCAGCACAAAAAGATAGTGATATGAGGGGGGGAAAACAAATGCCTACAAGGACAAAGGAAGCAAAAATTAATTTGTAACGTTATATTATTCTAAATGACATGCAGGTGCAGTTCGCAGTCAGGATGCAGTTGTTTTTCTTGTTCACAACAACCCAGACTTTACACATCTTTCTTGTCATTTATCCACTCACCTGCACCTAAAGCGTATGGGTCATTAATACGTTGACAGCCAACTACTAGATAACTCGTAATGGTGGGTCAGGGCCAGCGCTAGACTTGAAAATTTAGGGGAAATTACCCATCCCTTTATTGACAACAATTAGTCCTGGCTAATTCTAGATGGTTTTCCTTTATAAACGCGTTTTCCTTTTCAAGAATAATCAAGTGGCAACTGAAGACACGGCTTCTCTCCCCCATGCGATCAAACAGCAAATAATGGGCTACATTCAGTCGAGAAAATAATTGAATTATAATTAGGTCTATGCACTAGCACTCAGGCAACGTAAAAGATGATGCTTAGTAAAGGAGTAGCCAGGGTTAAAGTGGTAATCTGTAAGATTTGAATTGGTTTGTTTATATTGACATCTTTGGCAGTAAGCTGTAATTGCACGTGCACTTCTGGACCTCATTTCCCATAACTCTTGTCGAGACCCAACAGTGTTGCCTGTATGACGTTGGTAAATTGACGGCTCTTACCAGTTCCACGCCACCTCAACTCTCATGCAGAGGGATGCTCTTTGACATGGCAACTGAACTCAGTTAAAGTAAAAATTATGCGATGTTAGTCATCCATTAGCGTCATCTCATTCCAGTAAGATATTTGGTTATTATGATAAATCGATTAACTTAAAGGGCTGCCAATTCTCACGCATTCGCCGTGAGAATTTGTGCTTCATTCACATTCCCATGCTGTCGTCAGTAATTATTCAATCAACGAAATGCGTGTTTCATGATCGCTCAAATTGTTTCAATGAAATAAGACCATTTGATTAATTTTTATGCATGTCCACTGCTTCCAACCGCTGAGTGAGGAAAGTGTGAAAATTCTGGAATCATAATATATTACTAGAGGCGAAATCCATTGTAACACATGTGAAACTGATAAACTTCAATGCACAAGGACTTCAATTCCACCTGAGAATCTCTACAAATGGTCTGATATAATAATTTTTGACTACAGCACGGGAACGTGAATATGTCATTTATATGTGAAAGTTGAGAGCCCTGTGTAAATCATGAAAACAGTAGTTGGTTAACAGGTAACCTTTTTTTTAATAAAAATAATTTGTTGAGGTGGTTAACGTAGCTTTTTCCCGTTTGCTTAAATTACTTTATAATTTTAGTTTCAGTAGTAGCTTCAACAGAGACTCAGGTAACGTTTGTTTCTACTGTGCACAGTATAGCTACACAGTATGGTATTTGCCATTGCCATTGGGTAGACGTCTGAAGGGATCCAGTAGCGGTACTTTATGCTTCATGGACGGCTGCATTTTTAACGGTCCTTCCTTAATTCCAACCGTAAAACTGGCATATATTGTAAGGGACAAGTTAGATTTATGGTTAGGGGATGGAGCCAAGGTTCAGGTTAGGGAAAGTACCACTGCTGGATCCCTTCTGAAATCTACCTTGCCATTGCTTCTCTCGGGGTTCCTCACTTTCTTCAAGCTAGCTTGCAGCTCCTCTTACCTTCTGGACAGACCAAACACTGCTTACTGACGTAAAAAGCATGACTAGATGTGCGCCTGTATTTGAATATAGCCCGGGAATGCCGCCACAGACACAATGACCGCTTTATCTGGCAAAGATTGAAATGCAAGTGCTTTCATAAGTGGGTCATAGGCCCAACCCCCTCTCAGATAGACACTAACTAAACAGGCTGTAACAAGATGAAAATCTTATGGATTACCACTTTAACTAGCGCTTTCTTTCAACAATGATGGCATTACCCATATGTGTCGATATGAACAACTTGGTTGACGGCAAATATGCTCAGCTGGGGTGCAATGAAGTGAGGAAACTGGAGAGTAATTTGATAACGTATACGAACATTCATCGACGTTTCTGAAATGGCGAAAACATAATTGCTTGGAAGTTATCAGAGGGTAATTAAAAGCCTCCTCACGTTAACTTTTCTGCTCGCACTTTAAAGTTGACATCGAGTCACATTTCGATCTTCCTATTAGTGAGTGTGCCGCTTTCCATCCTCCAAAAAGCACATATTTAGGGAGACAAAATGCCGCTCTGCACAGCGATACCAAAATAACACGACTCGCATGCAACACATCAGTAAACAGTGCCAGCGTCGCCATGCTTGTTGTTTTGAACTCAGGCGAGGCTGAAGTTTCCGGGTTAGTTGTGCGACCTAGCAACAGTAAAAATGGCCTGCTGGCCTGAAGACCTTGTGTCTCCCGTCGCAGAAGTGACCAGAAACATGTGGCAAAAACTGTTTTGATGGCTGAAAATAATGTGGTGCACTGTACCACTAATAATGTGAAGTACAATGACACTGTAGCTCATTGGTCATTGGTTGAACAGAGAGATGGATGAGGGATGGATCATTGTGATATGAGCTAAATATAACCATGGGTTATGAGAGAGATTACAATTTTCATGACTTGTGGATGATGGACGCATCCCCAAGGCATAGTTTTGTGCCCATGGCTGAGATCAACCTAACAAGCCAATAAGAATGTCATATGAATTTGGTGAGCCTCCATCAAAGCTGTCAAAAGTTATTGCCAGTACAGAGTTCCTCACATCTTTTTGCTCAGTGATCTTGAAAAGTAGGTGAAGGTCACTCATCATTGAACTAGAGCAAGGCCTTCATGAGAGGCATATGTGGTGTGAATTTGGTGATCCTCCGTCAAAGCTGTCAAAAGTTATTGCGAGTACAGTGTTCTTCACATGTTTTTGCTCAGTGACCTTGAAAAGTAGGTGAAGGTCAATCATCATTAAACTTGAGCAAGGCCTTCACGAGAGGCATATGTGGTGTGAATTTGGTGATCCTCCATCAAAGCTGTGAAAAGTTATTGCGAGTACACTGTTCCCGGACGGACGGACGCACGGACGGACGGATGGACGGACGGACGGACGAACAGCATTTCTATGTCCCCCGTTCCGTGGGGCGACGGGGGACAACAATGGCAGGTGGAGCTTGGGATCAGTCAATTAATTCTACTTATTTCAACAGTGAGCAAAAGAACAATCTTGCAAGACACGTCATTTGACGCGCATTATGCGACGCAAGTCACATGGGGGGACCAGATTTTACAGAACACCGCATCAATTGTCATTATAATTTTTTTATATAGCATTGGGCTCCGTCCGTTCGTACGGACACATAAAATTGAGGCGGCTGGGGATATTGCCATGTTTGTGGCAACACTTCTTTGAACTATTTTCTGTATTCACAAGGGCAATCAGCGTTAAAAGCAAGTAGTGTGAATGTACCCTTCAACGAACACTTGGGCAGTTTTAAGAAATTTTTGTTCCTGCGTTGTTCTCAGAAAATAAATGGATCTAGAAATCCAGAAAAACATGTTGCTAATGCATAGGTAATGGCTATACAAAAATATCTCTATTAAAAAAATAAAAAACCCACCTGCCTGCATCAAATTTTTCAGATTAAAAAGGATGATAAACAAATTTTTTATTTTTTTTTACTGGGGCCTAATCACAAACATTCAACATTTTTCTTAAAGCCAGAAAAATTTAACCAGCATAAGTGAGCCTTAATAGACAGGAGGTCAGGTTACGGACTTACGTAGCACCGCGTAAAGTGTGTAGATGAAATACAGGCACATGCTGAATGTAGATGCTGAAAAACCCTTTGCCCATTGGGCTGAGCTCGTCTCTCCTCACCCGCCTCGGCCGGGCACTCACCTGTCGTGGTCCTTGTCCACCAGGTGGTATCGGGCGCGGAAGGCCACTAGGCGGGCGTAGTAGGCGGGGGCAGGGATGGAGACTGAGCGCGTGCAGCGCACGTAGGTGTGGCACAGCTGGTAGGTGAGCAGCTGCAGCTCGTCGGCCGTGAAGCAGTTGTCGTCCCACAGGACGTGATAGTGCGAGGGCCGGCTGGTCCCCTGTGTGGAGGAGACAGGTGTGGCCACACTTCAATAGGCCCGTCTCTTTCGCATTCAGCACTCTACCACTACATGGACCAATCTAGGATGCTCCTCACCTTTAATCCACAATCGACTTCAGTCCTCAACCAAAACCAGCGAGTAATAAGCAAAACAAAAGAAGCACCAGGGTGTTCTCTTGTGTAGTGAGAGGAAGCTGTACAGCTCTACGCACAGACAGGTGACAAATTAAAGGAAAAAACCCAGATAAACATGTGGACAAATTCAACAAATGTAATTTTTTCCATTCATTTTCCTGGCAGGGTTTAAGTCCACTCGTCCCCTTAAAGGTAGAGGGGTCACTGCAAATCAAATCAATCAAAAGCATTCCGACCATGTTGGGAGTGGTCTCTTCCAGGATGCCAACTGCTCAATCCCCACAGGTCACAAGGGGTCACTGAATGGTCATTTGAGTATGAAAATGATCCTAAACATACCCCAGTGCCTTCAGTTACCAGATCCTAAGCATACCCCACTGCCTTCAGTTACCAGCTCCTAGGCACACCCCACTGCCTTCAGTTACCAGATCCCAGGCACACCCCACTGCCTTCAGTTACCAGATCCCAGGCACACCCCACTTCCTTCAGTTACCAGATCCCAGGCACACCCCACTGCCTTCAGTTACCAGATCCCAGGCCCACCCCACTGCCTTCAGTTACCAGATCCTAAACACACCCCAATGCCTTCAGTCACCAGATCCTAGGCACACCCCACTGCCTTCAGTTACCAGATCCTAAGCACACCCCACTGCCTTCAGTTACCAGATCCCAGGCCCACCCCACTGCCTTCAGTTACCAGATCCTAGGCCCACCCCACTGCCTTCAGTTACCAGATCCTAGGCACACCCCACTGCCCTCAGTTACCAGATCCTAGGCACACCCCACCGCCTTCAGTTACCAGATCCTAGGCACACCCCACCGCCTTCAGTTACCAGATCCTAGGCCCACTCCACTGCCTTCAGTTACCAGATCCTAGGCCCACCCCACTGCCTTCAGTTACCAGATCCTAGGCACACCCACCGCCTTCAGTTACCAGATCCAAAGCACACCCCACTGCCTTCAGTTACCAGATCCTAAGCATGCCCCACTGCCTTCAGTTACCAGATCCCAAGCACGCCCCACTGCCTTCAGTTACCAGATCCCAGGCACACCCCACTGCCTTCAGTTACCAGATCCTAGGCACACCCCACTGCCTTCAGTTACCAGATCCTAGGCACACCCCACTGCCTTCAGTTACCAGATCCTAAGCATACCCCACTGCCTTCAGTTACCAGATCCTAAGCACACCCTACTGCCTTCAGTTACCAGATCCTAAGCATGCCCCACTGCCTTCAGTTACCAGATTCCAGGCACACCCCACTGGCTTCAGTTGCCAGATCCTAAGCATACCCCACTGCCTTCAGTTACCAGATCCTAAGCACACCCCACTGCCTTCAGATACCAGATCCTAAGCACACCCCACTGCCTTCAGTTACCAGATCCTAAGCACACCCCACTGCCTTCAGTTACCAGATCCTAAGCACACCCAACTGCCTTCAGTTACCAGATCCTAGGCACACCCTACTGCCTTCAGTTACCAGATCCTAAACATACCCCACTGCCTTCAGTTACCAGATCCCAGGCACACCCCACTACCGTCAGTTACCAGATCCCAGGCACACCCCACTGCCTTCAGTTACCTGATCCTAGGCACACCCCACTGCCTTCAGTTACCAGATCCTAAGCATACCCCACTGCCTTCAGTTATCAGATCCTCGGCACACCCCACTGCCTTCAGCTACCAGATCCCAGGCACACCCCACTGCCTTCAGTTACCTGATCCTAGGCACACCCCACTGCCTTCAGTTACCAGATCCTAGGCACACCCCACTGCCTTCAGTTACCAGATCCTAGGCACACCCCACTGCCTTCAGTTACCAGATCCTAAGCATGCCCCACTGCCTTCAGTTACCTGATCCTAGGCACACCCCACTGCCTTCAGTTACCTGATCCTAGGCACACCCCACTGCCTTCAGTTACCAGATCCTAAGCACGCCCCACTGCCTTCAGTTACCAGATCCTAAGCACGCCCCACTGCCTTCAGTTACCAGATCCTTAGCACGCTCCACTGCCTTCAGTTACCAGATCCTAAGCATGCCCCACTGCCTTCAGTTACCAGATCCTAGGCACACCCTACTGCCTTCAGTTACCATATCCTAAGCACACCCCACTGCCTTCAGTTACCAGATCCTAGGCACACCCCACTGCCTTCAGTTACCAGATCCTTAGCATACCCCACTGCCTTCAGTTACCTGATCCTAGGCACACCCCACTGCCTTCAGTTACCAGATCCTAAGCACACTCCACTGCCTTCAGTTACCAGATCCTAGGCACACCCCACTGCCTTCAGTTACCAGATCCTAAGCACGCCCCACTGCCTTCAGTTACCAGATCCTAAGCATGCCCCACTGCCTTCAGTTACCAGATCCTAGGCACACCCCACTGCCTTCAGTTACCAGATCCTAAGCATACCCCACTGCCTTCAGTTACCAGATCCCAGGCACACCCTACTGCCTTCAGTTACCATATCCTAAGCACACCCTACTGCCTTCAGTTATCAGATCCTAAGCACACCCCACTGCCTTCAGTTACCAGAACCTAAGCATGCCCCACTGCCTTCAGTTACCAGATCCCAGGCACACCCCACTGCCTTCAGTTACCAGATCCTAAGCATGCCCCACTGCCTTCAGTTACCAGATCCCAAGCATGCCCCACTGCCTTCAGTTACCAGATCCTAAGCACACCCTACTGCCTTCAGTTACCAGATCCTAAGCACACAACACTGCCATCAGTTACCAGATCCTAGGCACACCCCAGTGCCTTCAATTACCAGATCCTAAACAAACCCCACTGCCTTCAGTTACCAGATCCCAGGCACACCCCACTGCCTACAGTTACCAGATCCTAGGCACACCCCACTGCCTTCAGTTACCTGATCTTAAGCACACCCCACTGCCTTCAGTTACCAGGCCTCTAACCTACTGATTTTGGAACAGTGTCAGATGGTGCTCTCAGTCACCATCATCAAAACACCAAATGAGAAAATATTGAGAGGAAGAAAGGATCTCCATCCCTCCAGCAAAGTTTTACACACATAGACTTTACGCCATGTTAAGCTGAAGCTGA
This sequence comes from Gymnothorax reevesii, assembly GCA_029721435.1. Classification (NCBI taxonomy): domain Eukaryota; kingdom Metazoa; phylum Chordata; class Actinopteri; order Anguilliformes; family Muraenidae; genus Gymnothorax; species Gymnothorax reevesii. Next base: position 79,817,089 of record CM056577.1, read on the forward strand.
TCTTGCAACTTTTTAAGGCCAAACACCTTACAAAGATAGTTTAGGTGGATTTTTCCACAGATTTGTCACCTGTTGTCTGTACAGACAGGCAGCTTCCAGACAAAAAAAAAACCCCACTGTTGATGAAGTGATGCCCACCTGTATTCCTGCGTGGCTGCACAGGTAGAAGTCGAACTCCGAGGGGTGCGTGATGGTGCTGTCCACCGTAGTGCCAGCTGGGACGTTCCCGCTCTTACCCACCTGCAGGGGGCGACAGAGACAATATAACACAACACACTTGACCAGGGTTTTCCCAACATACTGCTGCAGTGCACAGGTGGCTAACATAACTAGCACAGCACTCCTCGGGCCACTCAATACAATCAGCAGCACAACCCAGAGTGCAGTTTCAGCGCCTCACCCGCTCGGCCTTGTCGGAGCAGAAGAGCCTGGTGTGGTGGCGTTTCTGCACCACGATGTAGGTGATCCCAGGCCTGTAGTCCTCCTCTAGGCTGATACATGCCTTCCTGATGGCTATGAGCTCCGGCCACGCCACCTGCATGTGCGCGCGTGCGCAGACACACACACACACACACACACACACACACACACACACACACACACACACAGGGAGGAGAGTGCAGAAGTTAAAAGAGGTGGCAAGAGCAGGTGTGAGGAGAGGAGTAGGTGAAGGTAAGAGGAGGAGAGGAGAGAGAGCATTAAATATGAGAGAATAAGATGAGAATGAGAGCATTGAGGTATGACAGGAAGATGAAAGGAGGAGGAAAATGACAGAAAGGACAGTGTGGAGATGTAACAGGGTGAATAGAACTGGTCTATATGCAGCAGCAGCAGCTTTAGCCTTTTAGGCTACAGGCTCGCTGGCTTCAGCCCTCCAGCACCCAGCCCAACTCACCTGCTTCATCTGTCCCTCGGAGACTCCACCCCTGTAGTAGATGATGCGTGTGGGCTTGAAGCGTGTGGACTTGTAGAACTGGATGAGCAGCTCGCGCACCATGTTGGTGAGGTCCTGGATGACCTCCTGGCTGAAGAGCTGCTCCTGTGAGAGGTCCTGGCGTGAGGTCTGCACCCGTACCGTAGCGCAGTAGCGGCTGGGGTGCCCATCCATGCTCCCCACCACCGCCGCGATCGAGGGCTTCTTACCATCGCCAGCCGGAGGGTGCGTCACATCCGCCCCAAGGAAGATCACAGGCTGCTGGAACACTGAGGGCCTGGAGGGCGGGAATACAGAGTTGTGACATCACACTCACATTATAAATGGCGTCAGTGTCCCCTTCTATGGAAATGGCATCCAACTTTCTGACTTGTAATTCTCAGCTAACGGAATGTTCCAGAGCATATTTTCTAGTGGAATGGTTGTAATTTTGAGTTTTTGAAATTTATGCAATGCCGCTGTAGCAGCCCAGATTAACCCCCTCACCAGACAATGCCCGGGTATAATCTGGCCTAAACCAAAATATAACCCGGGATATAAAATGTGACTGAATGTGCGGGGTATGATCGAGCCTAGGTGGCGTTACCCAGATTATACCCAGGGTGTACAACAGGCTAGCGCACTCTAACCCCAGGTATACTCTCAGGTGGGGGGTAGACCTTAGCCTGTTACACCGTATAACACACAGCCTCTCACTAGACCTGCCCCCTGTGTCCTGTACCTCTCCCCACCCCCTCCGTGTGGTGCTGCTCACCTCTGATGGGGCACCAGCACATTGTTGATGCCACCCAGCTTGGCGTTGATCTTCAGGCAGAGGTTGGACAGGGTCTGAGGGGACGTCTTCACTACATTCTTCACCTGCACACACTGAGTGGCCATTCCCAGGAGCGTGTCCCCAACCCGCTTCACCTCAGCTGCGCAGAGAGGGAGGGAGAGGGAGAGAGAGATTTCAACAACCACAGCCTCAAAACAATAGTAAACCCCAGCCCTCACCTGCTCTCTCAATCAGTAGTGCCCAAAAGACAGGTCTGTGTTCTCTCAATCAGTACTACCAAACAGAAAGGTCAGTGTTCTCTCAGTCAGTGCTGCCCAACAGACGGGTCTGTGTTCGCTCAGTCAGTACTACCCAACAGATAGGTCTGTGTTCTCTCACTCAATACTGCCCAGACTGGTCTGTGTTCTCTCAATCAGTACTACCCAACAGATAGGTCTGTGTTCTCTCGCTCAGTACTGCCGAACACACAGGTCTCCACTGGCTCAATTAGTACTGCCATTCACCGATGTAATGTCCTTGATAACAATGATAAATGCTCTTGGGGAAACTATTCCAACTCAATTACAGCAGACAAAGCGGCAGTGCAATGGAAAGACTGACATGTATCCATAATTTTTAATATCATATATGTATAATATGATTAAATAAATCATCCTCAAAGTGAATTGTAAGCAATGCAGTAAATTCAAGCAACCTTGAGGAGACATGAATTATGTCAAAGAAATGACAGAACTCAAATTAGCAGAATGACTCCTTTCAGTACATCTGCACATATGCGATAACGCCTGCACTCACATCCCCGCATACAGCATTACACCTGCACATCCATTGCCACATACAGAATTACGCCGTACAATTATGTCAGCGGACACATCCCCACGCAGGACACTATGCCTGCAGTGAAATCCCCACGTACAGCATTACACCCACAATTGAATCCCAACATACAGCATTACACCTGCAAATAAATCCCTATGTACAGCATTAAACCCCCAATTAAATCCCCACATGTAGCATTACGCCTGCAATTAAATCCCCACATGCAGCATTACGCCTGCAATTAAATCCCCAGGTACAGCATTATGCCTGTAATTAAATCCCCAGGTACAGCATTACACCTGCAATTAAATCCCCAGGTACAGCATTGCACCTGCAATTAAATCCCCATGTACAGCATTAGACCTGCAATTAAATCCCCATGTACAGCATTAGACCTGCAATTAAATCCCCAATTGCAGCATTACGCCTGCAATTAAATCCCCAGGTACAGCATTACGCCTGCAATTAAATCCCCAGGTACAGCTTTATGCCTGCAATTAAATCCCCAGGTACAGCATTACACCTGCAATTAAACCCCACGTACAGCATTGCACCTGCAATTAAATCCCCAGGTGCAGCATTACATCTGCAATTAAATCCCCAATGGCAACATCGCTTCTCCTCTCTTATCGTACACAGGGGTTTACCCCTGCACAACATCGCTTCTCCTCTCTTACCGTACACAGGGGTTTACTCCTGCACAACATCACTTCTCCACTCTTACCGTACACAGGGGTTTACCCCTGCACAACATCGCTTCTCCTCTCTTACCGTACACAGGGGTTTACCCCTGCACAACATCGCTTCTCCTCTCTTACCGTACACAGGGGTTTACTCCTGCACAACATCGCTTCTCCTCTCTTATCGTACGCAGGGGTTTACTCCTGCACAACATCGCTTCTCCTCTCTTATCGTACACAGGGGTTTACTCCTGCACAACATCACTTCTCCACTCTTACCGTACACAGGGGTTTACCCCTGCACAACATCGCTTCTCCTCTCTTACCGTACACAGGGGTTTACCCCTGCACAACATCGCTTCTCCTCTCTTACCGTACACAGGGGTTTACTCCTGCACAACATCACTTCTCCACTCTTACCGTACACAGGGGTTTACCCCTGCACAACATCGCTTCTCCTCTCTTATCGTACGCAGGGGTTTACTCCTGCACAACATCGCTTCTCCTCTCTTATCGTACGCAGGGGTTTACCCCTGCACAACATCGCTTCTCCTCTCTTACCGTACACAGGGGTTTACTGCTGCACAACATTGCTTCTCCTCTCTTACTGTACACAGGGGTTTACTCCTGCACAACATCGCTTCTCCTCTCTTATCGTACGCAGGGGTTTACCCCTGCACAACATCGCTTCTCCTCTCTTATCGTACGCAGGGGTTTACTCCTGCACAACATCGCTTCTCCTCTCTTATCGTACGCAGCGGTTTACCCCTGCACAACATCGCTTCTCCTCTCTTATCGTACACAGGGGTTTACTCCTGCACAACATTGCTTCTCCTCTCTTACCGTACACAGGGGTTTACTCCTGCACAACATCGCTTCTCCTCTCTTATCGTACGCAGGGGTTTACCCCTGCACAACATCGCTTCTCCTCTCTTATCGTACGCAGGGGTTTACTCCTGCACAACATCGCTTCTCCTCTCTTATCGTACGCAGGGGTTTACTCCTGCACAACATCGCTTCTCCTCTCTTACCTTACACAGGGGTTTACTCCTGCACAACATCGCTTCTCCTCTCTTATCGTACGCAGGGGTTTACTCCTGCACAACATCGCTTCTCCTCTCTTACCGTACACAGGGGTTTACTCCTGCACAACATCGCTTCTCCTCTCTTATCGTACGCAGTGGTTTACTCCTGCACAACATCGCTTCCCCTCTCTTACCGTACACAGGGGTTTACTCCTGCACAACATCGCTTCTCCTCTCTTATCGTACGCAGGGGTTTACTCCTGCACAACATCGCTTCTCCTCTCTTACCGTACACAGGGGTTTACCCCTGCACAACATCGCTTCTCCTCTCTTACCGTACACAGGGGTTTACTCCTGCACAACATCGCTTCTCTTCTCTTACCGTACACAGGGGTTTACTCCTGCACAACATCGCTTCTCCTCTCTTATCGTATGCAGGGGTTTACTCCTGCACAACATCGCTTCTCCTCTCTTACCGTACACAGGGGTTTACTCCTGCACAACATCGCTTCTCCTCTCTTATCGTACGCAGGGGTTTACTCCTGCACAACATCGCTTCTCCTCTCTTACCGTACACAGGGGTTTACTCCTGCACATCGCTTCTCCTCTCTTACCGTACACAGGGGTTTACTCCTGCACAACATCGCTTCTCCTCTCTTACCGTACACAGGGGTTTACTGCTGCACAACATTGCTTCTCCTCTCTTACCGTACACAGGGGTTTACTCCTGCACAACATCGCTTCTCCTCTCTTATCGTACGCAGGGGTTTACCCCTGCACAACATCGCTTCTCCTCTCTTATCGTACACAGGGGTTTACTCCTGCACAACATTGCTTCTCCTCTCTTACCGTACGCAGGGGTTTACCCCTGCACAACATCGCTTCTCCTCTCTTATCGTACGCAGGGGTTTACTCCTGCACAACATCGCTTCTCCTCTCTTATCGTACGCAGGGGTTTACTCCTGCACAACATCGCTTCTCCTCTCTTACCGTACACAGGGGTTTACTCCTGCACAACATCGCTTCTCCTCTCTTATCGTACGCAGGGGTTTACCCCTGCACAACATCGCTTCTCCTCTCTTACCGTACACAGGGGTTTACTCCTGCACAACATCGCTTCTCCTCTCTTATCGTACGCAGGGGTTTACTCCTGCACAACATCGCTTCTCCTCTCTTACCGTACACAGGGGTTTACTCCTGCACAACATCGCTTCTCCTCTCTTATCGTACGCAGGGGTTTACTCCTGCACAACATCGCTTCTCCTCTCTTACCGTACACAGGGGTTTACCCCTGCACAACATCGCTTCTCCTCTCTTACCGTACACAGGGGTTTACTCCTGCACAACATCGCTTCTCTTCTCTTACCGTACACAGGGGTTTACTCCTGCACAACATCGCTTCTCCTCTCTTATCGTACGCAGGGGTTTACTCCTGCACAACATCGCTTCTCCTCTCTTACCGTACTCAGGGGTTTCCCCCTGCACAACATCGCTTCTCCTCTCTTATCGTACGCAGGGGTTTACTCCTGCACAACATCGCTTCTCCTCTCTTACCGTACACAGGGGTTTACTCCTGCACAACATCGCTTCTCCTCTCTTACCGTACACAGGGGTTTACCCCTGCACAACATCGCTTCTCCTCTCTTACCGTACACAGGGGTTTACCCCTGCACAACATCACTTCTCCTCTCTTACCGTACACAGGGGTTTACTCCTGCACAACATCGCTTCTCCTCTCTTATCGTACGCAGGGGTTTACTCCTGCACAACATCGCTTCTCCTCTCTTACCGTACACAGGGGTTTACTCCTGCACAACATCACTTCTCCTCTCTTATCGTACGCAGGGGTTTACCCCTGCACAACATTGCTTCTCCTCTCTTATCGTACGCAGGGGTGTACCGCTTCTCCTCTCTTACCGTACACAGGGGTTTTCCCCGGGAGGATGACCACGATGAGCTGCAGGCCAACATAGGACATCTTCAGGTGCTTGAACATGGGCTCTACACTGTCCGCTCCCTGAGCGTACTTGCAGAAGCAAGGCTGGCCCTGGATGGGCATCCCTGCATCCTTGGAGATCTTGCGCAGCTGGTCCGTGAAGCTCCTACACAGAGACGCCACAGAGAGCTAAAGTAGAGCGAGCAGAGGGCCTGCACCTCTTCCCTGGGTACAGCTTACAGACCCCGCAGAGGGCCTGCACCTCTAGCCTGGGTACAGCTTACAGACCGCAGAGGGCCTGCACCTCTCCCCTGGGTATAGCTAACAGACCGCAGAGGGCCTGCACCTCTCGCCTGGGTACAGCTAACAGACCGCAGAGGGCCTGCACCTCTCCCCTGGGTACAGCTAACAGACCGCAGAGGGCCTGCACCTCTCCCCTGGGTACAGCTAACAGACCGCAGAGGGCCTGCACCTCTCCCCTGGGTACAGCTAACAGACCGCAGAGGGCCTGCACCTCTCCCCTGGGTACAGCTAACAGACCGCAGAAGGCCTGCACCTCTCCCCTGGGTACAGCTAACAGACCGCAGAGGGCCTGCACCTCTCCCCTGGGTACAGCTAACAGACCGCAGAGGGCCTGCACCTCTCCCCTGGGTACAGCTAACAGACCGCAGAGGGCCTGCACCTCTCCCCTGGGTACAGCTAACAGACCGCAGAGGGCCTGCACCTCTCCCCTGGGTACAGCTAACAGACCGCAGAGGGCCTGCACCTCTCCCCTGGGTACAGCTAACAGACCGCAGGCTTTCACACCCACCTTCTGTGGCCATCACTGTGCTGCAAACCTGGGAGAATCCTGACTACCAAAACAAACTCACCCTCTCTGTGGGGTCAAAGGGAGCCTTACTCTCAGTCTCGAATGATAATGGTTAGAATAACAGCACATTAAAAAGTGAAAGACAGGAAACAGGGATGGGGGACAGAGAAGGAAAAACAGGGAAAGGACAGAAAGAAGGTGAGTATGGAGGAGTAAAGCATGTGAAAATGGGGAGGGAAAATGGAGGGAGAGGGAAAGAAGGGCAGCCATTCAGAATAGTTAAATGGAAGAGGAAAAATGCGTAAGGAGGCAAGCAAGGAGAAAAACATAGAGGAGAAAAATGAGGGGCAATGAGAGGGAGAGAGAGAGAGTGTGTTAGAGTGTTAGAGTTCACTCACTTAAGCAGGTCCTCTCTGCACTGTTTCTGAGGGGCGAAGCAGGCCACGGCCCACACCTTGATCTCGATGCCGGCGTAGAACTGCTTCCCCCTCATGTCCCACACGCCCTGATTAGGCGTAGCCACCGTTTTGCTCTGAGGAGAGAGTCCCTGAGCTCTTAGTGCAGCCCACCGCTTCACCCCAAACAACTCAACCCCACATTCTCCTAGCCTCCGTTGCAGACGTCTTATGGTGTTCGGTTAATTTCCTTCACCCAACAACGTCTGCGCACTCGAGCGAGGTTTTATGTTCCACCAATCAGAAACTAGCTCCTAAAATCCAGGAGCAAATTATATATGCAGAAACGGATAAAGCCAAATTGGCGGTCGGTGGCGAACATGATTTCTCTCCAGCTTTGGAGAAAATCTGCAAAGCCTTCGTTATTGAAAGTATGAATTGCTTACAAGAACAAACAATTAACAACTTAGTTATCCAGAGGAAAGATGTCTCCGTAAATTTGCCTACAGGATTTGGCAAATCGCTCATATACCAAGCTCTTCCAATCCTCGGGGAAGCGTTTTCTAATAAAGAATCGCCAATTGTTATTGGTGTTTCTCCTCTTGTTAACCTTATGAAGGATCAAGTCAATTATTTGAATAACTTAAGAGTGAAAGCAACGAGTTTAAGTCTGGTCGATACCGAAATGGAGAAGAGAAGTGTGGAAAGAGGATTGTTTTCAATAGTATACGGTTCTCCAGAGTCTTGGCTAAGTGAACGGTGGAGGAAGATGCTGCTGAATGCCACATATTCAAACAATATTTATGCTGTTGCTGTCGATGAACCTCACATAATAAATCAACAAGTTTTTTCTCTATTTTCAAGTAAGCGATAGCAGCCCGTTCGGCAGACGAATAACTCGTTCGTGTATACCGCTGTGTTAACAGAGATGACAGAGCTTATTACTGCAGCGATATCAAGCTTGCTTTTTCCATGCACTCGTATCTTGTCTTTATTTGAGAGGATTTTTGTTTTACACACAAAACAAATGTCGTTTTCTACAAGTTTTTTTTAGGAGTTTCTTCATCCGCCATTTCACTATTTTTGACAAGCCGCAGGGAAAACCCATAGTAATGACAGAGATCATAGCATATAATAAGCATTCTGATTGGCTCATCAAGCACAATCACATTACGTCACGGAACACAAAACCTCGGTCGAGTGCGCAGACGTTGTATGGTGAGGGAAATTAACCGAGCACCATAAGTCGTCTGCAACGGAGGCTAACATTCTCCAGTGTTATGCATCTACAGACCAGTAACAGCCAGACCCTCCCATCACCCCCACCAACACCTATTCCAAGCCTCAGTCACTTAGTCTCCAGATGCATCACAACAGAGTTCAGCGGCAAATACAACAGTCAGTGCACCTGTTCCGTAAGGCCCACACACCTCATGCCGACCCGCTCAAAAAATACCCACACCACACGCTGTAAAGAACACCGCATATGCTGTGCAGTTTAACACAGTGAATATAACACTGTTACAGTAAATACTAATTAATGGCTGCACTCCTTACTGTAGAAAGACACTAGACACACATCACACAGACACAGAATGGTGCTTTTTCCATTGACAGTGCCTACAGCAGATGAGCTCAACTCCAGTGCTCCACACCTGACAGGGTCCAATACATAAACATTGATTTTTATTAATGCTCATCATTGGGTATTTTTAAATTTAAAATAAAGCTACTCAATGGCATTGTTTGTGCATTTGGTACAAACTTCTCCCATATAACAAACAGGACACCTGCCCTGGAGAACTGCAGCTCAGATCATCAGTGAACACCAGCTAATTATACATTCACACATTGTTAAGAAAAGCATTATTTCCATCAGATCATCGCTTAATGCAGCACATAACATGCTCCTGAAACATTACACCGAAAATACATGTTGTTTTTCTTTTCACATCCAAATTGCACCTATTTTTGACTCGACCAAGCAGAGCATAAACTATGCCGGTATCGATCAATATGGAGGTGCATGTTGGAAGTTTAAAAAAAAAAAAACAACAGCATGGTCACAACACTTAAAACAGTCTCAGACACACTGGGGGAAAGACAATAAGACTCCATTACCCACAAGCCCCAACAAGAATAAAGACATTGGCCACTGATGCTTATGGCAGGAAAACTGGGCCAAACATGTGGACGGCTGAAAGCCTTCATGCACTTAAGACTGCAAACATCATAGGTGTGTAGTCATGGCGGCAATTATTTCAAACCAAGGAACACAGCCCAAGAAAAGACCGTGGGAACATCCAGTTTCAGGGCTTATCTAGTGTGCCTCAGGTACTAAACTACATTTGTTAGTGCATGCTACAGCCAGAGCAGAATTCTCATACCGTTCTGTAGGGTCCAGTCATTTGTGAGTGTGTAAGTTTGAGTGGTTGCAGAGCAGTGCGCGTGTGCACACGAGAGTGTGTGCTTATACCACACATATAAACGAATAACAGCAGTAATCCCTTCATGTCCGCAGCTGAGGTGGAGCCCAAAAGGGATAGCCGCAGCTGTGTGGGTGGAGTCTGATTCTCCTCCCCTGGGTTAGTTCAGCCAATCACTCGCAGGCCCCGCCCGTACTCACCCTGCCCTGTGCCCCAGTACTCACCCTGCCACAGTCCCTCCCAGTGTCTGTACTCACCCGGCCCCCATACTGCAGCATGGGCGCTGGGAGGACCCGCCCAGTCACCTCCGTCATGTCATTGTGCACTACGATGCCAAACTCTTTCAGGTAGGGGTCGGGCCCGCCCACCATACTGTTGCTTTTGACCTGTTGTCATGGAAGCATGAAAGAGAGAGATCTTAACAGATATTCTATCAATCACTTTCCTTGGGTAGACCCATTTAACAGGGGCTTGCAAGGCGGTGCTGTCATCTCAGGGAAACTGAGTGCCCATTCATCATACTTGGACCAAGGAACATATGCAATATTATGGCATTGTACAAAATGCACAAAACATGTTGATGCACAATTTTTCAGACGATAAACTCCAAACAACGAGCTTTTCTGATCTGGAGAAGACAGTGTTAGTGTGGAAATGACAGCCATCTGAAGTACTGCTGTTCAGCTGCAGTTCATCTTCCGGCCACAGGGGGGTGCACAGCACTCACCAGCCGGCTGATCTCTTCCTGCCGGTCAGGGGCGGAGCGTGCGGTGGCTTTGATCATAGTGGAGGTTTGATTATCTGTGAGCTTCTTGATGCAGCGCTGCCCCGCCACAATGTTACACACCTGCCAGGGCAAACAAGTGTATCAACCATCAGTCATTCCCCGCCACAGCAGCTGACAAATGGCCACTAAGGTCAAGCCTGTTTGGGAATCATAAATTTGCCATGCAAACCACAGGGGATCCATGTTTGAATTCTGGGAAGAAAGTCCAGGGGGCAGCCACATTGAAGGTACACAATCAGGCAAACTAATATTCACAGATACCTAGGTGTACAGAGGGCTTTTAAGGATAGGATTAGCTGGCCGCAGTCTGTCCTCTTCAGTAAAACATAATGCATTCAGCTTTCTGCAGTGTAATAGTATTTGAACTTTTGGGAACATTGCTACTGCTGGAAGCATGCCAAGCAAAATATTTACTAATCAGAACTCTTACTGCCCGCAGCAACACAAATCCAAGATATATTAAGAGCTTAACAAACATGAGAACATAAAGTTCAATTGAAATCAAAAATGGGCAAGAAAAACTACAAATAAAGATGGTAGACATAATTCACAGGGACATACAGGGACATTTAGGGCAACTGAAGCTAACCAGTTAATTCTATTTAATATTATCAAATAACATCAACATTTCTCTTGTTTCAAAGTTTGAACTTACGAGAAGTGCCGCTACTACTGAGAGTAGCCCAAGCAAAATATTTTCAAGTGGTGTGAGAGATCTTCCATTTTGAACACAGTGAGTGAGTGTTGGTCGACGGGGTTGGCCTGTTCCCTCACCTCCAGGGGCAGGTAGGTGTGCTTCTGCTCCTGCCCCACCTGCAGACAGGGCAGGTGAGGGTACTTCAGCTGCAGGCTGTACTTCTGTTTAAAGTACTGCGCTACTGTGCACTCCATGGCCTGGCCATTCTCCAGCTGCAGTGGAAACCTGTCCAGACAAATACACAGATTTGGAGACATCCTACACTCCACACTATAGACCAGAGGAAATCAAAAACCTTCTCATACATTCTACAAACATTACCATGTAATAAGAGCACAGTGCTCCCCCCTCTCACAAGGGATATAACTGATGTACCATGATGCCCTTCTTCCACAACCATTTTTATTAGATGAATGAAGGATGTCGATTGAGTTGTAAAAAGTGTTCAATCCCTACCTGATTTCAGCTAATTTCATACATTTGTCACACCAAATTGTAACAGGTCTTCAAACAGGTTTCAAGAGAATGGAACCTGTAACCTGTGTAAACATACTGTGTTATGGTTTTTTCTAAATTATCATTTCATTAATTGAGGGGAAAAAAGCTTCACTAGAGGAGGGATTACTGCCAGTACTTTTGCATCAGTTGCATGACACCTTTGTCACACTGTAAAGTTGGCCAAAAGGTCTCACTAAGCAACAAACAATGCCTAAAAAAAATTCCCACACAAAATGGTGAAGTTCTATAAACACATCTCGCTAAAGTATGCAAAGGGTCTGGTACACCAGTGAAGCACAGTGAGAGCCATTACAGTGAAAACTTGGAGTAGTGACCAATCTTCCAAAAAGTGACCAGCCTACCAAAATTTGCCACAAACAACAAGTCAACACCCGAGCTTTTTGCAGTTATTTCATGTGAAAGGGGGAGTCACAAATGGAACTTCTTGAATGAATGGGGTCCTGATACAGGGGTCTTCAATAAGAACATCATGCCAAAGTCTAGCATGGCGGTGGTAGTGAGACTGTGTGGGAAGGCTTTGCAGCATCAAGGCCTAAGCAAGTTGCCATGATTGATAGAACCATGAACTCCGCTCTCACTCCCAAATCTTGAATGACCATGTGCAGTCATCAGGTAACATTCTGAAGCTCAAATACCGTAAAGCCAAAGGTTGGGCCTTAAGACAATTACCCAAACCACAAGAGCAAGTTCATTCTGAAAGTTCATAAAGTTCATTAAAAAACAAAATTAAGATGGAGATGGAGACACATTCCTGACTTGAACCCCTTTAAAGGAAATTCACATTTGAAACAGGCAAATTAGAGAAAGGTGAGGGTAGGGGGTCAAAATTCCTCAACGGTGAGTTGAAAGATTGGCTGCTCATTCATTACTCCAGCTGTTTGGTGACAGTTGCTGCTGCTAAAGGAGTAATTAAGTTTAAGGGGAGTAACTTTTCATGACTGAAACAGGTGTAGGTTCCTCCAATAAATTAAATCATCATTTAAGAATTGTATATTGCATTTCATCAATTACCCCTTGTTTCACAATAAACCATGTATGAAGAACCAACACCATTTAAAGAGATAAATATGCAAAAATAGAGGAAATGAGGAGGGGGCAAATTATAACGCTACATAATCTCATCCTAATTCAGTTTAGTCATTATAAAGGCAACAGACTCATGACTTGATCAGCTAATGCACCACCATGGTGAACAGAAGGATATCAAAGCAAACAGCCAAGAGAAATGAAGTGCAGAACAGCCAAGCCCTCTGTGGAAAAGAGTTGAGGGAACACTGCACATCTGGACACGAAACGCACAGAGTAATTTCAACAACATGGCCATGACGGGCTGGAACCGATAGGTTCACTCACGTCTGATGGCTGGCGGGGCGGCGGGTGACATTGCACACACGGTACTTCCTCTTCATCTGCCCACAGTGCGTCACCTCCACCTTCAGACCTGCACACAGACTGTCCGGGTCAGTGGGGTACAGATGATAAAGACCAAGAGGGAACAGCCCAAGCAGAGGACAAGAGGACATCTTAGGTGCTCTGAGATAATGACATCAGCTCCGGACGTCAGTCAGCTTTAGAGGCCCACACAACAGACTCACCGCGGATCTCCTTGGTGAACTTGACGCGCTGCGAGTCCGTGAGTGGCTTGGTCTGCTCGTTGATGTTCTGGATGTCCAACACCTCGCACATGAACTCGATCACAGGCTGGGCACGGTAGAATGCAGTCGCCGACACTTTAAGGAAGAGACATTTGTTACCACACGTGAAACACTTCAGACATGTGCATGCATGCATGAGCTGCAAACAGGCGCACTGCTCTGGGAACCTAATGTACAAGAGCCACTGTTTATACACCGATCAACCATAACACTACTGCATGACCACCTGCCTAATATTGTGTAGGTTCTCCTTTTGCTGCCAAAACAGCCCTGACCTGTTGAGGCATGGACTGCACTCTGAAGATGTGCTGTGGTATCTGGCACCAACGCATTAGCAGAAATCCTTTCAGTTTTGGAAGTTGCAAGGAGAGGCCTCCATGGATTGGACTTGTTTGTAAAGCACATCCCACAGATGCTCAACTGCATTGAGATCTGGGGAATTCCGAGGCTACGTCAACTCCTGGAACTCGTTGGTGTGTTCCTCAAACCATTCCTGAACCAGTTCTGCAGTGTGCATTATCCTGCTGCATACTGTTTCTATGAAGGGCTGTATTTGGCCTGCAGTAATGTTTAGGCAGGTGGAACATGTCAAAGTAACGTCCACATGAATGGCAGGACCCAAAGCATTCACAGCAGAACACTGGCCCAAGCATCACACTGCCTCTGCCAGCTTGCATTCTTCCCATAGTGCATCCTGGTGCCATGTCTTCCCCAGGTAAGCACTGCACACGCACCCAGCCATCCACGTGATGCAAAAGAAAACATGATTCATCAGACCAGGCCACCATCTTCCATTGCTCTATGGTCCAGTTCTGATGCTCACAGACCCAATGTAGGCGCTTTCGGCGATGGACAGGGGTCAGCATGGGCACCCCGCCAGTATGCTGCTAAGCAGCCCCATACGCAATAAACTGCAATACACTGTGTCCTGGTGCTTTTCTTTCAGGACCAGCATCAACTTTTTTAGACATTTGAGCTACAGAAGCTCTTCTGTTGGATCAGAGCCGAGGGCTTTGCTTTCGTTCCCCGCCCACAGCAATGAGCCCAAGCCGCTCATAACCCTGCTGCCGGTTCACCGCTTTTCCTTCCTTGAAACACTTTTGGTGGATACTGACCACTGCAGACCAGGAAAACCCCACAAGAGCTGCAGTTTTGGAGATGCTCTGACCCAGCTGTCTACTCATAAAAATTTGGACCCTGTCAAAGTCAGTCACATCCTTACACTTGCCCATTTTTCCTACTTCAAAGGCATCAACATTGAGGAAAAAAATGACAATTGCTGCCCAATATATCCCCCTCACTGAAAGGTGCCATAGTGATGAAATAATTAATGTCATCTACTTCACCAATACTGCTTGGTGTATGCAGAAGCACTAATGCAACTATGCACTGAATATTGTGGTGGGTAAGATATCAGTTAATGCAATTTTTATGTAACAATGTATCAATGCAAAGTACTGCAACCACAGAGAAATGCAACAGCCTAAAAATGCAATATAAAGCAGAACTGCAGCCACATAATGTAATGTAACACTTTAACATGATACAATGTTTATAAATTCACCATCAATGTTGAGCATCATGTTCCACATGGCAGGACGGACAGACTGGTGGAAGCCAAACCAAACCTCCCGCCCCCCACCGAGGGGATGATAGTACCCCTCCGGCGGAGAGAAGAAGGAGCGCCCCACAGGTGTGTATCTACGGAGAGAGCAGATTTAGGTTTATGATGAGGCCTTCGCCAACAGCACATGCTCAGAGACACACAAAGTTTATGTCAAATCAGTCCTGAAGTGTTCAAAACACTGAAAATGCAGTCAACATCATGCTATTAAACAAGGAATGTCCATCTGTGCATGAGCATACATCCACGCCATCTAAACAGCCATTCATCTCATCGACTTCAAACTTGGTGGGTGAATTGCTGCGGAGCCCAGAAGTGCAGTGTTGAGGCTGAAGTTGTTTGGCAAAGCCACTCCAAATCTAGAATGCTGTGAGCACCAATACCACTCAAGCAGCAACTGTTAAGGCACTGCACCATACCGCACATGCAGCAATTAAACACTGCCGAAGAACACCAGAATGTAAGAATTCGATTCTGCTAATTAAGGTGAAAATTGCCTTTCAATAGCCTCCAGCACTGAATTAAAAGCAAACAGTACTTGGTGTAAACAGCCTTTTGTTTTATGTTCATCGTCAGATTTTCAGCAGCCGGACATCCGAAGCATGAGGAAACCAATTATAATGCGTTCCTTTTGGATCACCTAACAAATGACTTACTATTACTCATACTAGCTTATTGTTAAAGACAAAACAGACCCTTGGTAGATCGAATGTTATTCAAAGGAAAGCATGAGTCATTCTATTCAACCAACCAGCTTTCAGCAACACTAATAATAAGCTAAATAGGGCGCATCTGGTTTCCCCTCTCGTTTGAAGTGCAGCAGGCCAGTGGGCCGTACCTCATGGAGGGCAGGTGTCGCGTGATGACGTCCAGTGCCTGGACGGAGTCCTCAGGGACCTCGTTCAAGTGCCCAGACAGAGCTTCCAGAAGCATCTGCAGGCTCACCACCGAAACCCACTGCAGGGAAACCTTAAAGGTCTGATCCTTACCCTCGCCAGGCAACGTCACCTCCAGATCCACCTGCGTGTGAAAGAGTGAGAGTGAGAGACAACAGAGCAGTGAAAGACAGCCCAAAACAGATGGCAGGAAGGAGAAAGAGGATGACGGAAAGACACGAGCGAGAGGACAGCAATATGAAAGGGAAAGAGACAAGAAAGGGACAGAGGAGAGGAAGGCAGGAGAGAGTAAGAGCAGGAGAGGCCTGCAGTAAGACCCTCGCAGAGCACATTCACAGCAGGTTCACAGCCAACGGTCCTCACCCTGTCTCTCCCGATGGGCAGCGGGTGGGCCGTGTACATGTTCCTCTTTCCATCGTACCCCGGCTGCCGGTCTCCAAAGATCTGCATCTTAAAGTGTCGGACCATGGTGTCCACAACCTCCCTGAGAGGAGGAGGAGAAGGGATTGAACCAACCACACACAGCTGAGACAAACCCAAAACAGCCAGCCTTCTAACAAGGAGATGAGCAAGGAAGCCCAGAATGACCACAGAGATTTTTAGCCAACATATAGAAGGCAGCATAAACAGGATGTCAGTCATCAATACTCCCCGTCAGCATGGAATCCTGTTTTTGAACCCAATCGAGGTCATGACCAGAAGCAAACACACACAAAATTTCATTCATCGCAGTAAAGTAGTTTCTGAGGAAACTTTCCCCCACTTATGTGGACAGACGAACTGTACTGCAGTACCTCCCCCCGCTTGGCTTCATGTCGTGTCAGAGGATAAAAAACAAATAAGGCAGCAACGTGTATTGTGCTGGAACAAGCCACCTTTGTCAAGAAGAATTACGAACAGAGACAATGTATTATTTATTAAGCTTTATTTACACAGGGCTGGTTGGCTCATTAGCAGTAGCACCCGGTGAAGCAGCCGAACTTGCATGTCTTAGGATTACGGGAGAAAACCGCAGCGCTCGGCAGAAGCCCTGCTCCAAACAGAGAGGCCCCGTTGGGAAATACCACTCTGCTTAACGCGAGGAAGGCGTTCCGGCATTATCTGGCAGTTACCTGTTGACTCTCCGCGGGCGCTTCTCCGGCTTGATGTCGATGTCATAGTGGTAGACGTCGATCTTGGGGATCTGCACCTGGAAGTGGTTGGCCAGCAGGCGGATGGGCTTCCCCACGGTGCCCAATCCGGGCCGCCGCGGGGGCTGAAAAAGGGAGGTGGGGGCAGGCGGGCCTGCAGGGGTGACATCACACACACACACACACACACACACACACACACACACACACACAGTTATCCAGCCGAACAGAGAGAATTATGGAGCAGGGCTGAATAATGAACCAAATCACAATTTTTTACAGCATAATTACAACTGCCACGTATGGATTCGTCAAATGCAGCTGCAGTATTCAAATCTGAGGAACTTCATGCCTACTTCAAGTTCTAGTGGAGATCCACAGGTTTCAAACTATTGCAAGTATGTCATGCTGAATTACAAGAAAACGTGTAAAAATGTTGTCCAATATCGATATGTTCCACTTGATGTAATGCTGAGGCCATGCAATCACAGCACCCTGGTTCGAATATTTCTTTCAACACACTATGTGCGATGTAGCTCCACTGAAGTGCTGCAAGCAGCAGATGCAGAATACCTGACATTTAGAATATGCTTTTTTTACACTTAAAACCAACTGAAGGGAAAACTAAGGGAAAAGTTGAGTTTAAGAGATTAAAACCACTACTAATACAACTCAGGATGGAGACACGGTGCAAGCTTGCCTGATCTGGTATTTATTCTTATTATGCTTAAAAAAAAAAAATAAAAAAATTGTGATTCAATAAACTGTTCATCCCCATTACGGGCCATAATCAGGATATTTACACTACTGCTCAAAAGTTTGGGATCACTTGCAAATTTTTCTAAAGAAAAATACATTTTCATGCATTTCAAAAACATTTTTTTTTTCCCTTTCACAAACATTTTTAGCCATTTCACAAACGATTAAAATTAATCAGATGATTATCAAAGAATGATCTACATTTTTGCATCGAGGCCTATTATCAGCAACTGTCAGTCCTCTTCATCAATCTCCTGGTATGGCTGCTAATCCAAGTTAAGCATTTTATAAGGCTAATTGATTATTAGAAAACCCTTCCGCAAATGTGTTGCACAGCTGAAAACCGTTGAACTAATACGGGAGCGCAAAAGGGAGCATGGAATTCTTGAGGTTGGTTTAGTACCTGAAGCATCAGCAGTTGTTTCTTTGTTTACAGGCTCAAAATGGCCAGAAAGAAAGACCTTCCTTTAGAGACCCATCAGTCTATTGCTGTGCTTAGAAAAAAAGGCTATTCAATGCAAGAAATTGAAAACTTAAAATCTCTGACCATGCTGTCAACTACTCCCTTCAGAGAGCAGTGCAAACTGGCACCAACAAGGACAGAAAAAAAGGAGTGGGAGGCCCGATGCACGAATGTGCAAGACGACAAATATCTGAGTGTGTGTAATTTAAGACAAAGACGCCTCACAGGTTGTCAACTAGCAGCTGCGCTAAATAGTTCCCGTCAACCACCAGTTTCAGTATCAACAGTGAAGGTGTTTTTTTTTTTTTTTTTTTTTTGATGAAGGCAAAGTTTGAAGTACATATTCATCATTTTCCATTAAAATCATTATTTCTAACTCAGACAATGTCAGCTTGTTCTGTTAATTTGCTATATTTCCTCTTCAGACTAATTTCATGTGTTTCCATGGAAAACAAGGAAATTTCCAAGTTTCCAAACTTTTGAGCGATAGTGTATGCAGAGTAAAAAACAGTCTTGTAGTTCTTGCGGCGAGCAAACCGAAGACCCTGCTCGAGCTCAGAAACGTCAGCAGAGTGAACTCTGCGCGAGGTCAGCACACAAGCAGGAGGAGAAAAGGAACTCCGAGTGACTCAGCCCCCGACACAAGGAGGGCCCGAGGCCAATAACCCAACAATGGAGGAAAATACAGACCCACGCCCCCCGACCAAGTACCAGCACACTCCGCCCCGGCCTTTAAACTCCGAGCCCCCAGACAAAGGGCAGTATCAAGCGGGACAACAGCAGGACAAGACACCAAAGGGGGGTGGGTGGGTGGGGGGGGGGGGGGGGGTAACTGCACCACAGCATTTCGCAGCAAAGCACTAAATCTGCATCCAGGGTTTCAAAACTGCTTCCAGGTTTTGAACCCTGCACCATTTTCAGCAGCACCCAAACACGTGCAATACGCTCAGAACGAGAAGAGGTCCTTTTCCAAATTAACTGGAATGGTTACTGGAGTTCACAGTTTGAGAAGAAAATAGTTCAGTGAATGGTTCATTCACAGTTCCGAAATAACAGATGGCCGGGAGTATGTTGCAAGTAACTTTTGCCCCCCCCCAGTTGCCCACCGCGATGGTGTTGGCTAATGTGATTTTTGGCCAAGCTAATTCTCTCTTCATCCCTGAGAAGTGAAAGGTGAGAGCACCGCTAATAGCTTCAGTACCATAGTTAGAGGCATTAGAAATACCTGTCATCTTTCCCATTATCATTTATTGATCAGATATATTTAAACTGTAACGATCATGTATTCGCACTAGTCAACATTAAAGGAGAATTCCAGTGTGAAATTGACTTGGGGTGTAATGAAACATGACAATGAATACTAACCTTTGCCGAATACCCCACCGATGTATGCACGCAACATTTCAAAATGTATGGCTTTTTACCCGAAGCTCCCAACAGGCTGACAATAGTACTGAATCGGGCATGGTGTTGCCTTGCAAAGAAATTGCTATTTTTTTCATCATAAACGAGGCTCAAAGTAGCTCCACACTTCATTGGTAGAATTCCGAGGGCCCTGACATTTAAAAGGTAGTTTCCAGTCACCTCCATCTTGAAAGTCACAATAAGTTGATTGAGGAGCAATAGATTGTAATCTGTTCCCCTATCCTTCCTATTTGTTCGTGCTTGTCAATCGACTTATCGTGACTTTCAAGATGGAGGCGACTGGAAACTACCTCAAGGTACCGTTTGCATGAAGTGTCTTTTTTAATAAATTTCCTGTGCATTTTCAAAGTTCTCAGTGCCTCGTTTTAAATGTCAGAGCCCTCAGAATTCTAACAAGGAGGTGTGGAGCTTCTTTGAGCCTTGTTAATGATGAAAAAATAGCGATTTCTTTGCATGGCAACGCTATGTCCAATTCACTACCATTGTAAGCCTGTTGGGAGCTTCGGCTAAAAAGCCATGTATTTTGAAATTTTGCGTGGGTATGGAGGTGGGGTATTCGACAAAATACTTTAACAATGGCCCGATGGTGTTTTTTTTTCGCAGTGGCGGGCTAGTTCGGACCACCAAACTATCTTTTTCCCTGGCCCGATCGACCCAGTGAAAAATAAAAATTCTTATAAGGCCTTGTCATGTTTATTACTTGAAAAATGTCACGAAATCCTCTCCGATTTGGCTGCAGATGCAAGGGGAAAGTGGCGCTTCGGTACACGTGACCTCCACTTTGCGTTGATTGGATAATAATACGACACACCTTCCCGGTGCGATTTATTTAATCTGTACAAAACGGAAACACTTCCCCTCCTCTTATATAGCTAGCTATCCCTTTAGCCTGCTTGCTAGCTAGGTCCCCAGCGCGATTTGGCGAATTTCCGTTCTGGAGTGGAGCTCCTCTTTCCCCATACGTCTGCAGCCAAACTGGGAAATTGTGCACGAAGACATACATTTCTAAATGGATTGGCTGAAACCACCAGGACAAGATAAAAAGCCAGGGAAAGCACCAAGTGCTGAAAACTGCTGCAGAGAAGAGAAAATGCAAGGAGGCATATGAAAAAAAAAATAATAAGAGACGACGTGGATTTGTTTCTACTTGGCCTAATAGGTTTGAATCTTACCTTTAACAGTCCCGCTTCCTACATCCTTTTCTTGGAGCGACTGAAGAATACAGCCTGCACTGCAAATTTAAGTTTACGTTCCCCAGATGGCTAATATAAAGTGCTGCAACTCGTTTATTATTGTTAGCTAACGTAAAGGGAGGCCAGCTTGGTTATAATGAAGCTTCCTATAGGTTAGCTAGTTATATTTCATGAAACCGTAAAATTATTGTAATAGTAATAAGCTATGCAGGCGGAATTCTTCAGTCACTCAGTGTTCTTTTTCGTTTCACTTTGTATTCACAGTTTCAAGTTTAAGTAGTGAGAGATGTTTTATTTCAACTTATAGCACTTAACCTGCCAATGTCGACTCAGGTCGACTTCCCATAACCTGCCAATGTCGACCTGAGACAAAATGCAACAACAGTGGCTCATGTAAGTTACAGTCGTAATATTAAACAAGTGTTTGCCACTAACATGGCAATATCCCCCGCCGTCTCAATTTTATGTGTCGACGGAGCCCAATGCTATATCCCCCGCTTCGCGCTAATCGCGCGACGGGGGATATATATATATATAAAAAATAAATAAATAAGAACAGTACGCCCTGTACATGCTTGCTTCAGGAATGCGCAATACTGTCGTTTTCGGGAAATGTGAAACGCCGGTAAAAATTTGGTTATTTGGTTTATTTTTTTCGGAGTAATACCGGTGTTCTGACAAATTTTGCTGCCTTGTCAAAAATGCTACCGTCATGCAAAGCGATCGTAAAGTCTTTGTTTTCGCTGATATTGCAATTTGAATCAGTTTACAGTAGTAACTTTATTTGTTGGCTTTTCATAGCATACGCATATTTTACAACGACTTTGATAAGGTTGTTTGAAGATATGCCCATATAAGCCATTATCGTCTAGTTTCTGCATTTTCAGGAAACCCCAGTGTGTGCATTCAAATATATGTACGCTTACAGGTCGAAATGCGCCCTGAAATTAAATATAATTTTATGATTTTTGAAGAAATCTGACATATATGCGAGGAAGCTGCTCGGGATTTTAGGTTTGAAGCCCAGAACCGCGAGATAGCGTATTATGATGGGTAGCAAACTTTGTCAGAACACCGGCAGTTCATTTCCACTTGACTTGTTTCAGTTTCAGCGGATAAATACCCCTTAGTCTGGTTGTTACGCTTTAGGGACGTCTGTTCTACCTTTGAAAATGCATGTAAACCATAATATCAGCGCGCACCACCCTAAAGTAGGTAAAGCGCAGAGACATGAGTGCAGGATTTTTTGTAACTGTGGTGGAGGCTTCAAAGTCAGGTCAAAACAGCATTATGAGGTGTGGCCAGTGTTCATTAATCAGCGAGTAGGCCATGTGATAATTGAAGTCAATGTGCACGGAGGTTTATCCGTTTCACATGCGCGACGGTGGATTTCAAATATAAAATGTAAACCGAATATGACTCCGGACTCTGGAATTGGAATTAAATAATCATGAAGATACAATTAGGTAGAGCAGGATGTGCTCACATCAAACTCACATCGTTCTGTAAAGTGAACAAAATATTTTTCTTTAATCGTAACACACATCGAATTTAGAAGAAAGCAGCGCATTTTACTGCCGAGGGCTAATTTTTATTCATTGGAAAACGTGTTCATCAAGCAAAACGATTGTCAACAGGTCATTTTAACTTAACAAGGAGAAATGGCGACACCTGGTTGTCCTTAGGATTATTGGAGTTTATGTAAAGTCATTTTAAATAGGCGTGGCAGCTTTTATTTTTCCGTGGAAGTGCGCCGCGATCAAGTAGCTAGAGCAGAGGTGATCAACGAGGGCCGTATCTGTCCCTGATTTTCGCACCAACTTCTGGCCGTTAATTAGTTGATAACCTAAATTATCTAAACTATTCATGAAATCTAAGAATTATGATGCATTTCTTGAAATTATCATTAGTGACCACCAAAGACTGTTCTTGTGTCCAGATATAAAAAAACCTTTGAACCTTTGCACAAATCTATATTTGTGCTTGCAACCAATTAACTGAATTAGTGAGGGCAATTGATAGAAATAAAAACCTGCATACACACCGGCCCTCCAGGACCGGAATTGCCCACCCCTGAGCTAGAGGAAACCCTGAACTGCGTGGCGGGTTAAGAGTTAACCGATTGCTGAGAAAGATGTAGATTCTAATTTGTACGCTGTATATTAACATGGTAACAAAACTTAGTGAATTTGTATGACGTTAAGCTATATTATTATGAAGGTACATTTGTCTCTTTATTATTCAATCAAGAAAGAAGTTGCTTCAACCAAAAAACATTTTTTCAATCAAAATTTTTTTTCCAATCAAAGAATAAAAGTTTTTGAATGCAAAAATAAAATTGAGACCCAAAAAATTGCATTTGAACACCGTTTTTTTGAAAAGGTTTTTTTTTATTTTTTATTTAAGTGAGTTATTTTATTGAAAATGTATACATTTTCTTTCGGTTGAAGCAACTCTTTTGTACCATATTATGGGTAGGACATTTGTGTCTATTATTCAATCCCAAAAAATATCACTTCAATCAAAAAATATTTTTCAAATCAAAGAAAAAAAGAAGTGTTCAACTGAATTTTTTTGGGTCTCAATTTTATTTTTGCATTTTAACACTTTTTTCCCGATTGAAATGAGAGAAGTTTTTTCGAGCAGTGGGCAGATGCTTCCCCCTTGGTCAGACATGTTATAGTGACAAGTGTCTACACCAATGATGTTTGATATAGGAATATCTTTCTTGAACAAGGAAGTCGCCATTTGCAACATACAGGCAAGGGGGTTAGAATACACCCGGAAGTTGACGCTCAATTGAACGCTCAAAGTAGATAGCAGATGATCAACTAGCGGTAGCCTCTCCATTCACCCCCATTCATTTTGCCTGATTTTTGACATCAAATAACTTTACACTAAAAACATTATGAGTCTTCATGTCAGTGAAAATATTTTCTACAGAGAAACTACATTTTGTAGCAGACGTCTTTACTTCGTATGTAACATTATGGTCCAATAGAACCATTTACTGTTTGCAAACAAAATAGGCAGCACACGCATCTTGGCAACGAATTCTACCTAAACAAATTAACTTTGACAAATTGCAACCAATTTCCAGATCCGTATGGTATCAGTGAGTGGGGAGATGACGTTAGTTAGTGGCCCAGTATTCCGTGGCCTGATATATATACCCATTTGATCGAGAAACCTACCGTGTACACTAGGGAGGAACTAAGAGCATACAAGTTACTGGATGCTTATGACTACTTTATCTGCAGAAATAAGCAGAATGTTAAATGGCACGACAGACTTGGAGTTTTGTGTCTTGAAATCAGAGATCCTTCCTAGTCAAACACAACTGGCATCAAACCGCCGTGTATGCAGAGATGCCATTACGTCTTAGGGGTGAGTTTTTCCTCTTAGTGGCATTCACGTTTCTGTGCCGTAGTCAGCAATTATTCAATTAAAGGACACTGAAGAAATTCACTCACGGAATTTAAGTCATTGTGCATCAAGTTAATCAGTTTCACGTGCATTACGGTGGATTTCTCCACTGACAATGAAATCGATTATGACTCTGGAATTCTCAGGCTTGTCATTACTGAGGGATTAAAAGCTATGGAACTGCATAAAAATGTTTCAAATGGTCTTATTTCATTAAAACAATTTAAACGATTATGAAGCACATACATCGTTTCCAATCCCTGAGTAAAGAGAAGCAGGGGAAGTCCGGAGTCATAATTGCTTTCCATGTGACTTGTGATGAGGTGCACCTTTACGCAAGTGAAACGGAAACTTCAATGCACAAGGATTTAAATTCCGCATGAGAATCTCATTATGCATTCAATGAATAATTACGGACTACGGTGAATAAGCCTAAAGAACTGCGTAAGACCTACGCCAAATGCGTGAGACTTGGCATCTCTGTGTATGACGCATGGTTTATAATAAAAAATAAACAGAAAACTACGTCCTGACAGCTAATTTTACCTGCATGGCAGGCTTTTTTAAAAGTATTATTTTGTATTGTTGGCTAGCTATAGCAAGCGAGTTTGACTGCGTAGTTGTCATGCAAACATGAAATCTGCTTCAACTTACCATTACTCTCACATATTTCATTTAATGTCTATAACTGAGACGCGCATCAAAACGCGCACCTTACTTTTCTCCATTGTTGATGCTGCTGACACTTTGACACCCACAAATACCCTTAATAAAATCTATTTTAAGACAAATTATATTACTGTACTGTCTTAAAAAAAAAAAAAAAAAATCATTTCAGGAGGGGGTCGCTACCCCCTTGTTGGGACCTACTGCATCAGATGTAACCACAAATGAATTACATTTCATATTTACCCACTACAGACATATGCAGGGACGTGCGGTCAGGGTAGGCAGGGACTTCTCCGTTTTTTTTTTTTTTTAAATCGCTAGATTTTGTCAACCCGTTTCCACGTACTGTGCCCGATTGTCAATAAATCCATTTGACCTTTTTTGTGGTCAGTTAAGCCTGTAATGATTAAGAGGTGATGGAGGAAAAAAAAGATTAATTTACCTTCATGCTTTGATTTGAGACTGCAAGGACTTAATCTTAATAATTAATTATGAAAAAACATCAACTCTCAGTTAATCCGTATATTGTTTTGATCTTTAGTTTATCGGATTATGAAGAAAGACTGAAAATAAACTCCCCTTTAACAAAGGGCATTAAAAAGTACGTGTTTAAGGGGGGAAATATTATCGTAACATATTGACCACACATTGAACGGCGCATAAGAAAGGTCTTAATATTTGTTAATGGCATTGCATTAGCTTCCTCTAAGCAAATATGAACAAACTTGCTGTCTCATGAGCATTTTAAGTTCGATGCACTGTGCAATAATGTCGTGGATGGAACTGGCGCGCCATTCTGCCGTTTAGTCTTGTAAATTAGTTAATCAATCCTCAGATTACTAATCAAGCAGAGTAATAGTGTTGTCGTTTGTTATGCGGTGAGGATTCTGCCTCCCCTAACTGACCTCTGACGGCACGTCACTGGATTTGTGATGTTCAGCGACGAATTTCAAAGGGACTATCCAAGAGAAGCTGCTCTCAGTGGAGAAGCCTGAGCGCTGACACTGCAGTCATCTTTGAGGCTTCCCAGTTAGCGCGGTTTGAGACCCTACATTCAAGTGAGCTCTATAATGTCGCCCACGGGCTTGGAGTTTAAACTACGAATGGACACATTTGAAACTACATTCAAACATCAGTAATGTATTGGCAATTACAACTTGCACTTGTGCGCTTTTCCATCTGCCGCCGTTGTTTGAAAAGTGTGCGTATCGATAGGACGGAAGACAGATTTCACCGCATACCTGGATTCTAAAAATGTTGGGTTGCATATCACCCAAATTGGGTTGTTTCTGCTACCCAGCACTGGGTCTAATATGGACAAACCCAATGGTCGGTTACTTTGACCTTGCATGATGGGTTGTACAATCAACCCAACTGCATGGTTTGATTGTACAACCCAACGTAAGGGAAGTTATTACACTACACTGGGTTAAGATAACCCAAATTTAAGTTTTGTGTTTTAAAATACAATACTGGCGTTCTGCGTTTTTCCTCCCCTATTTCAACTCATATTGTTATGGCCCCAATTTGTTATTACATTTATAACACAACAGCAACAGCAAGGGATGACAAACACAGTTTTAACAACTAAAACACATTTAATTTTTAACAAAGACAAAGACTAATAACAACCTACAACTAAAGACCAAGATTGATAAATAAGAAAAAAACAGAAATAATTACAGTCCCTTTTTGGTGGGGTGGCTTGGTGATGTCCTGGATGAAGAAAATGCTCAAACACAGGCAAAGAAATCCACAAAAGAAACGTCACAGGTCTTGAACAGAATGGCAGGTCTGGTCATCTTCTTGCAATTTCTCCTACTACTTTACTGTCTCAATTCTTCTCCTTATATACTCTTTTGCAGACCCCACCCACATTTAGACCTCTTTTTTTTACTTTTCGGGGACTTGCCCCAGACATGTCCAGGACATGTCTAAACATAGCTCCAGTCTGAGCTGAATAAAAAAAAGGTAAATACTGCCATCCAGTGGCCTATATTCACATTACACCTCCATTCCAAAAGGGAAAAATTTTGACTCATAAAGGCAAAATTTTTCTTTTCAATACAAAATGGTTAAGTGAACACTTGTCTATACATACATATCATACAATATTCAAACACATGATATACACATTCAAACACGGGATAAGCAATCAGCAATTACATTGTCTGTACCCTTCACATGCTTAATTTCCAAGTCAAACTCCTGTAAAATCAAACTCCAATTCAACAATCTCCGATTCTTGTTTTTCATCTTACTCAAAAACATTAACGGATTGTGGTCAGTGTACACAATCATTGGCTTTTGTCCTGTACAAACATAAACCTCAAAGTGTTGTAAAGAAAGGACCAGAGCCAACAGTTCCTTCTCTATTGTGGAATAGTTCCTTTGGTGGCGATTGAACTTCCTGGAGAAGTATGCCACGGGATGCTCAATGTCATCAGAGTCACTTCTCTGTAGGAGCACAGATCCACAAGCTTGGTCGCTAGCATCGACCGCGATGGAGAACGGTTTGTTGAAGTCAGGAGATTTGAGCACGGGGAAGTGACACAGCAGAGACTTCAGGCGATCGAAGGCTCTCTGGCATGCATCATCCCAGGTGAACTTGACGCCTTTCTTCAGTTGGTTAGTTAGACTGAGAGCAATCTCAGCAAAGTTCTTGCAGAACTTGCGGTAGTACCCGATCATTCCAAGGAAGCGGCGCAAAGCTTTTTTGTTGTCAGGAACTGGAAAGTCCATGATGGCTTGGACTTTAGCATTTATGGGTGCCACCTTACCCTGGCCTATGACGTAGCCAAGATAGGTGACAGTAGCATAACCAAAGTCACTCTTGTTCAGGTTAACAGTCAGGTTAGCCTGGGTCAGGCGCTGGAACAACGTCTCTACATCTTTTAGATGTTCTTCCCAGGAGTCATTCCATGTGATCAGGTCATCGATGGATGCACCCGTGTGTGGCAATCCGGCGATTGTAGACTGTATCATCCTTTGGAACGTGGCTGGGGCATTTTTCATGCCAAAGGGTAGGACTTCATACTGGTACAATCCAGGTGGTGTGGCAAAAGCAGAGATGCTCTTGGCCCTCTCAGTTAAAGGCACACACCAATAACCCTTCAATAAATCAATCTTGGTCAGAAACTTTGCTTGCCCTACACTATCAATACAATCATCAATCCTAGGTATTGGAAACACATCAGTTCTAGTTACAGCATTGACTTTGCGATAATCCGTACAGAATCTAGTACTTCCATCAGGTTTTGGAACTAGCACACAGGGTGAACTCCAATCGGAGTTGGATGGTCTGATAATATCATGTTTTAACATGTACTCAACCTCTTTCTCAGCAATCTTTCTCTTTTCAGGATTCATCCGGTATGGATGCTGTTTTATTGGTTTGGCATCACCAACATCTACATCATGAAAGGCTATAGTAACTCTCTTTGGAACATCAGGAAACAAATCCTCATATTTCTTGATCAACCTTTCAAACTGATCTCTCTGTGAGGGTTCTAAGTGCTGGAGTTTTACATCAAGATTTTGCAACACTTCAGTGTTTGACAATTTACATGAAAGAACTTCAGCTTTAATTCTTGGTTCATCATCTTGAAACTCCCCCTCATCTTCACACGTTTCGACCATTGGAGAATCTGAAGTGACAGCTGCAACCCTAGCATTTCTGTCATGATAAGGCTTTAGCATGTTAATATGACACAATTGTTTTGGTTTTCTCCTATCTGGAGTCTTCACAATGTAATTGAGATCATTGA
Organism: Gymnothorax reevesii; assembly: GCA_029721435.1. NCBI lineage: Eukaryota > Metazoa > Chordata > Actinopteri > Anguilliformes > Muraenidae > Gymnothorax > Gymnothorax reevesii. The sequence continues at coordinate 79,845,900 of CM056577.1, forward strand.
GTTTTGTCAGAATTTCATAAGGACCATGAAATCTAGCCTGCAATGGATTGGACTGCAAGGGAAACAACACAAGGACCTTGTCTCCTGGTTTAAACTCACGGCTTCTAGCCTTATGATCATACCAAGTTTTCATTTTTCCCTGACTTGATTTCAAGTTCTCTTTGGCAAGGTCACAAGCTGCACGCAATCTTTCCTTGAACTTGATAACATAGTCTAACAGACTGATTTGCGGCTCTTCCTCTTGCCATTGTTCACTCAATAATAGCAAAGGTCCTCTCACTTCATGACCAAACACTAGCTCAAATGGACTGAATCCAGTAGACTCCTGCACTGCTTCTCTAGCTGCAAACAACAGCAAATGAACCCCTTCATCCCAGTCTTTCTCATGGTCATAACAATAAGTCCTCATCATTGTCTTGAGAGTGGAATGAAACCGCTCTAAGGCACCCTGACTTTCCGGATGATAGGCACTAGAAAGAATCTGTTTTGCACCTAGTTCATACACAACCTGCTGAAACAATCCTGAAGTGAAATTGCTACCTTGGTCTGACTGAATTTCCCTGGGAAGACCAAACAACGTGAAGAACTTTATCAAAGCCTTCGAGATTGCAGTTGCCTTGATGTTACGTAGAGGTATGGCTTCGGGGAATCTGGTAGAGGCACACATGATTGTCAACAAGTACTGATTTCCAGATCTAGTCTTGGGTAATGGACCAACGCAATCAACAATGACCCTAGAGAATGGCTCCCCAAATGCTGGGATAGGCTGCAATGGAGCTACAGGTGGGTCTAACTGGTGTTTTCCAACTACCTGACAAGGGTGACAGGTTTTGCAAAAGTTGGAAACGTCTTTCCGAAGCCCAGGCCAAAAGAAGTGTTTCATGATCTTATCAACAGTCTTGTTAACACCAAGATGACCTCCTAAAGGTAAACTATGAGCCATTGTTAAGATCTCATTCCTATAGACCTTCGGAACAACAATTTGCCTGACCACTGCCCAATCTGCATTGGCAGGGATATCAGGAGGGCGCCACTTCCGCATCAACACACCATCCTTGAGATAATACCCAACTGGAACTGCATCTATTTCTTTTTCAGGAAGGGCTCTCCTCTTTAGTACACCAATTTCAGGATCATTAGTTTGCTCCTCAATCAACCGCTTTCTGGACAGAGACAAGTCTCCAGACACATCAGAATCACCAGACCCATCCGGCTGGCTGAATAGAGAACTGATAAAAGTATCTGATAAGTCCTCAAACGGAGAAACCGTAGTAGGCCAATCAGAGTCATGAGGCGAACCACCTGAGTCCTGACTATTCAATGTACTGGACGGCACCACATCATCTTCTTCTTTAGCCTTCTTGGCCATAGCACGAGTCACTGCGCAAGAAGGATACAGAGATGGGTCCTCATCCCCATCTTCAGTGCTCGGCTGTGAAGTAAGATGTACAGGGGGAACTACTTTGCCCCCAGCCAGGTCATTGCCTAGCAACAGAGAAACACCCTTTATAGGTAGACTTGACATAAGTCCTACCTTTACCTGTCCTGTAACTAAATCTGACTTCAAAAATATAGAGCGCAGGGGTACAGATACAGTCCTCCCTTCAATACCTTGTACAAGTATGAAATCCCCTGAAGCGGTCTCATCACGTAACTCCAAGGAGTCCATCAACAAAAGTGACTGAGAAGCTCCGGTATCCCTTAGGATATATATGGGGACAGGAGTAGTATGCTCATTCAGAGCCACAAATCCCTCTGACACAAATGGAAGAAATTCCTCCCTCACAAAGTCAGCTGTATTAGGCTTTTTAGCCCCACAAGAAGCAGGCAATTTAGCAGATTGGTTATCTACTACAGGGGTTTCTAACCTTGTTTTCACAAAGGCATTTGGTTTGGTATCCTTTTCTTTTTCTTTCTTAGCTTTAAGGAACCAACAGTTAGTTGTAACATGACCAGATTTCTTGCAATAACTGCAAACTAGACCACTTTTGTCACTGTCAGCTTTCACACTTTGATCAGACCTGTTACTGGATTTCTGAGCACCATCACCAGATTTGTCTTTGTCTTTGGGTGAGGAATCTTGGGTATCACCGTAACCCTTTTTCTGAAATTGGGACCATTTATTGTTACTGCTAGACTGAAATTTGGACTTATGAGTGAGAACATATTCATCTGCAAATTTGGCAGCTGATTGCAAGTTCAGTGCTTGCTTCTCATTAAGGTAGGTCTTAACATCATCCTTAACACAGTTCTTGAATTCTTCAACTAACACCATCTCTTTTAGTGAGTTGAAATCATCCTTGACCTCCATAGAAGTACACCAGCGCTCAAAGCAAACCTGCTTCTCATTAGCAAATTCAACATAAGTCTGATTTTCAGATTTTTTCAGACCTCTGAATTTCTGTCGGTAAGCCTCTGGAACCAACTCATAAGCTCTCAAAATAACCTTTTTGACAACCTCATAATCAGAGGAATCATCTGCAGACAAAGCCGAATAGGCTTGTTGAGCTTTACCCTTGAGGACAGTTTGCAACATCAGAGGCCAGTGTTCCTTTGGCCACTGGCAACTCTTTGCTACCTTTTCAAAACACTGGAAATAGTTGTCAACATCCTTTTCTGAAAATGGAGGCACCAGTTTTACCTCCTGACTGGCACAAAATTTATTTTTAGTTTCAATTTTAATTTTTAGTTGCTCCATTTGGAGTCTTTCTTCTCTATCGAATTTCTCTAATTCAAAATCTCTCTGTCTCTGTCTCTCTCTTTCTGCTCTTTCCTCTTTCTCTCTCTCAAATTCTCTTTGTTTTTCCTCTCTTGCTAATTTTTCTAACTCAAACTGCCTTTGTTTTTCTTTTTCTTCCCTCTCAAATTCTCTTTGTTTTTCTTTTTCCTCCCTTTCTTTCTCTTTTTCCTCCCTTTCTTTTTTCTCTTCTCTTGCTAATTTTTCCAACTCAAATTGCCTTTGTTTTTCTTTTTCTTCCCTATCAATCTCTAGCATTTTTAATTTAAGTTCCATTTCTATATTTGGATTTTCCACTGGAAACTGTTCCAGATCTCCTGGTGCAAACACATTTTCATCAATGTAATATTCAACTATCTCTCTAGCCAGTCTTGCTTTTCGCATGGCTGGTTTTACCTCTGTCAGCTCCAACTGTCTGCCAATTTCTAGCAGTTCTGTCTTTTTAAAAGACTTCAAAACCCCTACGGTTGGGGATGCCAAGAAATCATCCATTGCTGTTGTCAATATATATCTAGGAAAATTCACAAAAACAATTTCACAATTTGGAATGTTAGATTTTCAATAAATTACTCACACAATGGTCTATCCCGGACGAGCCCCCAATTTTGTTATGGCCCCAATTTGTTATTACATTTATAACACAACAGCAACAGCAAGGGATGACAAACACAGTTTTAACAACTAAAACACATTTAATTTTTAACAAAGACAAAGACTAATAACAACCTACAACTAAAGACCAAGATTGATAAATAAGAAAAAAACAGAAATAATTACAGTCCCTTTTTGGTGGGGTGGCTTGGTGATGTCCTGGATGAAGAAAATGCTCAAACACAGGCAAAGAAATCCACAAAAGAAACGTCACAGGTCTTGAACAGAATGGCAGGTCTGGTCATCTTCTTGCAATTTCTCCTACTACTTTACTGTCTCAATTCTTCTCCTTATATACTCTTTTGCAGACCCCACCCACATTTAGACCTCTTTTTTTTACTTTTCGGGGACTTGCCCCAGACATGTCCAGGACATGTCTAAACATAGCTCCAGTCTGAGCTGAATAAAAAAAAGGTAAATACTGCCATCCAGTGGCCTATATTCACATTACAATATACATTACTAGTGACTAAGTAACACAGTGTTTTGCATATTCTGACTCTTCATCATAGGCAACAGCTGCTTCCCATTCAAGCAGGATTATACTGAACTTGCAACATTTCTAAACATACTTCAGTTAACCGCAATCGTTAAAGCAGACAAGTTGAAGCATCTTTTCAAATGATCAGTGTATTTTCTTTTTCAATGAAAACAGTACAGCATTATCAATGAAAGCAATCTCCATTCAATTTCCTGGTCAGAAGTCTTCAAACCTTACAGTTAGTTACATACAGTACAAGTGGAAGTTTTTGTAACATTTGGGTCAAGACGACCATATGATATCATGTGGTTAAAATACTGCTCAGGCAGACAAATGAAGAGCCTTAAGATCAGACACAACTGATCGTGGAAAGAATGTCCAGTACATTACAAACTTCACTCAGTGAGTCCGCAGTATCAAGGAGAGTGGGTTCGCTTAAGTGCCCATCTTCTAAAAACAAATACTTGAGAGCATTGGCTGTGGTCTTTAAGGCCAAGGAAGAAAGGGAAGGGAAATCAATAGGGCTGGATTAAAAAAAAAAAAAAAAGAAAAGATTTTCCGATTAAGATCTATTTTTTTTTTTACATTTTCGACATCGATTCATTTTATTCAAAAGATCGATCATTAGTGCATTTCCATCTTGCTTTTGAATATTCAATAACTGATTCGGGAGTGCCATCTAGTGATACAATATTGTTCTGCATGTATAAATTTGTAGCTCCATGTCTGCTGGCGGACGCGTCTGCACAAGGCGAATAAGATACCATGCCGACTAGCACCGCTGTTCTTCTCGAATACGCCAAATCCAGATGATCTTTAAATGATGAATTACATTCATATTATAATTTGCAACGAATAGCGAAGTGGCCAGTGTCAGAGTAACGAAGAAAAGGATACTTTTTATCTAAAGAGTAAAAGTAGAAGTCCCAGTTCAACGACAAAATAAAAACTAATAAAAATAAAAAAAGTACAAATACTCAAAAAAACTATTGAATAATGAAATTCTCGACGAAACGGATAATAATGATTAAGTTCATTTCAGGTAGAGGCATAGGCGTCAGTTTATGGGGGGGATGTGCCCCCACACTTTTTGTCAGAAGTCATTTTGTCCCCCACCCCCCCCCCCCCCCCCCCAACACACACACACACACACACACACACACACACACACACACACTTTATTTCGCAGTGTTTTTTTTTTTAAATTATTATTATAAATCGTCACACATATTTTATAGGAGAGACCGCAAACGCCCCTAAATGCGCCTGCATAGAAACGGGACTGGCTGCGTGCATATCGCAACATCGTAACAACTTCTGCCAGAGTAAGACAGTTGCATAGAGCCGAACAGACCCAGAATTTCAGCAACAAAGTAACTGCCAGGATGGAGGACAAGAAAGAGCTGAGTCGCTAATAGGCATGTTCTCATCAGACCTAAGTTTTAAAAAAAACTAGCGCGCTATTTTGTGGTTGTGAAATTAGCCCGAAGTCAAATTAGCCAGGAATTCTTGCTGTTTGAAGACACAAATAGCGCGCTATTTGATTGGGAATATTTCTCCCAAAATTTTGTTTTAGTTCCCGAAATAGTCTGCGAATTCGGGAACTCGCCAATCAGACAATTAGCATATTTGATCCGTCTACATCAGACCGATGATCCCTCGATATCATTCATACTCTATCATTTATAATAATATACACCGATACCGCACACCCTTTTACTCCCATGTAATAAAACAAATCTGTTGAGATCTACTAACATCTCCCTGTCCAGATAGAACTTTGCTTTCCGCTACGAAAGGGAAAATAGTGCTTTATATACCCTCATAAAGCCAAGCCTCTCTCTATCATGGGTTTTCTACTAACAATAATTAATTGCAATTCATGACAAAGTTACATGCTTAATCTACACACGTTGTAAAAATAGTCATTAAATTAACAATTTTCTTTGATTTTATTATTTATTTATTTTTTCTTTCACACTGATTTGCAAATGTATCAAGGTGATTGCTGGGTAATGCGTTGTCCAATGTTAAGTCTGTATTTGATTTGATCATGTGACCAGGGTGACAGCTGAGCTGATAGTTCGAGCGCGAAATGTGAAGATCAGACGTAGGCTACAAGCAAATTTTCTAACTTCCATTCAAGCATGAAGCAGTAGTCAATAAAGACAGAAAATAAGGAACAGGAGGAGACGGTAGCAAAGCTGCAAAAACTAAGTTCATTCGGCTGTCTTACAAGCAGTTGCCGCACCGCGGACTCCCTCCAGCAACGATGCAGCCAGCTGGTATAACAGATCAAGCCAAGATTGTTATTATTTAGGTGAACCGCTTTCATGGCTATTGTATAGATTTCAAGATAAGTCGAGGAATTTGCTCTACGCAAAGCTTGCCAAATGCCATTTAAATAGGTAAGTAGGCCAATAAGTGACTTTTGTTTAAGTCCAGAGTCGTTTTATATATAGAATGTGTGGCAGAAATAAGGCTGTCTGTGCAGAAAATTGATCATTTTATGGGGTTTATGCCGCAGTGTTCAGCTGGGCCATTTGGGGGACATGGTGGCATTGTTTCAAATATATTTTAATATTGCAGCTTTCGTCCATCTCGTCGTGTGCTTTTTCAAGTCACTGTCATACCCTGCCTTTATGTGAAACAATGCTCTAGTGAGGTAGCTGCACAAAAATGCAAGTTTTCGGATGTTTTAAGTGACCCAAGTATCGCGGTAGAGGAGAGGGTTGCGCATGCTCTAGCAACCTGATGTGTCATCTGTAACATGGCTGTTGCTATTAAATGCCATTACCGCATACCGCACTAGAGAGTAAACCCTAAATTTTCTTGACTGGATATAGTCAACAGATCCGAATGCTTTTCTGGGTACCCAAACATCAAGGTGAGCCAAAAAAGTACTGATTTCATTTGATATTGGTTGAATATGGAATTACTTTCCAGCTGATGACCAATTTCGGTCTCGTTTTTTCCCCAGAAATTTGACGTTCGTTTGTGCCTCTATGAAATATTACCTGCGGTATTAACTGCTAGCAAAGTTATTCGTACGATATTTTCGGCAGTTTGACCGGGCTGCTGTACACTTGCATTTATGCTGCATGTGACTTGGTTTAATAGTGCTGCCCACCGGAAAATGGGGCTCCCACGACAGCCAATGTGTAATTCCAACCCTGATAGTGACTGTTACCCCTTCCTACTACAAACTGCGTAACCCTAGGATATGTTGCCTAGGGTTAAGCTTTTCCTACCCCGGGGCTCGTTACCTCCGGTGTGTGTTCCCATTACTACTCCTAGCTCCGGCGTTTCGGTGTTCGGCTGGCGCCTTGCGATTTCCCATTTCTGCTACGTTTGTTGATGAAGTAATTGGCAGAAATTGGTTTATCAGTTATGCTGGTAACCGTTCACCTTCGCTGGCGTTGCCTTTATCGACAGTTTATTTTAACAATGGAATGAAATGTAATGTCCAGGTATCAATCCTGCGATCGAATTCCTCGCGGTTGAAAAAAAAAAAAAAAAACTAGGTTTATCTTCTAATTCAGTGCATGACGGTAGTCAGGTTTCCGTTGCACTATTTTAATTGCGACCTCCTCTTCTACTGTTATAGGCAACTGTAGGGCCTATATACGGTACACCGGTTACAAGTGATTTATTGCGATCTAGTGGAAAACCTGGCTTGAGAGGTTGGAGTTTATTTGCTCCAAGCCGGTTGATGGAAACACGGGTCATTCGGATTTCCTTAGAAGTGAATTGTCAAAACATTCGCCAAAAATAGCTTGGAAACTCGATAACTGACATAAAACATAAAATACGCTGATGCATGTGATGGTAGCGTTTCACCAAAAGTGAGAAAATTGTCATTGTTCCCACCACTTCTGATAGTCATCTCCTCCTCCTCCCCCCCTCCCCCGCTCCGCCCCGCCCCGCCCCGCCCGTCGCCAATGGGTAGAGGTATTTTGACTGTGTGTCATATAAATGCACATCGAGCAGTGTTTCATTGATAGAAAGCATGCTGCAAATGCGAAACTACCTGTTGACGGTAAAAATGTACAGTGATCCGTACGTAACTGCAGTGGACACGACTGGTCACGCACAGAACGGAAAATTGAGGCCGGACTTTCAAGCTAGTTATGACGAGAGAATAAAATCAACGTTGGATGGACATTTCGGTATCAGATCTTTATTTTAAGCTCAACTACATGCGTTGGGAGATAGATTTTCAATAACAGCGTCGGGTGGAAGTGTAGTAATAAAGCATGTCCCAATTTCCTCCACCATTTCAACCAATTTTCGAATAAAAAAAATCCAGTATTATTTTCTTTGTTGAATGTATCGTGATATTTATTTCTGTACAGTCGAACATGTCCACGTGGGGTATTTTCGGCGAGGATATTGGTTTAAATTCAATATGCAGTGTCTTCACTTGCAAAGTAATATGTAATATTGACCCAGTTTCAGAGAATAAGAGTCTCCTGATTGTTAAGTCTATGTTGCACTTTATGATGTTGATTGATCAAATGTTGGTCAATAAAAAGTATTTTCCAGAAACAAGTTTGGGGTCACTTTAGTGTGAACTTTAATATTTTAAATATTCTGCCTAGTTAGGTTTCTTATTAATAATTCAACTGAATGTATAATTTCTGCCATTAGTTCTCCAAGACTCCCTTTCAAGCAAAACAGGTACTGTTGCTGAAATATCCTTCGATGAATCAATATTGAATCAAATTGAAAATCGAATCGATTCAGGAAATCCGTGGCAATACCCAGCCCTAAAAATCGACAAAGTAAAGAACCACAATATTGAACATTAGACAAATAAATGTGAATAAAAAAATCTAAACGCAGAGTGTAAACTGCTTCTGAAGATTTCAGCCACATCTTGCAACATTTCTCAGCGGATGGAGTAGCTCCATTCTGAAGATGGTCTGATGTTGGATGTAAATGTCCTAGAACATTCTTTGATCATCCATGAAATCGTGGTTGATGACCTTTAACCACTTTGCAGTGGATGGAGTGGTTGGGTCTGGTCTGGTATTCTGACACCTGCTGTGTTTCCACAGCCATTTGTGTTCCTTTGGCAAAGCTGTAGAAAGAGGAAAAATTATGAAGGGATACTGTAGCTCAACTTACTCTATGTCTCAATAGGCAGGTTATGGAGGCAGAAGGAAATGCATTGCTTTGTCTAGATTACCTTGTGAGTCACAATACGCCATCAAGTTCATGCCATGGCTTGGTATCATTACCAAAAATAAAATGAAAATGTGTTTAATTGCCTCCAAAAATATTGGGTCCATTTTGGTGAATGCTGGGTATGCTCCAAAAATTGTTCCCAAAGTATGTCCAAAGACACTGTTTCCTCCTCAGTACTTACATTCAGCTGACGCATCAGTTGATTTGCATAAATTAAACCAATGACTCTAGCTGAGAGAACTACTCGATCTACCACCTGCCATTCTCGTTTCCTTTCGCATTCCATATCCAAGTGATTAATGTCATGTTTATATAAGTCGCTAAGTTGTGTAAATTGTTGCTAGATTGTTCTGCCTGACTGAGGTTTCCCAGTCAGCTCTTTATCTCAAGTCCCTGTGCTCTCAATCTTCAGTTATCTAGGTAGAAGTAGTGTAACTGATGCAACTAGTGCAATTTAAAAGGTACAGGGTCTGCCTGTTGAAGGGACCAACATTTGAATGGATACATTGTTGTATCATTTGATTAACTTGATTAACTGAAAAAAAACTAGCATTGTTATTCCTAACTGTTCCACCAGGCAATCTCTCTCCAACAAAAGCCCCTTAACCCAACCTTTTCTGGCTACAGAAAACTGGAGAAACCATTTCAAAAGTGCATTTATGTCCTAATTTATGATGAGCACCCCCTGAAAATGTTGACTTTCCATAATTGTTATATATACAGACAACAGAAGAGAGAGAGCAGATTTCATAGATAAAGAATTTAAAAACATTTTTATTCTCAATGAACAATAAAATGGCATAATATAAACTGGAAAGCCACCCAACTTCTCATCAAAAATCTTTTGAAAAAAATATGACTTCTCAATCCATCATCATTCAACCAAATTTAGTTGACAAGTCTTATAAAAATACTTAACAGTTTCTCAATTCTCTTCAATTAATCCACTTTCTGTTCATAAATCTGAATTATTATTTTACAGTTATAGCTTTTTTTCAGCAGTACATCAACGTTGTATAAATAAGCTTAATAAACTAAGTGGCCATGCTTAATTCTTTCCACTATCTCAACTTCGTTCTCTCAGCCGAAGCGTTGATGTCTCATCATAAAGAGCTATTTTACAGTTTGAAAAACTGAAGTTACAGAAATGCAAAGTCTCACGCATTCGGCGTTCGGCTTATTCACGGTAGTCCGCAATTATTCATTGAACGCTTAATGATACTTTCTCACACAGTATTAAAATCCTTGTGCATTGGAGTTTCAGTTTCACTTGCATAAAGCCCATTGCGTATTATAATCCCATAATAACGCACAGTTCGGTTATTATAAATGTCAAATTTAGCTGGCCAGCCCTGTTAAAATCCCCCACTTTGGCTAAACCTATGGTAGTAACGTAACGTTTATGCTAACTAGTTTGAAAAACACTGAATGCAGTTGGCCTGACAGGGGATAACTAATCCTGTTTGCATTGGCTTTGTTTTTCTTGCTGTTACCTGACGTTAGCTTCCATCCGTCCTCAGACAAGCAGCAGTAATGTCAAGGCAGCGAGCCGTAATTTAGCCAGGATATTCCAGGATATTAATATAACCGTTATTAATATAAGCCAATGCCAACATCAGGACATGGTGCATTGAGCTTTCCTTTTCAAACTCGTCACCCTTCTCAGAAGTAAAACAAAGATAAGATATGGTTACCGTTACTTCCTCTTGAGCATGAGTGAGCCAACTGTGGCAGCACCGATGTTGGGAAGGAACAAACTGAAGCACCTTGCTGGCCAGCTACCTTGTTAAAAACATACATTTCCACTAATCCATTACGCAGCAAAAATAAACCCACGTTAAATAATTCGCAGTCAAGTAACTAAAATACATTATAGAACTCTCTCTTCAGTTCTTAACTTGAAAGTTTCAGGAAACGCTAAGCATTATTTAAGCTGGCTAAATAGCTGACGCTATGAAAGTTAGGAAAAAAATGACGGTGAGCTATGGTTTTATCAATGTAAATCAGTGTAAAGATCAATCTGACATTTATATAATGCCACCTTTGTTAAGCCTAGCATCCCTTTTTGCAAAAACTGATGAAAACAACAATTGAAATATAAAATACTTACATGTTTTTCCAGTAACTCTTTCCATTGCTAATTTTTCTTCCATGGGAGACCTCAGAGTGAAGCATCAAGCGCGTGAAGAACAGGCACATAACTTTCACTACGACAACCCAAAAGTAGGGTTTGACCAAATTATCAAACATTTCAGAAAACCCATAACATTTACCCAACTCAAGCAATCCTATAGTTGAGTTAAAAAAAAAAAAATCTACGCATCATTTTTGAGTGTGTACATTGCAAATGGCGACTTCCTTGTTCTAGAAAGAGATTCCCATTTCAAACGTCATTGGTGTGAACACATGTCACTCAAACATGTCTGACCATATTGGCATCGCCTCGTCCGTCTGTCCATCCGTAATTATTTTGTTTCCGGAGCAGAACTCGGAAACTATGCAAGATATCAGCACCAAATTCGGTACATGTATTCTATGTATAGTCTTGATGTGCCTTTTGCTTCTTTGGAAATTTTTGGGATTCCTATTTTTGTCATTTCCATGGAAACAAATCTGGACTTAGTGCGCATCAAGCCTAGTTTGTTTCCGGGGCAGAACTCAAAAACCGTTCAATACATCTTTCTGAAACTTTGTATGTGTATTACTCACATACTGAAGTGGTGCCTTTTGATATATTCAGATTTCTAAAAATCTTTTTTTCATTTCCATGGAAACCGGTTGCATTTGGACTCTACAGAGAGGTTCGTTTCCGGAGCACAACTCAAAAACCGTTCAATATATCTTACTGAAAAGTTGTATATGTATTACCCGCATAGTGAAGTCACACCTTTTGATATTTTCAGACTTCTGAAAATGTTTTTTTTTTTTCCCCTCCTTTCTATGGAAACCAGTTGCATTTGGACTCTGCACAGAGATAGATTTGTTTCCAGAGCAAAACTCAAAAACCGTTCGTTATATCTTTCTGAAACTTTGCGTGTGTATTACCTGCATACTGAAGTGGTGCCTTTTGATATTTTCAGATTTCTGAAAAAAAAAAAATTTTTTTCCTTTCCATGAGAACAACTTGGATTTGGACTTTGTACAGAGATGGGTTTGTTTCCGGACCAGAACTCAAAAACCATTCATTATATCCTTCTGAAACTTTTTATGAGCATTACCCAAATACTGAAGTGGTGCTTTTTTCATCATTTCAAATTTCTGAAATTATAATTTTTTTCCTTCCATGGAAGCGACATGGATATGGACTCAGTAGCAGGGCTGGGTTTGTATCCGGAGCAGAACTAAAACACCGTTCATTAATGACCCTTGTTTTTATTTTTATTGCCTTTGCCAACGTGTGCTTCATAGTCTTTGCTAGATGTTGCCAATACTTACTTCCAGATCATTCCAGAGGAAAATCACCTCAACATTCTTGTTTGAATTTCTTTGAAGGTGTAGGATTGACATGACTTTCGCAAATAATCAGGGGCAGGGAGGATATGTCATCTACTGATGACTCTTGTTTCACTTCAGTCAAAGAAGGAAAAAAAAGTGTTTGAATGCAAAAAATTGAGACCCAATAAATTGCATTTGAACACTTTTTTTCTTTGATTGAAAACATATTTTTTGATTGAAGTGATATTTTTTGGGATTGAATAATAAAGACAAATGTCCTACCCATAATATGCTACAAAAAAGTTGCTTCAACCAAAAAAAAAAAAAAAAAAAAATATATATATATATATTATTTTTTTTTTTTCTAATCAAGTAATAACTCACTTCAATCAAAAAAAACCCTTTCAATCAATGAAAAACAGTGTTAATGCATTTGTTTGAGTTTCAATTTCATTTTTGCTTTCAAACACTTGATTGAAAATGTTTTCTGGTTGAAGCAAATTTTTTTGATTGGATAATAAAGACACAAATGTACCTTCATACTATATGCTCATTGCTTTTTTTTATTAACAATAGTTGATTTGTGTGACACTTCTCTCCTAAACTTGCGGTAAAATTTTCACCATCAAAAATTGGTCACGCGAGTATACTTGCATCGCGTGCCTGGCTCTTAGCGGTTGCAAGGGCAGAGAAGCCAGAGATGCTGTTAAGATTTGAGTTACCCTCACAGTTGTATTTATTCATGAACTTACCTGGTGCCTCCCTCACACTTTTTCCCAGACTTGGGACTGGGCCTGTTTGATGTACTGCAGTGTGTAAATTTCATGTAACAGGGATGTGATTTTTCCTCTAATTCGCAGAATTCCACTTTTTTATTTTGAAAATGAAAAAAAAAAAATAAAACCGACTTTTCAGTCATGAAAATCGGATTGATTTCATATCTTCAGCATTCCAACTTTTAGTATTTCCATAACCGAATTGATCTTATGCATGATGCATTCTACAGAACCTCCGTTTTCAAATTAGCCAGGCAAGGCACTTCCTGTCAAATGTCATGCTGTGTGGGCAGGGGCCGCGGCGGCAAGTTTCAACACTGCGGAAAAGAAATGACTTAGATATTTCTGATATTCGAGACGACGGATAGCTTGTAGTATAGTAACAATAATTAATATTCCGTATACATGCATTTTGTGTAGCCCATTCGGCTAGTGGAGCGAGGATGAAGCAGTCTTGCAGCCTAAGTTTCAGCGGCGTGAGTGGTTGACGGGAGTTTTCACGTCAACCCCCGATTCGTATTGCACTCGCAAGATACGATAGATAACCTAATGCATGCAAACCCCCTCCCCAAAGTGGGCAGGCAAATTCTTTCCTCCATTTCAAGCACGGCCCAAACCGACAGAAGTTCAGACTAAGAGCACTTGTCTGCCATCATTTGTCTTTACTCACTGTGGATCTAGTGGACTGGGGGCACTGGCCTGAGATCTGTGTTCTTACTTCATCAATTAGCCTTCAAGCCCTAATCTCAGGGCCAGCTCCACTCAAGACAACAGTCCATCAGCGAACAACTCACAGCTACTCCACTACTGAGTGATGGGCTTTGACACCTGTGAAACTCAGTTAAAACAATTACTGCAGCGAAATGTGCACCAACTGCTGTAATGACCATCAGCACTTTGAGCGAGCACCTATCCTACAATGAGATCATTATAATGCCAGTTGCTTCTCCTACACCATGCCTTTGCTCGGACCACATCCACCTTCGAACTCGGCCTTCAGTTTAATCTCAAATACAAGCTGGTTAGGTTTAGTTACTGCATCTGGCACAGTTGTGGTGCAACTATGTTGATACACTCTGTCCACAAACAGACACACATTCATAAACACCAGGTTTAGTACTCAAAACTGCTTCTATCATCAATCCAGCAACAGCTGGTGCCCACAGGAGTACATATCGGCATGATGCCCCACAAGCACAGACTCATAAGGTGAAAACAATCCCGGCCCAAGCTGTTGCAGCTGGTGAAAATGTCCGGGGCGAGGGGTGGGGGTGCTATGGGGGGGGGGGCGAGGACCAAGCCATCATGCGGCGGCATGCTCCAGTAAGCAATCGAGACGTGAGAGGGACAAACCGAACATCGCCCCCCTCGCGCTACCCCTTCCTCACCCCACAATCTGCATCATTGTCCAAAACGCCGCACCCCCCTCCTCACTGAAGGCTCAGTTTGGTGCAGAAACGGAGCCACAGCAGGGGGTGAAACCAAGGTTCAGTGCGGAGGGGGTCTGAAGAGGAAGAGGAGAGTGCACGAGGCGAGGTCGCCCACTTTCGCCTAAAACAGAGCGCGCTCTATATTTAACCCCCTCAGCTGCTGTGGCTAACTGACGAGGGGAGACTGAAATGGGTGTGAGTGTGTGTGTGTGTCTGTGGTGTTTTTATGTGTGTGCCATGAGAGGTCATGGCATCTAGCTCGTTGCCCTAATGAGCACTGGCGCTTGACACAGGGCTGCTATGCTGTGCCTGGTGTGGGACATCTTGTGGTTGCAGCCAGTTCAGAGTCCATTTGAGAAGCACATGTTGCACACAGCTTCTTCAGTCACTCAAGGACAAGATCAATCTAACAGAGATGCAGATCTACCAGCCATAGCTCCAGTCTCACTCAAAAACAAGAACACTGCTTACTAAGGAGGGGATGACTTTATGGCTATGAATTGAGCCAGCCACTGGTTTACCAGTCTTTTAGTGGATTGTTTAAAAATTAAGATGGGTTTAGACAGGTTTGAGTGTTAAGTAAGATGAGTAACTTAATTTTTACCGGTCTAAATTTTAAATTGCCCCTCTAAAATACCATAGACGGGTGCCGGGCTAAACCTCGTGTTCAAATTAAATAACCAAGAATGCACAGGAAAATACCCCTCCACCCCCCGGTAAAAAAAAAAAAAAAAAAGGATAATTTTAATTGGATTCAAATGTCTCACTGGCTAATAGAAGATTCACCTCCCCATACACACAAGTGTATCACAAATCACAGGAAATCTGAGTAGCAGAGGTGATCATGGCTTGAGATCAGCTCTTTTCCTCTCAAAAGGGCCACAAACATCCCAATAACCACATACTTTACCAGACAAAGTATTAACTACTCCTGCTTTCAGAACTAAGCCCTATTACAACAGGCAATTCTACCAGCGGCTAAAGACCGGACAGGTATGTCTGGGGAATATCAAGGCTATGTCTTGCAGATAATTCAGTAGATTTATGAATACCAATATTTTTTTCCCCATATATGCAGTTCCAAAAGGGTCATTCCATGTCAAATCATCAGATGTACAAAATATTTGTCCCCATGTTGTCATTGATTGCTTCCATATTTTCACATTCGATAAATAGGTTTTTGTGATGAACCTGAAATTTCAGTTCATTCAGACCAAAAATGAATTTTTGGTGAATTATTTTTTAAGGGTACTGTCCGTCAGTTTTTTTTCAATTGACAATTTTCTTGTATTTAACATGGCATAACTTTTTTTATTATTACACCTATAGCTTTGAAAGCTTGCATATTAACTAACGTCATACTGCTTAATCAGAAAATGCAGTCCATTTTACTTTATCTTTCTTGGTTGAGGACATCAAAAGTGCCTTTTGTTCAGGCAGTTACATGTTTCGGTCCCCAAAGCACCCCCAATATAAACCTTAGCATAGGCGCTCTGGCATTTTTCCATTCATTTGCATCTGCTGAGTACAAATCAGGCTGAATTCACCACAAATTCATTGCCAACTGCAGTCGGTACTTTGCCAAATGTGGGGGGGGACCGCTATAATGCCACCTGTTCAAACCCCCGTATCTTCAGGGGTACACCTTGGATTTTCTTCTTTTTTTACAGATTCCTCTATTATAAAGAAAGGCCACACTCCAAAAATGGTTGATGTGTTTTGATCAATATAAATTTTGCAGGCTTCCTAACAGGGGTGGAGTAATCTCAAGAATCGCGTGGCACTTTAATCTTCTAACACATTTAACTATGCAACATTTTAAGTGTTTTCAATCATTAGGCAATCACATACTAAATTGTACCAATTCCTGTATTATATTAGACTTAACAAAAAAATATTGTTGATGTGACTTGAACGACATACATTTCAGAACCGTCTAAATAGGGGTCAGGTAATTTTTAAGAATCACACTTCTTTACATCAGTAAAATTACTGACAGTAATTCTTGTAAACTGACCGTAAAAACGTTGTGTTCCAGGCTATGTTAATAGTGTTATTGCTTCCTAAGTGCAGGAAAGAGCACAACAATGTTGTCTGTCCCAGTTTTGTCCAACTTTTACTGCTGGGCTGAGCGTCCTGTGACATCCAGAGTTGGAACAGTATGGAGGACGTTCTTGAATAGCACACAGCATTTTCATGAAGAGGTCCATGTTAATGCTTGTGTCCTCTTGTTTCGCTTCATGAAAAACAATAGAAATAATGAGAAATTATTGATCAATAACTGGTTTAGGTTTCTCCTTGCCAACATGATCTACCAACCTGCATATACTGACCTTGCATCAGTGAGAATCTACAATGTAAAAAGTCAGGAAAATAAAGGAAACGCATTGAATGAGATGGTGTGTCCAAACTTTTGGCCTGTACTGTATACAATCCCTTAGTGCTCGTGAGTAAGTTAGTACTATAAACAGTGTTAGCTTGGGTTAGTAAGTAAACTAAAATAATAATCTGTTAGTTTGGTTAGTAATATAGAAAAGCAAGGTGAAGGAAGTAAACGAGATTGGAAGGAATGATTGAAATCCCAGAAACCATGAAATCAACCGAAAGTGTGGCACACAATACTGGGGCAGTGAGCGATCACATAAGACCATGTAGACTCAAGTGATCAAGGAATCTGACTTCACACCTTTTTTTAATCAATGGCCCTTTGAAGTAATTGTAAATTATGTCATAAAAACATTTTTTTAATTATGGAATTATTACAAATAGAGTAGAAATGAATTAATGATTTATATTTAGCTATTTTAAAGACAAGATGTTGAAAGCCAATGGAAAATAGATACAAAATAGTGTTGA
This sequence comes from Gymnothorax reevesii, assembly GCA_029721435.1. Lineage (NCBI taxonomy): Eukaryota > Metazoa > Chordata > Actinopteri > Anguilliformes > Muraenidae > Gymnothorax > Gymnothorax reevesii. The sequence goes on from CM056577.1 coordinate 79,863,456, forward strand.
CGGTCTCAAAAATGTCACGGAATTACAAAATATATTTATTAATTTTGTACATTTAAAATCAAAATTATGTAAGTCTACCTGTACCATATCAAATTGACTATCAATAAGCTTGCTTTCCTAAAGTTTGAAGAAAAAATTCCAAGTGCCATTTTGGGAGAAAAAGCATGTTTTTTGTTGTCACGGAATAACAAGGATTTTTTATAAATAGTACTATTTTGAATGCTAATAAAAGATAGAAAAGTTTAATATAAATTTATATTTAATATAAATATAAATATATCATGTATATACCTAGTACATGATCTTCAATAAAGGATTGAATGTAGAGTCAATTTTTTGTGAAAAGTTTCCCAAAAATGTATGCGATTATTTTTAGAATATCCTTGAAAATTTTTTTGAGGGAATGTTTCATCAAAAAATAAGGTCAGTTCCTATAACTAGAGATAATATCCTTTTCAAGAATGTATAGTTTGTAATACATACTTCAATTTTTTTTTTTAATCTCCATGTCAACATTGGCTTGGCCGCCCCCATTGATGACTTGAGAACTTAAAATTATTGTGATTCAAGAATCATTAACATTGTGTAAGAAGCTGAAAATGCCAAGCGATTCTTGAGATTACCCCACCCCTGTTCAGACACCTGCAAAATTTATATTGATCAAAACACATCAAAAATTTTTGGAGTGGTCTTTCTCCTATAGAGGAATCAGTTGAAAAAAAAAAAAAATAGAAGAAAACCAAGGTGTGCCCCAGGAGATACAGGGGTTTGAACAGGTGGCATTTTAGTATTTTTTTCCGCATTTGGCAAGGTACTGACTGCAGTTGGTGATGAATTCATGGTGAATTCAGCCTAATTTATATTCAGCAGTCACAAATGAATGGGAAAAATGCCAGAGAGCCTATGCTAGGGTTTATATTGGGGGTGCTTTGGGGACCTAAACATGTAACTGCCTGAACAAAAGGCACTCCTGGTGCCTTCAGCTCCACAACCAAGAAAGATCATAAAACGAACTGCATTTTCTGATTAAGAAGTATAACATTAGATTAGTTGCAAAGTTTCACAGCTATGGGCGCAATAATAAAAAAGTTATGCCACGTTAAATACAAGAAAAATGTCAATTGACCAAAAAAAAAAAAAAAAAACCTGACAGACAGTACCCTAAGAAAATAATTCATGAAAAATTAATTTTTGGTCCGAGCGAGCCGAAAATTCGGATTTGTCAGTGCTATATATTTATACAGCTGCATACAAAAAATTAGCAAATTTGAGAAGGTGGTGGTGAGGCCCATTTGATGATCTGATATGGAATGACCAAAAAGAGTGCAAAAACACACTTGGATGGCAGGCTATGCTGCGGCTGGAGGAAAAAGAAATAGTTAGAAGTCTATCGAGCATAACTACTGTGGCCCAAGTGGCAAGAGTCTGTCATGAAAGAGGATCTCAGCCAAATAGGTCTGGAGAGATATTCATTAGTGCTATGAGGAAATAGAATGCAGGGTCCACATCCAACAATAGCATTTGTTTAACGGTATAAAACTTATTCTTTATTGCCACCTATGGAGAGGGAAACAAGAAAAGCAGATCATCTCTGGATGATAGGGATATTTGAATAAAACCATCCGCTGACAAGATGGAAGAGACCCATTTTGAAAATTAGATGACGCGGAATGTACAACTCAGCAGAGAACAACTATACAACATTTCCAATAAAAAAAATAAGGAAAAGAAATGCAGTGCAGAGGGTTGGACCAATGGTCCCAACTGTCCTGAGTCCCCCCGATGCATGTTGAATTTGTTTAAGCCACTATTGCAATCATGCACCGTTGACGTGTCCTAGTTCAGCACATTTATCATGGATAGAAGTTACTCACACTTCGAAGCCACATTATGCCAACAATACCCATGCATGCCAAGTAAAACTAGGCAGTCCTGTCGGCCGCAACCACTTAGGTGTAGCCCCCAAAAGCCCACTTCTCCACTTTTTTGAGCTTTATTCGGCCAACACTATCACCAGGCAATGAAAATGTACAGGCGTCATAACATCAGTATAACACATGGGCCATTCCATCAGTAGCCTGGGCATTTGTAACCACCATCTCTCAGCTCGTCCTGATTTTTCTACCAGCAGTTGCTAAATTTTGGCTGCCAACTCCAATTGGATACAAATTGGCAGCAATTTTAAAAATTGCCTTTTACGCACATGCCCTCCCACTTTTTTCAAACCCTTTTTTCGCAATAAATCAAAAACTATACCACCTATTGGCACCAAAATAGGCACTCGCATGTAATTTTTCCTGCTGATTCTGAATCTGAATCAAATACATGATAGCTCCTATGGTTCGTAAACTATTGGATGAAAACCCTTTTTGGGGTACCAAATTTTGGCCCCCCTTATCTCAATGCTGCCACCTAATATCAAAATGGAACTTGTTTTATGCTCATCATCATCACTTCCACTCTATAACATCAAACAAGAGCCATCTGGCAATGGCGGATCCCCTTGGCTGTAGGTTTTGTAACCTACAGGTTGTGTGGACAGACGGATGGACCGAAGCCCCCAAAAGGCACAACTAGACCATAAGGAGAAGCTCCATACCAAATTTGGTGTTTGTAAGTGGTATAGTTTTCCGAGTTCTGGTCCGGAAACGATTTTATTACAGATGGACGGTCGGACGGAGGACACACTGATCGCTATATCCCCCCGCATTATATGCCAGGGTGATAAAAATTAGAGCGGTGTTCCTCTTTGTTTTGATGTAATCTTCCAAAACGTAAAATAGGTATTGTATGAAAACAATATTGCCATGTAGGCCCCTAAACTCACATGCACATTACAGAAATGCATAGAGGCTCATACCAAGAATACTTTGTCTAGCTTTTCATGATTAGAGTTGTAAACTCTCTTGAGCCAAATGTTACATACAAACATCCATATATAACATTAATATACATTTCATATGTATAACATTTCAAACAGATCAAATTAGACACTGAGGAAATCCATAAAGCCAAAATTAGGCTGCTGGACACAACTGTTTCAAGTTATTTCAAAAAACATCAGGTGAAGTTAATTGGATTAACATGACACAAAACTGGTTCGACTTTTTTCCATTTGCTTGTCGAATAAATTTATTATGTGCCAATCGGTTTTCAAAAATTAGGAGCCAACTACATCTGTAGTTTTGATTTGATTAGTTACATTGTTTTCTCTCGTTTTTTTTTGCTGTTATTTCCAATACATTGTAATGTGGGTATGGCATTTTTTTTTCTTGATGGCAAGGATAGATAAATTCTGTTAACTTGTGAGTTAGGAGGGCACATAACTGCTCCAAACATTAAATGCACTTAAAGACAAATTAACAGCTTGTTAAAAATCTGCAATTACAATTGCGGTTAGAGCAAAAACCAGCATACACATTGAGTCTCAAGGACCGACATTGAAGACCATTGGCTAAATGAATGAGAGAGCCCACTTCAACTGATGCTATGTTTTTGTTTCAAGACCGTAAACAAGTGCCATTTGTGTGACCTCTTACAGCAAGGTACCTGTGTACAGATTGTGCAGATAAAATCCATACAAGATTTCTCAGCTACAAACTTCTGACCTTTTAGCTACTACTATATAGACACGGACAATACAAATCAATAAAATGACAACATTTCTTGAGTTGCAGAGAACAAAGTTTTCATTATTTTCCAATGATTTTTTTGCAGGTAAGTACAGAAGACACAGACGAAGAGTTTGCCACAAGTCCAACGCCTTTACAGGAAAGGGTCTCAGAGCCACAGGGTCCCAAAAATGGCTGATTTTGGCATTTTTCAACAAAACCCATTGTGAAAATTGGGGGGTCAACCCTGAGGGCATTTTTCGAAAATACAGTCTATTCAGAAATAAACCAGGCCAAATTATCCATCAGGGTACCCTAACCGAAAGAAATGATGCTAGTCATTCTCCCCTTTTCTAAAGTACAGCAGCGCCCCTAGGCCCTTTTTAATGAAAATTGGGTGAAATTCAATGCATTTATGTTTAACAAATATTAGGTTTTGAATTGATATTAAAAAAATGGTATGAATGGGTTGCCTGTGAAGTTTTTGGATCGATGGCCGGCAAAAATGTAAAAATTATCAGCGGGAGGGCATTATTGCCAGTAGTGGTTTGCCCTCCCATTGCTACGAAATGAATCAAACATTCTCCCTTCAATGACCCGCGGTGATTTAAAAAAAAAAAAAAAACTTCTTTGCACTGTTTTTTTTACTATACTCAGCAACAAAAGTTTCTGTGACACCATTTATGTGTATGTTATAAATGACACGCAAAGATCTCAATGCAATCAATATGTTTATTTAACAGGAGAAACACTGACTTTTCAGTGCCAACGTCACTCAAAACGAAAAATGTCATTTTCATGCGTCATTAAGCACTTGTCTGACGTCTAACCAATTGTGACCTTCACACTTCAATACCGGGTGTGACTTCCTCGTGCCATGATGCAAGCAACGCATCTCCGGCGCATGGACCGAATCAGATGTGCCAGAAATTGCTGTGGGATGTCATTCCAAATCTGACGTAGACGTTGTCGCAATTCCTGGAGTGTAGCTGGCGGGTTATCCAACCGCCGCAAACGTCGATCCATCTCGTCCCAAAGATGCTCGATTGGGGACATGTCTGGGGATCTGGCTGGCCATGGCAGGACATTGACATGTTGTTGCATCAGATACTGCTGTACAATCCTTGCAACGTGTGGTCTGGCGTTATCATGTAGCAGCGTTATTCCGGGACCATGTTGCATCCAAAACGGTACCACCAATGGCCGTAGCACTTCATCGCGATATCTTTGACCTGTCAGATTTCCATCAATAACAAGCAAATCTGTTCTGTTTCTAGCCGTGATCCATTTCCAAATCATGACACTACCACCTCCAAAACGATCAAATTCCTGAACACAGTTGTTGGCATAACGTTCTCCACGTCGACGGTATACACGTAAACGACCATCACATCGGTTAAGCATGAATCTTGATTCATCAGTAAAGAGTACAAGATCCCACTGACGTTGGATCCACCGTCGATGTTGTTGTGCCCACTGTAGACGCAGTCGTCGGTGTTGTACTGTGAGTATTGGACGTCTTGCTGGCCGACGTGGGACAATGCCAAAATGACGGAGACGGCGACGGATTGTCTGTGCAGACAGTCGCCTCAAACCAGGTATCGTTCTTGCAGTTATGGTTGCAGGTTGGAATCGATTTGGGAGATGGGTTGTTCGAATCCAGTTGTCCTGTCTGGGAGTGGTTACTGCGAGGACGGTCTCTGACATGTCTTGTCTGCTGATGACGCTGCCATAAGTTCCAAATGGTGTTTCGGTGGACATTCAGGCGATGAGCAACTTCCCTCTGCGAGGTTCCGGATTCAATCATCCCAATGGCCCTCCACCGATCATTTTCAGACAGTCTTGGCATTTAGAGGGTAGAGTTCCTGATCCGAAATGGCTGTGTTTTCGATAAGTGATGCTTCCGTCCTTCATCAGGCACAATGTGAACATTCCAAAAATTCTCCTCTTTTATTGCCATCCACAAGCATGATTTACGCACATTTTCACGTGCAAAGTCATTTTCTCGCATTTTCATGATTTCCATTTCAATGTTGTGTTTACGTGTACTGTTTCAGTCTGATATCACCATGTATGACAATTTCATAATTGCGTTATGAAAAATAATTAACAATATTGGTGTCACAGAAACTTTTGTTGCTGAGTATATGTCCATATACCCTTCTCCCTGAGTTTCAATGAGCCACTGTGAATAATTCATATTAAAACACAGTGACGTGCATTCGGAGGTTAGTTTTGTGAGGCAGAAACCTCCCCTTTACTTGGTTAGCAGACGATTAATTAGTTTAGTAAGACTATTTGGCAGACTGACAGGCCAGTTTAAGTTTCTGCAGCGTTATTACTCAGCACATCAAACCTGAAATGCTCACTCGACAGCAGATTTGCGCGTACTTGCATCCAGGAAGCCGAAGCAATGTCATCAACAAATATTAAAACAGTTTGACTTTTGCAGAGTTCAATGCTTAATCAATATACAATGTATTCGCCTTCAAATATGCGCTTTTACACCCAAACAAAAACCGGGCGTTAGTTTCAGTCTTCTTTCATAATCCGATTAACGAAATGTTTAAATGATAAACAGTATTACCGAGAATTTTTCCTAATTGATTATTCAGATTTCCATCCTTGCAGTCTCGAAGCGTATACATGAATGAATCTTATGACAGGTGGGCTTCAGAGGCCTGGACTTCCAACTTCTGTCGAACTTATTTCACATCCCCTGGAGGTCTAGCCTGGACGAACAGACTCGTAACTTCTCAAATTAGACGGCTATAAGCAAATCAGGGTGGTAGCTGGAATATGACGTCAGCGCAGGCCATTTGAAATCTACCTCCTAAATGGATACTTTTGCCAGTCCGTGCACTTAAAAATTTGTGAACACGGCGCAAATTGAGGTCACGCATTCATCCAACGGGCAAACAATAGCCGTGTTCAGATTGCGTTTTTGGCCGTAATACACAGAGTTCAAGTATGAAATGCGGGTATCCGATTGAAAAGTTTGCTTTTAATCAAACCATGGTGTTCTTTTTGTTTGAAAATGGTATTTAGTTTTCCGAGGCTTGTTTACCACCCCCAGTTCAGCTGTTGTGCATTGCATTAAGAGTTTTTGCAGAGCGTTGCCCATTCCTATACTATATACTCCATACATGAGTGTATACATGGCGGTATTGTTTTCACAAAATATCCATTTTACGTTTGGAGGATTACATCAAAACAAAGCAGAACACCTCTAAATTTTTTTATATTATAGAGTTGAAGTGATGGTGATGAGCATATAACAAGTTCCATTCTTATATCAGGTGGCAGCATTGAGATTAGGGGGTCCAAAGTTCGGTACCCCCAAAAAGGGTTTTAATCCAATAGTTTCCAAACCATGGTAGCCATCATTTATTTGACTACATATTCAAAATCAGCATGAAAAATTACATGAGTGCCAATAGGTGCTATAGTTTTTGATTTATTGCGAAAAAAGGGTTTGAAAAAGGTGGGAGGGCACGTTGCGACACCCGTAAAAGGAGATTTTTAAAATGGCTGCCATTTTGTAACCAGTTGGAGTTGGCAGCCATAATTTTGGGATTTTTGTCCATGTACATATGGCAACAATTGGAGCAAAAATCAACTAAATCTGTGATGGGGTGGTATCACCCCCTGGTCCATTTGAGCTGGAATGGCTCACATGTCCACACCAAATATGAAAGTAATTGGTCTAAAATTGCAAGCTGTACAGTGTGCACAAGGAAATTTATGTTTTACCACAAATTTGCCCCTTATTTGGCCAATACTGTTACCATGGCAACGAAAATCAATAGGCATCATAAGTGAAGTATAACACGTCCATACAAAATATGAAAGCAATCAGTAAAAAATGGAAGCCTGTACAGCATCCACAAGAAAATGTCTGTTTTACAAGATATGTAGGCATTATTCGGTAAATACTTTTGCCATGGCAACCAAAATCACTAGGTGTTGTAAGTGAATTTTTACACATGTCCATACCAAATATGAAAGGAATCGGTCAAAAATTACAGCATGTAGAGCATCCACAACAAGCATGAATCCATAGTAGCTGCCTGACTTTGTCCAGGGGCTACAATAAAACACCCTTGAACATATTAAGCATTTTTTCTAAATTGCAGGTAATTTCTAGAAATATTTTTCAACAGACAAGAGAAGGGGGGGGAAAAAAATAAAAAAATAAATAAAATCAGTAAGCTGCAGAGAAGGTTGCTGAACGCAGGAGTTACAAGTTCTTTCAAAATACTTCTCATGCCCAAAGAGAGAATAGGTTTGACCGTCATTTGCTTACATAGGGGACGGCCAAATGCGTCTCGAATGGAGCACTTACTATTTAAGAGGGTGTATTTTTTTCCCAACTAGTGGGTCTATAAACTGATGTAATATGTCAAAAGAAAGGTCTAATTACCCACTTTAACATATTAAAATTTGAACATAAATCATTTCATAGTTTTTAAGATATAACCTTCTCAGTGCACTGTCCGGGGTGGACAGAAAATTAACGTCTAAATTTTAAAAGTTCTTGAAAGCGCTGCTCCCAAAATAATTATAAAATAAAACTTGGGCATTATCATCATTAGGGTGTTTATTTAAATGTCCAAGATAAGGTTTAAGTAAAAAACAGGATTTTTGATGCCTTGATTGCCAGAGTTTTAGAAAATGTCTGTCTCGGATGGACTGAACTAAAATAGTCTTGGATGCACAAGACAAGATTGATTTCATTTTCCAAGATTTATTTCTATAAAATGCAATTATATTACAGAATATTTTACATATAGCATATGTATAAAGTAAGGTTTATTGCATTTTTTACAAACCCAAAATCAGTGAAGTTGGCACGTTGTGTTAATCGTAAATAAAAACAGAATACAATGATTTGCAAATCCTTTTCAACCTATATTCAATTGAATACACTGCAAAGACAAGTTACTTAATGTTCAAACGGGTAAACTTTGTAATTGTTTGCAAATATTAGCTCATTCGGAATTTGATGCCTGCAACATGTTTCAAAAAAGCTGGCACAAGTGACAAAAAAGACAGAGAGTTGAGGAATGCTCATCAAACACTTATTTGGAACATCCCACAGGTGAACGGGCTAATTGGGAACAGGTGGGTGCCATGATTGGGTATAAAAGCAGCTTCCCTGAAATGCTCAGTCATTCACAAACAAGGATGGGGCGAGGGTCACCACTTAGTGAACAAATGCGTGAGCTGATTGTCGAACAGTTTAAAAACAACATTCCTCAACGAGCTATTGCAAGAAATTTAGGGATTTCATCATCTACGGTCCGTAATATTGTCAAAAGGTTCAAAGAATCTGGAGAAATCACTGCACGTAAGCGACAAGGCCAAAAACCAACATTGAATGCCCGTGACCTTCGATCCCTCAGGCGGTACTGCATCAAAAACCGACATCAGTGTGTAAAGGACATCACCACATGGGCTCAGGAACACTTCAGAAAACCACTGCCAGTAACTACAGTTTGTCGCTACATCTGCAAGTGCAAGTTAAAACTCTGCAATGCGAAGCGAAAGCCATTTAACAACGGCACCCAGAAACGCCACCGGCTTCGCTGGGCCCAAGCTCATCTAAGATGGACTGATGCAAAGTGGAAGAGTGTTCTGTGGTCTGACGAGTCCACATTTCAAATTGTTTTTGGAAACTGTGGACGTGTCCTCCGGACCAAAGAGGAAAAGAACCATCCGGACTGTTATAGGCGCAAAGTTCAAAAGCCAGCATCTGTGATGGTATGGGGGTGTATTAGTGCCCAAGGCATGAGCAACTTATACATATGTGAAGGCACCATTAATGCTGAAAGGTACATACTGGTTTTGGAGCAACATATGTTGCCATCCAAGCAACGTCTTTTTCATGGACGCCCCTGCTTATTTCAGCAAGACAATACCAAGCCACATTCTACACGTGTTACAACAGCATGGCTCCGTAGTAAAAGAGTGCGGGTACTAGACTGGCCAGCCTGTAGTCCAGACCTGTCTCCCATTGAAAATGTGTGGCGCATTATGAAGCATAAAATACGGCAACGGAGACCCCGGACTGTTGAACAACTTAAGCTGTACATCAAGCAAGAACGGGAAAGAGTTCCACCTGAAAAGCTTAAAAAATTGGTCTCTTCAGTTCCCAAACGTTTACAGTGTCGTTAAAAGGAAAGGCGATTTAACACAGTGGTAAAAAGGCCCCTGTGCCAACTTTTTTGCAATGTGTTGCTGCCTTTAAATTCAAAGTTAATGATTATTTGCAAAAAGAAAAAAAAAAGTTTCTCAGTTTGAACATTAAACATCTTGTCTTTGCAGTGTATTCAATTGAATATAAGTTGAAAAGGATTTGTAAATCATTGAATTCTGTTTTTATCTACGATTTACATAACGTGCCAACTACACTGGTTTTGGGTTTTGTACCATATTTGCACATGGTTTTAAGTCTGAATTGCTCAGAAAGTCAGATATTTAGTGGTACTCTCTGAAAAGGCCTGGGATCACTTTCCAGTCCTTAGCTTCAAGCTTAAGGATGGATGTTTTGGGAGAAGAGGTTGGTGCTGGTGTCTCAATCTCACAAAGGATGCAGTCTGCAGAGATGGTATCCTGGTCATCTGCCACATGGAAGAGGTTAGAACATCCGGCTTTCCTCAAGAAGTTGATCCTCCAGGCTTAGGCATCAGCTGGTTCTTGAGCCTTTCCAATAGACCACTTGGGGCCATCTGGTCTGCAGCAGGCATACCATTTAGAAGCGGAAATAGTGGAAGTGGATGCAGAAGCCTGGGGGAGGACATCAAACTCAACACCATCCTTCTGGGAGTAGGGAGCTGTAGAGATTCTGCCGGGAGAAACAGTTTTGACACAGTGAACCTTCTGGGTGGCGGGTACTGGAACAGCTGAATCCCACAGGTTGTGGAGGGAAGGAGACTTCTGGTTTACCTCCTCAGCGGATACATGTCTGATGTTGATGGTTGAGTTAACCTTGGCAGCACACTCAGCATAGACCTGGACATTCTCAATATGGGCTGTACGAGACCTGACAGCACCGTAGACTGTCCTCTTCACTGTGTCGCCGACGCAATCTACAGAACCTTTGTCATGAGATGTGCCAAAAAAGTGCCAGTTCACACAAAATGTTCATTGATTCAAGCAGGCTGGTAATGAAGGAAAATATACATTTCTGTTTGAAATGGATTGCAGCACCATCAGAAAAGATGTCTAGCTCCCTTATAAGCAAGGGAAGCTTTAGCTGTAAAGTGTCAATCACTGTCTCTATAAATATGGCTGCAGCAAATTTATCATGGCTCAAGTAATCCAAGATGATAACAAAGGAGTGGGTGCCATCCTTAGTCCAGGCAACAGCAGTGAATAGTGCAGTTTGGGTGTGGGACCAGTGACCACTTTGTCTCCTCCTGGTGAAACAGAGTGGCGTTCTCTGAAAAGTCAATATGGAGAACCACATGGTTTGTTCTGGGAGATTAGTTATCTGGAAGTACTGAGCTTGCTGGTTCTTTATAAAGCTGTGAAGTCTGAAGGAAGGCAGTTTCTCACTCAGGAGGGTGATGACATTTAAGGCAGTCCCAGATCTCTGTACCTTGTCTGTGCCAGTCTTGACCCACTGATACCAGGTAACAGGATCTGAAAGTGGCTGCTTATCCAAGTAGCTGGACAGGTGGTCAGTGGTGATGTCACTGCAGACTGGACAGTCCCCAAACATGCACTCCAACTGATGTGTCACAGGTCAAAAGCTGGAGAAGTTCCTTGTGTTTGATGAGTACTGCTGGATAGTCCTTGAGGCTGGTCAGCAGAAGATTCATGTTTTCATGGTACACACACAGAGACATTGTGTGGCATTTTGTACTTACACAGAACAAATGGAGGTCTCAAGGCTTTGAAGGATGACAGATGGATCTTGTCCTCTGGGCACTCCTTGGCATACATGGCTTAGGTCTCCTTCAGGGCAGTGATGAGGAATCTCTTCTGCTCCTTCACATTGGTGCCATCATCATGGGTGACAAGGATGGAGTCTCTGTGGACTAGCACCGACCAGCAGATATCCTGCCGTTGGTAAAAGTCACAGACTCTCCCTTTGGTATCATCAGGAATCTTGTGGGATGTGTACATGTGTCTTGTTGCTCTGTACGCTGACATTTAGGTCAGCAGCCAAGGAGAGATAATTTTGGTACGCTTTCTAGGTGATGCTGGAAGATTTCTGTCTACCCGAGGTTTAGCACGGCTGAAACTTGAAGGAGCACTGTATGGTTCAAGACACTCTGGAGTAGAAGGCAGTTTCTGTCTGGCTCTGCATTTCAGTTTATTCTGCCTTTCTGAAGCTCTGGCTGCATCAGGATTCTTCTTCCTGGCATCTCTCTCCTTGTAGGCATCTCCGATCTTGGCCTTCAACCTCTCTCTGTAGAGACAGTTTCTCTCAGATGAAGATAAAGGCATTGGAAAAAGATAATATTGTTATATGAAGTGTAACTTGACTTAATGATTTGAGTGACACTTTTATACTCAACTAATACTGACTGAAAATGCTAACACCTGGGGTGCTAGAGATAGGCCCTCTGATTAGCTAATCACTCATCTTGGTGAGAAATCAGTCCTTAAAGTATGCTTGTCACCTGTTAGTCAGTTGAGCAGATCAGGATGGGTGTTACCTACATTTACCTTTGATTGAGGGGATTGTTGCATTTTGTAGGTAAAACCTAGTTCTTATTCACACCCACTTACGTAGGTGTAAAAACATCAAGGGGTTCCAGGGACAAAAGTGCAATTATCATCATCAGATTTAATGGTTTGACATTTAGTAAAACATGACATATGAATCTTGCAAATACAGTTAATAAAATTGCAATTATATCAAAATGTATGTCAAATTCAAACACAGATTTAACTTTCATTGGCTATTGAAGACACAGAATCTTAACTGTACTTCCAGCTGACTGCTACTCAGCGTCTCAGATGCACACATTACACTCATATATTTCCATGATAATGGGTCCAAAACACAAAAATTGTTAAACTGCCAAAAAAAAAAAAAGTTTATTTATGCTTGCTTTGAGAAAGTTTGAAGATTTTATCTTGATTTTAAGCATTTCAAATCTTAAAAAGACATGTTTTCCAGCGTCTTGGATGGACCGCATTTTTTCTTAAATTGTCTATATTCAAGTCACTCACAAGCACAAATATAAACCTAATTTCAAATATTATATGTTTAAAACAATGTTTTAACTTGATAAAATAATATTTGTTTAGAAAATTGTTTTAATTTATAACCCAGTTCAAAGCATTATTATACGGCAACAAAAACCAGAGACAAATAATTGGCGCACTTCAAACAGAGCTCCTTACTTAAACCCCCATAACTTCATCTTAACAATCTCTTTTCTTAAAAATCCATTTGAACATAAAACTAGAAATATAAGGCTATCTAAAAATATCAGTTTTGGATAAATTGGGCCATTTCAAAATTTTACCCCTGATGTTAACAAGTTCTTGGCCGTCCCCCATAATGAATTGTAATATGGTAAGTTTTCACAACTTTGTGTCAACTTGTTTTCACAAATTCTTTAATTTGACTGACTATTTTCCCCCAGAATTTTATGCATCATTTTCCTTACACATCACAATAAGGAGATGGATTTTTTCTTCTTCAAAGCATGCATATGCATTTGTGTCAATTTGTGCCTTTAATTAGGTAAATTAAAGGTAAATTACTGCTCTCAACAACTTTAAGGCAAATCAACAGCTTGTTATAGATTCGTGAATGCAACTGTGGTTGAAATATAAACTAGGATACAAAAAGGGCCCCAGGACTGATGTTAGGGACCAGTGGCAAGAAGACCGACACACACTCCACCTCTTGCAGGATTCATCACCTGAGTGAGGAACAGTGCTTGATATTGCAACGGTTGAAGACCCATCATCTCCGCTTCACACGACGAAACACATCAATCCACACAAAGGCTAGTAGAACCACACAATAAATCATTTCTTTCCATTTTCAAGCATCCACACATCTCCTAATGAGGAGCTGAGATGATTTGCCTTAAGTGGCTGAGCCAAAAAAAAAAATTCCCAGCCCTGCGCAAGGCAGCGGGGGAAATAAGCACAGATGAAATACTGGCGAGTTTCCATACTAGGAGAGGGGGAAATCTGACAGCTCCATGAGCTTACACCCTGAAGCCATTCCAAAAATTTTCCAGCACAAAACAATCTACTCAACTGTGGATGTCTCAATTGAGCAAAAGACCATCAATTAACATCAGTATGCCTCTGTGGAGCCAAACTGGACTGACGACGTGAACTTGCGCATGCCCAAAGCCTGCAACAAGCACCAGGGAATGTAGCGGTGTTCCCTGAAGCCTGCAGCACTGCCTGTCTGCAGACATGTAAAGAACTGTGAGGTCATCCAATGAGATGAAGAACAAAATGCACAGACACGCATCACCTGGATTACAGAGCGACAGGAAAAGACAAGCCAATCACACAGCCACCCTCACCACCAACTACCTGTATAATCACAGGTCTAATATCTTTGATTTCCACCCCTGAATCATGCATTTTAAATATCCATCTGATTAAACACACTTGATTCCACTGATCAGCTCACCATTGGAGAATTTCATGAGCTGAACTGGGTGTTTCAGGTCAGAGGGACAACTAAAATGTGCCAGGAGCAGGTAACACTACTCCAATACTGATGATGACTTTTGTAAAGGCTACTACTTCAGAAGTAACAAACCCCAATCACAATACAAAAAACCCAACTGCCTCATTCTCTTCAAAGAACTAAAACTGACAGTGGAAAATGAATTCAGTCAGAAGTGCAAATGGGCACCAATACCTGAAACTATGGCTTCTGAGTTGAATTCAGACTTCAGGAGAGGCAATGAATTCTCATGGACTCATTTACCATTTTCTTTTCTTTACTCCAGTTTTTTGAAAGTGAATTAACTGCATGAATTATTTGATTGGCTGAGTTTAGGCATCTAAACTCAGGCCAGAAGAATGCTAAAAAATAATGTGGGGGGGGGGACAAACATACTGACACCCAAGCCTGAGGAAGTTCATCTCAGAGTAAGCTGAAAGTTAGGATTCGATTTTGCATTTAACTCGCCCATTTACAAAATGAGGGTAAAAACATGAATTTTCAAAACAAATGGAACTCATTTTGAGATACAATGGCTTTTTTTTTTTATTGCATATAATGACAATACTGTCATTTATATATTCTTTGGATGCGATTTCTGAAAACAGGAGGCTAAAAAAAACCTCTCGAAATACTGGCAAATGCCGAGGATGAAACAAATACCACATAACCGACTGTAAATAAGGTGAGAGAATGCAAATAAGATGCATCCAACTGCAAACAATTGGGTGCAATAAACCTCAGTTCATCATTCTTCAAAGAACGTATACCACAGACCATGAGGTAGTAGGGATGTAATGATTCTGAATCGATGGTTTTTTTCAGCGTAGTGACACCACCTGCTACCATGGGGCAACCATCCAAGCTTTCCCTTTTCCTTTATTAACCTCTGTGCCGTCCTGAACGAAAGTGCCGAACATCAAAGGGCATGGGAAATGCTTTCGGAAAAAACTTGACTGACATCAGTATTTTTCAGCTACGTGCTGAGAGGAGCCAAGCAAATGAAAACATTGTCTCCTATTAACCAATTAGTTAACTCAAAGATAAGTATACCTGTTCCCGTTTGCTTGATTAGCAATCAAATTGTGGATCTGTTTACTCTTTAAATTGAATGAGTAGAGCTGTTTATTAAGACATGTTTGATAGCTGCATTATGAAATTTAAATGGCCATAGAACAGCAGATTTGCATGAACACGATTGCCATTGCCACGCCATTTTGTACGACTGTGATATAAATTCTCTCACAGTACGTTTCATCCGCTTTACAGAATATTTTCCACCTTGTGTAGTTTTTAGATGCTTAAACTCCAGGGCGATATAATAACAAATCAGTCTTAAATTAATCTTGAATAATGTCCTAAAATGCTACAATGAGAGATGTAATTCAGAGGAAGATTATTTCTAATTATTCAAAGTGGCATTCCTACAATCTAACGCCATAGCCCAGTTAGGTTTGTCTGCTTTTCACCATCACATCTTAATCGTTAGAGGCTACTGAAATTAATTGATTGTTATTTAGGCCAAGTACACAGGAGCAGATTCAGGGAAATGCAGAGCACCTGCAATTAGCGAAATCTTAACGCATACTCCGTTTACACGTGGCCAGCTATTTTCCTAAACAAACATTTCACCGTCTCAGTTTTCAAAAATGACATCATGCACACGTATCAGTTTTCGTTTACACTTACCCGCGTAAATGCTGTCAAGAGCATGCCAAACCTGTAGATGGCAGTGTAACGAGAAGCTCAAGCCCACGTTAGCCAATCAGATTCCCGAAAATAGCAACAACAGAAACAAATCACGATCATCCATGATCACCACAGCCAAATGAAAATGTAAACATAGGTCGCACTTTTGGCGCAGGTGCAAATTCTGGCGCATTCTGTGATTTCGGCTGCCTAAAACTCCGATTTTCTCAGTTTACATGCCAACGCGCAACCGAAGTTGTCCAAAATCTCTAAAAAAAATCCATCTAAAAAATACACAAGGTTGAAGACATTAAATGTGAATGTGAGCTATAAATTATCACAATCACACGAAATGGCCGAATACACGTTCTCGCAAATCCATGCCCATTTAACTTTCAGAATGCGGCAATCAAAGATGCAGTCTTAATAAACAGCTCTACTCATTCAGAAAAGTAAAAAAGTGAAAGCCCTCTGATGTTTGGGACTTTCAAGACTGCGTCAGGTTTAATAACGGAAAAGGGATAGCGCTGATGTTCGCCCTATGGCGGTCGTATGCCTGAAAAAACATCGATTGAGTATCGATTCAGAATAGTTACATCCATATGAGGTAGCCAACAAATGATTTCAGGTGCCACCGCAAAATAATGGCTCAAATAAACATGAATAGCAGGTGTTCATTGGCATTCATCCACCAAGCAATTATAGCCAGATTTCACTCTGAGGAAATTTTAACACTATCGCACAAAATCTCCCTTATGTTAGCTCCAGTCGAGAGAATTTACTACACATTCCACCTTAATTGATTCAAGCATCTTGCCGAAACTTTAATGAAAATTTAAATTACCCATCTAAAAATTACACATCAAAATTTCCCATCTGAAAAGAATCTAGACTAACACTGATTAACTCCAGAATTGCGAGAAGCCCGATCACACAGCGCTCGAAACTTTCCAGCCTACAGTATGTAAACTAGCCTACAGCGAGTGATAGTAAATGCAAAACTTAAAAGATCGTCCTTAACGATTGAGAATACCAGTGCGATGACAGTGGTATTGCGTTGACTAGCTAATTAATACTATAATTTAAAAACCACAAACTTGGCACCACTGCCTCTGACGCGCCAATTAAAAGATGTGACACAATGACCCGTCTACAGATGTTAGCTGCGTATGCAGGACAATTATCATCACCTTTAATTTACTTTCAAAGCAACCAGTGCTGACGGTAGACCAAATTTAAGCAACCAGGTGCTGACAGTATACCAGATTTAAGCAACCAGTTCCCGACGGTAGACCAGATTTAAGCAACTCGGTGCTGACGGTAGACCAGATTTTTAAACCGCTAGTGTGGGAAGTGCGGTCAAACTCGCAGTCTCTTCAGGTGCTTACTACCTCGCTATTGTCATTCCAGCAGTCAGGAATGAGTCATCCCCATCGCTGTACCTAACGCTACTTAAACCATTTCAGCACCAAAACCCGCTAGCAAAGATTCTACAAAATGATGTTACAAACCATTTAACGTTACATCAAACCCGTCCAATTACAAATGCTTTAAGCCCGCTGTTTTCAGTCAGAAATACTGCCTCTTAATTGCAAAAACGACATTTTAAATGGCCAGTCGTCATTGCTAGGCAGCGAACTAACGTTTCCCAACTTTGAGCACCCTGTATCGTTAACGTAGCCAGTAGCGACGCAAGTTAACATAATCAACGTGAAGTATGTTAACGTTAACCTTATCATCCATGTTAACGAGATTTCTTGTCTGTCTGAAGACGCTTTCACACTGGACGCGAAACGAATTTTTCGCACGACAGATTACATTCAAAGTCAATGCAAAGACGTGAATACACGCATGTTTGCATCGACTTTGAATGTGATCTGTCGCGCGAAAAATTTGTTTCGCGTCCGGTGTGAAAGCAGCTTTAGATCCTAATTTATAAAGATTAAGTTCTTGACGAAGGAGTAGTCTTGCTCACAAACGACATCAGAAGCCATCCGCGAAGAAGGAAAGGGAAACAACAACAAACCGTGTTGCAAGATAGACGACACCCGAAACACACGGAAGAGCTTCCTTAATGTTAAATCCCCAACAAGACACAAAGCCGTGGGCCCTCTCAAAACATTAACTTACATTACTACACTACTTCACCGCCAGCTCATGTCACCTGGCTGCTTTTCAACATTCATTGTTTAACGTTACGTTCGTAAGGGCAACTCATCAGGTTGGACGTTTCGTGCGTGTCAGTAATCTCTCGCACAATCAGGCCACTAACATGCTCTATCCCCCAATGTTTTCCTCATCTACCAAAGAGGCCTTCTCTAGCAAGCCACCTTCAATCCACGGCCCCAAGTGAAACAGTAACCCAAGCTCCATCACCCGAAACACCACGGAGCCAATTTGTTTTACCACCTACCGGGTCCGAGCGCTTCCATGGCCGAGGGCTCTCTCTCCGTCTCTGTCCCGGCCTGGCGGCTCCGTACCGACACTGAAATTGGCGGCGGTATCTCGAAGCTGAGCGGGGCTACTTTAAGAAATGGAAGGAATGCGACGGTATCAAAAGGTTGTCGGGGCTTTACGGAGACGTTGCCTACTATGTGATTTAAAGTAGGCTCACACTGAGCATGCGCGGACCATTTCCGATAAAGAAGTACGCTTCCCTTCGCTGTCCAAAATTCTTTGTGCGCATGCGCAAATTCTTCTGCACTACTGCACGAATGAGGAAAGCCATTTGTTCTCATGAAGAAAGAAGCTGAGTGTTTACCTGCCATTAATTATTCAAATCATCGGAAAACTTTTCAGTGAAGTGAAATAATTGAACAGCGGTTAAAGTTGATTTTGTTCCCCATCTATTTTTAGTTCAATAGCCGCCTCTGTTTCATTTATGTAAACTATGAATTTGATCATTTGGTTATTTGCTATGTTTGTGGACTTGCTCATTTTCATTGCCGAAGACAGTACGTAATCAGGTGTTCAGCAATAGGTATTAAATGTGTTCATGCATGCTCTCGCTATTTTAACAGATAACGTTTATTTTTTTCCCGTTAAGTTTCTCCCCTCTTTCCCTGTGTTTGTCCTTGCTAGAGTAAGTGCAGAGTCTGGGATGTTGTGAACTGTGCGCCTTGGTATGTGCGCTTTGCTTTCAGAATCACCTTGCTGCAGTTCAATTGCGAGTACGACCTCTGCGGTCACAAAGTGAATTCTTTCAAGACACAAATAATCAAAACAAGTAACCAGAGTTGAGGTGGGGGGACAAGATATGGAGAGTTAAATGTGTTTTGCGAACTCATGACAATTTGACAGCAGTCGCAGTCCCCGTCGAATATATTTGCTAATGAGACTTCTCCTTTGTCTTTTCGTCCATACTCACCAAATAGCCACTACATTTTGTTTACCCATTTTAATCCATGGATAAAGATCAGATCGCCTTGGATTTTCCTGTCCACTACAAAATGCCACATTTATTTATTGCTGGTATTCTACAAGGTGTCCTACAACTTGATGACTGTGCCGACCTCTGAAAATTAATTTCCTCTTGATGTGATTCACATAACAGGAGAAAAAGAATACTTCGTACGAAACTCAGGCTTTTTCAGTTCATCGTCTCAAATAAAATTGCAGAAACGGAGCGAGAAAATGGCATTTGACTTGATGTGACTGAGCAAATATTTATCCGGCTATGACTCTCTGAATGTTTTGACTTCGCAGCTGGAAGTGGAATCTTTGTTGAATGAATTTACTGCCATCTGCTGGTTACTAGACATAGCAGTTTCTCTGGCTTCATTTTTACGACGAAAAACTGCGAAGTGAAACATTACATTACATTACAGGTTCTTAGCAGACGCTCTGATCCAGAGCGACGTGAAAAAGTGCACAAGATCAGTACAAAAGCGCAGAGCTCTTAGGAGACAAGTACAAGTGCTAA
The DNA here is from genome assembly GCA_029721435.1 of Gymnothorax reevesii. NCBI lineage: Eukaryota > Metazoa > Chordata > Actinopteri > Anguilliformes > Muraenidae > Gymnothorax > Gymnothorax reevesii. Next base: position 79,883,341 of record CM056577.1, read on the forward strand.
CAGTAAGTGACAGAACACTTTCCGTTGTTACAGATCTAAACCAATAAGCAATCACCAAAAATACTGATAAGACCGAGTAGAACGACAAGAGAATCAAAGGGCAACAAATCAAGTAAACAAACTCAACTAAAATAGTATAAAAAAAAAACTCAAGTAGACTGGCAACAAAGCCGAGAGGAGGACAACAGAAGTAAGTATAACAAAAGGGCAAGGTCAAGTGTACATAGGGCAACTAAGTCAAGTGCAACAAAGGGGCAGAGTCAAGTGCAAGAAAAGGGCAGAGTCAACTGTAACAAAGGGGCAACAAAATCAAGTGCAAGAAAAGGGCAACAAAATGAAGGGCGACCAAATCAAGCAGTAACAAAATCAGGAAAAAAGGGGAACAAAATTAAGTGCAACAATATCATGTAAAGGGCAACAATTCAAAGGAAGTAGGGACAGGGTTCAGGGCAGTGAAGTAGGGGAAAGGTGGAGCCTGAAGAGGTGGGTTTTCAGGCGACGCTTGAAGGTGCTCAAAGATTCTGCTGTTCGGACCTCGATGGGTAGATCATTCCACCAACGAGGTCCCAGGACAGACAGCAGCCTTGAGCGGGAAGGGGACGAGCGGAGAGGGGGAGGGGCCAGGCAATGAGGACCGTTGACAATGAGGACCAACTGTTCACTGAACATCAAATGTCTCTCTACAGACCTTGCCATTGCACCATCTGTAAGAGGTCTTAATGATTTTGCCCATTGTGTACCCCAAATCAGAAAAAGTTTGAACGGTTTGGAAAATGCACTTAAAAACAGAACTTTTTATTGACTGTGACACATATTTTATTGCACACAGTATGAAGACAAGATATTTTATGTTTCTTCTGGACAATTTAATTGTATTTGTAAATATACTGTACATGAATGTCTTCCATTCAAGACTGCAACAAATTCAAAAAAACATTAAGATGAGGAACATTTTGGGCTATTAATAAGGTAGAAAATTTGAATGGTGATGTGATTTGAAACATCTGATATCAGCTGGTGATTGTAGTCATGATTTGGTACAAAAGCAGCATCCAATAAAGGCCTAGACCTTCAAGAACAAACATAGGCCAAGCAATGCCAATTTACCCATAAATGCGTGTTTTTTTTTGTTTTTTTTTAGTTTTGAAAGCAATGTTCCTTAAAGAAAGATAGGAAGCAATTCAATATTTCACCCTATGGAGAATAGCTGAATTAAAGGAATCTCAAGGAATTTCTGTATATAAAGGGCAAGAGTGCAAGCCTATACTGAATATTATCTCTGATCACTCAGATGGCACTGCATCTCAAGCCGTCATTTATCTATAAGCGATATAACCACACAGGCTTCGGATTACTTTGGCAAACCTTTGTCATGATTTACATTGTCATAGTACCATCTCTAAATGCCAGTTAAAGCTTTTTTATGAGAAAAAAAAATGTCCTATGTTAGCCATGTTTCTGAAACGCGGTCAACATCTCTGAACTCAGAGTTCATCTTAGATGTCGATCACACACTGCAAACGTGTATTATGGAGAGACAATGGGGCAGCCATGGAAAAATAATATGGCATACATGAATCTGTTTCAATGATTAGGTCTTCAAGCCAGGCATAAAGTCACTTAGGAAAAAGCAAGTTTTTTTTTTTACCCTGGAAATATATGATATACATATATTTTCTTTTTTGTCAAAAATGGACAGACAAGGAAGATGAAAAAAATGATAACCCAAAGAGGAAAACTGGCTCACTAGCTTTTCGAAGAAGAGGAATGCAGTCCCTGGATGAGAGGAAGAGAAAAGCTAGTTTGGTCCTGCTAATTTATTTTTAGATATAGCAAGGTTGTGCTTTTAGGCACTGTAAATTACACTGTTGTACAAAAGGTTCACATCTGAACAAAAACCGTCTGAAACACTGAAAAGTACTTGATAGAGTCTCTTGCAAACCTAGTAGGCGCTCTGAATAGCGTTATTGTTCTTTTATTGCGGGATAATCAAGAATATTTGACAAGTAACTACCAATATTTGCTTGTTGAAACTTCGTGCGAAAAATTGTCTTGAACAGAAAATATCCTCATAATCACAATTTTGAGTCCAGTTCAGGAAGGAAGTCCTTTCCACCTCAGTAAATGAACTTCGCATGATTTCGCTATGCAATTTGGACCAATGAGACTAGAAGACGGGAATGACGAGAAACAAAAACTCGACACCTGGTTGGGTAGTGTCATGTCGACAACCAGTCAACCAATAATGATGCCGAACCTGTGTGACTGACAGAATCAGTTGAAGGAAGACAGACTCAACGCGCGAAAGATTTAATTATTTTTGCGGAGAACAGGCGGGAGAGACCTTTATGGGTTGCACAGAAATGTTGAATTTAACTCAGCAAATTTAACTTAATTTTGACCTTTGAGCGTCTGTTATCGGTATTCTACCAGGAGGTGGCCTACAATCTGTTATTGTCTCTGGATTTTGGTGTTTTAAATGAAGTTGTACTAAGAGTTAAACACATCGAAAGCGCCCCGATGAGCCAGCTGCTTTCCCATCAACAGCAGGTATTTTTCTGACTTAAGGCAGCGTAATCTTTTGCTGCTTTTGGCTGATTTGACCAGCTATTTGATTTCTCTCACATATGGTAGCTGTCGGCTTGTCTAATGGGTAACTTACCGTTGACTCGCCAGCGTTGCCGATGTCTGAAACATTTTATTAAACTGATTAACGTTAGCTCATGTTGTATTCGTGGCTTTTCTCTTTTTTTCCCCCTGATTATTTTGCCGCCTCAAACTGCTTTCACACCTACGCGAAACGAATTTTTCTCACGACCGATTACATTCAAAGTCAATGCAAAGAATATAATCTGTCTTGCGAAAATTCGTTTCGCGTCCAGTGTGAAAGCGGCTTTAGTAGACGTAGTTGCCTACCATTAATCTCATCCGTGCCTCCGAAGGTTCAATATTTCTTTAATAATTTTAACTGTTAACGTTAGCTGTTGACTTTGCCGCCTGTTCCTTGCGCTGAATGAAAATCACTTTCCATTGTGTCCTTGTGTTATGTCGCAAGTGGTGGCCCGCTAGTTGGCTCTCAACTTTGGAGTAACGTTTAGTGATATAAACGTCACACGAATGGTCGTAGATATTTCTATGCAGTGGGATATTGCTTACGAGTGGTTGGTGTTGGGCTTCTTTAATGTAAACTTGAGAGCTAGGAGGTAAATGTTCACTAAATTCCTTAAGTCGGGGTAGCCGATAAACCTAGCTAACGGTAGCTAATGTTTGAAACGTTGCTGAAGTTGCGAGCTTTTGTTAATTGGTAAAATTACTGTCACCTTTACTTTGTGTAGGTCGTGGCAGGCGATTTGGGCTCGCAGTGAAAATACTTCGGACTTCAACGTTATGCATGTTAGCTAACTGGCAGTAAAATAGCAAAATGAAGTTCTGCAAGTCTTGCCAAAGATCCCCTTGCCGGGTAACGTTAACAATTGTTGCCCTTCGTCAAGTAACTTAGTTTAGTTTGATGTGGCAGTGGTAATCACTAATTGAGCATTGATTTCTCAGTTAGTGCTTTTTTTGTTATTTAGTTTTTCATACACCGCGACTACCCTTTACGAATTAGATGATCAGTTGTGCTTCAGCACGGGCGTAGAGCACTGCCGGGTTTCAGCGGGTCTTTTCACTCGCAAATGTTCGAAGTGAGAAAATGAGACAGCAGCCGCAGGGAAACCTAGGACGATTTTTCTACTCAATTTGTATTTAGCAAAATGGAAGAAGAAGAAATACCGCAGCTGTGATACTCTTCTGTCGCGGCAGAAGAGGCAGGTGCCAAACGTGACCCTTGAGTAGTTTTAACATCCTGTATACCCCTTGTCCTGAAGGAGGGAAACAATGACTCACCATTGCTGAAGCCCAGAGATCAAGTAGTTTAATTGAATTTTGAACTCCAAATATATTTTGCAGGATGAAACAAACCGTCACTTATCACAGACTTGGTGAATATCTGGATTTTCCCTCTTTGGAGCGTAGAAAGACAGCTTTTAATCAGTTGACACCAGTTGTGTTTATTACAGCGTATGACATAATTAACCTCTTAAGTGAAGACAACAATTATCTTTATTAGAAGATGTAGAAGTAGTATTGCTGAAAGAAGCGGATGAGTGTCAACATACTTTTTTGGCAAGAGATGGGATTTTTGTTGCCCAATGAAGTAGTAGAAATGTGTAGAGAGTAGTTTTGAAAACGTTTTCATAAAAGCAACCAAACATCTTGAACTTTTTGGCAGCATACTGATATAGTATTCATATAGATTGTACAAAGAGAAATGCAACTAAAATTCTGATCTTCCATTATTTTGAACCATTGACCCCACCCACAAGGTGTCGAATTGAAGAGTCATTAAGATTAAAATTATTGGGGGGAAAAATACACAAAGTTGAAGAACGAACACAATTTGGACAACTCAGCTTGGCATGTGCAGGACAGTATGCAAGTCTGTGCGTGGACTTTAATGCATTTCTCATATTTTTTGCATATAGGATTTGTTTAACAGTCCTCCTTTGGCGGTCAGAAATATGCACTCGTGGCTTCATCAAAAAGACCTCTGGGTACCCTCATCTGCAGCACCTTTATACCAGATGACCCTGCCTCTGACTGCATTCCCCATTAGTAAATGCTTTGAAGAAGTGTATTTCACCTAAATTCATTGAGTGGCACACATTCTCAATTTCTTGTGGTATGTGTGTTTGTGTGTGTGACAGTTTTTGTGGTGTATAAATGATTTTATTATAACTGCCGGGTCAAAAATGACCCTCAGACGATCTTTGTATCCCGGTGGTGTACAGCTTTCATGGAAATGTAAACAAAGTCATTGTTTCACTTTTTATAATGTTTGGGTCACTAAAGGAAATGCCATCATATTTCGAGTTGGAAAAAAAGATCCTTGAGGGGGTTTTCACTGCTGTTAACCATATTGGTGAGTTATTTTTCACCCTTGAGACCACAAGTGTTAAGTAATCAGCCCACTGCCCGGCATATGTGTAGTTTTCTGTATATGCGTTACTCTGAACGGTTGTGAAGTCGCATGTGTATGTGATAAGTAGTCCTGTTCGACCAGGTGGTGGTTGGTGTGACAGTGGGGAGTGATTCAGACAGTGGGATGGGCTCTCCGCTCGAGACGGATGATGCTGACCTGGCCCACAGAGAGAAACTGCACGGTATGTGATTGGTCATCTGGGGGCTGCTCCCCTGCCAGATTGTGAGCTTGTTTTGGGAGAGACCGGGTCCAGGTTGTTTTTTGTTGTTGTTTCTTTGTCTGTTTTTGTTTGTTTGTTTGTTTTTTCTTGACTTAGTAAGCAAGCTTGACTTTGTAAGTGATCTAAAGTGGATGAAGTGGGCCTTTCCCTGAGTCAAAGACCTGCCCAAATTCAGTTCATTTCACATTTAATCTTGGGTTCAAATGTGGAAGTGTTTTCTCAAAGTTATTCTTCAGCGCTGTTCACAATGGGGCCATTTGCACTTCCATGATGTGGCAGTGCAGTGGTTTGTTGTGTGTAATGGCATTATATTACTTGCTATTTGCGTGTTTGCACAGCTATTTCAGTGAGTCCAAATTTTTGGATTCCAGATTCGGAGGATGAGGATGACATCACTGTGAGCAGGAAGTCTCGTTGCCGGAAGGCACTGCAGGACAGTGACGATGAGGAGGCGGCGGGAATGGCAGACGCTCTCGTCCTATCACAGTCCACCGATGAGGAGGAGGCCTTGGGTGAGGAGGGGCAGAAGGCGGGCAGGCAGGGGAAGAGGGTAATTCGGGGCCCCCTGGACAGCGAGGAGAGCGGGCCTGAGCCGGATGCTCCCAGAGAAAGTCCAAAAGAGAGGAAGGAGGCCAGAAAGGAGCGGCACAGGGAGAAGAGGGCGAAGAATGTAGAGCGAGTGAAGAGTCGGGAGCAGACAGAGGAGAGGGAGGTGTGTAATGAAGCTCAGGATGTCACTGGGCATGGGTGTCTCAATGCTGCTGCCCCAGCCTATCAGCATTTCTGCTGTCAAAAAGTATACCGTACTGCATCCTGATTGGCTTATTGCGCCGTTCTGCTCAATTCAGAGCTGCAAAGTTCTCTCAGCCTGAAAATAACCTATGGCCCATAATGCATCTTTAAAACGCTTGTATTTCTGTTCCTGCTGCTGGGCAGTACGTGTCCTGGATGACTGCAACCCTCCTCTGCTTATTTTCCCCAGGTAACCCCTCCTACCAGGATTCTCAATGACAGCGGCTGTCTCCTCGGGGACAGTGATCTGTTTGACACTGGTCTAGAGGAAGAAGCGGAGGGGCTGGAGGGAGAAGAGGAGGAGTCTCTGGATGCCATCAGAGCCGCTATGAAGCAGAAGGCTAAAAAGCACCGGGTGAGTGCAACAGTTACTGTGAAGAGTGCACGGGGGCAGGGGTGTATCGGCGAGTTCAGTTCCAAGGCATTCAGAATTGCAATGTCCTGATGCCACTTGCGTTATCTCCTTCTTACGTCTTAAGAGTTGACGACTGGACTAACAAGTGATGAGCCGAGTTCCTTCTAGCCCTTGTTGCAGCTCTTTTCCTCCATTTTCCAGGCATGTGTTTGAATTGTTTGCCTTTCTCCTCTTGCAGCCTGTACTAGAGGAGGAAGATGATGAGGGGAATTTGAAAAAGCCTCAGCGCAAGGTACGTCCTGTTCACGCCACACCTTGAGTTTGCCTTGAGACCAGAAGATTAATGTGTTGCACACTCTCCAGGCCCAGTCCTATTACACAACTTAAAAGATAAATACCTTTGGCTCAAATCAAGGTTTTTGTTGTATTCTGAAAATGCTTGAAAATCCTGAAAAGCCTCTCTGCCATAAAAATGATGAGGATGAGAATCAATTGTGCATTTATTTGCCTGATACACACAGTATTTCAACTGATGACGTTATTGATTGCGTATTCCCAGAATACCTTTCCATGGAATATATGTTTGATGACGCCCCCCCCCCAAACGTGTGATATGAGGGGAGGTTACTGACCTTTTTGTCCTAACAGTAAGCATGGCGTGTTTGTGAAAGAAATCGCGGGGTTTAATACCATTTATACACTTCCAACTATGTGCATGGCGAAGTTTCAGGTGACCCCAAATGGGCGTGGTGATTTTGCAACATATCGTTCATTGTGCTTTTGCGAATTTGCTTATTGACCTGGGGGTTTGTGCTGATTGCATCTGGGCTTGTCCTCAGGGTGGTGCTGTTAAATGAAATGTTGTCGCTCATTGTTTTCCTCAGGAGAGAAAAGCGGCTCTGGCCAGTAAGGAGGCCATGAGGCAGCTGCACAGTGAGAGTCAGAGGCTGGTCCGAGGTCAGTGGATTTTAGCTCTGTTTATCTCGTCTGTCTGTGAGGTTTTACAGCATCCTTACTAGGGCAGTCATGAATATTCCATATTCACATACATATCGATTTTTTTTATTGATTGATTTATTTTTTTATTATTATTATTTTTTTTTTTTATTATTATTATTTATTTATTTATTTATTTATTTATTTTCCTATCAAAACGAGCCACTAAACGTGAAAATTAATTATCGAATATTTTAAAAAGTCATGGCAAGATGATTAACCCTGTGTTGGTGTGTGCTGTGTATAGCGGGTGGCTACCAACGTGCTACACTGCAGAGATGGCTCACTGTCTTGAAACTGTTACAACTCTGTGCTGGGAGTGCGCAGTGCATGCCGGTTTGACAGCCAGCATTCACTGTGAGTTTTGACTGGCACATTTAAGTTCCACTGCTTCAATCAAGGCATATGTAAAAGATTCTCGTGCGGAACTGAAGTCTTTGTGCGTGGAGGTTTATCAGTTTCGCATGCGTGAAGGTGATTATGACTCTAGACTTCTCACACTTCTTCTTTCTTTACTCCGGGCTTGGGAGCAATGCATGCGCTTCATTTTCGTTCAAATTGTTTAACTGAAATAAGATCATCTGAAACTTTTCATGCAGTTCCATTTCTTCCAACCCCTGAGTAAAGAAAAGCACAAGAAGTCTGGAGTCATAATCACCGTGACACATGTGAAACTGATAAACCTCCACGCACAAGGACTTCAGTTCTGCACGAGCATCTCATCCATACGCTTTGATTGGATAATTGCTGAACTCAGCAGGGGAACATAAATATACCACTCAAAATTGAAACCAAATGTGTGAGAGTTGACAGGTGTGCATTACCAATGAAAACTGACCACACCTGATAATGTTGAGAGTTTTTGGAGTTTCTGTAATTGTAATTTAAATGAATGATTGAAAACGGGTTATGACCGATCATTATTTTTAAGGGATGGGTTTGAGCTGCCCCTATCGCTAGAAGCCGCTACTGTTCAGAAAATAACTGGTTTACACCCCGAAGAATCTAAAAAACACCGTTTGGGTATGGGTCAGTCGACGACAGTAAAACTGAGGACCGAGCGAAAGTTGTTCGCAAACTATATTCAAGTTTGCCTGCCATTCCTGCAGCGGGTGTTGGTTTTTATTGTGTAATGTTAAAAACCGGAGAAGAGAGAATGTGCTTTCTGAAATACAGTTTCATTTGCGGACTGTAGCTTTGGATTTTACTGGGATGAGGGAGCTAATGATGTTGTGTACTGTACTGTACTGTAATTAATTACAGTAATTACTGTCTCACAGAATAAAACTGAACGGTTGGCATCTCGGTTGAATTTGGATGAGCCTGGTGTGTTGTCATTTCATGAGCTCTGCAATGCGTCAGGGTCCTGAGTTCAGACTCACTGTCAGGGCTTATTCCAGACATAGGAAACTCTAGGTCTTAATCTGTGCTTGTTCTCCATGAAATGCATGTTTATATTGATGTATCTTATGTTAGTATGGTATGTTGTTATTTTGTGTGAGAAATGCAGAAAATAAAATATTAGATATTATATTCATATCATGTGTTTAATTGTCGCAAATATTTGAACAGCATTTTAGGCTCATTCTGACAGCCATAATACTTGCTCCGCTCCTCTTCTCTCCCTCCTTATCTCACAGTTTCTGATTTTACCTTCGTTTTCCTCCATTTCTTACATTGAACTGCGATAATTTTCGGCATAGAAAGAGTAGCTGCTGCCTTTGGGCTAATAAAAGACCTTGCTCTTTTGCTTTTCAGTGAGACCTACTTAGGGCTGGGCGATGTATATCAATCGCGATATTTTTAAGCGCAATACAAGTAACTGCCACGATGGGACAGACAGGCGAGGCTGCTTATTACCTTTTCTATACCTAATGCCGCGTGGCGCAAACATCAGAGGTCATTTGATGTGTTTCCGGGAAGAAAAGTGTGATTTGAAGTCTGCTAATTACCAGCGAGGTTGGACGGCCTCCATCGCCATGGCATAATTATCTCACCTTAAATCAATTCCAGTGTACTTTGCCTAACTTGCACTAAAGCCGTTTTTTCAGCCAACTGACTGATCAAAACCAAGATGTGGCCTAAAATTATTTAGAACACATAATGAGAAGCAGATAGACGTAACCCTATCCAAGCTACGGTGTTAGACTGAAAGAATGTCAATAATCTGAATAAATATCAGGCTTCTGAATTCAGCTCTCATTGTTGCATTTTTACGTACTGTTAAAAAGATTTTTGAAAAATAAAATCAATTAAGATTGCCGTGGTTTTAAAAGGTTTAAAAAATACGCAGTGTATAGAGATACGGCTGTTCTTATTGGTACGGCAGCCGACTTCAAGGGAGTAGGATAAGGATTATGGGAAGGGTTCGGCTGGGGTAGGGTTTGAAATCGGGACTGCCGTACCTCTCTACATTGAAATGCATTGGAGAACTTTCCAACCCGTAGCAACTGCCTTAAAAATATACGCGAAGTGGAAAACATTTTGTGAAGCATGTCGAACGTGAATGCGAGAAATTATTTTCGCATTGCATGCAATAGACGAATGCACCAAATTAATAACTGAACAGGAGTAATTTGAAATAAAGTAATGCATAGCTCTTGATTCTGGTTACTTTTGAGCGTGTAAATTGCCTACAGTGAAGGTAGAAAACATTTTGTTTAAGTGTATCGAACGTGACATGTAAATTGTAAACGCATTCGCACACAGAGGCCAAATATGAAACTAGAAGTAATGTACCAAACGCATTCAGGCAACGCATGTTTCATGGCCATTTAAATTTCAAAATACGACAAACAAACATGATGTCGAAATAAAATAGACTGCTTACCAGTTTAAATTGTTAACTGAGCGAATCAATTGTCAACTGTATGATTGCAAATTAGGCAAAGTAAATGGGAAGGGGGTGAAAGCAATTGTTGAGTAGAGGACGATGATTTTGAATACCTTTACACGTTGCTTGGTTCAGCCCTTAGCCTGAATGTGTTTGGATTTGGCAATTGTGTGCAAATACGACAACAATTTACATGTCACGTTCAATATGCTTCACACTATGTTTTCCGCTTCACATATATTTTTAAACGCTAAAAAAATCATGTCAAATCTTAACGTGATTTTATTTTTAAGAAATCCTCTTGCATAATACGTTTAAGTTTCACGATGAGAGGCGGAATTCAGAGGTCTGCCATTTATTCAGATTGACATTATTTTAATCTAATCTCAGCCTGGTTAGGTTTGTGGGCTTCTCTATCTCTTCGTAATCATTATAGGCCACAGTTAGATTTTCATTGGCCAGTTTGCTGAATAAATGGCTTGATTGCAAGTCAGACAAAGTAAGCGGGAATTGATTTAAGGTGAGCTAATTATGCCAAGGCGATAGAGGCTGTCCAACCTCGCTGGTAATTAGCAGACTTCAAATCGCACTTTTCTTACCGGAAGAATTTCAAATGGCCTCTGATGTTAGTTCAACACTAAAGGTATGTGGCATAGAAAAGGTAATAATCAAACTCGTCCGTCTGCCCCATAGAGGCAGTTACTTTCATTGCGCTTAAAAATGATATTGATATATATATCGCCCAGCCCTAGACCTACTTCTTGCGGTCTTGAGCAAATTAGGCCTTTTATTTAACCAACTATCTATTCAAAACCAATATGTAGCTTATAATGTGATGCTGAGAAGCTGTGATGGACTGACCCAGGCTACCATGTTTGTAAAAATTCCAATCTGAAATATTGGCGCAAAAAAAAAAAGAAATCTGCCTCTGAATTGCATCTTCAATTGCTGCATTTTTGCTAATAATTACAGATTAAATTAAGGATAATGAAATTCATTTTAAGATGGCCCTGGATTTTAAGCATCAAAATATACGCAAGGTGGTAAACATTTTGTTTACTGTACCAAAAGTGAACGTGAGAAACGATTTTGCATTGCACAAAATTGTCCCATGTTCCAAAAACCTAGCATAGAGCATTCAGGCAAATCTGAGTTGTAAATTTTGGATTTTTTAATTATTGGAAAATATTCACAAAAAGTAAGGAAACTCGTACCTCTTGATTTTTGTTCCATTTGAGCGTCTAAATGGTCTACAGTGAAAGTGGAAAGCATTCTATTCTGCGAATCCAACATGACAATTATTTTTGCATTTGCACGAAATGGCCACGAAATTAAGCCTGCAAAAAATCTTGCAGGCTTCAAACAAACATGCTATCTAACTTGATCTATCTACGTATTTAAATTGGAAGAGCAGATCGACTGTTTGATTGGGCCAAACAAAAATTTTGTGGAAGGGATTTTTATTTTTGTTTTTCATTCATTTATTTTAAATCAATTTTGCAGGCTTGTAGTCAATGCTTACCCCGCTCCTTTCCAAAGTTTATCCTGGATAATAAACCACCCTGAAAAGAATTAAAATTATCATGTTAGATCCGTTTTTCTTTCCAGTATCTTTTTTTATTGTTCAGGCATAAAGGTATGACAGTGGAATTGTTATGCACAACAATTCACGCGCTGTGGTGTGAATTGATTTAAAAAGTGTGTACACTTAGACATGTTTCGCACATAGATCTTCTTTTGGCTTGGAAAAGCTTATGATGGTGTTACTTGTATTGCTAAATGTAAAGCAATAATTAGGCCCCTACCGGAAACGGAAGGGACTATAGGATTGCTGTCCGTCCGTCTGTCCGTCCGTCCGTCCGCCCGCCCGCCCGCATTCTTGTCCGCTCTATAACTTCAATACTGTATGACCTAGGACCATCAAAGTTGGTGTGTGGATGCATCTTGGGGAGAGGGTGTTTCATGTACCCTATTCAGGTCACTTTGACTTACTTTTTAGGAAATATAATATGCATACACCGGTAGGGGACGACTATTGCGCAGCAATACCACATTCGCCGATAGGCGGTGCACTTGTTATATAACACAATATTAATGGTGATGACCGATTCAACAGTGAAGATCAATTCAACTTTGGAGCATTTTTACCCTCGGCCCGATTTCAAGCCGAAGCGTATTGTCATCAGTTCGTCGTCTGTCTGTCCGTGTGTGCACCTCTAAAGTCAACATCAACTAGAAAAGCACTCGGAGAGCGCAGACCTCCGCCAAGGACAACATTTCCCTCCATATTGCGACTTCCACCATAGATATTAGTCTTACATTTATTTTATCTTCATTTTTAGATTCCGTGACCATGAAAACATGGCAATTTGATTCATAATGCTATATCAATATTAGTTCCACAGTGTCTTGGCTGTTTAAAGATGTCTGTTGCATGTCTCTAGCTTCATTTGTTTTGTTTTTTTTCTTATGATGCAACATTTCCCCTCATGTTGTGATTTACACATAAATATTAATCCTACATTTATTTAATCTACTTTTTCAGATTCCCTGACCAAAAAAACATACCATTAGCAACTGAATTCATAATGATATCAATATTAGTTCAGTAGTTATTCATGAAAATCAAATTTTCTGTAAAGGTGGTTTTCTTCTGAATCTAGTTTCCTGGCTTTTGAAGATACAGTAAATCCGATGACACCTTCCTAATTCTGCAATATCTTGGCTATGTAATGGTGTTTGTCGCATGTTTGGAGCTTCAATTGTTCTCTTACTATAATGAAAGTTCCGAAGGTCCGTCCCCTACTTTCGTATTCTGGATCATAGTATCATGGTATCCGGAATTATTCCATTTTCAGCATCAGTCTTTGATATATTGAACATGTTTGAAACGTGCCCTGACCATTTTTGGTGGAGTTATATGCATAAATGTGGAAAATGGCCCTATCTCCCAATGTTAAAGAATCCTTTAAAAAAATTCCTGGATCCAGACGGAGATCCGGATCACTTCCAAAATCTAATCATTTCTTCCTTATACCAATCTGTACGATCCCTGAAAATTTAATCAAAATCTGTCCATAACTTTTTGAGTTATTTTGGAAACCAACAGACAAACAAACAAACAAACCCAGGCAAAAACATAACCTCCTTGGCGGAGGTAATAAACTAGTTACCTATGCCAAAACATTCACGGTAATGTAGGGAATCCAGGCCAGGAAAGAATTTTTCAGATCGGACCATTTTTTGGGGAAAAAATGGCATTTTTGGCGTTTTTGAAAAAAAACTTTGTCGTGGACTGAATTTGATGAAACATTTGAGCAAGGGGGTTTATACCTGGGGGAACGATCTTATATACTGAGTACAAAAGAAAACGCACCACTTGAAAAAAGTCAATATTTAAGCTCAAATGAACTTCAATATAATTTTTATACAACAACAACACTACAGTGACGTCACCCGACATAGGCAATTTTTTGCAAAAATGCAACATCTTGCACGCACACCACGGGAAAAATGAATTTCACTCTGAATTTGTGCACACATTGCCTTTTTAAAGCATGTGAATCCGAATAAAATTTCACTTCACTGACACTTGTGAAACGTCCACACTATGCCGCGACGTACAGCCCCTGAACGGGAACGTGTCATAGGCATGCTTCGAATTGGCGCCAGCACCAGGGAAATTGCCAGACACTGCACACACAACGATTGCAAGACTCCATCAAAGGTTTCTGCAAACGGGGAGCACTCGGGACCGTCAAAAACGTGTGACAACGGCACGTCAGGACTGTCAGATCGTACGGGATCATGTCCGAGACCGAACACTACCAGCGTCAAGAACGGCTGCTCAAGTCCAAGGACGACGTGGATTCATTCACCCCAACACCGTACGGAACCGTCTGCGAGCTGCAGGCCTGCGTGCACAACGTCCTTATTTCGGCCCCATATTGACGGATCGTCACCGAAACCAGCGTCTACAGTGGGCAAACAGGCACCAAAATTGGCTGCTTCGACAATGGCACGGTGTCATCTTTTCTGACGAGTCACGATTTCACTTAAGGAACGCAGATGGCCGTATACGTGTTTGGTGGAGACGTGGTGAACGTTATAACGTCGATTGTGTCGTTCAAACGGACCGTTGGGATGGTGGCAGCGTTATGGTGTGGGGTGGAATAAGCTACCGTCACAGAACCCCTCTCCATATCTGCAGAGGAAGGGTGAACGGCGTCTACTACCGGGACCAGGTGCTGCAGAACCATGTTGTGCCGTTCTTCAACCAACACCATGATGTCCACACGTTCCAACAGGACAACGCTAGGGCACACACTGCAAGGGTGTCAATGCAGTACCTTGCACAGCAGAACATCCCCGTGCTTCAGTGGCCAGCTCTGTCACCCGACCTCTCCCCTATCGAGCACTCATGGGATGAAATTGGACGACGTCTTTCACGTCGACGCCAGATGGACAACATCCGAGAACTTGAGGCTGCCCTTGTTCAGGAGTGGAATGCTATCCCTCAGAACACTATCCAGAGACTGATCAACTCCATGCGACGACGATGCACCGCATGTGTCAATACAAATGGCGGTCACGCCCGTTATTGACTTTCCTGTTTGTCCCCTACACCAGTTAAACCTCTCTCGCGCATTAACATTATCGTGAAGGAAATTGAATGATGTTTACATGTCTTCTTAAATCATTCATTATCTCAAATGAATCATGCGTATATACTTCACATATCAATCCGTGGAGCTATTCCAGATTTCATGAGTGGTGCATTTTCATTTGTACTCAGTATCTATGCGAGGCTCTAGATTTGTGAAAAAAATGTGAATTTTCCAAAATTTTTGTGAGACTTTGGGCATTTTTACCTCCGCCAAGGAGGATGTTTTTGCCTGGGTTGTTTGTTTGTTTATCTGTTGGTTTCCAAAATAGCTCAAAGTTTTGGAAAGATTTTGATGAAATTTTCAGGTATTGTACAGATTGGTATAAGGAAGAAATGATTAGATTTTGAAGTGATCTGGATCCAGGAATTTTTTAAAGGATTCTTTAACATTGGGAGATAGGGCCATTTTTGACATTTATGCCTATAACTCCACCAAAAATGGTCAGGGCACTTGGAAAAAAAAATACAGGACAAGTTTCGAACATGTTCTACAATATATCAAAGACCGATCCTTAAAATGGAATAATTCCGGATACCGCGATACTATGATCCAGAATACGAAAGTAGGAGACCTTCGGAACTTTCTTTATAGGAAGAGAACAAATGAAGCTACGAACATGCGACAAACACTATTACATAGCCAAGATATTGCACAATTAGGAATGTGTCACCAGATTTACGGTATCTTCAAAAGCTGGGGAACTATACTGAACAACAAAAGAATTGCAAGTTAATTTAAGGCAGACTGGAAAATACTTTTTCGTGTAATTATTTTAGAAAACCAAATTTATTACTAGCGCGTGCACATTCACACTCGTTTAATCAAACTTTTCTTCGTTTTGCGGTTACTTTGACTGAGTAAACTTAAGAACACATTAACTAACTAGCTAACTTGCATTTCTTTTGTTGCTCAGTATAGATCCAGAAGAAAAGCACCATTACGGAAAATTTTATTTCGTGAATAACTACTGAACTAATATTGATTTCATGATGAATTCAGTTGCTAATGATATGTCTTCTTGGTCAGGGAACCTGCAAAAATAGATGAAATAAATGTAGGACTAATATTTATGTGTAAATCACAACATGAAGGGAAATGTTGCATCATAAGAAAAAAGAACAAAAAACAAATGAAGCTAGAAACATGCAACAGACATCTTTAAACAGTCAAGACGCTGTGGAACTAATATTGATATAGCATTATGAATCAAATTGCCATGTTTTCATGGTCAAGGAATCTAAAAATTCAAATAAAATAAATGTAAGACTTATATCTATGGTGGAAGTCACAATATGGAGGGAAATGTTGTGCTTGGCGGAGGTCTGCGCTCTCTGAGTGCTTTTCTAGTTGTATTTGTAAATGTATGTTCTGTGGAATTCTACTTTGGTTGGTTATTGTGTGATTGTTCTGGGACACTTCATAAGTCAGGCCGAGGGTGTTCAAACGTGGGCGTTTCTTGTACTGATTGCTGTTACAGGCCTCTGAAAAGACAGACAATATAACTAATGTCATCTAACTTTACTCCATCAAATTATGATGGTCAAACATTTAATGTTAAACACTATAGGCAGATCTGAAGCCGTCATGATCTGTAGCGCACACGTCAATTTGCCATGCAGTCAACCTTCAGACTGAGAGCAAAATCAGGAAAACTAGAAAAATAAAGTATTTGTGTATGCTGCATCCTTATTTAACTTGAGATGGAAGGAATCTCATAGGCTATTGAAGGCACCTCTTTTGAACAGGAGAAATCTTTTAACGCAAAACATTTTCAGAATGCTGCACTGGTGTTCCCTGCCAGCTGAACCTGGGAAAGCAAATCTAGAATAATGTTGAGGTGAGGTGGTTTGAGCTCACTGGACTTTTGAAAAATAATTAAGGGGGACATGTTCATGTATCTTATCACTTTCATTTTCAGGTTCCAGTTGTCTTTGAAAATGTATTGTGACGATTGATACATTGCAAACATTAAAGTAGCAAGTTCAGGCGTACCAATGAAAACAGCCAAGCTGTAACAAAAGTTTGTTACAGTTTAGTCTACCTTTTTCAAATAACCAGCAACACAGTGCCAAAAAACTTCTCAAAACTCTTAAGTCGATGCATTTTCACCAGAACCAAACTCAAAAAATTGCACAGCCAGTCACAAACTCAGACTAACCAAATCAGTTTTCATCTGTGTTGCTGGTTCTTTGAAAAAGAGAGACATCTGGCAAACTTTTGTCACAGCTTGGCCATTTCCTTTAATAGGCCTGAAGTTGCTACAAAATTTCACTCAAAAGGTAATTCTGTTGCAAGGGCACTTCATCCTCATGAATCAACGGCCATTCATGCCCATCTTTACATTCAGCCAAGCGATCGTGGGCAACACGGTTTCTGATCAGGACAGAACTGCAAGGTTCGGAGAACTTGAGTTTGAGTTGACAGTTTAGTTTCAAGGTCTGATTCCACCACTCGCATCTGCGTTCATGGGTGCAGATTAAAAGAAAAATGCGACGTGGTGCTTGTCTCCATGCTCTCTGGGCCCTTTGTGTAATTTGGGATGCAACACAAGGAGTGCAACTTTGTTCCCCCCTTTTAAATTTAAGGTGCCCGCTAGCAAGAGTAAAAGCTTGCCACTTAGGCCTATTTTTTTTGTGAAAAATGGTTGACAATGACAGACCACGATTTGTCTGCTTCAATGGACTCACTGAATGCGATTCACTGTCACTGAGTGATGGTGGACAGTTTGATGGATGGCGCTGTGCATTTATTGATTTGCTCTTGGGACATGGCATCTTTCTTAAATCGCCAGTCTTGGCGAGCTACAGCGTACCATCTACTGTCAAGTAAAGGAAATGCTCATGGCCTATATTATTCAGTTTTGTTAGAATCCAAGATGAAAAGTATCCCTGCTCCCCATCGCTGTGACAGAAGGTTCTTTATTTTAGTTCAATTACTTTGTGCATTCGGTGTTGCTAAAATACAAATGTCAACTTTAAAATCCAGATCCTGCACAAGGCAGAATTGGGTTGAGTCAATATTTGTTCATTTTACTTTTGAACAGTGGTCTAAAAACTTAAGGGTCAGCAGTTTTTAACCGGGGCTGGGGTTATAGGGAAGCGCAGGCATTTTAGGTGTGCCTTGCCAATTTATCTAATTAAATGGGAAATGCGTGAGAGCAATTGTTGGGTAAAAGCTGATGATTCTTCGGAGCATCACATTGCTCTTTTCAACACATTGCTAATGAATACTGAAGACAATGAGGTTCTTTTCTGTAAATGTTTCACACAGCCTGTGATGTTTGGTAGCAGTTTGTTCAAGACCGTATCAGGTATGATTAGTGGAAAACCAAAGGAACAAGCTTGTTTGTTCATTCAATAACGGCAGTTATTTTTGGTGCGCTAAAAATTATCGCAATTCGTTATATCATCCAGTCCTACGGGGAAGTACTGTAAATTGATCTCTGTCTAGTAAAACCATGTGGTTGGATTTATATGTCTGTTTGTGAGTATAAGACTGTTTTTGTATCCCCGGATGATGAGTAGGGGATACTTCGGATCAGTGATTATCACGTTGGGTATCATGGGTCTGCTGCCACTGCGTACATACAGATTTTCTTGATCGCTCTACAGACCACAGATTTCACAGATTCATTTCCCCGCCCCGCGTTTAGCGCGAAGCGGGTGATATAGTATTCAGCTCCGTCCGTACGTCCATCCGTCCCGAACATTGTCAGCGTAATGTCTCAAGAAGGAGTCAACCTATTTCAATTCTTTTTGGTACCAACCTTCCTTCTGGGAATGCGCAGACACCAGTCGGTTTTGGTGACCTAACGGCGGGGGATATAGTCACTTAAGTGACAAACTCTTGTTTCATATTTGACGTGGGCCTTGTGTGTTGTAAGGTCGTGAAGCTTATTATTTGTCCGCTACCGGAAACGGAGGTGACTATTGGATTGCACTCCGTCAGTCCGTCCGTCCGGATTCGTGTCCGCTCCATAACTTCAATACCGTATGACCTAGGAACATCAAAGTTGGTGTGTGGATGCATCTTGGGGAGAGGATGTGTCATCTACCCTATTCAGGTCACTTTGACCTACTTTTTAGGAAATATAATATGCATACACTGGTAGGGGACTGGTATTGCGCAGCAATACAATATTCGCCGATAGGCGGTGCACTTGTTGAGTTTGAGTGATTGCTTTTGGGGGTCTGGGGAGGTACATTGACCAGAGGGTGACTGACTGTCTAGTTTTAATGTTCAGTCATTGCTCTGCTCTGTTTTAAGAAATCAATAAGCTTATGAAATCCCTCAATCTTCCCCCCCAGAGTCCTCGCTGGGATTGCCCTACCACATTCCTGAACCCAAGACTATTGACCAGTTCTTCAGAAGGAGAGTCCGGCCCACAGGTCCTGCCATGGCTCTGCTGAAGTATGTGTGCATGTGCAAGCTCACATTCTCACAGCTCAGACACCCACACTTTATTTGACTACTTGCCTTTAGGAATTCAGTGTGAATTTATGGAATGAATGCCCTGTATTTGATCTGTCCTTAGGTCTGCAATGTACCAGGATCGCATTTTAGAGGCATGCCCTGCCCCACAGATAAATCAGAGCCAGAGCAATGCGGACCACTCATCAGCTGTGGCCAAACCCTCCTCCAAATCTGGGGTGGATGAGGATGTGGGCCCAGAGCCTCCTGCCACACTCCAGAGCGGAGAGGTGGAAACAACGGTCCAGCCTTTGCAGGATGAGCACCCACTACAAGGGGACGAGGACACCGAAGCTCAATGCTCAGATGGGTGTGAAGCAGCTGAGCAGGCTGATGTGGACCAGGGGCCTGCCCTCCAGGCACAGGACCCTGCCAGTCTCCCTGCACAGGGGTGTGAGGGAGCTGAAATTCAGGATCGGAGTCAGACCGTCCCTGAGCCGCTGCCCCAGCAAAGTGCACAGTCCATTCCAGAAGGGGAGGAGGTGCAGTCCTTCACACCAGTCGTCCCGTCCTCAGTGGAGAGCCGAAGGCCCCGGAAGGACAAGCTGGCCCGACTGCGGGAGCTGGGTCTCGATCCACCACCCGTCCCAAAGCTCTGTGCTGATGAAGGGGCTTTCATCCACCTGGAGTCTTTCCAACCTAACCCTGGTGAGCAGGTCCCCCTCCGCCCTGGAGCTGTGTGCAGGGCAGGGCTCTCAATTAGGAAATGCTTATAGTCTGTCTGCTGGGGCAGCTTGTGTCAGTGTCGCTATGGGTCTAAACCTGATGCTCTAAACATGCTTTTGCACTCCAGCACTTACTCAATCCCAAGCCAAACCTTTCCCCTCCTGGAGATTAGGTTGACCTGCTAATAAAGTGCAACCAGGGCTGCAAATTGAAATGAAAACCTGCTAGGCTGTATATCCATTATCCACCAGGGACAGGGTTTAGAACAGCTGCTCTGTAATCGGTGTATAAATGGAAAGAGTGACCTGCGTAGTACCCAATCTGGGATAATCACATGTCTGTCGACCAAGATGGATGAAACTGTGGATCTGAGAATGAATCTTGTTCTGCTGAAAACCCAATTTGGCTCATCACATTACATTCCTGAGCAAAGTGGGAAACGCTGTGGGTTTGTGTGTGTTCGACTGCCCCGTCCATAGAGGTTACTTGAAATCAAAGTGCAGGTCAGAATTATGACCCAGTTTTCTTCATATTTGGCATAGGCAATTGTGAGGTCTCGATTCAGGATGGGGATTGAAACCCGGTTCTAGTTAGGACTCGGTTCCGCATTTTTCAAAAACCAGAAATCGATAACGTTTGAGCTTATGAATGCTGCAGGGATGATGATTTTTCCGCTAATTTGCGGAATACCGCTTTTTTATCTTCAAAATTTAAAAAAATAAGTAAAACTCTGATTTTTTTCAGTCATGAAAGTCCGATTTCATATTTACAGCATTCCGACTTTTAGTATTTCCGTAACGGAATTGATTCAGTGCACGATGCATTCTACAGAACTTCTGTTTTCAAATTAGCCAGCGAAGGCACACCGGTCAAATGTCATGCTGTGTGTGCGGTGCCGCGGCAGCAAGTTTCAACCCTACGGAAAAGAAACGACTTGAATATTATGGATATTCGAGAAGACAGATGGCTTGTAGTATCGTAATAATAATTAATAGTCCGTATACCGGTATTTTGTGTAGCCCATTCGGCTAGTGGAGCGAGGATAAAGCAGCCTTGTAGCCTAAGTTTCAACGGCGTGAGTGGTTGACGGCTGAATACTGCTGCATCCCTTGATGTAACTCGTCGAGACAGATGCTGTACACCGCTGGTAAGTTGCGTGGTTGGTTCAGTGTGTATCAGTATCCCCCGGAAGTGCGAGTGGCTGCTCGTCTTAGCTCTTTGACGCACCTTCGCCAGCTCCCATTAATGGTAGTATGGCCAGTCAAACCATAACATTGCATTACGTAAGCTTACCAACAAACCTGTTTGACCTTTAATTTCCTACCTCACTTTCGCAGACTTAAATATGAAGCATTATCACCCTACATTTTGACTTTGGTGAATGCTGAATTATTTGTTTACTGTGGCCTGCATGTGCACGGGTCATCTGTGCTAACGCAGCTGGGCGTCTAGCTCCAAAGTTAAATCGTGGTTATTTCATCAGCTGCCCAGCTAATCCACGACCTTTTAGCAATATTGGCGAACGATACCACCACGACATGCAATTTTTCTATCGCGTCGTATTATTAAAGGTGCTTCAGGACCTCGACGAGGAGCCCTTCCTCGTAGTTTCACTTTTGTTTTTTCATGTAAATGGAGCGTCACTGGACACCGAATATAGCCGAATGTGGCTAGTTAGTGACACTGTTTTCCGTTGTCGTTTGGCTTATTCACTAGGTTAATATGTAATGTATAATATGTAATGCATATTTCCTGGAGTTCCATCAGGATTGTGTTTTTAGTCAATAATTGGAAGCTGAAAATACTCACAGAACTCATAGATGGTTTCTGCAGATGATTATTAGTGGGGTATATCTACAGTGATTATGTTCTTATTTTTCATTTTTGCTATTACACAGTACATTCAGGGAAGTCTAAATTCATAAAATCCCGTGAGCATGTGAATTTGTGATATGATTTTGGAGTTGTCTAAGAAGTCAATGATTTTATTGATATATTGGCTATATTCAATGAATGTTATTTGACTTTTATCTGAGTGCAATAGTGGCAGATTAAATTCTTTACAAGTTTGGAGCTTGTGACTAATTTTGACTTAAAAATCAAAGATTGCATGTCTTTGTTGGCTTGAATATACATTGGATAATAATTCTGTTTATCATTTTATTGAATTCTTAATACACTTAGGGCACTTAAAATCACTAAAACCTAGGAGCTTCGAGGGGCTTTGCCTCCACCCCAGCCCCCACCCCCCCAGACCACCGGCTAAATTTTCAGATAATTTCACTTCACCCAAATCACATCCCTAATACTGCTATCGAGTCTTGTGGGCGTATTGACATAATTTTACACCTTGATTTGAGTCACGTGATTTAAAGGGGAACTCAAGGATAATGCTGTTTTTTACAAACATAATAAGTAAATTAATGTTGTAAAATACAAAAATGCGGAATTTTTATTTTCAAAGATGAGATGAATTGGGTTTTATTCCCCCAATTGGCTGTCGTCTGCTACAAGGGTCGCGTGATAATGACGAAACGTCGCCCTTTGTCCAGAGGTATGCGCTATTATTGTGTTGGATAGTGTGATTGTCCCATATGCAGGGTTGCTTCAGTATTAACGGTTTGCTTCTATTACTTATCAGCCTATATCAGATGCTGAGCAGATGACAGGTATATCATCTGAGAAATGTGATTTTTAGCTATCGGCGATATTCCAGGGCCAGATTTTCTGTTTCTGTTTCATAGTGAATTTACTTCGCCATTTTCTGATGCAACTACCTTGCTAGTTCTGCTACATCATTATGGTTTTCTTAGATGTGCTCAGCTAGCCAATGGGCCATATTGAACAGACTTTTGTCATCAAATAATGGACTGGGACAATCACACTATCCAACACTATAACCTCTGGTCAAAGGGCGATGTTTCGTCATTATCACGTGACCATTATAGCAGACGATGGCTAATTAGGATTAAAACCTCATTTAACTAGTCTTTGCAAACAAAAATTCCATATTTTTGTATTTTACATTTATTTACTAATTATGTTTGGATAAAACAGCGTGATGCATTATCCTTTAGTTCCTCTTTAAATGATATCACTGGTGCACAAATAAACGTCACTTGTTTTTGAGGGGAAAAAACTGAATTGTCAAACAGGCATTACATTACACAAAGAAGAATTTGAGTCAGTTGCTTGTGAGGATTGCTGAACATTCAAGGTGGTCTATTTGGCTACATTTGACCAAAGAACAAGGGCAAACAGAAAACCTGAATCTCACTTATTGTATTTAGACAGGCTGAGGTATGTATAATGGACAATAACTGCATGCAGGATGAGATTTTTTTTATTTTACAGATAATACGACACTGACATTTTGGGGATAAATGGGATCTCTAAAGAGTGAGCCAAAAATTTCAAATTTATGAAATGAGCACAGTTATTTTTATTTATTCTGAACCTTCATAGGTCTCACTCATCAGATCCTCAATATATTGATTAGTTCATGGAACATCATTAAGCCTTGCGCTCATTCGTGTGGGGTCTCTCAACCTGGTGAGCACATGAGTTTCGAGTCTGGGGAGGAAACTCTCTCCAGTGTTTTGACTTTGGACTGCAGTCCAAATTTCAAGTGCTTACTGTCAGTCTTGTTTATTACTCTTTTTAAAGAATAATCAATCAGGTATGGATCTCAGTGACATGAGCCCACACCAAATTGCCCATGTTTCTTTACTATCACACTTGGTGCCAAGGTTTGACCTGAGGACTAATGGAAACCCTCATGTGGCCCATCAGTTTGCGCCTTTAACCTTGAGCTTTGACCTTTATTATAAAGTCCAAATGCTCATCTATCAGTATTACTTGGGTGGCCAATACAAGTGTCTGGGGATACTTATCAGTCATGGGAGTACACACTGCCTAGTTTAACATTCATGTACTTCTGGAGCTGGTCTTTTCCCTTAATTTGGCTCTTGGCTTTATTTGTCCAGGGAAGCGTACACCAAAAGCAGGATTTATGGTTCTGCATCGACTCCGTCGTGGACCTTTCGAAGTTCTACGTTGAGGTTGTTTGCGTCATGCTGTGCCGCAAAGCAATTAGCCTACAAACAATCAGGTGGCGTCAGGTTTCCAAAGGACTTGTCGTGAAATCACGCGACACTTGACTAGAGTGGATCAATCGGTGCCCTTGTGGTCTGCGTCGCTGTGAAGTGCAGTTAGAAAATTTGAGGGGCACGGCTGGTGAAGCAGAGGCTCTGTGTTGCGGCTGTGTTGGTTTGACGCAGAACCATAAATCCAGCTTTAGTGAGCACGGGAGGATGTGCTGGACTTGTGCCTCTGACTCTGTGTCTCTCAGCTCTGGAGGCCCTGAAGCAGCGCTTCCTGCGCCACGTGCAGCCTGCTCCCCGCCCTCGAGGAGAGCGCACCATACAGCTCAATGTCATCCGCAAGGAGAGCGCCCCCTCTGGCCAGGAGGAGCTTCGTACTGACGCCTTGACTGTTACCCTCACTGACGGAGATGAGGAAGCTGTCCACAGCAGGCCAGGTGAACTTAAGTACACACGGGTCTACATGAACATGCATGTACATACACTCAAGCACTCTTGCACACATGCTCACACACAGACTGCTGGATTCACACCTGTTCTGCAGGAGAATCTGGTTTGCAGCTGTACAGAATCGCGCACAGTCACACAGTATGGACAGAAGCTTGTTGTTTGGTTGTGTACAGCTAGGGCGTCAAGCATCATTACTGAGCCAATGGAATTTTTGTCTGCAGGCGAGAAGCTAACGCTGCTGAAGTCGCGGTTGCAGCAGGCCATGGCTCTGCGCAGGCAGGTGGAGAGGGAGCGCAGAGTGGCCCTCCATCGGCTGGACAATGAGGACTGTGAGGAAGAGGAGGAGGAAGAGGAGGAGATGACTGATGAATCGGAGGGAGAAGAGGTAAAGGGGTGGTTCCCTCAATGTGCTTGTCACACAGACCACATTGTAGTATTGCTCATGGACACCGTGCAGTGTACTACCTTTCTTTATCTTTTCTTTCCTTCCCTATTCGTTTTCTTTATATGTGCTTGAAACATTGTCGCTGATATCTGCTGGGTATGACTGGGATGGCCGATCTGTAGCAAGGTCGAATGGTTCTTTGTGGCTTAGTTTTAGCTAGCGAGCCATGCAGCCGTGATTTGCACGGCTAATTTTTGAAAAACACGGCCAAAAAAAATGGTGCACGGCTTGACCAAATCCGTGCTAATTATGTATAATAAGACGGGTGCTTCCCATCCTTAAATGTGATTGGCTGAGCCACGTTCCATGACGGTATAAAATTACTGTAACCCACTGTGGCTGGCCATAGCAGAAATATCCCTGTGCGCAAAGAACTTCTCTGCACTCAACTGACTCGTTAGGTTACGTTTGTTTCAAGACTTTTAGCTCGCTATTTCAGTGTCGGCGATGTTTAACCTATTAACCCAATAACCAGTTGGCTCTCTACCTAGCTAGCTATTGTATTACAGAGCTCGATATCACTTTTGCGTTGCAAGCCATGTTGCTAACTTGCTTGCAATTTAAGTAGCCTATTGGCGATAAATTGTTGATTTTTTTCTTGTGTGTTTATTTTATGCGCTATGTGTAGGGTAACCAAATCCATTGTAGTGAACGCTAGCTAGCTGACAAGCTGGCTAGCAAACTAATGCACAAATCAACATGTTTTCCTGGACACTGGCAAGTGTGGAGGACAAAAGTCAATCGTTTCCTACTCTCGCTGCTGGTTGTAATGATTTGGCTAATCAGCACCAGTTGAGAACAAGGAAACTCGAAAACCGAAACGAATGTAAAATTATTTATTCGGGAGACCGAAGGAGACATTCAAAATGGCCTGCTTTCATAGTATATCTACATTAGCAAGCCAAATAACCTGATGTGACATGATCATGGCGCTAGATGAAAAAGCGATCTTAGCGTCTGTGTTGCTGGCCAACCATTCTGTCCACTCTATCTTGCTTGGTGGAAGAAGTTCTCAATTTTATTGTTGCATTATTACCAATAAATTGTCATTTTTTTCTTGTGTGTTTATTTAATGGACTAGTTATATATAGGGTAACCATTTTATAAAAGGAACAAGCCCCTTGAAGCAGTGGGTTACAGTGATTTTATAACTACGGAGGGGCACTAAGAGAACTCCCCTCTGCCGTTATAAAATCACTGTAACCCTCTGCTTCTTGGGACTTATTCCTTTATTTAATCATTTCTCTCTCCTTATCAGTTGCTAATTTTGGCTAAATCCATCTTTTTTTTCACCAATGCTAGAAAAGGTGTAGAATGCATTGACAACAGTGGAAAATATAACAATATATCAATGTAATGAAGAAAAAAAACTAAGCCATTGTCTTGTAATTGTAATTTTTTGTCTTCAGAATTGCACCATTTAGGCCCCGTCTCATTGTGTAGGCCAGATATGAAAAGGCCTTTTCCTCAGCTGTGTGACTCTGCTGTAAAGACTCAATACATCTGCAGGGAGTGGATGAGCTGCTTGGAGATGGTGGAAATGACAATGAGGAGCAGAAAGAGGAGGAGGAGGAGGCAGGCGGCAGTGAGAGGAGTCCCTCTCCAGCGCTGCTGAAGGGGCCCTCACCGTCCCTGGAGATGCTGAACGCTGACGGGACACTGCTGCTGTTCGCAGGGAGCTCCTGCTCCCGCACTGGGTGTGTTTCTTCCCGCGTGCGCATGTGGGCACAAGGAAAGGTTTCTGCTGTGGGTCTTCAGCGTGCCATATCAGTGATGATTCTAGAACATTTCAAAAGTGGGCCAACTCCCTCCCTGACTTAAAAGAGAGAAGGAAAAAAAAAAAGTGCGGCAATGGGGGAGAAAAAGTGGGCCAATTGGGTATGCCCGGTAAACTGCCATTTATATCAGGTTTTCAAACAGTACCTTGACTGGCTCGCTAATTTGTATGTACACACATGCAGTTTTTACACCTTACTGACAAAACTAACACAAGATTGACAGTTTGAGTTGAAAGTTTTAATAGAAAACCTTCTCAGTCTCTGCCAATCATAACAATTATAAAGTCAATGACAAAATAGCGCATAAAATAATAGTTCCTAACACCTGAATTGGTGCGTAGCTTAAAGCCCGCCACCAAACCGAAGTCCTACAGGTATTGTAAGTTTGGATACTTCACCAGGCAGTGAAGCCATTCTCTTCATAGATGTACGTTGAGCAGCGCGAAGAGACTCACAATTTAACTACATTTACCTACATTACCAATGTTTTATTCATTCAAACGAGTTCTGAGCCATGTATCGTTTTTTAAAAACCTATTGGCAAGTCTTATGCTGATTCAACCTCAAGCGATGCAGAGATGCCAAGTCTCACGCATTCGTTAGCAGCATTCACATACCTGTGAACGTAGTGCGTAGTCAGCAATTATTCACTTGCGGAATTTAAGTCATTGTGCATTAAAATAATCAGTTTCGCGTGCATTACGGTGGATTTCCCCACTAGTGACATGGAAATCAATTATGGGAATTCTCTCGCTTTTCTTTACTGAGGGATTGAAAGCAATGGAAGACGTTTCAAATGGTCTCATTTCATTAAAACAATTTAAACGATCATGAAACACATGCATTGTTTCCAATCCCTGAGTAAAGAAAAGCACAGGAACTCCGGAGTCATAATCGCTTTCCATGTTACTTGTGATGAGGTGCACCTTTACGCAAGTGAAACGGAAACTTCAATGCACAAGGATTTTAATTCCACATGAGAATCTCATTGGTAAGCTTTTATTGAATAATTGCGAGACCTACATCGAATGCGTGAGACTTGGCATCTCTGGCGATGCCGTAGCTTGCGCACCAGAAGCTATGGCGCTGGCTACAGTGCCCTCCATCAGCACTGTCCCAAATCTGTTCCCTCCCTCTGCTGCCTCAGCCCTACCTCACGCGGTTAACGACTTGAATGGAGATGCTCCATCCTTGCCAATATTAGCTAGCAATTCAGAAGAGTAGTTGCGTGCACATGTCATACCAAATAGGCCCGCTGCTGGATTCACATGTAATTCAAGCAAAGAAAGTAAAAAAATCCACACACTGGATTAAAGCTCCCAAACCTTTATCAATGCAATGTTTCGACCACTCACAGGATCTTAATCGGGCAAAATTTTTTCATCTTTTGCCTAATGAAGACCCTGTGAGTGGTCGAAACGTTGCATCAATAAAGGTTTGGGAGCTTCAATCCAGTGTGTGGATTTTTTTTTACTTTCTTTGCGAATTTTGGCTGGCTACCCAGAGCGTGCATTCGGTGCTTTATGGCGAGCATTCTCAAATCAGTCTGGAATCGTTCACGACCGTGGCTGGAGTACTCAGTTCAGCGGGATGCATGCTATTGCTTTCCCTGCAGGAAATATGCTTCTGCGGGTGAGAGGGATTCTGTTTTTATCTCGCGTGGTTTTACCAACTGGAAAGCAGCACTCGAGCGTGACGGTGGGGTTACAGAAACATGCTTCCAGCCACAGTCATATACAGGCATATATAGAAGTCTCTTGCTGCTGACATTTTGACAGCAATCTTTGCAGTAGGTTTATAAATTTGTTGAATAAATGCATGGAAGTTTGTTATCGACAATGTTTTCATATCAATTTACGAACTAGAACAAAGGGTTCGCGCCAAATCATAATGTAACACGTAGTTGCTGGCGCACTGAAATCTTAGTTTAGCTCAAGTCTGTCAAACTTCGGGATCCCGCAAATTTTGCGTCGTAGAATCATCACTGCATATTACTGTCATTTTTGTGGGGGGGGGGGGCAGGAAGGGTGGTGTTGAGGTAATTGCCCAAGACACGGCCATTCTAGTGAGTGCAAGGCTGACTGCAGTAATGGCATTTTCTCACCAGGGGACTGGAGTGCTGTGTGTTTGCTGATGTAGTTTTATTCCCTCAGGGATGGGGTTCAGAGGAACGGGACTGGAGGTCGGGAGTCTGACGGCAAGCTGGGTGAGTGAAGATAAACCCTTCTTGGTTTTTCCTATTTAAAGATGATGCTGCTTTATGTAGAATTTACAGGAGAGAAGTGGTCTCAATCTGTGCCAATATGCTGCTCTAGCCACAGAGCGACTGTATGCTTGAAGAGTGGCATACCCAAACTCGCTCAAAAACCTTCCCTGCGTTTCCCAGAGGAGGACGACTCCCTTGCACTTGTGAAGGACAACAGCCACAACAGCAGCTTCGAGCTGATTGGCTCCATGATTCCATCCTACCAGCCATTTAACAGAGCGGCAGGAAGGGGCGTGTCCACCAGCGTGTTCCGCTCTCCTTCTCCAGGGTTTTACAGGCCCAGCTTCCTGAGCTCAGCCTCCAAGGTGAGTGACAGCCCCTGCCCATCAGTCTTTCAGAATAAGTTTCTAATAAGTTATTTGGGACCGATATACAGTACATTTACTGTCAATCTGTGCCCGGGGATGCTGTCAATGACCGAGGGTCAATATGCGTCGCAATTTACTGTATTGCAGGCTCTGACACAAAACATTAAAATGCCTTTGAACTTGTTTTATTTTACAAAATGGAGCACTTCAGCAGTGGTTACTTACTTCATGAGCCTGAAAATATCTCTGCTCACCACAATCTTATTTATGCACCAAGTGAGTGCGTTTTAGCAGAGTCACCGAGGGAAGGAGCTGCAATCTTACAGGCGATCATGCAGAGCAACTGTGCTGTCTGCTCCACAGCCTTGCACTATTCAACTGCAGGAATGGAGAGACTTTAAAGGCGAGGCCTTGGAGGAAAGAGTTGTTTTCTTTTATGCCTGTCATCAATAATGATGGGTGTGTTCTGATATGGAGCCATGTGCGCATCTGTCTGTCCATCAGTTCTTCCGTGAAGTTTTCTTGGAAACGCAGCTTGTCCAACAGTATTATGTGGATTGTTTCCAAATTGAACCCACTTGATCATGTATGGGTGAAGGTGCGTACACCCGTTTTGGAGAACTTGGGAGATGTTTTTATTGAGTTATTTCCCTTTCAAACAACATCAATCTTGTAAACGCCACTAGTCCTAGACTTCCTTTTGGATTCTTTCCAGATTAAGGGCTTTTGATAGTGAGCTTGTCAGTGTCTGAATTAAATAGCGGGCTGCAGCTTATGTGGCACAGTAGTTCTCAACACCCACGGCTTGTACGTACAAGACAGAACTTTGGCATATGTCTGGGAATGTGGAATAATAGGTCGATAGAACACCTTTTGTCAAAAAGCTATCTACCCAGCAGAGTACCAAACTGAACTCTTCATTTTCAGAGGAAACTATCTTTGTGAATCACAATTCAGTTTTTTTTTTTGGTACATTGCTGCGGATAGACAGTACTTGCATCTAGTCTACAGCGCCCCCAGGGGGCAAAATTTTCTGACTTTTGATGTTGAATATCATCTACACTGAAAATACGACCAGTGAGGTTTTACTAATGCTGTAATGTACCCCAAAGGGACTTTTTAACCAGAGAATTTCAGATCTCAAGCTTGCTGGGTAAACAAAATAATGCCACATAAACAGGCACAGTCTCCTATGAAATTTTGAGTTTTCTCCTGTCTTTGGCTCTGTCTAGCTTGAAAAGTATACATGCTACCAAAGAAATGCTTGCAATTCCTGAAAATAGTTCCCAAAGCATAATGAACAGCATTTACCACCACAGTGCATATCTTGGTTTCTGAGAAAATATACCATAAACATGCACAAAAAATCAATTTCGACCATCTTTCCAGTTGTCTGTTGCACTAACCCAGCAAGATGCCAAAGTAATATTCCCTGAAAATGATAGTCCTGTCGTGAGTAAACGCGTAATAAAGCATTCTAGATTGGTGTGTGTCTGGGATATTATTTTATTCCCATTCCCGTTTTCAATTTTTATTATTTCTCAAATAATTCCGACTCAATAAGAGGCCACTGGGTGCTGATGTCTAACCGGACTTGAAGCGTCACAGGTCATGATAAAAGTACAACATATTTGGCACTGTGTACCCTTAAGCCATGATAGTTGATGTAAAATGTGGTGTTAACAGCTTTTTGATGACAAAACTGAGCCACTTTATTGGCTTCCACGTGGCGCCATTGGCAGGCAAAGTGAGATACGGACCTAATAATTCAGCTTTTTCTGTGAAACGCCCATATCTACCTATGTGCCAGGTTTCATTCAATTCCAGGGGTGTCAACTCCTCAACCTCTTAAAAAAAAAAAAAAAAAAAAAAGCCTTATTCTCTTATAACATCTTTAGTTTTAGTGTTTTCATGTATTTATGCTTTATTACACATCTTTTTTTCTTCCTAATTTTATAGGTGTTTTATAGGCAATATAGTGATGCTGCCGCCTTACTAAATGGAATATTTGGAATGACGGTACCAATTGTTTACTTACAAAATGGCATGGAGTTTAGTTCAGGAACTGGACAGATATTGAAGCTCAAAAATCGGGCATTTGCATGTGAGAGCTGACTGATGCAAACATTCGATGAATGCTGCACAATGTCTGGGGTTTAGGGGTTTTTTTTTTTTTTAAATCCCTGCCCCCTTGCTTCCTCTTGTGAGCCTCACTCTGACAAAATAAGGAAGGGTCTTGTGACTTGGCTGAAACTTTTCTGCTGCTTATGTGGTACATGGAATGGATTCATAGCATCGCTCAGTGTACATTATGTGCTGTACGTGATGTTCCTCTCTCAGAGCTCGGGGAAGCTGTCGGAGCCCTCGCTGTCCCTGTCCCTGCCAGTGGAGGACTCTCAGGACCTGTACGCCCCTCCCTCTCCCGGCGAATCAGCCCCTCTGCCCGGGGACTCCCAGGGCCTCTTCTCCCTGGAGGATGACACACAATCACAGCTGCTGGATGCCGATGGCTTCCTGAACGTGGGGCCGAGGGCACCCCGATCGCACAAGCGCCAGCTGCTGCTGGACAGCCTGGACGAGAACGCCATGGACGCCAACATGGGCGAGCTTCTAGGGCTCTGCTCAGGAGGCTTTGGTGGGGCCTCTCAGAGCAACAGAGGTGGGCCCCCCGGGGACACGCAGGGGAGGACTATGGGGGAGCTGTTGGGGCTCTGCTCGGGAGGCTTTGGCAGTGCCCCCCAGGGCGTGGGAGATGGGCCCCCTGGGGACACACAGGAGAGGACCATGGGGGAGCTGTTGGGGCTGTGCTCGGGAGGCTTTGGTAGCGTGCCAGCGGGCAGGGAGAGCAGCCAGGCCGGGGACACGCAGGGGGATGCGATGGGCGAGCTTCTAGGGCTCTGCTCGGGAGGCTTTGGCACACAGGCTGCGGGCGGAGCCACCACACGGAGTGCCGCTGTGGGGGACACGGAGCAACTCGCGGGTCTCCATTCTGGAAATTTCACCAGTCCAGGTCAGTCTCATGCCTCCTCTGTGACCCTGAGTGTACTTATTTGTTAAGGTCAGTTTATAGTCCGGTGACAAAAGATCGCAGCAAGTTGCCTTTGGCAACAGTCCAGGCGATGTAGTCGATCCAATGACGCTATATAGGCCAGGTGCGTGCTTGCTCGCTCAGTTCACTGTGTGCATGTGAAAATGAAACGAGCATCGTTGGCGGCCTTCTGGTCATCTGCTAGACAGACCGAAACGAATGTATAGGAACATGAAGGCAAGGATCTGGAAGCCAAACCAGATGATATGGTTACAGTGGGGGCATGGACATGTGCCTTTAAGAATTTGTCCTGGCAATCATTTTCCTTTATTGACGCGTTATCATAATTGGCAGCTGAAGACTGTTTCTCTCCATCTGTGATCGAACAGCAATTAAATCATGGGCTAAATTCAGTACAGAAAAATGATTTACTTATTACTTTGTGACTATTTAACTCGGCAGTTAAATAGGCTATGAAAAGCGTGCAGCTCAAGCTATTTTCGCAAGTATGCAATTTTGAATAACGATTATTTAAATACATAAAATACGCGTCCAGAGTGCCTACCAGGTTAGGAAGAGAGCTAAAGTGCGTAAGGTTCTTGTCTATGGAAAGTGTAAGAAGTAGTAAAAAAAAAGGTTCAACTTTTGTAGTTTTTGTTTATTTATATTATTTATTATGCTTCAAACTGAACAAACTATTCAAATTTGTGCAGTGCAAATGCTTCAAAATGACATCACTTTATTTGACTAAAAGTGATTACAAACTGACAAAAAAACTGAGCGGTGAATTAGTCACATGACTACTAGGGGTGTCAACATCTACATGTGTAAACGATTACACGGATAACAAATCATAACCATTTAGAAAAATCAATAACCATGTACAAGTCATTTTTTTTCTTCTCGTTGATTTCTCACCAATACATATAGTCGCCTATTTTTAGGGGTGAAAATGTTGCCTGAAAGCTTCAGATAATAAAATTAACTAACAATACACTTAAATGTTCCCACTAGTGCAGTTATCTGCATACAGATGCATGGGGCGCAATGTTACCTTGATATAAATAAAAAAAAAAAAAAAACCTGCAGCCACAGCCAGTGTCGTGCCTCATCAAGAGTAGACTGCAGAGGACTTGAGAAGAGCGCTGCGCTCATCATCTTCTCAATGAGCAAATGTTGTGCTGCTGAAAACAAAAACTGTTAATGGCTTGTTATTTTAGCCTATATTGTTGCGTGTTGTTGTACATTATATTGTTGGTTGGTGTTCTGTCGGCTTTTCACGATCTGATCACACATCCTCACATCTAAAGAGGAAGAAGAAAGCACATTTTTTCACCAATTTTAGTGAATAATTGTGAGAGTCCCCCCCTACTTTTTTTACTTTGTGGATATAAAGGTGAAGTTTTTTCCTCTCACTTCATCTTACTTTGGCTTCTTTTTGAGTTGCTTTCTCTCGGCAATTCCAGATTACTTTTACGATGTGACGTATATTAAAATTCAGATGCAGCTCCCGTTGTGAGAGAGGGATGCAGTTTGCACTTTAAGTTTTTAAAAAAATGTACAAAAGTGAGTAATAGTTAAAACAATGATTTAAAAAAAGAAGGTTAAACCTTTTTCAGCTTTCACTTGTACGTTTTCTTATATGTCAAAATCATAGAGGATTTTATTTTCAACTCATTTTACTTTCTGTGGTAATGCAGCGCAACCGCGATAGGAAAAAGCTCATAAATCTCCGAACATGTAACCGCGTACACAACGGTTAGTGGTCCCACATACACGTGTAGAAAAAATTGTAAACGTTAACACCCCTCATGACTACATCAGTCCACAGAGCTGAGGATGCCCAGCATATGTCCCCGCTTGTTACATCGCCAATCATGTATATGGCTATAACGATACAGTCAATGGGGAATTAGGGGGGCACAGGAATAAGGTTTTTTTGGCCCACCTTCAATTCTGTTGTAACTTTTGACTCTGGCTGTCAGCTTGCTTGAAGAGGATCCTCAACATTCCCACAAAGAAACCAATGTAAGTAAAATAATAATAATAATATCTACAGTAGAACTCTCCTAAACAGTCTTTGTATAAAATGGAAACTCGCTCTTTTCAGGCGACAGCTCTAGTCCCAATTTTTCAGTAATGTTTTCCCATTGAATAAACATGGAATATATCGGATTTTATTTCAGATTTTCTTTTACATCAAACAAAATGTCCAGTCCCGTCATAATGCATTTCCATTGAAAAGCACTCGTGTATACCGGACAAGCTGTTTTGCACCATGCACATAGCAGTTGATACAGAGCAATGTAATGAAGTTTGGCTTTCCTACACTGTTATAAACTGACTGAATTTAACAGTTAAATTAACGCATTGTCTCCTTGTTATTTTAACTAAGTGGAGACCTGCGCGCAATTTACATTGATTTACACTTCATATAGATGGAACTCTGTCAATTTATTGTAAAATGACAGTTAAAATGTGCAAGTTTATAACTGTGTGTTTGCGGAAACTGAAATGGGTGCGGTTTCATTTACACACTAGTTTTTTTTTTTTTTTTTTTGTCTTCATCATTGATCCCAGTTGGAGCAACACGCAGTAGCCTATCATCCTGTTATCCATTGTGTCAGGGCAAAGATGGACTAAATGAAGACAAGTAGGCCTAGGTATGCGCACTCAAATGAAGTTGTTCTGATCTTTATACACAAAGCAAACGCATAAATTCAATTCATGCATGTATACAACAGAATCTGTTATGCGCACATAGCGGATATAATCTGTTTTATGAGTAGACCTACAACGGAATTTGTCCGTTTTATGCGTAGATTTTGCTAATAACGGACAAAATCTGCTGGTCCAATTGAATTTGTTGTACGCAAGTTTTAATGAATGTGTATATAATTGTTTTATAAAGACGTAGGCTAGGTCATCGTTTGTTGTATTGCCGAGCGATTAACGGTATGATAAGGGAATGGTTTATTTTTTTATTTTATTTTTATGGGAGCGACATTAGGCTACCTATAGGCCTCACTAAATCTCTTCAGATCGTAACAAAGTGACTGACAGGCTAGTTTGGAAATTACTGAAGGTAACAGCCTTCCTATCTATTGTAACGTTAAGCTTGATCATAAACCAAGTAATTCTGTGTTTATTGATGCGGTTCGCTATACACTCGGGATTCTGTCTAGTTAGCTCACTGTGGCGCACTCTGACCACTTCAGTCGTGAAATGTGTATTTGGCCTACAACATTAACAATGTTGGTATTCCACCAGCTACCTTGTGGATGAATACATTTATTTTCCAAATAAAAAGATTGCAAATCATATCCTGATAGTAGGTTAATAAACACTAATGCAATTTTTAGATGAGTCTCAAACTGGTTATAGAGAAAGGTGGACGGTGACCACAGCCGAGCTAAGGTTAGTGAAGAAAATGGGGGCAGGCAACATCAAATTGGCTTCAATAAATTTCTCTGTTAGAGCTATTCTTACCTTTCTGGTATTTTTATACTTTTCTTTTGTATTCTTAAAATGCACCTAATAACCATATGGCACACTAAAATGTAAAAGAAATCCACCAGGTGTTGAAACTCATCGATATTCAGTTCTCATATATTTCTGATAAGTCTGACCAATCATTTTCTTCGGTCTGAATAAAATGATTTGCCGAGCTTCCTGTCTGTCATCCGTTGCTGTGCCCCTTCCTGTTGCCTACCGCTGTCACTGCTTGCGAGTCGAGCGCCTCTCTGGCAGAGCAGCAGAACGGTAGAGACAAAGCAGGTACTCAACGAAGTTAGCCTGCAAACAAAGCAGATGCAACTGCTCTTGATTTAATGACTAACGTTACCGGGACAATTCTGTTGAGGTATGATGTTAGGACAGCAGTTTTGCAAGAAAATATGTATGAATTCTGCCGAAACACGAAGCAGCTGACTGTAAACAAACAGGCGCTGAAATGCTATAATTACTAACATTAATGGTAGTTCGTCAGAGGTCACCAGGGCATTTTATTTTATACCACATATACTATTGATTATTATGTAATTACTGTTGGTTAGTTTTCACTAACCGGTGCCTCTTAATCTGACTCCATTGCCCCCTTTCAAGATTCTTTCACACAGGACGTGAAACTAATTTTTCGTACGACAGATTACATTCAAAGTCAATGCAAAGACGCGAATACGCGCGAGATTCTCGTCTTTGCATTGACTTTGAATGTAATCTGTCGTACGAAAAAAAGTTCTTTTCGCATCGGGTGTGAAAGCAGCTTCATTCGCGCTGCTCAATTTCTCGCCGCATTCGTCAGGGGAGGAGGAGAGCCTCAGAGGTCAGGCAAGGGGAAGAGGGAGGGACATTGGAGGGAGGCGGAGTTGTTCATGTTCAAATTTCTACTAAGTGCTGTGCCACATGCCAGAAAGGTAAAAATAGCTTTAAGTCACCTCAGTTTGCTAATAGGCCTATCTATTGTGACAAAGAAAAACTTAAAATCAATACAAAAATGGTGATATGTGACTAGTTCAAGTTCAACTATGATCTTGCTCTATAATCAGTATCTAGTGTCAGCAGATAACTTGAATCTGTTAATTGTTTGGTAACTTGTAATCTTCCCAGAAAACTCATCAGAAGTCCCCATTTAAAGTGCAGTTTTTCAAAATTTTCTTTCGGGGGAGAAGTATATCGGACCCCCCAACTATTGCTAGGTTACCAACACACAGCACTGCTACTCCAAAAAATTCAAGGGGAAACGCTGATGAACGTCAGAACTTTTCGAGAATGGTGGTTTAAAGAGGACTTTTCTATCGACTTGAACGATGGAGACATTTCTTGTCTGCGTAATCCGTTTGCGTAACATACGTACGCAAAAAAAGTGCTTAACCGAACTATGGGTTACACAAGGTAAATTCCACGGAACCCATTTTCTGGTTAAGCAGATTTTTCAAATTTTGAAGACTGATGATTACAAAAAGTAGTGATTTGCAATGCCACCTATGGGCTGTACCCTAAGTCAGCCACCAAACTTTTTGCATATTTGTAGAGTCTATACCTGATAGACTAGCACAAATGGGAAATTAATTTGGCTCACTGAGAGCGCACAGAAATACTAGCGTTCAAAAATCAAATTTTAGTGATTTTGCCATTTTGGTTGATTTTGACCCCGATATTCCAGGACCCCTGAAAAAAGCAGACCCTTTTTAAGGATAGAAAATGTGATTTTTGTTCGTTTCTTACGTATATCTATCAATAAAAATTTCAGACAAATCCGAAGGGGTCATAAATCACCCTCTAATAGAAATCTTGCCTGACTCTTATAAAAACTGGCTCTTAAAGTATCTGGATCTCAGAAACCAAAATACCTATCAGTTCTACGTTCACTCCCCTTACTTTGATGAAAAAAAATACATCAATTGACCTCAGGTGGCGCTATAATAATGAACTGTGCATTTTGGCTTAAGGTAGGAAGACATTCCCAAAATTGTTTTTTTTTTCTTTTTTTTTTGGAAAAAATTGTTTTTGACATTTTTGTAAGATAACCTTCAGGAAGTTCATAGTGCGTGTACTTGATAGGACTATCAAAAATATGGACATCTGTTTTTTTGTCAATTTCTCAAATTTTGTTTTTGACCTGCCAAGCATTGCTTCAAACACCATTTCTCCTCTTTCTCTCACACTATCATGGTGAAACTTGGAATATAAGTTCACCAGATGCATGTCTTTGGACTGATCGGGCATTTTGAAGAAATCATTTGACTAACTCTAGATTTTGTGGTAATTAGGTACCCAAAAAAGAAAAAAAAAAAAGAAGAAACGGTAAAATGCCAATATTATTTTCACAGAAATATTTTTTCGGAAAACCCTCTGATCAGAAAATTTACTATAAAGTCATAAATGATCTGTGAAAATGTGAGATTAATAAAAAGTTTGAGATTTCCTGCCTGAGGTACTTGATAAAGTTCCACATTGCGGCCACCATCTCGGGGCCTAATTAGCATAATATATGTAATTGAGCCATCACTTTCATTCTATATTTAGTATCATATGATGTTGGTACTCAATTGTTATTAATGAAAGAGAAATATAATGTATTTGGGAGTATATACCTACCTTAACTTTTGAATTGTGGGTCATTTGTTGTATTTACGAATTTTTGCCTTTTTTTTTTTTTTTTTTTTTTTTTTAATTGTTTTTCTACCTACTTTTCTCATTTTTGATAAACCAGTGTGAATTTTGATTCACAAGATCTTTGGGGGGAGTCAGAAAAAAAAGTACTGTTTTGAAATTTTGATAATCAATTTGTTACACTATAATTTGCTGCCAAAGTGTACTGAATGATGTAGGCGTGGCCAAATTTATTCCCTCACCTGGACCGAAGGTCCGGTGGGCTTTTCATGGCCCGTCCGTTCGTCAACCTCAGCATCATCTGTAAACATCTTCTCCTAAACCTCTGGACCAATATAGCTGAAACTTGTCACATATGTTCCTTCCCATGAGGACCAGAAATTTTCACCAAAAACGGCCCTGCAATTGGACTTTGTCTCCTTTCCGGGACAGAACTCAAAAACTATGCCACTTACAAACTTCACATTTGGTATGGAACTTACCCTTATGGTGTAGCTGTGCCTTCTGGGGGTTTCAGTTCCATGCTGCCCATAATTCCAGAAATTTTCACCAAAAACGGCCCTAAAATTGGACTTTGTCTCCTTTCCGGGACAGAACTCAAAAACTATGCCTCTTACAAACTTCACATTTGCTATGGAACTTACCCTTATGGTGTAGCTGTGCCTTTTGGGGCTTTCAGTTCCATTCTGCCCAAAATCTGTCATTTCTACACCAAAAACGGCCCAAAAATTGGACTTTGTTCCTTTTCTACAGCAGAATTCAAAAACTCTGCCACAAATCACGAATTATGTGGAACCGGAGGGATATGTCATCATCTGATGACTCGGTTTTTTTTTTTTGTTGTTGTGGAGAATGGATATTCAATTTATGAAAAACGTGGATGTGACGTGGCTGCCAAAGGAGGAAATGCCTTAAACATTCTTGCCTATCTTTGAGAACACCATCCTTTGATTCAGATTATATTGTCTCTCAGTATTATATCATGTCTTTAATACCAATTCAAAAATGAGTTATTTTGAATTAGGGGTGTGCATTCTGAGCAAGTGTAATATTCAAATATTCTTAAGGAGCAATCAACGGATATTCGGTTTGCCACAAAACAAATGAATAACGAACTAGTATTCCAACATGTAAAGTTTTCTCCTCAAATCAGCACATCTGCTATTCGGAGATACAAAATTGAACTGTGTGCTGCGGATTAGCTGATTTCTCTGAAAGCCCTGTGTGTTAGTCAGAGAAATGCATCGGAATAAAACATCATAAAGCAATTGAATCCGCGTCATCATCCACGTAATGTGCCAGGAAACGTTTTGCCTCTTGTTACATTCACCAAATTAAATTGCCTTTGGGTACTGCAAAACTAGTAAATTCTACAAACATAACTAGTGCTGTTTCAAAATACACCTAGTATGATGTACCATCATCTTTTTTGTCTGGAGCTAATTTTTACCCCCACAAAAAATTTTTTTTAGATGGCATAGTGTTGTCATTTTGTCTGTGTTTGTGACAAAGTTACGAAATGTGCATACATGGCGCAATGTCTGCTTGCACCACCTCATTGTTGTAAGAAAGATGCGCCAAGGGGGTCTGGAGTGCCAATGAGCCTTATCTTTTATTTTTTGTTGTCCGACCCTTGTCGTAACGGTTTTCTGGAAATGGACTTGGTCAAGGCAGCGCAGTTGAATTAATTCGTTATCAGCGGCAGTTGTGTGTTGCTGATGTTTTGGAGATGAATTCTGAATTTTTTTTTTCGATCAGACTGTGGTGCATTTTTGAGCACTTCCAGTTAATGCTGTTGCCTTATAATTTCCTGGGGTTATTAGATTGAACAACTTGGATGCTTCAGCATGATGCTGATGAAACTGTGGTAATAATGTCAACATTTCAGATCTTGCTGGCAGCATGGAAAGCAGTATTGCTTTCCATGTCAAAAATGGTCGGACTCGACTTTCCTTTTTTGTTTCTATCCTGAATCGCACATTTTTCCCTCATGTCCCTTCATGTGATGAGGAAAAAGTTCTTGAATTCTCAAGGACTCGAGTTCTTGAACTCACATCCCGTTATTTTCCCTCATTGTTTTTCTTTTCACAAATGATTAAGTTCTGTGAAATTATTCTTCCTCCATTGTCCGAAGCACCAGGTTACTGAAACGACACATAAGTTTGTATTTTCATAACTGCTACATTGCTTGTGTTGGATGCAACGAGAACGTGCATGAATGTTGTGTGAATTCAATCGGGTGACACGCTTTCGCTGGTCTATAAACTGGTCTTTACTTTGTGTGTGTGTGCGCGCGCGTGTGTGT
The DNA here is from genome assembly GCA_029721435.1 of Gymnothorax reevesii. Classification (NCBI taxonomy): domain Eukaryota; kingdom Metazoa; phylum Chordata; class Actinopteri; order Anguilliformes; family Muraenidae; genus Gymnothorax; species Gymnothorax reevesii. Next base: position 79,924,157 of record CM056577.1, read on the forward strand.
GCGCGCGCGTGTGTGTGTGTGTGCGCGCGTGTGTGTGTGTGTGTGCGCGTGTGTGTGTGTGCGCGCGTGCGTGTTCATACACTTTGGGTTTGACTTTCACTCTCTCTGCAGCTCAGTCCCCATCAGCTGAAACTCAACTGGCTCTGCTCTCACCTGAAACTGCTGCAGAAGACAGGTATTCCAATCTATCCTGTTGGTAAAGACTGACATTTAAGTGGCCAACTCTAAACCAGAACATCTGTTGGGCTCATTGTGCTGAAACTCAGTGGTGGGGCCCAGAGCTCTGGGGGGGCAGGGATTCATTATGCCTGTTACGTTGGCCCGTTTAGAAATATGGGACTGATTTCCATCATGTTTTTAAGGAAAGAGAACCAGGAGGAAGAGGAAGAGGCTGATGAAGAGTTCCACCTGCTATCAGATGTGGGCAGCATGAGTGGCCAGGTTAGTTACGCTATTTTTAATGATCTTTATCATTCATACTGCAATTACTCGCACTTAGATGCATCTTGGGAAGCCTTTGCAATCTCTCTTATCCTCTGAATATTTATGTTGAAATGGTCCTGTCCTCACTGTGTTCTGTCTCTGCACAGACACAAAATGTAAGAACACTGAACAGTCATGGGTAAAAAGGTCTCATCTCATTGTAATGTGTGCATGTGAGCAAAAGGGGTGGACTGAGCCAGATCTGTCTGCAGGAGACTGAGGAAGAGGAGGATGAGGCCGATGGAGAGAATGTGGAAGATGATGTTCAGGATGAGGAGAGGGAGGCGGTGTTTGGCCCTCGCCCAGGGAAGAGGAAAAAGATGTAAGTAGCCCTAGAGCTCATCACTCTGCATTTGGAGGGCTAATACAGCAGCCTTCTTATGAACTCCTTTGCTGCTAACTCTCACTGAAGCCCTAATGTTGCCTCGCATGTACGTAGGTGTGTGTGTGCAGGCATGTGTTGATGTTCTTGTGCATGCGTTTGTTACCATGGGTGTCTTTGTACATATCTATTTTGTTTAGGGATCCATCTGTAGGTGCTCCTACTTTTGTCAAAAGCAAAATTGTTTGGTATCAATTGCCTCGATGACAATTTTAGTTCATTAGTATTGGAGTGGACATTTTTAGGACATAAACAAGAATTATATAATAAACCATGTGTTGGGTCATCTATATTGCAGATTGGCCATTTACACGAGACCTCCAATGCAAGGTATATCAATAAGTCATCCCATTGGCATGTTGACAGTTTAGCCTGCTGAAATGATTTCGTTATATTCTTGACTCTATGGCTCAAAGTGGAAGAAACACTAGAATGTGTTTGCATTCACTAGCTTAGCTACCTTACATTACCGAGTTGATGAACGGTGCCGCACAACTTTCACACCATTTTTTCAAACACAAGTCCTGAAAATACAGTCTATGAACATGTTCTAACTAATTTTTGCTTCTCTTGGGAAAACAATTGGATGAAAGAAATGTAACCTGGCTACCTACGTAGCAATAAATGCGAGAATAGAGATGGGTGGTTTTACTAGCCTAGGGAGGAAGTATAACTTTGCTGTTTGCTCCAGCTGTAACACTATTGCTGGCAACTGGCGCTAATGAGCAACTACCGTATCCAACTTAATATAAACAGAACTGCAAGCTAACTATATTGTGATAGCCTTACCTCATTCATTGTTCCTGTTAAAAGCCAGTTACTGGCTATTTGCTGCCAATTCATTAATTTCATGCTGGCTGTGAATTCAGAAGTAACTGGGTTTTCAGTTGAAGTCATCAATGTGCACAAAGTGAACCAGTGTCAGTTGTCTATTTTTGATCATAATTCAAATTTTGAGTAGTATATTTGAACAGTGACTGCTGCCAAGTGCAATTTTGTTTTTTGTTACTAAAAGTTCGTAACAGGAGATCCCAGTTATTTTCTTGTTTTGTTTTAACATTTAGGCCTATGCTTTTCAAATGCTGTAACTTGTTTATGAATTCACCCTCAAAGTTTTGAGAAATCGGGTCCTGAAAAGACCCCTTTTTACCCTTTTTTTTTTGAGTCGGGACCCGTTTTGGACCCCTTTTTCTCCCAACTTTGAGGGTGTCCCATTGAAATAACTGTACAAACCTATCAGACACCTCCCAGATGAACAATACCTGCAATAAAATTTCTGGGATACCCTCAAAGTTTCAAAATAATGGGAGACCTAAGCCATTTTCAGCCCGGAGCGTTTTGAGAGCCCCCTATTGGCCAACTTTGAAGATGTCTCAGTAAAATAACAATATTATTGTATTGTACCCTCCATGTAGTCTCCATATCAAGAAACTAAGAACTGGGACACCCTCAAAGTTATGAATTAGAGGGGTGGGAACTTGTAACTTTTTTGTTACTGCCTCAGGCGGTCCAAAATAGGGGGCGCTGTGACTTTGGTTATAAGAGGTCAACCACGGAACAGTTTGGGTTTTGAAGTTTGGGTACCATAACCATCTCGCAAAAAAAATTTCAGCCAAATCCAGGGGGGTCTACACTCCAATGTGTCTGATATTGTCCTATCCTCAGAAAAATCGGTTCTTAATGCAAAAACCGTTGCATTTGGTGCAAAAAATTGAAAAATATACTGTTGATGGCTGTGTTCAAATTTATTATTTGTTTGGCCTTTTATCACACTAGTCGACACTGTTTAAACTGGTAAGCCCCTGTTATTGAAACAAAAAAATAAAAATGAGGTGATTCCTGAGATCTGCCTGCAGTGAACTGTCTGATGTTCGCATGTTGGGCTACGCTGTACTTACTGAAAACCAACCAATGATAACAATCAGCACTATTGCACATTCTTAGTCAGTACGAATGTAATCGAACAATGGGCATGTGCAAATTTTCAGATAGCTGGCTCGTTAACCCAAAGTTTTAAGACTGGTTGGGTAAATATCCCATTTGCCATAAGAGCTAAATGCAAGCTTTGATTGAAATCATTTGACATTGCTAATATGGGAAATTCAGCGATTTTAAGTCATATGCAAGGGCGAAAACACTCTGCTCTCAACATTTTTCAGTCAACCGACCATGAGACCAAGAAATACAACATGCTATGAACCCACCATCACATCTTAAAATGAAAGGTGAGAATTGGAGCCATGGGACATTCACAGTGTTCCATATGCTTGGGCCTTTATCCCTGGTTATCTTAAAGGATTTGGTAAGATGCATATTCTGGCATTTTGACCATGTTAACTGAGACTGCTGGTGTGAGTTTAAGTTGTTTTCTCACACTCAGTGTCAGGGTTGTGTGTTGGGTTTGACTAGCTATTGGGTTACAGCCCCGGGTCATTTTTTCCACAGTCCCCTGGTCTGTTTTCATTGCCAAAGTATGAACAATGAACGTGAAACAGCCAGTCTTTGGACTTTAGAATGTACGGGAATAAATTAATGTTACTTTAGAGTGGCCCTTCACTAAGGTTCATCACTGCACATCCGATGATGTTCAACGGCGACCTCTATAGACTCACTGGTCTGTTAATCTCTTGCGTTCCATCTGACCACGCCGCCATCTGGTTAATACCATTGTGACTTTATCTCTTAAGATTGCTCATTGAACTCCGTTATTTTTTTAAAATGCAACCTATTTGACAAAAATTTATAGAAATATGGTTGTTAATCTTTATTTTTTTTTTTTAGCTCGCCGGGACGAATGTCCGGAGAGCTATTGTCACACCTCCGGTGTCCTCGTCCTCGTCCGCGTGCAGAAAAACTTTAACCTTGCCTATAACTTTTGAACCGTGAAAGATGGGGCTTTCATACTTTGCATGTGCACTCCTTGATGCCAGACCTACCTACCGATGCCAAAATTTCTGACCTGATGACCTTGACCTTTACCCGACCTTTAGAAAAACTTTAACCTTGCCTATAACTTTTGAACCGTGAGAGATAGGGCTTTCATACTTTGCATGTGTACTCCTTGATGCCAGACCTACCTACTGATGCCGAAGTTTGACCTGATGACCTTGACCTTTGACCGACCTTTAGAAAAACTTTAACCTTTCCTATAACTTGTGAACCGTGAGAGATAGGGCTTTCATACTTTGCATGTGTACTCCTTGATGCCAGACCTACCTACCGATGCCAAAATTTCTGACCTCGTGACCTTGACCTTGACCTTCACCTTTGACCGACCTTTAGAAAAACTTTAACCTTGCCTATAACTTTTGAACCGTGAGAGATGGGGCTTTCATACTTTGCATGTGTACCCCTTGATGCCAGACCTACCTACCGATGCCAAAATTTCTGACCTCGTGACCTTGACTTTGACCGACCTTTAGAAAACTTTAACCTTGCCCATAACTTTTGAACCGTGACAGACAGGGCTTTCATACTTTGCATGTGTACTCCTTGATGCCAGACCTACGTACTCATGCCGAAGTTTGACCTGATGACCTTGACCTTTACCCGACCTTTAAAAAACTTTAACCTTGCCCATTACAAAAACTTGAACCTTGTCTGTAACTTTTAAACTGTGAGAGATAGGGCTTTCATACTTTGCATGTATACTCCTTGGTGCAAGACCTACGTACTGATGCCAAAATTTTGACCTGGTGACCTTGACCATGACATTTACCTGACCTTTTTAGCTCGCCGGGACGAATAACGTCCGGAGAGCTATTGTCGTACCCCTGGCGTCTGCGTCCGTCCGCGTGCAGAAAAACTTTAACCTTGCCCCCCGGCGAGCTTTGTTGTCTTTCTGACAACTCTGGTTATAGTACTGGAGGAGGCATGAATTGAACTACCTTTACAAAAATAGGAATACAGTTATCATAAATGGTGTATTATTTAATTCTAATGTGTATTTAGAGGAAAATAATGGACAAGTTATCCTCATACAATACTGGGCTAAAAGTGTTATTAATTATAATCTTTTTATGCTGCAGATCTAAGTTTAGTCGCAGTGTACTTCAAAGTATACTTTCATGAGCTAAAACGTTGGAATAAAATTAACTTGCGATATGCTCAGTTTACTGCTCTTACACTTAAAATATACTTATAAACTTGAAGTGAGCCAAATTAGTCCCAAGAAGTATTGAAGTACAACGTAGAATACTTACCAATTACCAATAAACTTCAAATATACCTGAAGTTTACTTTTGAAATGAACTTGAAGTATTCTTCTTTTTCGATACTCGTATGAATTGAAAATTCCACAAGGGAATGAAGGGTTGTGAAATATTCAATATTTGACTGTCACTCAGCATGCAGTACTGATGTTTATTGTTTTTTTTTTTTTTTTTTTAATTCTTCATTTGATCAGTTTTCACTTTTGTTCTAAACTAGTCCACAACTAATTCGTTCTTTGTTCCTTTGCATAGTCCTATCTGCACAGTCCTTAAAGAAAAGCTCCATTTTCATTCTAGCTAAACAAAATTCGCTATATGTTACAATATTGGTAGTCCTTGAATCCCCCTGTACCTAAAACCAGTATCTATCTCAATCCCATATGGGTTGTGCGCTTTTTTAAACTTTGCCAAACACCATGGTTTGCCCGCAAATGGATCAGAGAGGGCTGTAATGTATGGTTCACATTTCAAAAGAGTTACACCCCTATAGTGGCTGAGTTATACTTTTGTGTGACCTGTGCTTTTGGAGTGTATAGCGGCTTTCACATCGCACGCAGTTTGGACAGCGCTCTGTGCTGGGCACAGCACAGTGTTATGGCCCCAATGTGTTATTACATTACAACACAGCAACAGCAAGGGATGACAGACACAGTTTTAAAAACTTAACCACATTTAATTTAACAAAGACAATAACAAATAACTACTCCACTATCTACAACTAAATGACCAAGATTGATAAATAAGAAAAACAGAAATAATTACAGTCCCTTTTTGGTGGGGTGGCTTGGTGATGTCCTGGATGAAGAAAATGCTGTAACAAAGGCAAAAATCCACAAAAGAAACTTCACAGGTCTTGAACAGAAATGACAGGTCTGGTCACATGTATCCTTCTTCTTGCAATTTCTCCTCCTACTCTACTGTCTCAATTCTTTTCCTTATATACTCTTTTGCAGACCCCACCCACATGTAGACCTCTTTTTTTTACTTTTCGGGGACTTGCCCCAGACATGTCCAGGACATGTCTAAACATAGCTCCAGTCTGAGCTGAATTAAAAAAAAAGGTAAATACTGCAATCCAGTGGCCTATATTCACATTACACCTCCATTCCAAAAGGGAAAAATTTTGACTCAGAAAGGCAAAATTTTTCTTTTCAATACAAAATGGTTAAGTGAACACTTGTCTATATATACATATCATACAATATTCAAACAAACACATGATATATATATACATATTCAAACACGGGATAAGCAATCAGCAATTACATTGTCTGTACCCTTCACATGCTTAGTCAAATTTCAAGTCAAACTCCTGTAAAATCAAACTCCAATTCAACAATCTCCGATTCTTGTTTTTCATCTTACTCAAAAACATTAATGGATTGTGGTCAGTGTACACAATCATTGACTTTTCCCCCGTACAAACATAAACTTCAAAGTGTTGTAAAGAAAGGACGAGAGCCAACAGTTCCTTCTCTATTGTGGAATAGTTTGTTTGGTGGCGATAGAACTTCCTGGAGAAGTATGCCACGGGATGCTCAATGTCATCAGAGTCACTTCTCTGTAGGAACACAGATCCACAAGCTTGGTCGCTAGCATCGACCGCGATGGAGAACGGTTTGTTGAAGTCAGGAGATTTGAGCACGGGGAAGTGACACAGCAGAGACTTCAGGCGATCGAAGGCTCTCTGGCATGCATCATCCCAGGTGAACTTTACACCTTTCTTCAGTTGGTTAGTTAGACTGAGAGCAATCTCAGCAAAGTTCTTGCAGAACTTGCGGTAGTACCCGATCATTCCAAGGAAGCGGCGCAAAGCTTTTTTGTTGTCAGGAACTGGAAAGTCCATGATGGCTTGGACTTTAGCATTTATGGGTGCCACCTTACCCTGGCCTATGACGTAGCCAAGATAGGTGACAGTAGCACAACCAAAGTCACTCTTGCTCAGGTTAACAGTCAGGTTAGCCTGGGTCAGGCGCTGGAACAACGTCTCTACATCTTTTAGATGTTCTTCCCAGGAGTCACTCCATGTGATCAGGTCATCGATGTACGCACCCGTGTGTGGCAATCCGGCGATTGTAGACTGTATCATCCTTTGGAACGTGGCTGGGGCATTTTTCATCCCAAAGGGTAGGACTTCATACTGGTACAATCCAGATGGTGTGGCAAAAGCAGAGATGCTCTTAGCCCTCTCAGTTAAAGGCACACACCAATAACCTTTCAATAAATCAATCTTGGTCAGAAACTTTGCTTGCCCTACTCTATCAATACAATCATCAATCCTAGGTATTGGAAACACATCAGTTCTAGTTACAGCATTTACTTTGCGATAATCTGTACAGAATCTAGTACTTCCATCAGGTTTTGGAACTAGCACACAGGGTGAACTCCAATCTGAGTTGGAGGGTCTGATAATATCATGTTCTAACATGTACTCAACCTCTTTCTCAGCAATCTTTCTCTTTTCAGGATTCATCCGGTACGGATGCTGTTTTATTGGTTTGGCATCACCAACATCTACATCATGAGAGGCTATAGAAACTCTCTTTGGAACATCAGGAAACAGATCCTCATATTTCTTGATCAACCTCTTAAACTGATCTCTCTGTGAGGGTTCTAAGTGCTGGAGTTTTACATCAAGATTTTGCAACACTTCAGAATTCGACAATTTACATGAAAGAACTTCAGCTTTAATTCTTGGTTCATCATCTTGAAACTCCCCCTCATCTTTACACGTTTCAACCATTGGAGAATCTGAAGTGACAGCTGCAACCCTAGCATTTCTGTCATGATAAGGCTTTAGCATGTTAATATGACACAATTGTTTTGGTTTTCTCCTATCTGGAGTCTTCACAATGTAATTGAGATCATTGAGTTTTGTCAGAATTTCATAAGGACCATGAAATCTAGCCTGCAATGGATTGGACTGCAAGGGAAACAACACAAGGACCTTGTCTCCTGGTTTAAACTCACGGCTTCTAGCCTTATGATCATACCAAGTTTTCATTTTTCCCTGACTTGATTTCAAGTTCTCTTTGGCTAGGTCACAAGCTGCACGCAATCTTTCCTTGAACTTGCTAACATAGTCTAACAGACTGATGTACGGCTCTTCCTCTTGCCATTGTTCACTCTTGATGACACTTCGGTAGTTGTCCAGTCCGCAGATAAAGGTGGTGCCATTGTGCTTCAAGATAGGGAGGCATATGTTGGTGAAATTTTTAGACAGCTTGCTAACGATGTCTTTTACCAAAAGCTGGATCGTAATCCCACTGTAAAATTTAAGGATCATATAGATATTGTTTTGAAACATTATTTGGATATAGGGGATATTAGCCAAAATGAATACTTGTATATGAAGGTTGATTTTCCTGTTATACCTGTTATATATACTTTGCCTAAAATTCACAAGAGTTATACTACTGTGCCTCCAGGTAGACCTATAGTTTCGGGCATTGGTTCGCTTACTGAGAGGATTTCCTCTTTCGTAGATCATTTCCTTAAACCACAGGTCTTTACGTTGCACTCTTTTGTGAGAGATTCGAGCGACTTTATTCAAGTCTTGTGTACTTTGGATTCAGTCGAAAATGATTCATTACTGGTTACCTTTGATGTGGAGAGTCTGTATACAAATATTCCGCATTCTGGTGGATTAGAGGCGATAACTTCTTTTCTTGATCAGAGAGATAATGGTCGTCCGAGCACCACTTGTTTAAAAAATCTTTCTGAAATTGTACTTACCAAAAATTTTTTTCTCTTTGAAAACCAATTTTACTTGCAAAAATCTGGAACAGCTATGGGGAGCAAAATGGCTCCAAATTATGCCAATCTTTATGTTGATTTTCAGGAGAGTCATATCATACTTAATTCCATCTGTAACCCTTTTCTACCATATATCCGAATTTGGAAACGTTATATTGATGACATCTTCGTTCTTTGGACTGGGTCTGTTGCTCAACTTGGTGAATTTCACACCTTTTTGAATAATAATTGTCAACTGTTAAATTTCACCATTTCCTATGATGATTCGCGAATGAATTTTCTTGATATTCTGATTATAAAGAACAACAATAAACTCATTACGGATTTATATAGGAAACCCACAGATACTAATTCTGTACTTCATGGTGATAGTTATCACCCCACTTCACTTAAGAAGGGGATTCCCTTTGTTCAGTTTAAACGCATTCGTAGAATTTGTGGTACTGATGAATATTTTAATACTCATTCTGAAGATCTTGCAGGACGCTTTCGGCTACGAAGTTATCCTGAAGAGTGGATTAAACCGGCTTTTGATAAGTTTCGTGGCATAACACAGTCTGATTGTCTCTCTACTCAAGAGAAAAAAGTTCTAGATCAACGTCTTAATTGCTTCATTCAACATTCTCCTTTAAGTAAACAATTTGAGAAAATAATTAGGAAATATTGGTATCTTTTGAGTTCTGATCCAGTGCTTGGTAAATTATTTTCAGATCCCTCCCGCGTTGTATACAAGAGGCCTCCCAATTTGAAGAATCTTTTGGTCAGGTCTTGTCTACGTAGGCCAACACCTTCTAGTTTTTTAAATGATATTCCTGATGGTAATTATAAATGTGGTAGATGTGCACAGTGTAACTTTACGTATAAATGTCATACATTTAACCATCCCTCTTCAGGGAAATGTTTTCAAATTAAGGGGGTTATTACCTGTACCACACCTAATATTATCTACTTGATTAGGTGTGTTTGCGGGCTGGCCTATGTGGGTAAAACTACTAGACCTTTAAAGATCAGAATCTCAGAGCACAGAAGCGATATCAGGACCAAGGATTTTAGGAATCCTGTTGCGTTGCATTTTTTTCAAGCGAAACATTGTATATCTTCTCTAAAATATATAGGTATTGAACGTGTTAAGTTGCCACCTAGAGGTGGTGACATTAATAATCTACTACTTCAAAGGGAGGCTTTTTGGATTTCAACCCTTGATACAGTGGTTAGGGGTCTGAATGAATCCTTCGACATTAGGTCATTTCTGTAAATTTTTTATAAAAAAAATTTTTTGTATCTGATTTTTTTTTTTATTTAATATTTTTTCTTTTTTGTTTTTTCCCCTCTTTTTCATTTATGCATGTGTATTACTGAGGGGATGGGGGCAGTTGCATACTTTGCCATATTTTTCATGTATTTTCCTTGGTTAGTTTGATTTATTTTTTTCTGCAGTTTTTCTGTTCTTTGATGTACAATTGATTCTTAATATTTTTTGTGTCCAGGTTGATATCTGTTTGTCTTAAACTAAAAACAAAAACAAAAATTTATATATACTTGTCTTGGGATGGTATGTTTCTATGTGCTCTTTCTTCAGCACACACACCTTTGCTCACTCTGCAGATTACATCCTGTGCCCTGTTGATTGATTTGAGTAATTGTTCACACCTGATGTCAATGATCGTGTTCAATTGTGAATCTGAGTAAGCGCTTATAGAGATGTGAGTGCTGTTTTCTTTTATCCTGACGAAGATCACTTTGTGATCGAAACGTTGACGACAGAATAAATTTTTTGGGGAGCATTGTCTTTGTGTGCGGACGTTACCATTTATCTCTTTGCTGATTTTCTTATTGTCCTGCTCCTCAGTTGAGTGGATGTGCATGCTATATTTTCTTAATTTCAAACAATATCGCTGTGATCACAATTTTATGAACGATGGAAAAATTGACCGTCCATCAAATCCGTCGGAATTTACGGGGCTTCACATCAACGTCATGTTCATTCGACATGGCAGATGACATCGCAGAGAAAGTCATTACATAACGTTAATCTAAGTCCAAAAGGATACCTTGTATTAAGTTAACTATTCAGATGTATTCGCTGAATATTAGCTGTGAAGCTAGGTCAACATCCGTTTTCCAACGAAACAAAAATGGGTTTGCTGAAGAGAAAGTACAGCCAATGTGACCTAATCAAAGTAGCTAAATCAGCATTTACTTAAGAAGTGAGGTGAGTCGTGCGTGTTATCTTTCCCGGGGTTGATGGCCCTAGGAGGCAATTATGCTATGAGGCTAACAATAGCTCTGCCAGTTTTTAAACACACATGCTATTCCCAAATTGTGGGATATCTCTCTCCATGCCTGGGCTTTTTTATCGAGATCCCAGTAAATGTTGAGTCTCATGTCCCACAGCTCTGTATGCAGAGAGACTGCCACAATGATGCTCTCTTCCATTTTTGCTCTGCCTTTCCGACCAAATCCGCCAATTTTTTACCGATTCCAATATTCTCTCCTATCAGATGCGCCAAGGTGGGCGCTGCGCCCAAGTTAAATATTTTCAACTTGGGCGCAGCGCCCTATCCAGCGTCAGTGCCCTGTCCAGTGGCGGCGCCAGCCTCTCGCTGCGCCCTCCTCAGTGCAGAACGGTGCGCCCTCGCGCCCCGCGATCACATACACAATGAATGGCTGCAGCGGCTGAGAGCACGCGCTTGGCGCAGATATGTGAAAGCGGCTTATAGCTGAAGGCACTTATTGACTGACACGTCATCTCTGCAGGCACTTGGCTGAGTTTGTGGACTCTGAAGCAGAGCTATCAGGTAGCGATGTGGGCAGTGAGGATGAGGATGATGATGGAGGGAGTGAGTACGAGGAAGACGAGCTGCAGGAGGAGTTGCCATCAGATGAAGAGCTGCAAGACCAGGTCAACAAGATCCACATGTGAGTTCTCTCAAAACAGACACACGCAATCGTGCATACTCACCGCACTGCAAGAGAAGCGCATCCAGTGCACCTCAAGAGAGGAACACTCAGAGCAGTGCGCGCGTACACACAGCATCTGACCGTGTACACCTTGCCCTCCTCCCGCAGGAAGCAGGTTCTGGATGATGACAAGCGGCGCCTGCGCTTGTATCAGGAGCGTTACCTCGCCGACGGGGACCTGCACTCAGACGGGCCTGGACGAGCTCGTCGTTTCCGCTGGAAGAATATGGGTGAGCCGTCCCGGTTTTGGCTCGCCGGACTGCGCACGGGCCATCTGACCAGCACATGTATACTCATGACTGCTAAGCAGGCAATCTGGAGAGCTCTTCTGTTACACAAAGCGCTGGAGTCACTCCCAGCTATAAATATGAAGTAATGTGCGTGGATGGCTTTATTTTTAACAGATGATGCTTTCTCAAATTGGCCCGATGGAGAGGGCGATGAAGAGGAAGAGGAGGAAGAAGAGCTGGAGCAGGCGGACCTCCAGAGAAGGAAAGAGAGGCAGGAGAGAGAACAGTGGCTCAGAGAGCAGGTTTGTCCTTCACGCTGACATTCATTCAGAGCAGGCCTGTCCGTCACGCTGACATTCATTCAGAGCAGGCCTGTCCGTCACGCTGACATTCATTCAGAGCAGGCCTGTCCGTCACGCTGACATTCATTCAGAGCAGGCCTGTCCGTCACGCTGACATTCATTCAGAGCAGCCCTGTCCGTCACGCTGACATTCATTCAGAGCTGGTCTGTCCGTCACGCTGACATTCATTCAAAGCTGGTCTGTCCGTCACGCTGACATTAATTCAAAGCTGGTCTGTCCGTCACACTGTGACATTCATTCAGAGCAGGCCTTCTCCGTCATGCTGACATTTCATTCCGAGCAGGCCTTCTCCGTCATGCTGACATTCATTCCGAGCAGGTCTGTCAATCAAGCTGACATTCATTCAGAGCAGGCCTGTCTGTCACACTAACATTCTTTCAGAGTAGGTCTGTCCGTCATGCTGACATTCATACAGAGCTGGCCTCTTCGTCACACTGTGACATTCATTCGGAGCAGGCCTTCTCCATCATGCTGACATTCATTCGGAGCAGGCCTGTCCGTCACGCTGACATTCATTCAGAGCAGGCCTGTCCGTCACGCTGACATTCATTCAGAGCAGGCCTGTCCATCACGCTGACATTCATTCAGAGCAGGCCTGTCCGTCACGCTGACATTCATTCAGAGCAGGCCTGTCCGTCACGCTGACATTCATTCAGAGCAGGCCTGTCCGTCACGCTGACATTCATTCAGAGCAGGCCTGTCCGTCACGCTGACATTCATTCAGAGCAGGCCTGTCCGTCACGCTGACATGAATTCAGAGCTGGTCTGTCCATCACACTGTGACATTCATTCAGAGCAGGCCTTCTCCGTCATGCTGACATTCATTCCGAGCAGGCCTTCTCCGTGATGCTGACATTCATGCCGAGCAGGTCTGTCAATCAAGCTGACATTCATTCAGAGCAGGCCTGTCTGTCACACTAACATTCTTTCAGAGTAGGTCTGTCCGTCATGCTGACATTCATACAGAGCTGGCCTCTTCGTCACACTGTGACATTCATTCGGAGCAGGCCTTCTCCATCATGCTGACATTCATTCGGAGCAGGCCTTCTCCGTCATGCTGACATTCATTCCGAGCAGGTCTGTCCGTCATGCTGATATTCATTCAGAGCAGGTCTGTCCGTCACACTGTGACATTCATTCAAAGCAGGCCTGTCCGTCACACTGACATTCATTCAGAGCAGGTCTGTCAATCATGCTGACATTCATTCAGAGCAGGGCTGTCCGTCACACTGTGACATTCATTCAGAGCAGGCCTGTCCGTCACGCTGACATTCTTTCAGAGCAGGCCTGTCTGTCACGCTGACATTGATTCACAGCAGGCCCGTCCATCATGCTGACATTCCTTTAGACCAGGTCTTTCCGTCACAGTAACATTCATTCAGAGCAGGCCTGTCCGTCATGCTGATATTCATTCAGAGCAAGTCTGTCCGTCACACTAAGATTAATTCAGAGCAGGCCTGTCCGTCATGCTGATATTCATTCAGAGCAGGCCTGTCCGTCACGCTGACATTCATTCAGAGCAGGCCTGTCCGTCACGCTGACATTCATTCAGAGCAGGCCTGTCCGTCACGCTGACATTCATTCAGAGCAGGCCTGTCCGTCACGCTGACATTCATTCAGAGCAGGCCTGTCCGTCACGCTGACATTCATTCAGAGCAGGCCTGTCCGTCACGCTGACATTCATTCAGAGCAGGCCTGTCCGTCACGCTGACATTCATTCAGAGCAGGCCTGTCCGTCACGCTGACATTCATTCAGAGCAGGCCTGTCCGTCACGCTGACATTCATTCAGAGCTGGTCTGTCCATCACGCTGACATTAATTCAGAGCTGGTCTGTCCGTCACACTGTGACATTCATTCAGAGCAGGCCTTCTCCGTCATGCTGACATTCATTCGGAGCAGGCCTTCTCCGTCATGCTGACATTCATTCGGAGCAGGCCTTCTCAGTCATGCTGACATTCATTCCGAGCAGGTCTGTCGATCAAGCTGACATTCATTCAGAGCAGGCCTGTCTGTCATACTAACATTCTTTCAGAGTAGGTCTGTCCGTCATGCTGACATTCATACAGAGCTGGCCTCTTCGTCACACTGTGACATTCATTCGGAGCAGGCCTTCTCCGTCATGCTGACATTCATTCGGAGCAGGCCTTCTCCGTCATGCTGACATTCTTTCAGAGCAGGCCTGTCCGTCACGCTGACATTCTTTCAGAGCAGGCCTGTCCGTCATGCTGACATTGATTCACAGCAGGCCCGTCCATCTTGCTGACATTCAGAGCAGGCCTGTCCGTCACACTGCGACATTCATTCAGAGCAAGTCTGTCCGTCACACTAACATTAATTCAGAGCAGGTCTGTCCGTCACACTGTGACATTCATTCAAAGCAGGCCTGTCCGTCACACTTCCATTCATTCAGAGCAGGTCTGTGAGTTACACTGACATTCATTTAGACCAGTCTTTCCATCACAGTGACATTCATTCAGAGCAGGCCTGTCCGTCATGCTGATATTCATTCAGAGCAGGCCTGTCCGTCACACTAACATTCATTCAGAGGAGTTTTGTCCCTCACACATTCATTCATTCAGAGCAGGTCTGTCAATCACCCTGAAGTTCATTCAGAGCAGGCCTGTCCATCACACTAACATTCATTCAGAGCAGGTCTGTCCGTCACACTGTGACATTCATTCAGTGCAGGTCTGTCCGTCACACTAGCATTCATTGAGTAGGCCTGCCCGTCACATTAACATTCATTCAGAGCAGGTCTGTGCGTCACCCTAACATTCATTCAGAGCAGGTCTGTGCGTCACATTAACATTCATTCAGAGTAGGCCTGTCCGTCACACTAACATTCATTCAGAGCAGGTCTGTGCGTCACAATAACATTCATTCAGAGTAGGCCTGTCTGTCACACTAACATTCATTCAGAGCAGGTCTGTGCGTCACATTAACATTCATTCAGAGTAGGCCTGTCTGTCACACTAACATTCATTCAGAGCAGGTCTGTGCGTCACACTAACATTCATTCAGAGCAGGTCTGTGCGTCACATTAACATTCATTCAGAGTAGGCCTGTCCGTCACACTAACATTCATTCAGAGCAGGTCTGTGCGTCACATTAACATTCATTCAGAGTAGGCCTGTCTGTCACACTAACATTCATTCAGAGCAGGTCTGTGCGTCACACTGTGGCATTCGTTCAAAGCAGGTCTGTCCGTCACATTAACATTCATTCAGAGTAGGCCTGTCTGTCACACTAACATTCATTCAGAGGAGTTTTGTCCGTCACACAGACATTCATTCAGAGCAGGTCTGTTAATCACCCTGAAGTTAATTCAGAGCAGGTCTGTGCGTCACACTGTGACATTCATTCAGTGCCGGTCTGTTCGTCACACTAACATTCATTCAGAGTAGTCCTGTCAGTCACATTAACATTCATTCAGAGCAGGTCTGTGTGTGTCACTAACATTCATTCAGAGCAGGTCTGTGCGTCACACTGTGACATTCGTTCAAAGCAGGTCTGTCCTTCACACTAGCATTCAGTCAGAGCAGGTCTGTGCTTCACATTAGCATTCATTCAGAGCAGGTCTGTGCATCACACTGTGACATTCATTCAGAGCAGGCCTGTTCATCACACTAACATTCATTCAGAGCAGGCCTGTGCGTCAAACTGTGACATTTGTTCAAAGCAGGTCTGTCCGTCACACTAACATTCATTCAGAGCAGGCCTGTCCGTCACACTAACATTCATTCAGAGTAGTCCTGTCAGTCACATTAACATTCATTCAGAGCAGGTCTGTGTGTCACACTAACATTCATTCAGAGCAGGTCTGTGCGTCACCCTAACATTCATTCAGAGCAGGTCTGTGCGTCACATTAACATTCATTCAGAGTAGGCCTGTCCGTCACACTGTGACATTCGTTCAAAGCAGGTCTGTCCATCACACTAACATTCATTCAGAGCATGTCTGTGAGTCACACTGTGACATTGATTCAGTGCAGGTCTGTCCATCACATTAACATTCATTCAGAGTAGGGCTGTCCGTCACACTAACATTCATTCAGAGCAGGCCTGTCCGTCACGCTGACATTCATTCAGAGCAGGCCTGTCCGTCACGCTGACATTCATTCAGAGCAGGCCTGTCCGTCACGCTGACATTCATTCAGAGCAGGCCTGTCCGTCACGCTGACATTCATTCAGAGCTGGTCTGTTCATCACGCTGACATTAATTCAGAGCTGGTCTGTCCGTCACACTGTGACATTCATTCAGAGCAGGCCTTCTCTGTCATGCTGACATTCGTTCGGAGCAGGCCTTCTCCGTCATGCTGACATTCATTCGGAGCAAACCTTCTCAGTCATGCTGACATTAATTCAGGGCAGGTCTGTCAGTCATGCTGACATTCATTCAGAGCAGGCCTGTCCGTCACACTGTGACATTCATTCAGAGCAGGTCTGTCAATCATGCTGACATTCTTTCAGAGCAGGCCTGTCTGTCACGCTGACATTCTTTCAGAGCAGGCCTGTCCGTCACGCTGACATTCTTTCAGAGCAGGCCTGTCCGTCATGCTGACATTGATTCACAGCAGGCCCGTCCATCTTGCTGACATTCAGAGCAGGCCTGTCCGTCACACTTCCATTCATTCAGAGCAGGTCTGTGAGTTACACTGACATTCATTTAGACCAGTCTTTCCATCACAGTGACATTCATTCAGAGCAGGCCTGTCCGTCATGCTGATATTCATTCAGAGCAGGCCTGTCCGTCACACTAACATTCATTCAGAGGAGTTTTGTCCGTCACACATTCATTCATTCAGAGCAGGTCTGTCAATCATGCTGAAGTTCATTCAGAGCAGGTCTGTGCCTCACACTAACATTCATTCAGAGCAGGTCTGTCCGTCACACTGTGACATTCATTCAGTGCAGGTCTGTCCGTCACACTAGCATTCATTGAGTAGGCCTGCCCGTCACATTAACATTCATTCAGAGCAGGTCTGTGCGTCACCCTAACATTCATTCAGAGCAGGCCTGTCCGTCACACTAACATTCATTCAGAGTAGTCCTGTCAGTCACATTAACATTCATTCAGAGCAGGTCTGTGTGTCACACTAACATTCATTCAGAGCAGGTCTGTGCATCACAATAACATTCATTCAGAGCAGGTCTGTGCGTCACACTAACATTCATTCAAAGCTGGTCTGTCCGTCACATTAACATTCATTCAGAGCAGGCCTGTTCATCACACTACCATTCCTTCAGAGCAGGCCTGTTCATCACACTAACATTCATTCAGAGAAGGCCTGTGCGTCAAACTGTGACATTTGTTCAAAGCAGGTCTGTCCGTCACACTAACATTCATTCAGAGCAGGTCTGTGCGTCACAATAACATTCATTCAGAGCAGGTCTGTCCATCACATTAACATTCATTCAGAGCAGGCCTGTCCGTCACACTAACATTCATTCAGAGTAGTCCTGTCAGTCACATTAACATTCATTCAGAGCAGGTCTGTGTGTCACACTAACATTCATTCAGAGCAGGTCTGTGCATCACAATAACATTAATTCAGAGCAGGTCTGTGCGTCACACTAACATTCATTCAAAGCTGGTCTGTCCGTCACATTAACATTCATTCAGAGCAGGCCTGTTCATCACACTACCATTCATTCAGAGCAGGCCTGTTCATCACACTAACATTCATTCAGAGAAGGCCTGTGCGTCAAACTGTGACATTTGTTCAAAGCAGGTCTGTCCGTCACACTAACATTCATTCAGAGCAGGCCTGTCCGTCACAATAACATTCATTCAGAGGAGTTTTGTCCGTCACACTAACATTCATTCAGAGTAGTCCTGTCAGTCACATTAACATTCATTCAGAGCAGGTCTGTGTGTGTCACTAACATTCATTCAGAGCAGGTCTGTGCGTCACACTGTGACATTCGTTCAAAGCAGGTCTGTCCTTCACACTAGCATTCAGTCAGAGCAGGTCTGTGCTTCACATTAGCATTCATTCAGAGCAGGTCTGTGCATCACACTGTGACATTCATTCAGAGCAGGCCTGTTCATCACACTAACATTCATTCAGAGCAGGCCTGTGCGTCAAACTGTGACATTTGTTCAAAGCAGGTCTGTCCGTCACACTAACATTCATTCAGAGCAGGCCTGTCCGTCACACTAACATTCATTCAGAGTAGTCCTGTCAGTCACATTAACATTCATTCAGAGCAGGTCTGTGTGTCACACTAACATTCATTCAGAGCAGGTCTGTGCATCACAATAACATTCATTCAGAGCAGGTCTGTGCGTCACACTAACATTCATTCAGAGCAGGTCTGTGCGTCACACTGTGACATTCGTTCAAAGCAGGTCTGTCCATCACACTACCATTCATTCAGAGCAGGCCTGTCCGTCACACTAACATTCATTCAGAGTAGTCCTGTCAGTCACATTAACATTCATTCAGAGCAGGTCTGTTTGTCACACTAACATTCATTCAGAGCAGGTCTGTGCATCACAATAACATTCATTCAGAGCAGGTCTGTGCGTCACACTAACATTCATTCAAAGCTGGTCTGTCCGTCACATTAACATTCATTCAGAGCAGGCCTGTTCATCACACTACCATTCATTCAGAGCAGGCCTGTTCATCACACCTAACATTCATTCAGAGAAGGCCTGTGCGTCAAACTGTGACATTTGTTCAAAGCAGGTCTGTCCGTCACACTAACATTCATTCAGAGCAGGTCTGTGCGTCACACTAACATTCATTCAGAGCAGGTCTGTCCATCACACTAACATTCATTCAGAGCAGGCCTGTCCGTCACACTAACATTCATTCAGAGTAGTCCTGTCAGTCACATTAACATTCATTCAGAGCAGGTCTGTGTGTCACACTAACATTCATTCAGAGCAGGTCTGTGCATCACAATAACATTCATTCAGAGCAGGTCTGTGCGTCACACTAACATTCATTCAAAGCTGGTCTGTCCGTCACATTAACATTCATTCAGAGCAGGCCTGTTCATCACACTACCATTCATTCAGAGCAGGCCTGTTCATCACACTAACATTCATTCAGAGAAGGCCTGTGCGTCAAACTGTGACATTTGTTCAAAGCAGGTCTGTCCGTCACACTAACATTCATTCAGAGCAGGCCTGTCCGTCACAATAACATTCATTCAGAGGAGTTTTGTCCGTCACACTAACATTCATTCAGAGTAGTCCTGTCAGTCACATTAACATTCATTCAGAGCAGGTCTGTGTGTCACACTAACATTCATTCAGAGCAGGTCTGTGCGTCACACTGTGACATTCGTTCAAAGCAGGTCTGTCCGTCACACTAACATTCATTCAGAGGAGTTTTGTCCGTCACACTAACATTCATTCAGAGTAGTCCTGTCAGTCACATTAACATTCATTCAGAGCAGGTTTGTGTGTCACACTAACATTCATTCAGAGCAGGTCTGTGCATCACAATAACATTCATTCAGAGCAGGTCTGTGCATCGCACTAACATTCATTCAGAGGAGTTTTGTCCGTCACACTAACATTCATTCAGAGTAGTCCTGTCAGTCACATTAACATTCATTCAGAGCAGGTCTGTGTGTCACACTAACATTCATTCAGAGCAGGTCTGTGTATCACAATAACATTCATTCAGAGCAGGTCTGTCCGTCACACTAACATTCATTCAGAGGAGTTTTGTCCGTCACACTAACATTCATTCAGAGTAGTCCTGTCAGTCACATTAACATTCATTCAGAGCAGGTCTGTGTGTCACACTAACATTCATTCAGAGCAGGTCTGTCCGTTACACTAACATTCATTCAGAGCAGGTCTGTGCGTCACACTGCCATTCATTCAGTGCAGGTCTGTCCTTTACACTAACATTCATTCAGAGCAGCTCTGTTTGTCACACCAACATTCATTCAGAGCAGCTCTATTTGTCACACCAACATTCATTCAGAGCAGGTCTGTGCGTCACACTGTGACATTCATTCAGAGCAGCCCTGTCCGACCCACTGTGTCATTCATTCAGAGCAAGCTTGTCAGTAAAATTTTTACTTTCATTCAGAGCAGGTCTGTCCGTCGCGCTGACATTCATTCAGAGCAGCTCTGTCCGTCACAAGCTGACATTCATTCAGAGCAGGTCTGTCCGTCACACTGACATTCATTCAGAGCAGGTCTGTCCGTCGCATGTTGACATTGATTCAGAGCAGGTCTATCCATCACATGCTGACATTGATTCAGAGCAGGCCTGTCTGTCACACTGTGACATTGATTCAGAGCAGGCCTGTGATATTCAGAGCAGGTCTGTCTGTCATGCTGACATTCATTCAGAGCAGGTCTGTCCGTCACACTGTGACATTGATTCAGAGCAGGTCTGTCCGTCACACTGTGACATTGATTCAGAGCAGGCCTGTCCGTCACACTGTGGCATTCTTTCAGAGCAGGTCTGTCCATCGGACTGCGACATTCTTTCCACTGCAGTGGTCTGTTGCTTTTATTGCGCCATTTTATCATCTACCCCTTTAATACCCCTTTCATACTGGAAGTTGGAGCGCATCAGAAGTGGCCAAAATTTCTCGGCGCAGTATGAAAGAGGTATGAATCTGACCCACACCCCTTGTCCTGCAGTCTGAGGCAGCATCCAGGAAAGGGGAAGAAGCTGATGAAGAAGATGCCATTGCTGAGGACAGTCAGTTCATGAAGCTGGCGAAGAAGCTGACGGCTAAGCGGCTGCAGCAGAAAGGTGTGTGGAGTTTGAGATCATCAGTAGGTCAGTAAGGGATTCATTTCATCTCGCTTTGTTTGGATTGTCGTTTTCATTATCTGCGGAGGCAAGACTTTGTGAAAATTAATGAAATCTCTCGCAGATGCACCAGTTGTGCCCCTTCAAAAGAATGGCCCTGCTCACACCCCCTTCCAAACATCATCCCAGCCCGCTGCTGTAAGTGCTTTCCCATGTCCTGCTCATGCATGCATGTTCACATGTGCTCACACACTCACTAACATATCGCCATACACTCACTGAACATCACCCCTGCGCGCTCTCCCCAGGTGAAGCGAGGGTCTCTGCTGAGTCAGCCCCGGGCTGTCCTGCAGAAACTCGCCTCCATATCAGAGGGGAACCCTTGCGCCCCCCGCAGTTCCCGCGGCTTCCTCTTCCAGACCTTGTCTCCAGAGAAGGAGGATGCAGCCAAACAGTGCCCAAGCCTGCAGGTACCATCCCACCACTGCAATTTAATTTGCTTGTTGCACTACTGTGTTTGTCCACTAGATGGTGCTAAAGTCTTTGCTTGAACATGAAGGAAAATGCAGTGTGGAGATGATCAAACAAGCTTGGTGCAGGGAAGCGCAAGGGAGGGGTACTGCCTCACTTCTGAGAGAGTAGAAAGAAAAAAAGCTTATTTGATTTGCTGTCCGATAGACTGACCGTAAAGAACTTGAACTAAGCAAAAGCGCCAGAGCCCTGCCTCGGCCATTATTGTCTGAAAGGGACTACATTGTCAAAGAACTCAAAGGACTCAAACTGAGCCAGCAGCCATACCTCTATTCAATCTGCTCCAGCCACGTGGCTGAAGCTAAGCAGATGTGGGCTTGGCTAGTATTTGGATGGGAGCCACCTAGGCTGGAAGAGGTGTTGGTGGCTAATAGGTTGCGCTCTTCCCTCTGGTGGAATAATCCCCAATGCCCCAGTGCAGTGACGGGGGACACTATACTGAAGGAGACGCCGTCGTTCAGATGAGACGTTAAACTGAGGTCCTGACTCGGTGGTCATGAAAGATCCTATGACACTCTTCAATAAGAGTAGGGAGTTCCCTGGTGTCATGGCTAAAGTCCCAACCTGGCTCTTTCGACCTGCCACCTAATCATCCCCTGATCTAATTGGCTGTGCAATTCCACCTCTCCCTCCCCACCTCAGCCCCCAGGGCTCTCTTGAACAAGAGATTTCCCTGGTTAAATAATGGTTAAATAAATAAAAGGTGCTCAATGCGTAGCGTTTCCCCCCACCCCACCCCCCTCTCTTCTCTCCAGAGACCTGCCTACTATTTCATGACGTCTGAGCGGGATTCTGGGAATGATGTCATTAGCTGACCAATCACAGGCTTGCGCCATCTGTGGGGTCTCCGTCATTTTGGCAGATAGTTAGAAAATTTGGGAGGTGTCAGTCATGTGTTTCCGAAAGCATGTTGGAGGGGGTTTACGACGTCGGAGAGGAGCTTTGCGTGTCTGCGCATTGGGGGAGTTGGAAGACTATAAATTTGGCTTTACAGTATCAGCTGGCTAGGCGCAGCTGAGATGGAGAGCCGTTGATAATCTTCCTTTAATGTTTGATTTCTCATTCGTCCACTTGACTGGCATAATGAAGTACATGGAGCTACCATAGCTTTCAAGCTTTCGGCATGCTTCGCTGCCATCGTTGCACAGCAAACCAAGTTGGGGTTGCTACAAATGACTTGTGCACAGGCAGTTCTGAACTGACATTGCGTAGCAACTAGGGCACAAGCCACTAACAAACCGAAATGGCTAACTGATATTCACAAAGCTATTGCAGAGTGAAATATAGCTGGAAAGCCTACCTGTTTAGAAGCAGTAAGATACAATTTCGGGTGACATTTTTGCTAGTGGACATCATTTTCGCCTATTTTTTTAAAACCCTGTTCGTTTTTTGCTAAGACACCAAGGATGGAAACGGAAATGGGAAAACTGCCAGGAAAGCCGCATACAGAATGACATCAAGCTGGAGACTCCCTGTATCTCATGATCTTAAATAATGAAAAGGACCATTTTTGCTCAGTTGCTAATATTTATACAAGCAAAGTTTTTATGTAAAGGGGTGTGTCCAGAATGGACTCTCAGTCAAAAATGTTGACACTGTTACCGACCAGTTTTTGCCATTCTCACCCAAAATAAATCAAATTAACAAAATTAGACTTTTTGTTGTTTGAAGTACTAGGGAAGACCTTCACAAAGCCATTTTAATTGTAACTATCTTTCTTAGGTTTGGAACTATGACACAAAATACACCAATTTTGCGACTCCATTACCGTGTGACCTGGCCCATTTGTGATATCGCAAAACCCTTGGTTTCTATAAATGCTTGTGCTGCGTTTACACTAGGCCACAATTTGTTCATTTTTTGAAAATCATATTAGAATCGCAACTCATCTCAAAGCGTGAGATGGCAGATCCAAATCATGGTGATCACAAGGGATCTCCATGATTGTGAGGAATCTTTATGATCAGGGCAAGAGTTTAAACATGTTTAAAATTTGGCCAGGATTGTGTTGATTTTTTTTTTATTTTTTATTTTTATTTTTTTTTTTAATCATTTCAGAGCATAGTAGACATTAGTCATCGAGCAGATCGTGTTTACGCGTGTAAGAAGGTAATTGCACGTGGCGGGCTAATTGTATTTCAATGTAATAAAGCGCATCAGATTTTAATTTATATTCTCAGACCAGGCCAAAGGTTTGGACACACCTTCTCATTCAATGCGTTTCCTTTATTTTCATGACTATTTACATTGTAGATTCTCACTGAAGGCATCAAAACTATGAATGAACACGTGGAATTATGTACTAAACAAAAAAGTGTGAAATACCTATAACTGAAAACATGTCTTATATTTTAGTTTCTTCAAAGTAGCCACCCTTTGCTCTGATTACTGCTTTGGACACTCTTGGCAATTGGCAATCATTCTGTTTTGAGAAAGACAGACAAACATGAAGCTTCTCGCAGGCTCATTGCAGTGTTCATATTTAATTAGGGAACCAAGGGTGTGGCTTCATTGTATTTCACTTCCTTCAAACAGTCATTTATTGCTATTATTTTAAGTATTGCTACTGTTATGGCCCCAGTTTGTTATGGCCCCAATTTGTTATTACATTTACACGCAACAGCAAGGGATGACAGACACAGTTTTAAAACTTAAACACATTTAATTAACAAAGACAATAACGACTAAACTAATCTACAGACCAAGATTGATTTACAACAAAAACAGAATTATCTACAGTCCCTTTTTGGTTGGGTCTCCCTTGGTGATGTCCTGGGTGAGGAAAATGCTCTAAAACAGGCAAAAATCCACAAAAGAAACTTCTCAGGTCTGGTCAGAACAGAATGACAGGTCTGGTCACATGTATCCTTCTCCTTGCAATTTCTCCTACTACCTTACTGTCACAATTCTACTCCTTATATACTCTTTTGCAGACCCCGCCCACATTTAGACCTCTATTTTTTATTTTCTGGGACTTGCCCCAGACATGTCTAAAACATGTTCAAACATAGCTCCAGTCTGAGCTTAACAAAAAAGGTAAATGCTGCCATCTAGTGGCCTATATTCACATTACACCTCCATTCCAAAAGGGAAAAATTTTGACTCATATAGGCAAAATTTTCTTTTCAATACAAAATGGTTATGTGAACACTTGTCTACATATACATATCATGCAATATTCAAATAAACGCATGATATGTATATACATATTCAAACACGGGATAAGCAATCAGCAATTACATTGTCAGTACCCTTTACATGCTTAATTTCCTAGTCAAACTCCTGTAAAATCAAAATCCAATTCAACAATCTCCGATTCTTGTTTTTCATCTTACTCAAAAACATTACCAGATTGTGGTCAATGTACATAACCATTGGCTTTTCCCCTGTACAAACCTAAACCTCAAAGTGTTATAAAGAAAGGACCAGAGCCAACAGCTCCTACTCTATTGTGGAATAGTTCCTTTGGTGGCGATTGAACTTCCTGGAGAAGTATGCCACGGGATGCTCAATGTCATCAGAGTCACTTCTCTGTAGGAGCACAGATCCACAAGCTTGGTCGCTAGCATCGACCGCAATGGAGAACGGTTTGTTGAAGTCAGGAGATTTGAGCACGGGGAAGTGACAGAGCAGAGACTTCAGGCGATCGAAGGCTCTCTGGCATGCATCATCCCAAGTGAACTTTACGCCTTTCTTCAGTTTGTTAGTTAGATTGAGAGCAATCTCAGCAAAGTTCTTGCAGAACTTGCGGTAGTACCCGATCATTCCAAGGAAGCGGCGCAAAGCTTTTTTGTTGTCAGGAACTGGAAAGTCCATGATGGCTTGGACTTATTCATTTATGGGTGCCACCTTACCCTGGCCTATGACGTAGCCAAGATGGGTAACAGGAGCACAACAAAAGTCACTCTTGTTCAGGTTAACAGTCAGGTTAGCCTGGGTCAGGCGCTGGAACAACGTCTCTACATTTTTTAGATGTTCTTCCCAGGAGTCACTCCATGTGATCAGGTCATCGATGTATGCACCCGTGTGTGGCAATCTGGCGATTGTAGACTGTATCATCCTTTGGAATGTGGCTGGGGCATTTTTCATCCCAAAGGGTAGGACTTCATACTGGTATAACCCAGATGGTGTGGCAAAAGCAGAGATGCTCTTGGCCCTCTCAGTTAAAGGCACACACCAATAACCCTTCAATAAATCAATCTTGGTCAGAAACTTTGCTTGCCCTTCTCTATGCATACAATCATCAATCCTAGGTATTGGAAGCACATCAGTTCTAGTTACAGCATTGACTTTGCGATAATCTGTACAGAATCGAGTACTTCCATCAGGTTTTGGAACTAGCACACAGGGTGAACTCCAATCTGAGTTGGAGGGTCTGATAATATCATGTTCTAACATGTACTCAACCTCTTTCTCAGCAATCTTTCTTTTTTCAGGATTCATCCGGTACGGATGCTGTTTAATTGGTTTGGCATCACCAACATCTACATCATGAGAGGCTATAGAAACTCTCTTTGGAACATCAGGAAACAGATCCTCATATTTCTTGATCAACCTCTCAAACTGTTCTTTCTGTGAGGGTTCTAAGTGCTGGAGTTTTACATCAAGATTTTGCAACACTTCCGAATTTGACAATTTACATGAAAGAACTTCAGCTTTAATTCTAGGTTCATCATCTTGAAACTCCCCCTCATCTTCACACGTCTGGACCATAGGAGAATCTGAAGTGACAGCTGCAACCCTAGCATTTCTATCATGATAAGCCTTCAGCATGTTAATGTGACACAACTGTTTTGGCTTACTCCTATCTGGAGTCTTTACAATGTAATTGAGATCATTGAGTTTTGTCAGAATTTCATAAGGACCATGAAATCTAGCCTGCAATGGTTTAGACTGCAAGGGAAACAACACAAGGACCTTGTCTCCTGGTTTAAACTTACGGCTTCTAGCCTTATGATCATACCAAGTTTTCATTTTTCCCTGAGTTGATTTCAAGTTCTCTTTGGCTAGGTCACATGCTGCACGCAATCTGTCCTTGAACTTGCTAACATAGTCTTACAGACTGATGTGCGGCTCTTCCTCTTGCCATTGTTCATTCAACAATTGCAAAGGTCCTCTCACTTCATGGCCAAACACTAGCTCAAATGGACTGAATCCAGTAGACTCCTGCACTGCTTCTCTAGCTGCAAACAACAGCAAATGAACACCTTCATCCCAGTCTTTCTCATGGTCATAACAATAAGTCCTCATCATTGTCTTGAGAGTGGAATGAAACCGCTCTAAGGCTCCCTGACTTTCTGGATGATGGGCACTAGAAAGAATCTGCTTTGCACCTAGTTCATACACAACCTGCTGAAAACAATCCGGAAGTGAAATTGCTACCTTGGTAGACTGAATTTCCCTGGGAAGGCCAAACAACGTGAAGAACTTTATCAAAGCCTTTGAGATTGCAGTTCCCTTGATGTTGCGTAGAGATATGGCTTCAGGGAATCTGGTGGATGCACACATGATTGTCAACAAGTACTGATTTCCAGATCTAGTCTTGGGTAATGGACCAACACAATCAACAATGACCTTAGAGAATGGCTCCCCAAATGCTGGCATAGGCTGCAATGGAGCTACAGGAGGGTCTAACTGGTGTTTTCCAACTACCTGACAAGTGTGACAGGTTTCGCAAAAGTTGGAAACATCTTTCCGAAGCCTAGGCCAAAAGAAGTGTTTCATGATCTTATCAACAGTCTTGTTCACACCAAGATGACCTCCTAAAGGTAAACTATGAGCCATTGTTAAGATCTCATTCCTGTAGACCTTCGGAACAACAATTTGCCTGACCACTGCCCAATCTGCATTGGCAGGGATATCAGGAGGGCGCCACTTCCGCATCAACACACCATCCTTGAGATAATACCCAACTGGAACTGCGTCCATTTCTTTATCAGGAAGGGCTCTCTTCTTTAGTACACAAATTTCAGGATCAATAGTTTGCTCCTCAATCAACCGCTTTCTGGACAGAGACAAGTCTCCAGACACATCAGAATCACCAGACCCATCCGGCTGGCTGAATAGAGAACTGATAAAAGTATCTGATAAGTCCTCACACGGAGAAACCATAGTAGGCTGAACAGAGTCATGAGGCGAACCACCTGAGTCATGACTATTCAATTTGCTGGACGGCACCACATCACCTTCTTCTTTAGCCTTCTTAGCCGTAGCACAAGTCACTGCGCAAGAAGGATACAGAGATGGGTCTTCATCGCCCTCTTCAGTGCTCGGCTGTGAAGTAAGATGTACAGGGGGAACTACATTGCCCCCAGCCAAGTCATTGCCTAGCAACAGAGAAACACCCTCTATAGGTAGACTTGACATAAGTCCCACCTTTACCTGTCCTGTAACTAAATCTGACTTCAAGAATATAGAGCGCAAGGGTACCGATACAGTCCTTCCTTCAATACCTTGTACAAGTATGAAATCCCCAGAAGCGGTCTCATCACGTAACTCCAAGGAGTCCATCAACAAAAGTGACTGAGAAGCTCCGGTAATATATATGGGGACAGGAGGAGAATGCTCATTCAGAGCCACAAATCCCTCTGACACAAATGTAAGAAATTCCTCCCTCACGAAGTCAGCAGTATCAGGCCTTTTAGCTCCACTAGAAGCAGGCAATTTAGCAGATTGATCGTCTACTACAGGGGTTTCCAACCTTGTTTTCACAAAGGCATTTGGTTTGGTGTCCTTTTCTTTTTCTTTCTTCGCTTTAAGGAATCAACAGTTAGTTGTAACGTGACCAGATTTCTTGCAATAATTGCAAACTAGACCACTTTTGTCACTGTCAGCTTTCACACTTTGATCAGACCTGTTACTGGATTTCTGAGCACCATCACCAGATTTGTCTTTGTCTTTGGGTGACGAATCTTGGGTATCAGCATTACCTTTCTTCCGAAATTGGAACCATCTATTGTTACTGCTTGACTGAAAGTTGGACTTATGTGTGAGAACATATTCATCTGCAAATTTGGCAGCTGACTGCAAATTCAGTGCTTGCTTCTCATTAAGGTAGGTCTTAATATCATCCTTAACACAATTCTTAAATTCTTCAACTAACACCATCTCTTTCAGTGAGTTGAAATCATCCTTGACCTCCATAGAAGTACACCAACGCTCAAAGCAAACCTTCTGATTAGCAAATTCCACATAAGTCTGATTTTCAGATTTCTTCAGACCTCTGAATTTCTGTCGGTAAGCCTCTGGAACCAACTCATAAGCTCTCAAAATAACCTTTTTGACAACCTCATAATCAGAGGAATCATCTGCAGACAAAGCCGAATAGGCTTGTTGAGCTTTACCCTTGAGGACAGTTTGCAACAGCAGAGGCCAGTGTTCTTTTGGCCACTGACAACTTTTAGCTACTTTTTCAAAACACTGGAAATAGTTGTCTATCGAATTTCTCTAATTCAAAATCTTTCAGTCTTGCAAATTTTTCTCGCTCAAATTCTGTTTTTCTTTTTCCTCCCTTTCTTTTTTCTCTTCTCTTGCTAATTTTTCCAACTCAAACTGCCTTTGTTTTTCTTTTTCCTCCCTTTCAATCTCTAGCATTTTTAATTTAAGTTCCATTTCTATATTTGGATTTTCCACTGGAAACTTCCAAATCTCCTGGTGCAAACACATTTTCATCAATGTAATATTCAACTATCTCTCTAGCCAGTCTTGCTTTTCGCATGGCTGGTTTTACCTCTGTCAGCTCCAAATGTCTGCATATTTCCAACAGTTCTGTCTTTTTAAAAGACTTCAAAACCCCTACGGTTGGTGATGCCAAGAAATCATCCATTGCTGTTGATCTTTCAAAATATATATATATATGTGTGTGTGTGTGTGTGTGTGTGTGTATATATATATATATATATATGGATGTATATGTGTATATATATGTATATGTATATATGTATGTATGTATGTTAGATTTTCAATAGATGACTCTCACAATGTTCTAACCCGGACTTGAGCCCCCAATTTGTTATTGCATTTACACACAACAGCAACAGCAAGGGATGACAGACACAGTTTTAAAACTTAAACACATTTAATTAACAAAGACAATAACGACTAAACTAATCCACAGACCAAGATTGATTTACAACAAAAACAGAAATATTTACAGTCCCTTTTTGGTTGGCTCCCTTGGTGATGTCCTGGGTGAGGAAAATGCTCTAACACAGGCAAAAATCCACAAAAGAAACTTCACAGGTCTTGAACAGAATTACAGGTCTGGTCATATGTATCCTTCTCCTTGCAATTTCTCCTACTACCTAACTGTCACAATTCTACTCCTTGTGTACTCTTTTGCAGACCCCACCCACATTTAGACCTCTTTTTTTTTTTTAATTTTCCGGGACTTGCCCCAGACATGTCTAAAACATGTCCAAACATAGCTCCAGTCTGAGCTTAACAAAAAAAAGGTAAATGCTGCCATCTAGTGGCCTATATTCACATTACACTACTTAATGAGTGCAATTATGATAAAAATTTGTTCATGAATTACAATCATGCTGTTATGAGCGAGGTAGATAAGCATAAAACTTCTCTTTCGCTGGGATTAATTGCAATATTTCCATGAAGAAGGCGGAGAGATTGTGGCTTCATCACCCATATAAATTTCAAAAATTGCCTGTGTAGTTTAAGATAATGAGGAAAACATAAACCTTATTTATATTACACTTTCAAACTAAGTAATTCGGCAGTAAGATGGATAAGTATTAAATTGTTTTGTGCTAGAAGATATACTCAGTCCATATGAAAACACATCACTCACAATCTGGAATAGCTCCACGGATTGATATGTGAAGTACAAAACCCAAAACCAGTGAAGTTGGCACGTTATGTAAATCGTAGATAAAAACAGAATACAATGATTTGCAAATCCTTTTCAACTTATATTCAATTGAATACACTGCAAAGACAAGATGTTTAATGTTCAAACTGAGAAACTTTATTTTTTTTTGCAAATAATCATTAACTTAGAATTTAAAGGCAGCAAACACATTGCAAAGAAGTTGGCACAGGGGCCTTTTTACCACTGTTACATCGCCTTTCCTTTTAACGACACTCAGTAAATGTTTGGGAACTGACGAGACCAGTTTTTGAAGCTTTTCAGGTGGAACTCTTTCCCATTCTTGCTTGATGTACAGCTTAAGTTGTTCAACAGTCCGGGGTCTCTGTTGTCGTATTTTATGCATCAGAATGTGCCACACATTTTCAATGGGAGACAGGTCTGGACTACAGGCAGGCCAGTCTAGTACCCGTACTCTTTTACTACGGAGCCATGCTGTTGTAACACATGCAGAATGTGGCTTGGCATTGTCTTGCTGAAATAAGCAGGGGCATCCATGAAAAATATGTTGCTTGGATGGCAACATAAGTTGCTCCAAAACCTGTATGTACCATTCAGCATTAATGGTGTCTTCACATATGTGCAAGTTGCCCATGATTTGGGCATTAATACACCCCTATACCATCGCAGATGCTGGCTTTTGAATTTTGCACCTATAACAGTCCGGATGGTTCTTTTCCTCTTTGGTCTGGAGGACACGATGTCCACAGTTTCCAAAAACAATTTGAAATGTGGACTCGTCAGACCACAGAACACTTTTCCACTTTGCATCAGTCCATCTTAAATGAGCTTGGGCCCAGCGAAGCCGGCGGCGTTTCTGGATGCTGTTGATAAATGGCTTTCGCTTTGCATTGTACAGTTTTAACTAGCACTTGCAGATGTAGCGACGAACTGTAGTTTCTGACAGTGGTTTTCTGAAGTTTTCCTGAGCCCATGTGGCGATGTCCTTTACACAATTATGGCGGTTTTTGATGCAGTACCGCCTGAGGGATCGAAGGTCACGGGCATTCAATATTGGTTTTCGGCCTTGTCGCTTACGTGCAGTGGTTTCTCAAGATTCTCTGAACCTTTTGACGATATTACGGAAATCCCTAAATTTCTTGCAATAGCTCGTTGAGGAATGTTGTTTTTAAACTGTTCGACAATCCGCTAACGCATTTGTTCACCAAGTGGTGACCCTCGCCCCATCCTTGTTTGTGAATGACCGAGCATTTCAGGGAAGCTGCTTTTATACCCAAGCATGGCACCCACCTGTTCCCAATTAGCCCGTTCACCTGTGGGATGTTCCAAATAAGTGTTTGATGAGCATTCCTCAACTCTCTGTCTTTTTTGCCACTTGTGCCAGCTTTTTTGAAACATGTTGCAGGCATCAAATTCCAAATGAGCTAATATTTCCAGAAAATTACAAAGTTTACCTATTCGAACATTAAGTAACTTGTCTTTGCAGTGCATTCAATTGAATATAGGTTGAAATGGATTTGCAAATCATTGTATTCTGTTTTTATTAATGATTTACACAACGTGCCAACTTCACTGGTTTTGGGTTTTGTATATACGTATGATGCATTTGAGATAATGTATGATTTAAGAAGACATGTATACATCATTCAATTTCATTCACGATAATATTAATGCACGAGAGAGGTTTAACTGGTGTAGGGGTCAAACGGGAAAGTCAATAACGGGTGTGACTGCCATTTGCATTAACGCATGCGGTGCATCGTCGTCGCATGATGTTGATCAGTCTCTGGATAGTGTTCTGAGGGATAGCATTCCACTCTTGAAGAAGGGCAACCTCAAGTTCTCGGATGTTGTCCATCTGGCGTCGCCGTGAAAGACGTTGTCCAATTTCATCCCATGAGTGCTCGATAGGGGAGAGGTCGGGTGACAGAGCTGGCCACTGAAGCACGGGGATGTTCTGCTGTGCAAGGTACTGCATTGACACCCTTGCAGTGTGTGCCCTAGCGTTGTCCTGTTGGAACGTGTGGACATCGTGGTGTTGGTTGAAGAACGGCACAACATGGTTCTGCAGCACCTGGTCCCGGAAGTAGATGCCGTTCACCCTTCCTCTGCAGATATGCAGAGGGGTTCTGTGACGGTAGCTTATTCCACCCCACACCATGACGCTGCCACCACCCCAACGGTCCGTTTGAACGACACAATCGGCGTTATAACATTCACCACGTCTCCGCCAAACACGTATAGGGCCATCTGCGTTCCGTAAGTGAAATCGTGACTCGTCAGAAAAGATGACACCGTGCCATTGTCGTAGTCGCCAATTCTGGTGCCTGTTTGCCCACTGTAGACGCTGGTTTCGGTGACGATCCGTCAATATTAGGCCTAAATAAGGACGTCGTGCACGCAGGCCTGCAGCTCGCAGACGGTTCCGTACGCTGTTGGGGTGAATGAATCCACGTCGTCCTTGGACTTGAGCAGCCGTTCTTGTCGCTGGTTGTGTTCGGTCTCGGACATGATCCCGTTCGATCTGACGGTCCTGACGTGCCGTTGTCACACGTTGTTGACCCAAGTCGAGGACGGTCCCAAGTGCTCCCCGTTTGCAGAAACTTTTGATGGAGTCTTGCGATCGTTGTGTGTGCGCTGTGTAGTCGTCTGGCAATTTCCCTGGTGCTGGCGACAATTTGAAGCATGCCTATGGCACGTTCCCGTTCAGGGGCTGTAAGTCGCGGAATAGTGTTGACGTTTCACAAGTGTCAGTGAAGAAGTGAAATTTTATTTGGATTCACATGCTTTTAAAGGCAATGTGTGCTCAAATTCAGAGTGAAATTCATTTTTCCCGTGGTGTGCGTGCAAGATGTTGCATTTTTGCAAAAAATTGCCTAGCGTTACAGTTAACTTGAAATTCTCGCATTTCTTGCACCTGACATGTCGGGTGATGTTACTGTAGTGTTGTTGTTGTATAAAAATTATATTGAAGTTCATTTGAACTTAAATATTGACTTTTTTCAAGTGGTGCGTTTTCATTTGTACTCAGCATACAGTGTATCACAAAAGTGAGTACACCCCTAGCATTTCTGCAAATATTTAAGTATATCTTTTCATGGGACAACACTGACAAAATGACACTTTGACACAATGAAAAGTAGTCTGTGTGCAGCTTATATAACAGAGTTAATTTATTTCCCCCTCAAAATTACTCAAAATATAGCCATTAATATCTAAACCCCTAGCAACAAAAGTGAGTACACCTCTTAGTGAAAGTTGTCAATATTAACATACAACATGTCAACTGTCAATATTTTGTGTGGCCACCATTATTATCCAGAACTGCCTTTACTCTCCTGGGCATGGAGTTTACCAGAGCTTCACAGGTTGCCACTGGAATGCTCTTCCACTCCTCCATGACGATGTCGTGGAGCTGGCGGATATTTGAGACTTTGCGCACCTCCACCTTCCGCTTGAGGATCCCCCAAAGATGTTCTATTGGGTTCAAGTCTGGAGACATGCTTGGCCAGTCCATCACCTTTACCCTCAGCCTCTTCAGTAAAGCAGTGGTCGTCTTGGAGGTGTGTTTGGGGTCATTGTCATGCTGGAACACTGCCCTGCGACCCAGTTTCTGGAGGGAGGGGATCATGCTCTGCTGCAGTATTTCACTGTACATGTTGGAGTTCATGTTTCCCTCAATGAAATGTAACTCTCCAACACCTGCAGCAGTCATGCAGCCCCAGAACATGACATTCCCACCACCATGCTTGACTTTAGGCATGACACACTTATCTTTGTACTCCTCACCTGGTCGCCGCCACACATGCTTGAGACCATCGGAACCAAACAAATTAATCTTCGTCTCATCAGACCATAGGACATGGTTCCAGTAATCCATGTGCTTTGTTGACATGTCTTCAGTGAACTGTTTGCGGGCTTTCTTGTGTACCGTCTTCAGAAGAGGCTTCCTCTTGGGGTGACAGCCATGCACACCAATTTGATGTAGAGTGCGGCGTATGGTCTGAGCACTAACAGGCTGACCCCCCACCTCTTCAATCTCCGCAGCAATGCTGACAGCACTCCTGCGACGATCTTTCAAAGAAAGCATTTGGATGTGACGCTCAGCACGTGCGCTCAGCTTCTTTGGACGACCAACCCGAGGCCTGTTCTGAGTGGACCCTGCTCTTTTAAAACGCTGGATGATCTTAGCCACTGTGCTGCAGCTCAGTTTCAGGGTGTTGGCAATCTTCTTGTAGCCTTGGCCATCTTCATGTAGCGCAGCAATACGTGTTTTAAGATCCTCAGAGAGTTCTTTGCCCTGAGGTGCCATGTTGGAACTTTCAGTGACCAGTATGAGAGAGTGTGAGAGCTGCACTACAAATTTGAACACACCGGCTCCCTATGCACACCTGGACCAAGTAACACTAACGAGTCAATGACATTTTGGAGGGAAAATGACAAGCAGTACTCAATTTGGACATTTAGGGGTGTAGTTTCTTAGGGGTGTACTCACTTTTGTTGCCAGGGGTTTAGATATTAATGGCTATATTTTGAGTAATTTTGAGGGGAAAATAAATTAACTCTGTTATATAAGCTGCACACAGACTACTTTTCATTGTGTCAAAGTGTAATTTCGTCAGTGTTGTCCCATGAGAAGATATACGTAAATATCTGCAGAAATGCTAGGGGTGTACTCACTTTTGTGATACACTGTATGATGAAGGTAATCATAGTTTATTTCTGATACATATATCACATGTATATCAACACATGATATATGTGGAGGTGTGGCTGAAGTAAAGTTTGTCACTGCTACGGATGTGTCTTGTACAACCCCAATTCCGAAATGGTTTGGATGAAGTGTAAATTGTGAACAAAATCAAAATGCAATGACTTTCAGATCACATGAGCCAATATTCTTTACAATAGAACGTGGATAACATTTCAAATGTTGAAACTGAGACATTTTACATTCTTATCCACAAAATGAGCTTAATTCAAATTTTCTGGCTGCAACAGGTCTCAAAAAAGTTGGAACACGGGGAAAAAAGGGCTGAAAAAGGAATTGATATATAAGAGAATCCGCTGAAAGAGCATTTGGGAAGTAATTAAGTTAACTGGCATCAGGTGTGTAACATGACTGGCTATAAAAGGGGGATGCCTTAGATAGGCTGAGTCTCTCAGAAGTAAAGATGGCCAGAGGCTCTCCAACCTGTGAAGGTTTGCGTAAAAAAATTGTTGAATACTTTAAAAACAATGTTCCTCAACGTCGAATTGCAAAGGCTTTGAAGGTCTCATCATTGACAGTGCATAACATTCTCAAAAGATTCAGAGAGACTGGAAAAATCTCTGCGCATAAGGGACAAGGCCGAAGACCTTTACTGGATGCCCCTGATCTTCGGGCTCTCGGGCGCCACTGTATCACTCACCGGCATGATTCTGGCATTGACATTACTAAATGGGCTGAGGAATACTTCAATAAACCACTGTCTGTCAACACAGTCTGCCGTGCCATCCACAGATGCCACCTAAAACTCTGTCATGCAAAAAGGAAGCCATTGTTGAGCATGATCCAAAAGCGCCGCCATGTTCAGTGGGCCAAGGCTCATTTAAAATGGACTGTAGTGAAGTGGCAAAGTGTCCTGTGGTCAGATGAGTCCGAATTTGAGATTTTTGTTGGAAATCATGGTCGTCCTGTCCTCCGGGCTAAAGAGAAGAAAGACCAACCCTCCTGTTATCAGCGTTCAGTTCAAAAGCCAGCATCTGGCTATGGAGATGCATTAGTGCATATGGTGTGGGACCCTTGCATGTTTTAAAAAGCATCATGAATGCTGAAAGTTATATAAGGTTTTAGAGCAGCATATGCTCCCCTCCAGACAACTTCTATTCCAGAGAGGACCTTATGTAATTCTGCAGGACATTGAAAAGCCACGTTCTGCAGCAATTTCAACAGCATGGCTTTGTAGTAGAGGAGTCCGCGTGCTGAACCGGTCTGCCTGCAGTTCTGATCTTTCACCGATTTGAAAACATTTGGCACATAATTAAAGTCCATCAAAGGAGACCCAGAGGTCTTCAGCAGCTGGAAGCCTGTATTAAACAAGAGTGGGATCAAATTCCAGGGGCTAAACTCACGAAACTTGTCTCCTCAATTCCCAGACGCCTCCACTCTGTGTTTAAAAAGAAGAGGGGATGCTACACCATTGTAAACAGGCTCCTGTCCCAACTTTTTTGAGACATATTGCAGCCATTTAATTTTAAATGTGGATTTTTTTTTAGTGGATAAAATTGTAACATTTGCTGTTATCTCTGTTCTATTGTGAATAAAATACTGGCTGGTGTGAATTGAAAGTCATTGATTGCATTTTGATTTTATTCACAATTTACACTTTGTCCCAACTATTTAGTAAATGAGGTCGTAAAAATTCATGAGGTGCAGCTGTGCTGTGGCTGTTAGCCTTGCATCTGTGCTGCAGCTACGGATTGGGACCAGAGAATTATTGCGGATGAGGTGTGAAGGCAGTGGTGGTGCGGATGTGGCTGCAAATTTTACAGCCGCACCGACCACTGACTATAACCCTGTATATCAGCTATTATTGTTTGCATCGTGGGTCAATATTTGTCCAGTGCAGAGATTTATACAGTTGTCTGAGCAATAAGTTTTGAACTGTAAGGCCAATACTGAAAGCCCATAATATATTAATGTTTGTGCTTACTTTTCATATGCCTGTAAGCCATGACTATTAGAAACAGTTTAATGTTTTGGACTCATACGCTTTAGACATGCTGAGCTACTCAAACCTTTTTCATACAGTCAGTGGCATAGGTGAGTCCCATAATTTGTTCCGAAAACATGATTTATTTACACGTGGTTATGCCAACGGCGTTATGCAGTCATGAGCCATCTGTGAAATAACTTATGCACCATTAGAATTTTACAAAACTTAACTGTTGAACATATTCTCAGCCTGCTGCCCACTCAACCACTTGTCTATTGTTAGTGGGCTAGACAGGTTAAGAAAATTCAGTTCACTCGGTGATTGGCCTATCTCGGCATTAAAAAAATTGGTGATCGTGTCAGTCCTAAGTTTCCTTAGATTGCAGCATTATGTACTTATTTTGTCCTCATGCTGACAGGCAGGTTCTGTTTCAGTGATTCAGTGGGGCTGGCTGTTTTCTTGCCTGGGTTTGTGTTGTAAAATTGAATCCAATTATCAATTAAATTTGGGGGAAATATTTTGGCTAGGTTGGGTTGGGTAGCTATTTTCCTCCAATAAATGATAACATAAAATGCAATTTTTAATTGATTTCTGAGGTTGCAAAATATTAGAATTATTTTGATCACCTGAAACCTTCTTGTGTGGAAAATGCAATGTATTTTGTATGCAGAAATGGAAGAAATCGGGAAGGGGGTAAATACTTTTTTCACACCTTTGTTTGCATACAAGTAGAGCCTGTTGGTTCCACTGCAAAAATAGTGTTTTGACTATCAACTGCTATCAGTGAGACCCTGAAGGCTTCATTTTAGTTTGATTGTGTAGTTTTTCATGTATTTTTCCTCATAATTTGCACTATATGCACAGTATGGTTTACTTTGCCTTGAAATAAACTAATTCAATTATTTTTATATTTTGAGTGTAAATTCCAGTTCAGGCTGGGGTCGAGCCCAAAACTGCTGCCGCAGTTCAGGCTCGTACAAATTTTTTTCAATTTGAATGGGGTCGTGCCGGATTAAATCCCCCCCCCCCCCAACAAAGACACGTTAGTGGCAAATACTTATTTTTTTATTTTTTGGCCTGATGGAAGCTCTATTGTGACTCCTTCAGCTGTATAAATGCAGTGCATGTAGAGCCACATCGCAGACGTCTGAAAGGTGACAGCACTGTGTTCTTGTGCAGGTGAAGAAGCGGGCACAGGGGAACCTCCCTGCTCCTGCTGCCAAGCGGGTTTGTCCCGATGGCCCCGGGAGAGAAGGGGGGCCCCAAAGGAGCATCTTCTGCTACCTGGAGAACTGAAGAGGCCGTTCAGGTGGACCGTGGCCATCAGCGAAGACGGCGCCCTCTTACAATTTATGTACCTGTCCTCACGATGCTGGAAAGCAGCAGCCTGACTCACGGCTCATTTGATTGGTGTTTTTAATCATGTAAATACGAAACCGTTTAGTGTTCATTTTTTTTATTTTTGTATTTTTACTGAAATTGTAAATTAAAGAGCATCTAGATGTGTGGGTGTTTTAGTGTGGTTTATTTGGTATGCTTGTGTTACTCTCAGTCAGCACATCAACACATTCTATACCCCCCCCCCCCCTCCTCCTCCTGTCTAATATCATGCTCTTAATATCCATAATAAACAAAGCCAAGCTTCTGTTTTGGTAAGTAGATTAGGTCACAGACTCTTGATGTGTGAAAGTAGGATTTAAAGTGTTGGCAGACATGCCCTCGCCACCAGAGCACAGGCTGGCATGAACAGAATGCTAGCACAGTCGCCCAATGTTGAATCCTGTCCCGTAATGTTTTGCCTCAGTCTCAGGTCATTGAGTGTCAGAAGCGTGTGAATAAACCAGAGAAGACCACAAAAAGGCTCTGAAAAAGGGAAACTGATTCGTTTCGGATTTGTGTTTTGGGAACGTCACAGTTCTAAACTGCACCCTTTATTGTCCTACAGTGTTATCTTTTTCTCTCATCCTCTGTCTCC
Organism: Gymnothorax reevesii; assembly: GCA_029721435.1. NCBI lineage: Eukaryota > Metazoa > Chordata > Actinopteri > Anguilliformes > Muraenidae > Gymnothorax > Gymnothorax reevesii. The sequence continues at coordinate 79,963,331 of CM056577.1, forward strand.
AGCGTATCCCCATCCCAGCCAGAGTTTGTTTTGGGAAGATGGAGATGATTTTGCATGTGATAGGGCCGCAGGCAGGTGACGTGTTTGATGTATTTTTCATGTGTTCCGGCTGCCATTGAACTGCGGGGAGAGTGAAGGGAGGGGGTGGATGGCTTCAGGGTACAGCACTTGAATGGAGACATTGTTGGAGAGGGTGGAAGGTAACTGGTTCTGCCGGCAGCGATAGCTTGTGATGGGACGGAGGGAGTGGGGATGCTTTGAGTCTGTCTGATGTCGCCCATCGAAGCGTCACCATTCCCCCAATCAGATGCACCCGAGCGACGCTGGGTACATTCTTGATATTACGGTCGAGCATTAATGTGTTGTTAAAATAAATGAAATATGGGACGAATTCTGTTTGAATGGCTTCCGACTGAATTGAGCCCAGTACACGAAGTTCAGCTACCTCTGACTGAAGGTATCCAATGAATCGCGCATTTGGTACAAAGGGGGAACAAAAACGTAAAACATGAGAGAAATGCTAGTTCGCGTGATTTCAATCGCGACGTCCCTCCTCATCGTCGGCAGTTTCCCGTTTAGCTGTCCCTGCCCAGTTTAGGAAGTGAGTCAGATGATCGGGGTCTGCCACCGAGAACAGGGAAGCGGGAGGGGGGGCGACGAGCTGGAGAGAGAATAAACTTAATCTAAGAGGGTCGATCGGAGGAGGGAAACGGGGCGGGCGCCGTATCCTGTTATGACGGAAAACAAGACCACAAACGGTAAGACATGGCCGTCAGTGAGCGGTTTCACAAGCACTGCTGTCTGTCTTTTTTCATGAAACCATCGGTAATTAAAATTTAAAAATTCTGAGCAAGCTTTGGTCCACCAGGTGACATTACGAACATCGTGCTTAAATCGAATGAGAGGATGGGGTGAGACATGACGCCGCTGAGCTATTATGTCATGAATGTACCAGAGATTATTTCCTGTATCGCTCAATGTTTTATTTTCTCCGTCATGTGCATTGCGGATGCTTTATGTCTTTTCTCATTTGCGTTTTAGTTTGCTTAGGTGATCACTGATTTCTGAAACCAGTATAAGAATAGTTTTGTCCTCCTAATGCATGCGGTAGCAATTAGCTGGTCTGTTCATTCTGGCTGTATGACGTAGAATTTGCCTTAAAAATTATAATGTTGAATCGGCCCGATGGAATTGCGTATAATCGTCGACCACCACGAGAGTTTATCGCAAATGACCTTATCGCGGCAATTTAGACAGGGCTAAGTCTTGAATGTTAATTACATGGTAATTTATAGGCTAGCCTACTACCGGCAAATGCTGTTTTGAATGTCACTTAGTCGATTTGGCCTAGGCTACATATACATTGCTTTGTTGCGGATTATGCTTGCATTATGTCGGATAGCGTACTGCACGATTGGCAAATTTGCTCTTGTCAAACGCTGTTGTATCTCATGACTGAGGCGCGCGACCTTGTTACGTGGGCAGCAGTCCGATCCGTGGTTGCTGTCCTTCAGCACCACGAGTGCGCGCAATTGGTCTTGCAGACGGAAGCATGGCGCGACCCCACTAGCTACGCCAAGAGTAACGTTCATTGTGGGGCATAATTTGGCTGCTCTTATCCTTCCAATCTCCGAAATTAAAATTGAAAGATGTGTTCCTTCTGGGTCTTTTTGCCTTCATGTAGCAAAAGGATTTCTCAGCCTTCGTTTTGAGAGGAATTATTCCCTCAAAATTACGGGAAATTGATGTTCCTCATGTACCATTTTGTTTCCTTTCTCTCCCCTTCCCTGATAGTACAACAGTATCTCACTCGAGGGAAAATATGTACGGGTATCAAAAAGATCGACCCAAGAACCCTGGTGGCAGGCCTTCCTCCGTGAGCCTCGCTGGCAAAAATCAGCCGCGAGGGCAAAGCAAGTGCAAGAAGGATGGCAACTTCAACTTCCTGGGCCAAGAAGATGATGTTCTTAGGGGAGACGAGAACCGCAATCCGCTGCGCTCACGGGCTCAGGGGTCGCTGGGAGCAGGCATGCTGTCTCCCCTCTCTCGCCTGCCCTGCTGGAGTCCTCTGGAGCCGCTGCCAGAAATCGAGATCGGGGAGGAGGGATGCGGCAGAGTGCCCCCTGAGGGAGCAGAGGGAGAGGTGGAGGAGGAGATGGAGAGGGGAAGGGATAGGGAGGAGGAGAAAAAAGGTGTGTTGGGAGAAGAGAAAGAGGAGTATTTCGGGGTCGGAGGAGAGGAGGGGGAGGAGTGGGCTGACAGTGACTCTGAGTTTGAGTTCAGTTTCAGGTCCACTGGCAGCTCCTCCTCTCTCAGTACTGAGAGCAGCGAGGTGGCAGGGGCTGGGAGGTTTGGCTGCGTCTGGGACCGTATCTGCGTTGGGGGCCCCAGGGCCGAGGAGCTGACTGCAAATGGAGGGCCTGGGGACGGAGAGGGCGAGGTGGAGAGGGGGTGTAAGGGTGTGGGAGGTGCTGGCCCTCCTGCAGAAGGGTCCCCGGACTCTGACGCAGACCTCTGCTCCGAGCTGCAGGGGTCCATTTGGACCCGACAGGACCGAGAGGATTTCAAGGCCAGAGAGATGGAGAAGCACCAGGTCCAGCTGACCATGTACCGGCGCCTGGCACTGATCCGCTGGGTGCGCACCCTGCAGGGCCGGGTCCAGGAGCAGCAGAACCGCCTGCAGTCCAGCTTTGACATCATCCTGACGCACAGGAAGGAATTATTGCGACTGGGGGCTGCCACTGCCAGCAAGTCATAGGGAAGGAGCAGTGGAGGCAAGCACTGGTCTCAGTTAGCCAATCAAAAAGTGGGATTATAAAGGCCTGGTCATGTGCTTTTAGCAACTGTTGGTTTAAAGTAGGGATCACAAAATATGGCCCTCAAATCCAAATCTAGCTGTAGTTTGTTTACCCCTCTGTAATTGAACAGTTAGTGTTTCTGATTAGCTGGGCTGTCATCAATTTGGGCTCCCATTTAAAAGGAGGTGGGAAAGCAACTGTTTTTGGCCATTGAGGATGATAATTTGATGATCCTTGGCTTAAAGAGTATGATTCCTTATTTTTAAACACAGCCCTCCGTGAAATCATTCTTGCAACTCACTGTTTTGATTCTTCCTCAGATTTACTTCATGCATTTTGGTCATTCTCAATGATATTTTCAGAGTTGCATGTCCAGTTTTGTTTTGTTTTTTGTTTTTTTTTAAAGAGTAACGTTTGAGTCTTGACACTCTTAAAACCCCTCTTTCTGTCATCACTCAGAACCCTTGATAATTCGAGATGCAGATTGAGTTAGTTGTCATACTGTCCCTCTTGACCTCGCTCTACACGGAGTGTGTAGATATGCATAAATATATACATTTTATGTTAAGTATAATAACATGAAATGAAAAGCCTGGTGAAAATGAAAAGATTAAATATTTTAGAGAATAGTTCAGGAAAATGGAAATGTAATTGTATCCCTCCCCCCTATGTGATGTAATAAAACATTGTCTAACATCTTAAGCGTGTGTGTGTGTGTGTGTGTGAGAGAGAGAGTTAACCTTTAGTCTGAACTGGCAATTAGAAAGGGTAGTATTACCTGTAGCTTATTCAGTCATCTTGACCAAATGGTTTAAGTTCCAGATGTTTGGAGATAAAATGCATATATTAGAGAGTACCTGCAGTTGTCAGTTCTACTTCAAGCTACTAGCTATATATATATATATATATATATATATATATATATATAAATATGTACTTTTGCTAATACTGTATGGCCAAAGGTTTGTGTGCATTCATAGGGTTTGGCTTTGTTTCATGGTATGGGCTAGGTCTCTTAATTCCACTGAAGGAAAATCTTAATATTATAGAAGTGTGGATATATAATTCTGTTATTCCCTCAGTTTGGGTACAGCCCACTCCTATTTCAACGTGACAATGGCCCCAGGCAGAGTGAGGTCCATAAACAGATAGTCAAGATCAGAGTGTTCGAACTTCACAGGCCTGCGCAGAACTCAGTCCTGGAAAAACAACTCCAACGCCGTTGGGCTCAACTGGAAAATCCACTTTGAGGCAGGCCTGATATCCCTACATCAATACTTGTTGTATAAGATGCTTTTCTGACTGGAATAGAGGCAAATTCCTGCAATGATGTTATAAATTCTACTGGATTGCTTTCCCAATCAAGGATATGATGGTGGGAAAGAGGGGGCTAGTTGTACATGAACGCTTATGATTTTAGAAAGCGACGCGAGAGCAATAACACGTAAGGGCAGATGATGTCTACGTTCACATACTTTTGGCCATTCCGAGTATCTGCACCATTCTGAGAACGAGAGCCATCACGAGGATACAAACTCTTTCAACAAGCCTATCTTGACAAGACAGGACAACATCAGATGTGGATCTAATCATTTCGAGAAATGGTTGAATGTTACGCCTAACTTTTGGCCGCTGGGAGTTTACTGTTTTTGAGACGTTAGAGAGATTTTGTCTCTTTAAATTTAGAATACAATTTATTCAGGTAATAATATTCATAGTTCGATACTGGGTGGATATTTAGCTTCTGGTTGTTGATCTCTTTTGTTGCAATCGTATCTGTATTTAGGGTGCAGAAATCGTTTGTCTTAGTATCATCGCACGGTACAATGAGCAGTATTTTGCGGTGGCAGTGGTTCCCGGATGAAAAGCATTAATCGTCGAAGTTCAGCGCGGTGGATTTCAGCGCCGTGGGGCAAGGAGCTACACGTAAGGATGTGACTGTGTGTTCACAGAGATACTGGTGCTGGACGGCAGAGGATAATCCCCAGTCTGAGCTGGTCTTTGGGGGCCAGACTGCCACTTCGCCCGGTCCCGGGGGATTTGAACCGACGGTGCCCCCGGGCCGCGAACCGCCTCGGACCCGGTATACAGCCGCTAGATCAGCCGCGCTGCAGAGCCAAGGCCCCGGGGCGAGCAAAGGATAATCCGCGATTGCGGCTCAGAGCTCGTGGAATATACTAGATACCAGTTAACTGGCAGCCCTTGACGCTCGCTTGTACCAAACAGTGCGGGTGATATCGATCTGTATTGCTATAGCTCTGGAATAGGGGACAATGAACGTCAAAGACTGGTACAAGCTCACAAAAGAATTAGCCTATCTAACATTTAATTCTCATAAAAAAATCAATGTGCTGCTTCAGAGCGGTGAGAAGATCACAACTGAACCAGTCTAGGGCTATGTATTGAACTCGCTGCGCAATTAAACTCTCTGAAACGCATTAGTTAAGGCTGTAAAAATAAAGCGTTAATCGCGTGTTCAACACTTGATAAATAACAAACATTTTAAGGTATTTGGAGAAGGTTTTTTCGGTTGCTGTGTGTTAAAACAACATTCAATGTTGGCTCCCCGGCTCAATGACAACTGAACAGTCCAGCGTTAGTTCCACCGTCCCACCATGCGCGCTTTTATCGACTGGGGGCAACACACCCTCAGCCCGAAGGCTGATCCTCAGGAACTTCCCGCACAAAGAAAAATCTGAAAATCCAAGAAGATTGCTGGGTGTCTAGATTTAGACACTGCCACACGTAGGCCTATCTAGTGGGTCATAAGTGATTATTGAGAGGGATTATTGTTATGAGAGTCAATATATTGTTTTTTAGACTAATCTCTCTGCCTTCGAGTCTTCTCACATAACTTACAGGACGTCTATACTCGTTTAACTCCTTTTTTTTACATTGTTTTTGAGATGATAAACTGTTAATTGTTTCCTATGTCTCATTAAACGTTTTTTATCTTTTAGAAAGTGTTGTAAAAGTTTTGTGAAAAAAAAACAAGTTTTAATTTCTCTAGTTGTGTAGACTATAGGCTCTACTTCTTGCAGACGTTAACATACTCTGAACGCATCTCGCAGTTCTTAAAGTGGCGCTGTATAATAGGCGCGCCTCGCAAGGGGACGACCTGCGAGTCACACGCGACAGAGTGCGACGGAGACCCTGCTGGGCGTGAATCACGGTGATGGTGTCACAGCCGAGCCGCCCGGGGAGACGCTCACGCACCCGGGATGGCCGCGGGACGCGCCATGTACTGTCTGCCTCCAAAATTGAACTGTGAATTTAGTTGAGAGAAGGGGGAAAACGCAGGCGTAGAAATCGAGTTTAGCGCCGTTTGCGGCATTTTTCAGCGAGATTATTGTTGTCAAGAGTGATCCGAGAAGCGCACATTGCAGTGTTTTCAAAGGTCACCAACTTATGGCTCTTATTGAACAAAGGCCCACTGCAACCTATTGTATTTTATACAGACGTTAAGCAATAATAGACTGCTTGTTTCCGTTCTATTGTATGCTCGATTAAAACACAAAAATAGAGAGTTTTGACAAAAACTGCTGGCACTGGTCTTGCTGTGGATTGTTAAAGTCCTTTGGAGGCCTATTCGGACAATGACGTTGATTTTTGATCACAAAGCACTGAAACAGCACACGACATGCAACAATCTAAGAAATGAGTGTGTGGTAGCAAGCACTTAATAACTATCCCACAGTCAATATAACGCGAGAACCTTTCCTGACGTTTCAACAGCAATAAACAAAAGAAAATCAAACCGGGCTGTGTCCACCACGGGGTAATAAATCGGAGGGACGTGGCCCTGACGGTTTGATTTGGACGCTAGAGGGCGACACGTTGCCGTGGTCTTGGGGGTTTTGCAAGAATTCTTCGTTACAAACAATAGGGGGCGAAGTAGCCAGAAGGCGTGTTGTTTACCATTACTGGACGTTTGAAGGTGTTACGGAGGCATTATAAAATTTCCATTTGAATTATTTTTGGGGAATCTGCGTGAAACTTTTCGCTTCACACGCGGGAAGTGAATTACTCACAAAATACTGCTGTGCACAGTTTGAAGGCTTTAGTCAATTTACAGCGCTCCTAAGAGAATAATCGAGTGCCCCTCACCACTCTGCGTCACCTCTGTCATCTCTTCCTCTCTCTTTGTACCCCTACCCTTGGCCTCTCTCCTTCCATGAGAAACCGCAGCTTTAGACCTTTAGCTTGAGATGCTATGCTTCTTCTCCCTCACCCTGCTATGAGTATCAAGAATTTTCCCTCTCTCTGGACATACCGAGCCCTTCTTTCTCTCCCTCCCTCCCCACATGATGTACTGTGACAGTGTGGATTGTGTGCTGGCCCCCAGCAGTCTGTTGGCGTGGAAACAATCAGCTTTGACAGGAAGGGGGGTAGGAATGGGGTGGGTTACTGCGGCCTGGGGCCTTTGCATGATGAACCAAATACAGAGATCTGTCCTCAGAGCATGCACCAGGAGGGAGAAAGAAATGGGTAAAGGAGAGGGAGAGAAGTGAGAGGGACTTAATTAAGAATAAGCACTGGCAGAAACTTCATAGTTGTCTTAACATGGTTCCAAGGGTGACTCTGTGTTTTCACTGAGTGCGTAGCAACACCAGCATTATTCAAATGTCAGATTATACCATTAAGAAGAGGCATGCTGAGACTATGCTTTAGTGCCTTCATGTGTGGGATTATAACTGCAATCGTTTTCTCTCAGATGTCATTTCCCACCTCGCTATAGGACAAGTGGCGGATGTAAATGACTTCATGTATCAGTCACAGTTGTTTTGTACACTTACTACTTCAGATGTAGGATGCTGCTGAATTTGCCCTGAAATTAGGAGTATATTACATATTCCATTCTAGTGTACTTTCATGTGTTCTGTTCGCCTTCCTGTATGTCACAGAGAATATGGTGAAACAGATGGTGCAGCACATGACAATGGAAAAAATATCACACCAAACGAAAAGATGAAGTATCAGGTAGACATTTTGCTTTCATACATGCTCTTATTTTGTTATGTAGTTTAAGAGAGTCAAGTAACAGCTTTCCCCATCAGTGGATGTATTCAACATTATGTGTGGTAAGTAGTCACTTTTGCCTTTAAATAAGAGCACAACCAATTAATTGTGAACATTTTCTTTTTTCAAATTCACTCTTTTTATGACTTCAGGCACAGAACCCATCTGATGTATACACCAATAATAATCAAAAGATATTAAAAACCACTCTCAGAGTGCAGTGAATAATTTTGATTATCTCATAAAAATGGCACCTGTCAAGGTCTGCGGATGGATCCTAGATGGTGAGCAAACAGTCGGTTGTTGTATTCAAAATGTTGGATGTGGGAAAAATGGGAACTAAATGGCTTTGACAAGGGCCAAATCATCATGGCCTGACGGGTTGGTCAGAGCAATGTGGCAAGACTTCTCTGGTGCTCCCTATCAGCAGATATGAGTGTCTAATGACAGAGGTACAAGGAGGGACAAACCATGAACCAATGACAGGGTTTTGGGCGCACAAGGTTCATCAATGCACCAGGGTTATGAAGGCTATCCCATCTGGTCCAAACTGATAGAAGGTTGCTGTGGCAACAGACAGTGCACCACACTTTGCTGTGTATTGCACTTTTTAGCTTGCAGACAAGTCAAAGTGCCCACTCTAACCACGGCTCACCTCTAAAAGTGCCCCCAATGGGTACCTGAGCTTCAGACCTGGATCTTGAAGCAGTTAAAGAATGTCACCTGGTCCACTGAGTCACATTTTCTTTTACTTCATGGACTGCGGCTGTGTACATGTGCACCGTTTACTTGGGAAGAGATGGCATCGTGATGCACTGTGGCAGGAAGATCAGCGGAAGGAGGGAGGGTGGTACTCTTGGAAATGTTCTTCTGGGAAACCCTGAGTTTTAAAATTGAAGTGACATCAGTCTGATGGAGCTGATTTGCCAGCATGAAGGGGATCTTTGCTAAATTAGACAATTTTAAGCTTATTTATTATATCGACAAACGCCGAATGGCGTTTTGGGGATATTATGTTTTTGGTCTGACCGCCGCCGCAGCCGCGCCGCCCGACGTGTTAACGCGAAAACTTCAGTAATATTTCAATTAGAAATTTCATGTTTTGCGTATAAGTAAGTATCATATAGAGAAAGAACTGATTCGATTTTGGACAATTTACAATTTCTAGATTGGCCACCAGGGGCCAAAAACTGAAAAATAACTGTTTTTATCATATCTCTGGAAATATTTGTCCGATTGACCTCGAATCAAGTGCAAATGAAAGGACATGACCAGAGAATGTGTCCCACGATGACATTATACCTGTTTGGTTCAAAATTTTGACACAAGGTGGAGCTTTGTCACATAAAATTCATCATTTTTGCCATATCTTTGGAACCATTTGTCCAACTGACATGAAACTATGTGCAACTGCAAGATCATGACTTCAATATGCGTCACATGATGACATCATACCTGTATGGTTCAATATTTTGCCACCAGGTGGCGCTTTGTGATGGAAAATTACCATTTTGGCCATATCTTCAGAACCATTTGTCTGATTGACCTGAAAATAAGTTCAAATGAAAGTCTATTCAAGGTCTATTTGAGGATTGGGGAATTGGAGGATTGGGGGCGTTTGGGGATATACCCCAAGCTGTCGCCTTCGACGGCATAAGCCTAGTTTAATTCTTTATTTGTAATAGGCTAAATCTGTCATCCTGTGGATAACAGGATGATATTGCGTGTTGCCCCAACAGGGATCAATGTAGAAGTCTCAAAACTAAAGTAGGTGTATGTAATTATATGACCGAACACCAAATGGCGTACCCCAAACCGTCCCCTCCGATGGCATAAGCCTAGTTTATTTATTTATTGAGTTTATTGAATTAGGACAATGCACATTAATCAACATATCAGCAATATGCATCAATGTAAATATGCCGGAATTAGCACAAATGCTAAATTTCATCTGCAGTCCTAAGGCAGGCACTTACAAAAAAAAAAAACATACAAGTTTTCCAAATTACAGAACACCTCACAGAAAAGCCCACAACACAGCACACGTGGGGGAAAAAAACACAGTAGTGTTGCACACAAGACACATTCACAACATTACAATTAACATAACCATGTATGTTGTAGTTAAAATGTGGAGTGAACGGGATGCCCCCAGGTATAGGCGTAGAAATAAACAGATATTATACATGCATGCATAACTGGTTTGATTTTAACCAATGTTTAAGCTGTTTTAAAGTTTGCATAGCTGTCACAGTTTCTGATATGTACTGGTAAATTGTTCCAGGAATGTGCGCCTCTGGGGCAAGTCCATTTAAAACTTTAAAAACAAGACAGGTATCCTCAAAAATTTGGTAACTGTCAAGGTTAAAAATATATTTTCTGACGATATCACAATAATGAAAATTAAGAGGTTTCTTGTCAAAGATTTTTACTGTCTTCTTGAAGAGAGACTTGATGGGTTTGAGCCTGCTTGCAGTAGTATGTGACCAGGTTGTAAAACAGTATGTTATGTGAGAAAATACCATTGCATGCATGTAAGCTTTTGCTGATTGTGTGGTAAGAAAAGGTCTTATATGACGAAAATTAGCCAGGTTGAACTTGATAACGTTTGAGATTTTCTTAATATGCTCCTTAAATGTAAGGTTGAAATCAAAAACTATACCTAGATACTTAAATTGTTCCACCACATCAAGTCTCTCTCCACTAACCATCACACATGGCTGCAGGCCCTCTGCTGGCTGGTGGGAAAAAAACATGCATACAGTTTTTTTTGTATTAAGATGTAAACATGATGAGACACCAGTACCATAGCGGCAGATAGTATAGCAGCAGCTTGCTCTATCTTAGCATGTGCATATAATACTGTGTCATCAGCATATAATTGCACTTTAACATTAGGACAAACATTAGGCAAATCTTTATCATAGAAACTTGAGAGGATTGGTCCCAGTATAGAGCCTTGTGGAACTCCATTGAGCAAGTGAGGCATGAAGATTGTACATTGTACATTTCCAAGCTCATTTTAGATCCAGGAATACAGCTCCTACATAACCACCTTGATCTAATGAGCCTTTGATGCTCTCAAAAAAGTAACAAGTGGCTGTATCTGTGGAATGATGTTGACGAAATCCAAACTGCATTGGGTGGAGAGGGGTATGACAGTTTTTAAGATGTTCTTAAAGCTTTTGGCTGATTAGTGAATGTACAGTTGTAGGCAAAAGTTTGGGCACCCCAGATCAAAATTTCTGTTACTGTGAATAGCTAAGTGAGTAAAAGATGACTGTTCTCCAAAAGGCATGAAGTTAAAGAGGACACATTTCCTTATTATTTTAAGCAAGATTCCTTTTTAAATTCCATCCTTTTACAGTTTCAAAATAACACAAAACGAAAAGGGTCCGAAGCAAAAGTTTGGGCTCCCTGCATGTTAATTTCCTAGTATGATAGCTTGTAAACACTTTTTGGTGCCAGCTAAGAGTTTTTACATTTTGGGGGTTTGGGGAATTTTGCCGATTATTCTTTGCTAAAAGCTTCTAGTTCTGTGAGATTCTTTGGCTGCCCTGCATCCACTGCTCTTATGAGGTCCATCCACAGATTTTCAGTGATATTGAGGTTGGAGACCATGAGTGCTATGGTGAAAGCTTCAACTCGCACCTCTTGAGGTAGTCAGTTGTGGACTTTGGGGTGTGTTCAGGTTCATTATCCTGTTGTGGAAGCCATCCTCGTTTCATGCTAAGCTTTTTCACAGATGGTGTGATGTTTGCTTCCAGAATTTCTAGAATTTAATTGAATCCATTTTTCCTTCTACCAGTTCCCCGTGCCACTGGCTGCAAACCAGCCCAAAGCAAGATCGATCCAAACATGTGCTTGACAGTTGCAGAGGTGTTCTTTTCATGAAATTTTGCATCCTTTTTTCTCCAAACAAACCTCCGCTCATTGCAGCCAATGAGTTCCATTTTAACTTCAGTTTCCAGGACTTGTTTCCAAAATGCATTAGCTTTGTTCAAATATTGCTCAACAGCCCTCTCATTCTGACTTTCACGGTAAGGATGCAGGAAAGGAAACCTTCTCATGACTCTTCCATGACAGTCGTATCTGAGCAAGTATCGCTGAACCGTAGGGCAGTGCACCATAACCACGCTGTGCTAATTCTTGCTGAAGGTCTAATGTCAAATAGGTGTTTTGATTGACCTTTGTACCAATCCAATGAGCAGTTTTGTCAGGAAGTTTTCTTGGTCTTCCAGACATCAACTTGACCTCCACCGTTTATGTTGACTGCCATTTCTTAATTACATTATGAACTGAGGAAATTGCTACTTAAAAATGCTATGCCATCTTCCTATAGGCTTCTGCAGTTTTGTGGGCATCAACTATTTTCATTTTCAGAGAGCTAGACAGCTGCTGTGAGGACCCTACGGCTTCTGGTTGCTGATCCAGATCAGCAATCACTAAAAAGGCTCGATGAGTCTCTTCTTAGAATATGAACTGTAGAACTCATTGCTAAGTTTAATTTTGAACATAGGAGCATTTACACATGTGCAATGCAACAGGAACTTGGAAGACTGGGATTAAACAGCTGCATAGCCACAAGGAAGCTGCTGGTCAGTGAGGCAAGGGAGCATGAACACTGGACTGAGGAGGAATGGAAAAAAGGTCATTTGGTCTAATAATTCCAGATTTACCCCATTCACAAGGGTAAAAAAAGGAAGCCCATGAAGTGATGCACCTGTCGTCCATAGTGCCCACAGTGCAAGCCCCTGGAGGCAGGGCTATGATCTGGGGTTGCTTCAATTGGCCAGGTCTTGGCTCAGCACTGTTCTGGAGCAATAAAATTAGTTCAGCAGATGACCTGTATACTCTGAATGATCAGTAACCCATCAATTGACTTTCAAAACCTTGATGGCACAGGTGAGGATTATAATGCCAAGATTCATCTGGCTCAAATTAAGAAAGAGTGGTTCTTCAAACACAAGGAATCATTTTCACACAAATTGGCCACCTCAGAGTCTGGACCATAACCAATTGAAAGTGGGATGTGTTGGAGAAAGCCTGACAGGGTGATCTGACTCGCCCATCATCAATACAATATTTTTGTTAAGAAGAGGTGAGGGGAACATCAGATGCAGGATCCAGAAGTGTTTTTTAAACAAACACTCAAGGAGAAAATGAATGGGCACACAAGCCAGAAACAAAACACCGTACACATGTCTTGAACAAATGGGAGAAACTAAGGTACACTGCCCAAGGCAGGGGGAAACAGAAATACACACTCCAAGAGTGGATAAACTAGAAAAATAAAAACTGGACCTAACTAGACTGACGGACACACTGGGAGACTTAGACAAGGGGCAGACAAGACGTTGGTGCGGCAAAACACAAGGTTCGGAAATCATACAAAGGAAATTCTCGGAAGGCACAGGAGCTGAGATTTCACCATGCAGAGCAAAGCCAATACAAATTTCCGTCTGATGTCGCTTCTCACTTTGCCACAAATATAGAGTCCACAAGAGGCGGGGACTCGGAATGCAATCTCAAAAGGAAACAGAAACACATGGGATTAATAAAAGAAATTAATGAGGACCGGGTTAACCATAATGACTCGAGACAAGACGCTGAGACACTCAAACTAGACAGTTTAGATTAAGGTAATCTAAACGTGATGAGTAAAAAGCACCATGAGAGAAGCAAAGGAAAGCATAGCTTTAAACACAGTTCATCAGGGAAAGCTTAGGCAGGAATTACAAAAGCTAGAAGCACTCACACTCTATAATGAGTTAAAGGTTAATACTACATGATGAAATATTTACAATCACCCTCGAATAAGTGCTGGTTAGTACAGGTTAGTAATTAGCCTATCAGATAACCCATTCACTCAGAGTTTAGCGAGACCCAAAATCAAGTACAGGTGGAAGTAATGAATGAAATACCGCAGCCAATTCCGAATGAGGAAACGTGATTAGACAATAAGATGCAGGCATGCTGAAGGCTGTCACACGACATCACTGGAGTTTGGGCAAAGAGAGAATCGAACATCAGACGGCGGGAATGAAAGCTGAAAAATAAAACGAAAGTAAAGCACAAGCACAAGCACAAATAAGTACAAAACAATCTTGGTCAAAAATGAATGCATATCTGGTCTGCAATAAATGTTGTAACATTGCACAGAATTGTTAAAACAATACCGCAAGGAATGTGTGTAATGATAAAAGCTAAAGGTGGTCCAAAAAATATTGTTGTGAGCAACTTTCTTAAAATTTGTTTTTATATAAAAAGATATTTAATGATCCCTATCAGGTGCAACATTATATTTGATGAAGTGCTGTCATTCTTTATCTTACATTCACAGTTCCTAACCATCGTCCTTTGTTCTTCCTCTTAAGCATAATTTATAATTACAATTACATATTCATTACGTGCCCACAGGCATGTGCCCACCTCCCACTCTACTGTCTTGGTTTACACAGAGCAATTAATTACAAACTATACTCACTGTGATGCATCAAGTTGTGCTAGCATGTGTGTGTGTTCATTTCGCCATGTCTTAGTGTGTAAGACAGTAGATTTAATGCCTTATAATATAGACTGACAGAAACACCAAGGCATTAATGCATGGCCAATAAATTTGATTGCCCCGGTTCCAGAAATTACTGCTGCTCTAAGATCAAGTTCACATTCTTACATATAAGTAAAAGTTTAAATTCATATGTACTTCACACGTGTTAGTTCTTTACTTTTAATGGAATTCAAGTGGTTTAACATCCATATATAATCTCAAATGGCACATCGCTGGAGAGTTTCAAATAATAATTTACTTGATTCTGAATTGTGTCCAAAATTGTAGAATTCATAAAATATCCATATTTGGCAAAATCAACAACTGAAAAATTTCTCTTTCGATACAGAGAATTAAAATTCAGCTGGTGTGGCACTGATTGGACTAAAAGGTCAAGGATCAGCAGACTACAAGAACAGCAAGTCAGTGGGAACTTTAACAGACGCACTAGTTTGTGCTCTCATGACAATATCACTGCCTTGGTTGATTGAAAAAAAAAATTAATATATATATATATATATATATATATATAATGAGTACATTCCGCAATTATCATTTCACATTGTGGTTAGTTTAAAGGATGTAAGCTTCTATGCTTTTTGTGAAATAGAAGAAGAATGATTTTTTTTTTTTCCGATAAAAATTAAGATGTGCCAAAACCTTTGACTGGCAGTGTTTGTATATATAGTCTGCTAGCTGCGCAAATTCTGTATATATAATAATCCATTGAAATAATAAAAACCCAGTGGCTGTTTATAAAAATGTCACAGGGATTTTTGAATAAGTTCTATGTGTCGATTAATGAGACAGCTTTCACCAAGGAAAATGCGACAGCTTGCCACAAGCTGCCAATTATAATAATTTTGGCTGTATTTCAGACGGGAATTCAGAGTAGTAAGCCTTACATAGGACTGAGACTAAAATGTGAAAATGCGCTATCAATAGGCCCATCAAAAGCATCAACATTTTTGAACGTTTGTACAAAAAAAACCAAGCTTGTCCATTTTTTAAAATTTGAATAGCCTTTTTTATTTCTTGAAGGTCGGAAATAAGATACCTTTCTCGGCTCATATTGATGCCTGAAGTATGAGCCACAGTTGCTGCATGTGTTCGGCCATAGGTATTGACCTCAAAACACGAGACCTCAAAACTTCAGATTGCCCAACAGTTCCCTCTCTCCTCTTTACCACACTCCCCAATCAATTCGCATTATCACCAGTAGTCTATATTGTATGGGAGATTAAAGGAACCGTAAACGTTTTTCTCATAAAATCACCATGTCCTAGGCTCTCGGGTTAAGAATCAAAGTGGGACACCGGCCGGCCGATTGTGACCTTGCAGAAAGCTGCCATGATTTTCCTGATCCATGTATTAATTGACAAATATGTCAAGGTAAATTCGCTCGTAAAATATGTAGACTTTTCAAAAAAACAAGGAGATAGTTCTCATTTATTTCAAAGCTATATATACGGAACTGCTCGAAACATACCAAAAGGTCTGATAAACGATTTTAATAGAGGTCCAAAGTTGAAACTTCTCTCTCTTTTCGCAGTTTAACGTGATAACTGTGGTGCTCACGAATCCGGTTGACAAAAGCCTGTTGGTCTGGGCGGGTTCAGCTGCCTCGGCCGCTCTAACCAGCTAATAAATATGAAAACAGCGGGTTTAAACTTTTATTCGGTCACTGTCTGAAAGGATTATACCATTCTATAGAGTCCCATGTAAATCCCGAAACCTCATAATGCCCTATGTTGTCTCATAAAACTGTGTCGGACAAAGGCATGAGAATGGAGGCTTTTTCACGCATAAAGGGTTTTCACAAGAGCACATTGAGAGTAGACCCGCCGTTCCACGCCCCTGGATTATTTTTCTGTCAGGAAAAGCGCGACTTGAAGCGGCAGGTGCGTGTGCCAGGCACGGGGGTCGTGAAGTGGGGGAGCGGGCTGCCTCGAATCCGGGCAGCTGCCGAGAGGAATTTGTTCAGAGGTTGTCACTTCCATTTACTTTGCTCTCTTTCACCCCTTCAGATGAAGTGATCTCTCGTGCCTAGGTTCCCCACACACCCATCCCCAGTTTAATGGAGTAAAGCGCCGCTAAACGGTGACACTCGTTGAACAATAGTGACAGAGGGTTGCGGTCCCATCCCATCTCAAAACCGTGAAATCGTGGATTAGACCGAGAAGCGGTCCCGCTGTCACTGGTCTCACATTTTTACACGGACGATAACTATTATCTGAATTTCTGGCGAGTTAAACAAATAGGCAAGTTAAGATTTTAACACCACTGCATCCTGGTCTTTCATATAAGTACGGTGCTGACAAAGGTAGGGATTTCATTATGTGTGATCAAAAGATTGTTGCGAAGCATGAGTTGCAGGAATCATGAAATAAAATTTCGGCACTTCCTTGATTAAATAATGGGGGAAAAATCAGATCGGAAAACCGTATCATTTTATTTCAAGGCATTTATCTTGATTATTCAGTGTTTGTAATAGAAATATTTTTTTCACGAAGACTTTGTGGAGTGGAAAATTACCCTTTGCTTTCTACTTCGCGCAAACATCCTAAAATAACCCCCGCGAATCTTTTCTTAGACTCTGTGATACTGTTTGGGTAGAAACATTTTTCAGTGAAATTTTGATGATTCTTCCATGGACACACAAGATCATTGATTTCCTCAGTTTCACACTTATGGACTGCCCCCTCCAGTTAAGGCCGGGGAGTTTCTGTGTAATTTAATTCCAAGAATTGAGATGGTCAGTGCAGAACGTGGATATTGGTTTCCCTGCACTTACAAGTAGCTTTTTTTGGATCTCTATGATCATTGTGCTCCTGGAGAATCCTCATGTCTAAGTCAGTCCAATTCTCCAGCGACAGAGATGCCCTTTGATACTGATAAAGTCTCCCAACAGAGACCAGATTTTCCATCTGAATTTTGTTGCATTTTGTGGACTAATCTGAACTACAGCCCTTGGACCTCTGGTAGCAAAACATGACCAAAATATAAATGACCCAACATCATATATTTGGCCTCATCTGATGATTGCACTTTATTCCAGACTGGAATACATTGCATGGGCTCAGGAACACTTCCAGAAATCATTTTCTGTGAACACAGTTTGCTGTGCAATCTACAAATGCAAGCTAAAGCTGTGTCATGCAAAGAAGAAGCCACATGTGAACATGGTCCAGAAACGCTGCCACCTTCTGTCGACCAAAGTTCATTTATAATGAAATGAGGCAGAATGGAAAACTATTCTGTGGTGACATGAATGAAAATTCTGAAATTATTTTTGGGAACCACGGACACTGTGTTGTGCAGTCAAAAGAGGAGAGGGACCATCCAGCTTGTTATTAGTGCTCAGCTCAAAAGCTTGCACCTCTGATGATGATGACATACTATAATTTAGTTCCAGGGCCGCCACCGCACCCGCAGAGATTTTCTGTTCCAGGCTCTGGAAGCGAAAGTTGTTTCAGGATTTTTTTTCTAATTTTGCACAGGTGAATATATTTATTTGTCAATACTCAAGACCGATTTTAGGCAATTTTGGACGTCCAATATGGCTGCCGGCGGCCATTTTGTCCGAATTTTGAGGATTGGGGTGATACACGACTTTTGCTGAAGATGCAACTAATCGCTGACATTCTTGAGCTTTGAGCCATGTGTTGAATTGCCGCCCTGACCATTTTCCTTGTCATCAATAAACTACACTTGCATCGTTTTCCCTTTTACCTGGACAGTCTGCTTCCATGCCACTTGTATTGTTTTTTTATTATCAATCTTACAATACTTTGAAAAATTTTTGACCATTCGTTATTCAGAGCTCATCAGCTCACCTGCAAAAGTCAATTGCTGTCTCCTTGGAATGAACAGTTATGTTGCTGTTCATGGTCAAGGATGATAGAAAGATAATGAAGTATTTTTCCGCATTTCTTCACCTTGTGCTGGATTTTTAAATCATGGCCCTCTGGGACCCCCTCCCCTTTCACCTGGGAGTCAGGTGTAAAGACTGTCTGGGCAATCAGAAGCAAGAATGCTTAATGACCCGGGAGAAAATAAAACCAGGGCTGGATGCAGATTCAGGATCCTAATTGGATGATTCCTGCCCTCGTGGAACAGGACATGATGGAATAACAGAACATTCTTCTGTTGCCCAAATTTGTTTGACCTCACTCTAATTGTTAGGGGTGCCTATCATTTTGAAGAATATGGTGTTCATTTTAAGAAATGAAATTATATGATAAGAAACATTGAAATATGGCAATAAATGTATTTAAATAAAGTAGGGAGTATTCATATATATGTTAGATTTTAACATATGGATTATTAACATAATGATTCTTTATTAGTGGCCTTTTTGTCACTCCACCAACACTTCTAGACTTGTATATAACCTCCCAACATACTCTGAGACATCAGTATAAACCTAATAATATCTGCAATCCGTACACGCAGTATACAGCAAAACTGTACATCCTCAAATTTAATATGGGTGCAAAACTGCCAAAGTACTCACTGCTTATGATATAGTATACAGAGTCTTGCTTTGAACCTAAAATGTGTTTGCATGTCTCTGTGTGTGTTTGTGTGTGTGTGCTATTAAGGGGTTTTATTACATGGATGGAGGCTTTAATTCAGCCCAAGGGTTTGACTGTCCTCCAACCTCATCTCCCCCACTAGCCCCCACCCCGCCATCCCCACCACCTCATTTCCTAATCTCTGTGGTTCAAGACCAGTCTCCCACTCAAACAACACAACCCCAGGGCACCAGCTCCTTAATCCTCCCGAACTCAGACACCAGTCCCATCGGGTTTTGGCACATATGCGTAAAAAAAATTGCTATGACTAAAATGGCTCACATCAACAATTGGAGAGAAAGCATTGCACCTCCTCGTTTTGCACAAAATAAAGGGATAATTCTTCTTTATTAATCAGTCTAATTCAGGAAACTTAATTGAGCAAGTCATCAAGAATGTTGGTAATGTTCATACCAGTCTTCACTTAAACTCAGACGATTAATTTGCAACTCCTTGCTTTTTTTTTTTTTTTACCACAAATCTTTTTAGTTTGGTGATAGCATCAGAGTGTAGAATAATTAATCCATCGAGTCTTTCTTTACTAAAACATCCACAATTTAGAACTGCTAAAGCCATTGGCCAAGTTCAGAAGATGGTCTTGTAGTCCTGACTCGCCCATTCATTAAACTTTTATTCACAGCATCTCAGAAATTCAAAAAGCCCAATTACACACATTACTTTATAGTCAGGCAGATTTTGGTGAAGGTTGCCAGCTCAAGGGTATGCTGGGCATCATTATAATGTTGCCACCAGGGATTCTGTCCTCATCTGAGAGAGACCAGAGCACTTAGCCACACTGTCTGGGACACACGTAGAGGTGGAGATACTCACTGATAAACGTAAATGACAGACAGACGGAAAGAAACAGAGGGAAGCATTTTTTGGTCCTGATGAATGTAGAGATGTGTGCATGCACGCGCCACGGTGTGTGCGCATGTGTTTGTGTGTTAGAATATTAGCAGTCAGAGCACTGTAGCCCAGAGGCCATTCCTGTGTGTGCCTGCAATAAAAGGCAAAAGAGAGGAAGTGAGATGGGTGGGTGGGGGAGTGAGCCAGGGTGAAGGGATGGGGGGTTATGAGCGCTATAGAGAGGGGGAAGGAACAGGGAAACAACCAGCAGCACTGAGAGCTCCTTTACTGTCATTGCTCCCAGATCACGTCCCCGATGGGCTCTTGCTCTCCCTCTCGCTCTCTCACTCTCTCTCTCTCTTTCTCTCTCTCTCTGTGTATCTTGCTCTTTCTCTCACTCCATGTGAAAAAAAGGAGAAGAGCATCTTTGGCAGGGTAATTAAGAATGGCCTCTAAACACAGGAGTACAGCAGGAATGTTCCAGATGAAAGTAAAATGATTAAAATAATTACAGGCTCAGAGCTGATGAGCTGGAGTGCGGGGTGGCCGCCGGACATTTGTCTGTAATTAGTTAATTAATCTGAATGCAAATGATGAGCCCTAACGAAGCTAGTCAGGCAGAACAGAGAGAGAGAGAGAGAGAGAGAGAAGAGGAAGAAGTAGAAGATAACAAAAATCAAAAATAACTTCAAAAACCCAGTTTTCCATCCACAGTCTGTGTACATAGAGCAAAATATATAAAACACATTGCATATAGAGACTGACTTTCATTCCCTGTTGAGTGCTTTGCCTTGCGTTAAAGTTTTATTTTCTCTAGATTATTCTAATACTGGGCGGAAAGATGTTCCTTAGGTTTCGAGAAAGTGAGTTTTACTTCCGAAAATACACAATGAACCGACAAAATATTGGTCTCCGACTAAATATAATGTGACACAATTCACATGCTTGAATTGCTCACTACCTACATCTATAATATATTTTCTCCTTATGCAACAAGAAAAAAATTGTCAGAGGACGACCAGTGATTGTTTTTGATTGCCTTGTTTGCATGGCAAGAGGAAAAACCAATGTCTTTATTTTTTGCCCGTTGGTTTTACGAAGGCAGTGGTTCTCAAACTCGGCCCTGGCACCCCACTGTGTATGTTGGTTTTTGTTCCAACCACAATTGCAATCTTGGGATTTTAACAAGCTGTTGATTTGTCATAATTAGGTGCATTTATGTTCAGAGCAGTTATTTATCCTCTTAAGCCATGGCATTTATACATGCCATGAAGAATAAACATTTCAAATCCACATTGAGCTATATTAGAAACTAGTATGAATAACTGCTGAGGGAAACAATTTAACCAGACATTTAATCTACGTAAACAATCAATAGGTTACTCATTGGTGAAACTGTTGACACATGGTTGCAAAAACTAACAATTTATTTGGCAAACAGCAGTCACACATGTTTGGTGTCATGCTCATTTTAGCAAGTTCTGGCTGATTTTGAAAGAACTCAAAACTGAATTTTCTGAGTCTGTTTAAAAATGTTTTTACCTGAAAATCCTCATCATATAGGAAAATAGGCACAATATGTTCAAGGATTTTTATTCTTTGTGGCACAATGGATATGTCCCTCAAAATGGGGCTTAAGATGGCAAATAACTGCTCTAAACATTGAATGTAGCTAATAAAGGCAAATTAACAGCTTTTTAGAATTATACAATTGCAATTGTGATTGGAACAAAAGCCAGCATACACAATGGGGCGCCAGGACCAAGTTTGAGAACCACTGTATATAGGTTATATATAAAAAAGGAAGAACACAGTCAGGCCCCCTCTCCTCAAACACAAATTTACTGGTTAAAAACCTTTTTCCTCTTCACTCACCACTCAATTTTGAGAGACGAATAAGTGCAGTCATTCAGGGCCGCTTGTTTTCAACTGTGGTCTACCTCCAGACTCAAACCACTCTCTCCCATTAAAGACCTGGAAAAAGTAATCCAGCCATTATATCATCTCGTCTGGTTACCTATCAAATTCCAAATTGATTTTGAAGTTTTGCTATGCATTTTTAAAGCTCTCCATGGACCTCAACATATATCTGACCTCCTCCACCCCAGATTTTCATGAAAGATGCTCTTTTTTACTCAAACGTCTCACCTAAAACTGAAAGTAACCTTGCCTTTCCCGTTGCTTCTCTGACATGCACTGTCCTTGGTGCTGCTGGAGGGGGACAACATGGGGAGGAGAATTGATGCCTGTAGATGGAGTGACATGGACTGTGAGCACGTCTGTTGCCTTTCTTGCCACACTTTCCACCCCTTAGATTCACCTTCTGTCTCTCCAGCACACGGGCTCAGAGCGTATACCTCCGGAACAGGCCATCTGAGTTGTGGTGGTGGTGTCCTGGCCAGTGCAAAACCTGGAATGAGAACACCTGCAACCAGAGGAACCACGTGTTACCCATGCATTGTGAGTAATTTCCTTACTCATCCATTCTAAGGGGGCATGACCCGTCAACTGGGTAATTGGGCACCCCAGCAGATTGAACCGCAGGGACTCGAGGATTCACTTCATGGCTAGCGCTTCTCATTCCATTGTTGCATATTTCTTCTCGCTGGGGCTTAATTTTCTACTGAGGTAGATGATAAGGTGTTTCTCCTCTGGAACTCCTGGGCCAGGACTGACCTCAGAGCACTCTTTGATACATCTATCCGGGGTATAAAAGGCAGGCTAAAGTTGGAAGTGTGCCGTACCGGCTGAGAGCAGAAGGTCGTCTTCAGGGTCACGAACGCTGGCTCCTCCTGCGACCCCCATAGGACGTTCTCAGGCTGCCCCTTTTTGGTCAGGTCTGACAGGGGCGCAGATATGGAGGCAAAGTGCGGAATGAAGTGACAGTACCCGCCAAGCCCAGGAAGGCACGCACCTGGCACTTTGTCATGGGCGGGGGCCATTCCTGAACCGTGACCACCTTCTTCTCTTGGTGTTTGAGTAGACCACAGCTGACAGAGTGCCCTAGGTACTGTGCCTCATCCTGGGTGATGCAGTACTTCACCGCAATGGCAGTTAACCCCTCGTGCCTGAGGGTTTCCAGCACCAACTGGATGTGCTGGAGGTGCTCTCCCCAGGGGGTGGAGTGCACCACCATATTGTCGATGTAGGTAGCGGCAAAGTGCTGACACGGGCAAAGTATTTTGTCCAGTAGCCTATGGCAGGTGGCCACATCCCCATGCAGACCAAAGGGGAGGACCTGATACTGGAACTGGCTCACTGGAGTGGTGAAGGCTATCTTCATGTGATCTTCTGGGGCTAGTGGAACTTACAAGTATCCCTTTGTTAGGTCCAGCGTGGTGATAATCCAGGCATCCCTCAGGCACCCCAGTGGTTCGTCAACTCGAGGTATGGGACAGGTGTTGAACTTAAGTCTCTGGAAGTTGTCGTGGAACCTGAGGGTCCAGTTGGGCTTGAGTATGATGACCACTGGGTTTGAAGAAGAAAACACATCATCATACTAAGCAATGACCTCACGTACCTTTTGCGCCTGTAGGGGGATCAGCTACGAGCCCACCATGAGGGCTTTGAGTCCCTCAAGTTTGACAGTGGTGGCAAACAGTGCAGCCGAGGTGGCCACAGCCTCCTCTACCCACTCTTTCAGCAGGTTGACATGGTACACCTGCTGTGGATTCTGCCGGGCTGCTCGACTAAGCAGTTGACCTCTCCCACCTTCTTCACCAGGGGCCCTGCCAGGAGGCCAAGAATTTGTTCTCCAGTCTGGGGATGAGCACGAGGACCTGTTCTCCGGGCAGGAACTCCCGCGGCTGGGCAGCCCAATTGAGCATGCCGGGCTTCCTCCATCATGTACTCTTTTACCACGGGCATGCATCATGGCTTGGTGCCATGATGCCAAAACTTTGAACCAAACAGGTATGATGTCATCATATGACACATGCTCAGGTCATGACCTTTCATTTGCCTTGATTTGAAGTCATTTGGATAAATATTTCCAGAGATATGATAAAAACAGTGATTTTTCAGTTTTTGGCCCCTGGTGGCCAATCTAGAAATTGTAAATTGTCCAAAATCAAATCAGTTCTTCCTCTTTATGATACTTAATAATATGCAAAATATGAAATTTCTAATTGAAATATTACTGAAATTATTGCGTTAACACGTAGGGCGGCAGGGTGGCGGCGGTGGCGGTCGGACCAAAAACATAATATCCCCGAAACACCGTTCGGCGTTCGGGGATATGATTATTGGATAACGCATCAGTAAAGGAAAATGATTCAGAACTAGCCAGGACTAAGTGTCAAAAAGGGACGTGCCTGCGCCCCCTCAATTCCCGGTTCTAGAACCGCCACTGGATCAGAGCGATCATAATTTCGTGACAAGCCGTCAGGCTTTATGTTTTTAGAGCCAGGGTGGTAAATTTGCGTGAAATTAAAGCAGTTAAAGAACAATGACCACTGCGCCTGCCAGGAATTACGTTGCTTGGTCTGCTGAATATACTGGAGACTTTTCTGGCCTGTCCATACTACAAGCGGGTGTTCAACTCCCTCCAACCAGTGGCGCCACTCTTCATGCGCCAACTTGACCGCCAATAATTCCCGATCACCAATGCTGTAATTCCTTTCCGCGGCGGACAAAGACCGGGAGAATTATGCGAATGGGTGTAGCTTATTACCCCAAAGGGGGTACTGGAACAAAATAGCACCCACACCAACCTCTGAAGCATCCACCTCTACCACAAAAGGGAGGCAAGGATCAGGCAAAACCAGGATGGGCTCTGACCAAAAGCGTTTCTTTAATTCCTGAAAGGCAGCATCAGTCGCTGGAGACCAAAAAAATGCTGAGGAGATATTCTTCCCGGTGAGCGCAATAATGGGGGCAGCAACTGTGCCAAAATTATGGATAAACCTCTGATAAAAACTAGGCTTATGCCGTCGGAGGTGACGGCTTGGGGTATATCACCGAACGCCCCCAATCCTCCAATTCCCCAATCCTTGAATAGACCTTGAATAGACTTTCATTTGAACTTAATTTCAGGTCGATCGGACAAATGGTTCTGAAGATATGGCCAAAATGGTAATTTTCCATCACAAAGCACCACCTGGTGGCAAAATATTGAACCATACAGGTATGATGTCATCATATGACACGTTGTGAGGTCATGACCTTGCAGTGGCACATAGTTTCATGTCAGTTGGACAAATGGTTCCAAAGATATGGCAAAAATGGTGAATTTTATGTGATGAAGCTCTACCTTGTGTCAAAATATTGAACCAAACAGGTATAATGTCATCATGGGTAACATCCTCAGGTCATGACCTTTCATTTGCACTTGATTTGAGGTCAATCGGACCAATATTTCAGGAGATATGATAAAAACAGTAATTTCTCAAGTTTTTGGCCCCTGGTAGCCAATCTAGAAATTGTAAATTGTCCAAAATCGAATCAGTTCTTCATCTCTATGATACTTACTTATATGCGAAACAGGAAATTTCTAATTGAAATATTACTGAAGTTATCGCATTAACACGTAGGGCGGCGTGGCGGCGGTGGTCGGACCAAAAACATAATAGGCATTCGGGGATATAATTAGCAAAGCCCAAGAAGCATTGGCCCTCCTTAACACTTTGAGGGGTAGGCCAATTCCTGACCACAGCCACCTTGTCCGAGTCCTTGCGGGTCCCTTGGAAACAATAAAGCCAAGTAACGAGACAGTTTGGGGATGAAAGACACATTTCTTGGCCTCCACAAAATGCTTGGCATTAAGGAGGGCCTCAAGCACACGTCTGGCATGTTGTTTATGCTCCGAGAGTGTTGAAGAAAAAATTTAAATGTTGTCAAGATAAACAAAGACAAATTTCTCCAACATCTCTTGGAGGACGTCATTAACAAGTGCCTGAAAAACCGAGGGGCGTTATCCAATCCAAACAGCAAGACCAAATATTAGTAGTACCCTTCCTGAGTTTTAAATGCCGTTTTCCATTCGCCCCCCTCCCGAATGCGAACTGAGTTATAAGCATTACGGAGATCTAGTTTGGAAAAAAGTGACACCTCCTGCAGACGTTCAAATGTGGAATTCATCAACAGAAGGGGGTATCAGTTTTTAATGGTGATTTTATTCAAACCCTTATAATCAATACAGGGTCTCAAACCACCATCCTTTTTTCCCACAAAAAAACCCCCGCTCCGGCAGGAGACGTGAACAGCTGAATAAAAGCATTATCAAGAGCTTCCTGAATATATTCTCACATAGCCTTACGCTCAGGCCCTGACAGCGAGTTTAGCGAACCCCTAGGAGGGATAGTACCAGGGTAGAGATTGATCTTGCAATCCTACAGGTGATGAAAAGGTAAAGTTCAAGCTCCTTTTTCACTAAAAACCTTGGCGAGTCCAGCATAATAATTAGGAACATTAGAAGGCAAAGCATAGTTCAGGGTGGCCCCCAATTTCTCACCCTGTTCAGAACCTAACGTCTCGGTGGCTGATTCTGAGTCGAAAAAATCCTCTAGAAGGTAATCCTCCTCTGGCTGACACTAATCAAATTGAGGATCCCATTCCAACCCCTCCTCTGCCCCTTCTTCTATGTTAGGAGGGTACGATGAGACAACCTCCTCACACTCGCTCCAGGCATCAGCCTGCCCCAAAGTTTGATGTCTGGGAAAACAAGTCACATTCTCTCTACAATGGGACCTACAATTGGTGCCCTAGTGGGCAATAGGATTATTCTGTTCCCCCTAAGTGATGCAAAGCGTATGTTCCCATACCCTAGAATGCCCTAAAACAATGGGAAAAGTAGGGGAACCTCCTCCGCATAGCCACTAAAGGAAATGAACATATTTAGCGGTTCAGAAACCTTGGTTATAACGGAGTGCCTCCTAGCCCACTCAACATCCATGAAACAATTCACGGCGCCTGAATCCACGAACGCTTAACTCTCTTGCTCCCCACAGTTAGTTCAACAGGGATTAGTGTTCGGAAGGGAAATTGGGTCTGCCCCTCTAGTGCCCCGAAACCGCTCGAAGGATTTTCCCGTTTCCCAAAGCTTCGGGCAACGTGGACAGGTATGACCCGGTTTATTACAGTAAAAAGGAGATTATTCTTCTGCAAGCAGGTTTGGGAGTCCGATTCTCAAGCGAGCTATCAACTTGCATAGCCTCAACCGGAGTAGAATTTTTAATGGGTGGAATAGGAACCGCAAACTCGCCACTGGCAGCTTTGGCCCCATTGTCAGCAAGCAGCAATCTGTTTAGTTTCTCCCTGTTACGTTCGCGGATGCGATTGTTAATTCGCACCGCAGTGCGAACCAAAGAATCAAAAGGCGAACAGGGCTCCAATGTAGCCAACACATCTTTTACCTCCTCAGAGAGAGCATGACTGAACACAGTCATAAGAGCAGCCTCCGTCCAGCCTGTCTCTGTCCCCAGGGAGCGAAATAAAATAAAAAACTCTGCGGTATTTTCTTTGCCCTGTTTCAGATGCATCAAATGCGTAGCCGTGTCCTGACCACAAACATCCTGATCAAAAACTGACACCATCTCCCTAGCAAGAGCCTCCACAGAATTTTTGACCGGTGAATTAGATCTGATAAGTGGGCCAACCCAAGTGAGTGCTGTGCCAGCCAACAAGGATAATATAAATGCCACCCGAGAATGCTCATTAACAAATCGTGACGGCTGAGCCTTAAAAAATACGTCACCTTAGACGATTAAATCCTTACATTTTCTGGCCTTGCCGCTATATCTTTGGGGCAATTGTAATTTTGGAGGAAGGTGTGTGGGCAACATTTTGTGAAACTTGTGGAGACAGGGATCTGATACTCAAAGTCAGGCTTAACAGAATGCTTTCTTGCTTCTGCAAAGAATTCTCCGGAAGGCGGAGATCTCTCAGCCAAACCAGCCAGCTGGTTGCCCAGGTTGGAGAGCCTCTTGCCGAGACCAGAAAGCATAGCTTGCTGGCTGTTATCAACCTTTTCAATATCAGCCACAGCTGACGTCTCCATGTTGGCTAGAGTGTACTGTCATGGTTGGTGTTTCGAAATGCCAAAGGCAGTGGCCAGAACGGAAGGAAGTACAGGAATGTAAGAGAGTTAAACACAGACAAAATAGGAGAGAGAGACTTGTGCTTCCAAAGCACATAAATCTAGTCCAAGTGAAATAAGGAAGCAGAGCGAGCTAGAAGGTACAAAACAAAGGGAAAAATCTCGGGAACCGAGGTAAAAAGACGAAGCACCAGACGGTGCACAGAAAGAGAAAAGGAAAGAGAAAAATTCCATTTTCTAATGAACACTTTCCTTTTTTGTAACTAATTCCTCAACACTTCTCTAGCTAGAGATCTTGCAGGCTACAGTGCAATGGTTGTATTGATACTCTAGCAAAAGTGGTGAGGCGGAACTTGAGCTTAAATAGAGTCCAGGCGCCACCCACAATTAATGTCAGCTGACCAAAGAATCTGATTGTGGGCAAAACGATAGCGTCCCACACGAGAGTAACAAAGAAAGCTCACCAGCCTCCAAAACCATGACAGTTAGTCCCATTTGCGCCCGTCAGCAACCACTACCCATCGAAGCATGCGTTTCAGGGTTTGGTTGAAGCACTCTACCAGGCCATCTGTCTGAGAATGGTACGCAGAGGTGCGGAGGTGTTTGATTCACAGCAGGCGGCACAAGTCAGCCATAACCTTAGACACAAAAGGAGTACTTTAGTCAATAAGGATTTCCGCAGGGTTGCCTACCAAACTCACAAACTGCACAAACTCTCGGACAGCATTCCTAGTGGTGGCTGAACCAAGGGCATGGCTTCGGGGTACCAAGTGCCACCGTCCACGATTACCAGGATGTAATGGCTTCCCTGGCTGAACGAGGAAGAGATCCCACCAGGTCCATCCCAGCCCTTTGAAAAGGGAAGTCGATCAAGGGCAGTGGAACCAAGGGTGCAGGAGCCAGTTAAATGGCAGGTGGGACAGCTGTGACAAAACTCCGAACCTCCCCATAGATCCCTGGCCAAAAGAATGGATCAGTTATGCGCTGCAGGGTTTTTCTTGCCCTAGGTGAGCCCCCCTATGACCGAGGGTCATTATCTGGAAGACATAAGGACATGATCCTAATAATAGCTCCTTGATCTCACCCCCTTTTTCCATGGCTTAATATTGGAGGGTGTGCTTTACTAAGAAATATGGGGCCTGTTTTTCTCCTTCTTCATGGGAGGCTCCTTCCAGGTAGGTTGTCATTCACGAGCTGGGCAACACCGAATCGTCTCTTGGGTTTGACCTGGGTGGGAAAATCACACAGGGAGAAGTCAGCTCGACGCTCACTCTCTGCATCTGCCTATTCCATGTTGTCCCCTTCAGTCATGCACTCCCCCAGCTGGGCAATGTATATGGTAGATCCATCTCCTGTGGATTGTATCCAATGGTCCCGCTTCTTGGATCCTACAGGCCTGCCCTTTTTTTGTTAATTTACAAAAGTGTTTTATATAACCTTTATTTAGCCAGGTTAGTCCCATTGAGATTAAGAATCTCTTTTTCAAGGGAGACCTGGCCAAGACGGTCAGCGGCAAAAACACAAAGTTGCAGGCAGTGACACATAAAGTACAATTCACAAGCATTAAGATTTGCATTAAAACTCAAGACGAGAGTTTCTGGGAGTAATTGGTACAAACAGACAAGCTAAAAACATTGACATCCCATAGAAACTACTTCCAATTCATTAATTTTAGATTTAAAAACATTTAACGACACAAGCTCCTTTAGTTTTAAATCATTCTGCAACAAATTCCAGGCTGAGGGTGCAGAATACCCAAAAGCCCTTTTCCCAATTTCAGTCCGAACATTTGGGACAGAGAGCATAAAGAGGTCCTGGGAACGCAGTGAATACTGCCCAGTGTTTTTTTGCATGATGGAAACACACAGGTAATGTGGAAGCAGACCAAGAATTGCCTTATATATAAAGGTGTACCAATGCAGGAGCCTACAGGTCGCCGAGGGGGCCATCCTACCCGAGAGTACAACTCACAGTGATGAGTCAGTGCTTTACAATTTGTAATGAACCTTAGCGTTGCATGGTGGGCTGTATCAACCATATGGAGACATTGAGCAGAGGCATGCATGTACAAGAGATCACCATAGTCTAATATAGGCAAAAAAGTTGCAGCAACTAGACGCTTTTTTACATTAAAAGAAAAACACAACTTATTCAGAAAATAAAAGCTCAGTTTTAGCCTGAGTTTTTTTTTTACCAGGTTCAGCACATGAGGTTTAAAATTAAGGGAGTCATCGATCAAGATACCCAGGTACTTATCGGAGTTAACAACTTCTATTTCCTTACCATCAACAGTGACCACCACAGGTTGGTTTGGTAACCTAGCTTTTGAGGTGGTAAACAGCATAAGCTTCGTCTTATCTGCATTTAAAACAAGTTTCAGCTCATGCAGTTTGTCCAGAACAACCAAAAAAGCATTTTGCAAGTGCTCAACAGCCAGTGCAAGAGATGCTGCACTGCAGTATAAAACAGTGTCATCAGCATAAAAATGGAAGGTAGCATTTGACACATTTTGACCCAGATTATTCACATAAATAGTGAACAAGAGAGGACCTAATACCAAGCCTTGTGGCACACCTTTGTGGACCGATACAATATCTGAGCATAGACCATCATACCTAACGCACTGAGAACAATTACTTAGATAGTTTGAAAACCATGAGACTGCTTCTTCTGAGACACCTGAGTACAGAAGTCTAAGTTTTAAAACATTGTGGTCGACTGTGTCAAAAGCTTTGGAAAAATAAAAAAAAAGTGCTGCACAATGTTGCTTTTTATCCAGACCTACAGAAATGTCATTTACCACCTTCAGTGCAGCCATGAGAGTAATATGTTTTTTTTCTAAAACCTGACTGATGTACTGATAAGTATCTTAGCATATCTTCTAAAACTTGGGAAAATTTCTTCCAAGCAGGAACGGCACAGGGAGGTCCTTCAGCACCCCTGCTTCCAAAAGGCCTGCGCCTTGGGGGTATTCTACAAAGATCCTCATCATGGGCATGTTATGGACATCACCGTGGACACACATTACAGTGCCCTGGCCGGCCAAAGTGGGGTCTGAGGGTACCAGCTGCAGTTGGAAAAACGTGAAGGCACTACCAGAGCCCAGGTTGGCCTGCACCTTCTGGCCATGGTCCTTGACCCGGTGCCTCGGGTTGCTGCTGCCTTAGGGACGGGGGTGGGCTGGATCATGAGGCATTTGGAAGGCTGCCCTGGCTGTGGGCCCATGGCAACTGAATTGGCGGGCAAGGTGATGCTGCCTGATGATTGCGAGGTTAATGGCTGAGGAGGATCCTGTTTAGGTGGGCACTCAACCGAGAAGGGTGTCTCCTTCAGTTTGAGTGGGGCACCAATGTCCCCCTTGGCAGGGCCAGGAAGAGCGGGCTGCCTCCCTGGGGTTCTTCGGGCCCCAGCTGGCTCACTGGTTCTCCCTGTGAGGAAAGAGCCTGCTGTCCTACCGGCTTTTTCGCCTTGTAAGGTAAGGCCCACATAAAGCCATCTACTGTATCCCTCCTGTTGACGATCTTGATGGCAGGCAGTATCTTCAACTGCAGCAATTGCGTGCCAATCTGGGCCAGCTTGGCTACCTGGCTTTGTGCGGGGAGTCCGGGTTGGTATAGCCAGATATTGAACTGTTGAGTCGCAGTGAACAACGAGAGGCCTGAGCAGAAAAGGATATCTTCTTTGAGACACAGATAGCTCTGAGCATCAGAGGGAGGGAGGTCAACATATGCCTATTGCGCCGTTCCCATTAGGAAGGGAGCAATTATGCTGACCCACTCATCCTGGTCACAGATCTCTGCGATTCTTTCAAAGGTATGGACGTAGGCTGCATCAGGTTGTCCATTGTGGGCCTGTTGGCTAATCAGAGAAAAAAAAAACAAGAGAAAGGAAAAAACTGCTATCATGCCACAGAAAGCACTTACACCTTGGGCTGGCACACTAAGCAATGCCAATACAAAATGTGTGACAGGTTACTCCTCTCTCTATACCTGTGTCAGTGCCCGCATTCTAATCCAATTGTGGCAAACCACCAGAAAAGCAGGCACAGAGAGGGCAACAGATTGACGAGAATCCAGCTCACTGGGCGGATATTTTATTTTCAGGAATAAACCAAAAGACGATCGACTTTTTGAGCCTTAAGTCCCTTCGAGGCATTAGCCGCTGTCACGTGGTAGAGTAGCGACCAGAGTGACGCTTTCTGGAAAGAGCATAAGCTCGGGATCCCCCATCTCTTCACCTTTGGACTCTGATAGGGAAAGCAATCTTTTTTTCCTGAGATCTTGGCTGATTTATTTTAATCTTCCCATCATATCAAGCCAATTGGCACTGAATTTGAAGGTAGCTCTCAAAAATACATCTATAGTTGGAGAGACTGGGGTCTGATGAGCCATGGGGACCAATGAGCCATATCATATTTTGTGATCAATCGATGACAGAGCTGCTGAAAATAGACAAAATATTTGACCCTTGACTGATGAGTCATAGGGATAAATGAGCCATATCACTATTTTGCCTATTTTAAACACCTTTGGCATCAATTGATCACAAAATAGTGATATGGTTCATTGGTCCCCATGACTCATTGGACCCCAGTCTCTCCTGTAATGTGGAAAGAAGCCAGTAGATGGTATTGACCTTTTTTTTTTTTTTTTTGTTCAGCCCAGTCTGGAGCTAGGTTTGAGCATGTCCTGGGCATGTCTGAGAGGGGAAGGTCCCTGTGGAAAAAAAAGTCTAAATGTGGGAGGGGGCTGCAAAAGAGTATATAAGGAGAAAAATTGAGAGAGTAAAGTAGTTGGAGAAATTGCAACGAGAAGGATACATTTGACCAGACCGGTCACTCTCTTCAAAACCTGTGAAGCTTTTTGTGGATTTTTGCTTGTGTTGGAGCATTTTCCTCACCCGGAACATCACCGAGCAACCCAACCAAAGGGACTGTAAATATTTTTTTCTTGTATATATCAATCTTGGTCAGTAGAGTAGATAGTATATTAGTTAAAAGTCTTTGTTTAATTAAATGTGTTTAAGTTTTAAAATTGTGTCTGTTATCCCTTGCTGTCGTAAATGTCAAAACAAATTGGGGCCATAACACCCCTACCTCTCCAGTTGATGTCAGTAATTTCAATTAACCTACCAGTACATGATAATTTCATATTTTTTTAGGAGTAGTTTAAAGGCACCTTCAACTTACTGAGTGTAAACTTCTGACCCATTGGAATTGTGACAGTGTATTATATGGGAAATAATCTGCATGTTAACAATTGTTGGAAAAATGAGCCGTGTAATGCACAAAGTAGATGACCTAACCGAATTGGCAAAACCATTGCTTTTTTATATGAAATCTGTGTAGTTTCAAAAAAGAGTTTGAATTACTTTAAGCTAAATGTATCAAAACTTTCAACTTCATCTGTACATGCGTGAGCAGTGTACCTTATCAGGCGGTGGCAACATTATAAATGAAAACAAAAACACAAGTAAA
The DNA here is from genome assembly GCA_029721435.1 of Gymnothorax reevesii. Lineage (NCBI taxonomy): Eukaryota > Metazoa > Chordata > Actinopteri > Anguilliformes > Muraenidae > Gymnothorax > Gymnothorax reevesii. The sequence goes on from CM056577.1 coordinate 79,996,635, forward strand.
GAGTAAAAATACTTTTAAGAGGTGGTGCGTGTATATTAGAATACCCTGGGTTCAGTGCATGATATGTGCAGATGAACTGCAAAAATGTCCGCTGACGATACCAGGGATACTGAGGGTAAAATCATTTAATTTTGATTCCCAATCATTTTGGACACGAGGACTGTCATTGGACAAATCCTGTCGGAATCGCTCAGTTATACTGTGACGTAATCATTACGCGCCATTGTTCATATTTGCTGTGTAATCTGTACTGAAGAGGCCGGAGTTCGTGTGATTGCTGAAACTCTGAAGAAATTAGCACATTATCCAACTGTCGCTGTGAATCGTTGTTCACAATTACAGTATGGAGTATTTGATCGGAATCCAAGGGCCAGACTTTGTCTTGGTTGCGGCAGATAACGTTGCGGCCAGCAGCATTATTCAGATGAAGCACGGTAATATTGAGCTAACTAGCTAGCTAGCGAATTGAGTTACTTTGCAAACGAGAAGGCGAAGTCCACGTTATTTTCAATGAGGCATGAAGTGTATCTGTATTTTATAGAAGTGATAACCCCTGACTGTGCGTGGAATTTATTTTGTAGTGTATGGACCGCTAACGTTAATTGTATACGTAGCCTGTCACTACAACTGCCAGCTAACGTGTTATCTTGAGTTAGCATAAAGCTATTGGTAGTTGGCTAGCTAGCAAGTGATGTGTGTTCCTCTTGATGAAAAATTTAATCAAGGTTGCTTGTAAACATGAGTCATTACAGGATCACTTCTTTTATGTTCGATGGCGACGGTCCAACATTTCATTAGTTGATTTTATTTTCTGTGACCCGTAGTTGGCCAACATCTTGATTTGGCAATTTATTGCAGCTAAGGCGTCGAATAGAAAGTGAAAGTGTCAACTAAGTTGCAGAATACATCCTAGTGCTGACGTTAATCACGTTCCTCCTCTTCTGAAATTCAAATATGCCATTAATCCTGGTCAGTCTGTGCAATTCCGTGATTTATCGGGGGATATAAAGGTAGCTTAAAAGAAATTGCCAGCTTGTCAGCTGAATCACTTATTCGTGTATCAACTGATTGGTATTTCTTCTTTGCCAGTTCCGTTGACTATCCACTTTCTTGCTGTTGACGGATGTGTTGTGATTTGTTGATTTGCGTCTCACAATGTCCGATGTCTTTGTCGAAAGTGGGGTTGTCATGAATTTGTCGATTTTAGTCGTCTCATGACTCCGACCTCTTGGAGGCGAAGTGACTCATCACACGTGTGCGTCGGTTATGTATCAGCGATGGTTTAGGTTATGATGCACTTTTTGTGGATATGTGTTTGTCCTGCAGATTATGACAAGATGTTCAAATTGAGCGAAAATATCCTACTGCTATGCGTGGGAGAGGCGGGCGACACTGTGCAGTTTGCAGAGTATATCCAGAAGAACGTTCAGCTCTACAAGATGAGGAACGGTGGGTTCCCCTTCAGTATGAACTCTTGCTAGGAAGGTTGAGTACCGCACTTCTGGTGAGAGGGTCTATTAACTGCTGTGTTTTGCTTACATATAGGTACCACTGCTGTAAATGTCTATTTCTTTGGGTATACTTATTTTGGGTATTTTGGCCGAGAATTACTTTTTTGAAATGATTGAGCAACTTAAAGCCATCATGATGTCATCTTGTAAGATATTTGTTCCTCAACACTGGTTTTTATGAGGACATTGGTGGTAACCCAGCGGTGCAACTTTGATTTGAACCATTGACAACCTTATGCTGAGCCAGGGCCATGAACTACTGATAAAAAAAAAAAATCCTTCGGGAAATCCTGGTCTTCAAAAAATATACACTATATGCAAAAAATACAAAATAGCTATTTAATGGCAATTTTTTTTTTGGTTTTTGCCTGATAAGGGGCTTGGACTGAGAAGTTCCATTAAATGGCTATTAATATTTGTTTCAAGTGAGATGGTGTGCAGGAGTTTATATTTTTTGATCACCTCATGCCATCTTTACGCACCTGTCCAATGCAATAGATGTGCAAAGCTTTTCATCTTCCTTTTTACCACAAGATGCGGGCATTAAAACTCTCTGAAAATTTCAAGTGTTCAATACATTGAGCTTATCAATGCTGTTATTGTGTATAGAAAATGAATGGCTCTTGGTTCTATATGCTGTGTTTGTAATCTCAAATTTGTTTTTGTCTGTCAGGTTACGAGCTCAGTCCTGCTGCTGCTGCAAATTTCACTCGCAAGAACCTCGCAGATTACCTGCGGAGTCGGGTCTGTAAATCCATTCTCCTGGTTTCTATACACCTATGCTTCTGTTCTCCGCAAGCATGTACTGGCTGCACAGTGCTCTCATAAGCCTTGTTTCCACAAAGCTGTCTGTTTCTATTTAGTTTATTACACATGAGAATGGATATTATCCCACGGCTCAAAGTAAAAGGGGTATGTAGGAATGAGTGTTGTCCTCATGTGTCTGTCTGTCTGTCTGTCACGCTTCTTTTCCGGGCCAGATCTCCTAAACTGTTCAATATTTCTCACCAAAATTACATATATGGAAACATATATGGAAATATCTTGTTGTCCAGATGTGTCTCTTCCTACTTCCGTCTGTCCTGTCCATCTGTCCGTCCCTCCACCGCAGGGAGATATCAGCCATCCTGTTCTGTTCCGGGCAAGATCTCCTAAATTATTCTATATTTCTGAACAAAATTTATTATATGGAAATAGCTATTTTTTAGATGTCTTTTCATACTTCCGTCCATCCTCCTTTCCGTTTGTTCATCCTTTCCATGTGTTTTGTTTCCAGGCCAGATATCAGCCATCTCGTGGCTGGGGATCTGAGAATTTCATGCTTGTTTTTGCATTTTAATTTTGCAAAAGTTGCGGACGGTGCCAAAAGAATCGTTCCAACCTGGACCATTTTTTTTTGTTGCTCTTGTCGGGTTACCGAGCTCCCTCCATCCAGTACTATAAGGAGGAGCTGGAAACCCTGCAGATTGATAATTGGTCAGTCAGAGAATCTACAGCTCTATAGAGCAGTGAATAGGATCAGTGATCACAACAGCCAGAGTTGTGTGAATAGAAAATGCTGGCAAAAGCTGAACTATGTTATATCCAACCTATTTACAGTTACTGTTCTAACCTGTGTAATGTCTTTTCTTTGAATGCCGCATATACACTGTTCAAAAAAAATAAAGGGAACACTAAAATAACACATCCTGGATCTGAATGAATGAAATATTCTCATTAAATACTTTGTTCTTTAAATAGTTGAATGCGCTGACAACAAAATCACACAAAAATTATCTGTGAAAATCAAATTTATTAACCCATGGAGGTCTGGATTTGGAGTTGCACTCAAAATTAAAGTGGAAAAACACACTACAGGCTGATCCAACTTTGATGTAATGTCCTTAAAACAAGTCAAAATGAGGCTCAGTAGTGTGTGTGGCCTCCACATGCCTGTATGACCTTCCATACAACGCCTGGGCATGCTCCTGATGAGTTGGCGGATGGTCTCCTGAGTGATCTCCCAGACCTGGACTAAAGCATCCGCCAACTCCTGGACAGTCTGTGGTGCAATGTGGCGTTGGTGGATGGAGTGAGACATGATGTCCCAGATGTGCTCAGTTGGATTCAGGTCTGGGGAACGGGCAGACCAGTCCATAGCATCAATGCCTTGTTCTTGCAGGAACTGCTGACACACTCCAACCATATGAGGTCTAGCATTGTCTTGCATTAGGAGGAACCCAGGGCCACCCGCACCAGCATCTGGTCTCACAAGGGGTCTGAGGATCTCATCTCGGCAGTCAGGCTACCTCTGGCGAGCACAGGGAGGACTGTGCGGCCCCTCAAAGAAATGCCACCCCACACCATTACTGACCCACTGCCAAACTGGTCATGCTGGAGGATGTTGCAGACAGCAGAACGTTCTGCATGGCGTCTCCAGACTCTGTCACGTCTGTCACGTGCTGAGCGTGAACCTTCTTTCATCTGTGAAAAACACAGGGCGCCAGTGGCGAATTTGCCAATCTTGGTGTTCTCTGGCAAATGCCAAATGTCCTGCATGGTGTTGGGCTGTAAGCACAACCCCCAGCTGTGGACGTCGGGCCCTCATGCCATCCTCATGGAATCGGTTTCTGATCGTTTGAGTAGACACATGCACATTTATGGCCTGCTAGAGGTCATTTTCCAGGGCTCTGGCAGTGCTCCTCCTGTTCCTTCTTGCACAAAGGCGGAGGTAGCGGTCCTGCTGCTGGGTTGTTGCCCTCCTACGGCCCTCTCCACGTCTCCTGATGTACTGGCCTGTCTCCTGGTAGCACCTCCGTGCTCCGGACACTACGCTGACAGACACAGCAAACCTTCTTGCCACAGCTCGCATTGATGTGTCATCCTGGATGAGCTGCACTACCTGAGCCACTTGTGTGGGTTGTAGAGTCCGTCTTATGCTACCAATAGGGTGAAAGCGCCGCCAGCATTCCAAAGTGACCAAAACATCAGCCAGAAAGCATAGAAACTGAGAAGTGATCTGTGGTCACCACCTGCAGAACCACTCCTCTCTTGGGGGTGTCTTGCTTATTGCCTGTAATTTCCACCTGTTGTCTATTCCATTTGCACAACAGCATGTGAAATTGATTGTCAATCAGTGTTGCTTCCGAAGTGGACAGTTTAATTTCACAGAAGTGTGATTGACTTGGAGTTACATTGTTGTTTAAGTGTTCCTTTTTTTTTTGAGCAGTGTACTTTAGGATACTGTCTGTGGGGGCTAGTCAAACCAGATCTCGGGTTTACATACTGGTCCGTACTGGTTATGTACCGGTTTTAAGGGTGCTGTACTGAAACTGTTTGGTGGAAATGTGGCTCCAGAGTTTTGTTGCAGTGATAATGGGTTAATAACAATAGTGAGTTACTGCTGATTAATAACGAGGTTGTTGTTTCAAAAATTCCCTGTGAAAAGTTAAAGCATTTTGGGTAGCTCTTGTTGGTTTCATAGTTGTCCCCTGCTAGCCAGAGGTTTTATCGGGGGATTATTGATTTTAGCCATATCTGTCTGTTTGTGTGTGGGTACACCCTGTCTTTGTGTGGGTACATCCAATCTTTAGCTTGGGAATTTTGTGGTCCCCAACTGACTTTTTGCAATTGGAACTAAATTTAGAAACTATCTTTCTTTATCATCAGGGGACAAGACAAAATTCTGGAAACTGTTGTCACTGGTTTAACTTGATCTCACTCTTCAAATAATTGGTTGTGAACATGTTAATACTAGCTATATTGTAGGCGCTGTAAATTTTTTCTGTGGCAGCCAATGAGTCTCTGTCTGTGGGCTGATTGCATGCAGTGTCTGATTCTCTTTCAGATTTTTGTGATTGTGCTGTGGCTAGGGGTGTAACGATTCTGAATCGTGGTTTTTTTTTTAAGGCGTAGTACCTCCGCTCGCTGCCATAGGGTGAACATCCAAGCTTTCCCTTTTCCTTTTTTAAACCTACAGTCTTGTACAAAAGTGCCAAGCATCAAAGGGCATGAGAAATGCTTCCGGAAAAAAGAAAACTTGACTGACATCAGTATTTTTCGGCGACATGCTGCACGGAGCCAAGTAAAGGACTGCAGAATTGTCTCCTTTTAACCAATTAGGTTTCTCTAATCCTGCCCCTGTTTACTTAGCTCAATTAGCAATCAAACAAGGGATTTGCTTATTTACTTTGCTGAATGAGTAGAGTTGCTTATTAAGATGGCATGTTTGATTGCCGCATTCTGAGAGTTAAATGGCTATAGAACTGCACAGATTTGCAAGAATGTGTATTTGGCCATTTGGTGTGATTTGTGATAATTTATATCTCACATTCACATTTCATCCGCTTTACAGAATGTTTTCCACCTTGTGTATTTTTTTTGACGCTTTAAATCCCAGGCGATCTGAAAATAAATCTTTTTATTTTTATTTAATCATTATAGATCTCCTAAAAATGCTACAATGAGAGATGAAATGCTGAGTTGGGATGTGGCAATTTTGAACGAGGATTTTTTTTTTTTAAAGTGTGATGAGACCATTTGCAGTCATGGGCTATGTCGGCAGTCGCTTGTAATTTCTTGAAACATACACACCTAAAGCGGCTTAAACGATTTAAAATGCTGTTGGGAAGAAGCCTGAGTTTAGATTTCACCAATTGCAGGTGCTCCAACCTTCCCTAAATCTGCTCCCGTGTACTTGTCCAAATAACAGTCAAGCAATTTAGCCAATAGCCTATAACAATTAAGATGTGATGGTGAAAAGCAGACAATCCTAACTGGGCTCCAGTGTTAGATTGAAGGAATGTCAATAATTAGAAAAATCTTCCTCTGAATTACATGTCTCACTGTAGCATTTTAGGGCATAATTCAAGATTAATTTAAATTCGATTTGCTCTCAGATCGCCTGAGATTATAAGCGTGTAAAAATACACAGGGTGGAAAACATTCTGAAAAGCGGATGAAACGTGAATGTGAGATATAAATTATCACAGTCACACAAAATGGCATGGCAATGGCAATCGTGTTCATGCAAATCTGTGCTGTTCTATGGCCATTAAAATTTCAAAATGCAGCAATAAAACATGTTGTCTTAATTAAACAGCTCTTCTCACTCAACTTCAAGAGTAAACAAATCCACCATTTGATTGCTAATCAAGCAAAGTCAACGGTAACAGGTATATTTTTCTTAGAGTTGCCTAATTGGTTAATAGGAGACAATTCTGTTTTCATTTGCTTGGCTCCTTTCAGCACGTAGCCGAAAAATACTGATGTTGGAGGCATTTCCCATGCCCTTTGATGTTTGGCACTTTCGTTTTGGACAGCATGGGGGATGTTCGCCCCATGGTAGCAGGTAGTATTTCTACTCGTAAAAAAAAAAAAAAAAAGCCCGTGATTCAGAATCGTAACACCCCTAGCTGTGGCACATCTCAAAGGGGTACCGCACCTGTTCCATTCAGGTTATTTGATACACTTCAACCCTGTTGTGTGTGCGTGTGGGTGGGCGGATGTGCGCAGTTCTTTAAGAGAAAAAAACAGAAGGGTGTATGTATCCCTGTCCTCGAGTCATACCTCACTCGCTCAATCACAGTTGCCGTGTGGTGATTTGTTAGGACACGTGTGGCTGTTGCCTGTCACAATAGCAGGAGGGGGAAAATAATTACAAAAATAATTAGTGTACGTGACACAGACTGGCTGTGGAGGTATCGGGAGACACTGGGCGTCAGTGCTTGGGGGGGGTGGGTCTCTGGAGTCCCTGACTGCCACCACAAAGAGAGTGAGGAGCTGAAGGCTGCTGATGGGAGAGGTTAAAAGGGCCACTGCTATGCTCGCTCACAACCGCTGTTTACCTCTGCCCTTAAAGCTGCTTTGACCAGCCCCAGTGCCATGGGGTTAATATTTGTCACACTTAAATGTTTCAGATCATCAAACAATTTTTAATATTAGACAAAGATAATCCAAGTAAATTGGAATTGCAGTTTTTAAATGACGATTTCATTTATTGAGGGGAAAAAGCTATCCAAACCTACCTGGCCATATGTGGAAAAGTAATTGCCCCCCCCCCCCTGTTCAATCATGAATTAACGGTCATAAACAACTTTTTTTTAAATTGAATTTCCGTAGCCACAGCCAGGCCTGATTACTGCCAGACCTGTTGAATCAAGAAATCACTTAAATAGAACCTGTCTGATAAAGTCAAGAAGGCTAAAAGATCTCTAAAAGCAACACATCATGCTGTAATCTTAAGAAATTTAAGAACAGATGAGAAGCAAAGTCATTTACATCTATCAGTAGGCTGAAAAGGGTTACAGAGCCATTTTTAAGGCTTTGGGACTCCAGTAAACCATGGTGAGAGCCATTATGCACAAATGGTAGAAACTTGGATCAGTGGTAAACATTCCCACGAGTGGCCGGCCTACCAAAATTACTCCAAGAGCACATCAACGACTCATCCAGGAGGTCACAAAAGAATCAAGAACAACATCTAAAGAACTGCAGGCCTCGCTTCCCTCAGTTAAAGTCAGTGTTCATGATTCAACAATAATAAAGAGACTGGGCAAATATGGCATCCATTGGAGAGTTCCAAGGCAAAAACTGCTGCTGACCAAAAAGAACACAAAGGCTCGTCTCACATTTGCCAAAAAAAAATCTTGATGATCCCCAAGCAAGGCTTTTGGGAAAATATTCAGTGGACTGAGGAGACAAAAGTTTTTTGGAAGGTGTGCATCCTGTTACATCCGGTGTAAAACTAACACAGCAGTTCATAAAAAGATCATCATACCAAAAGTCAAACGTGGTGGTAGTGTGATGGTTTGGGGCTGCTTTGCTGCTTCAGGACCAGGACAACTTGCCGTAATTGACGGAACCATGAATTCTGCTCTTTATCAGAAAATCCTGAAGGAGAATTCCCAACCATTAGTTTGCGACCTCAAGCTCACGTGGGTTATGCAGCTGGACAATAATCCGAAACACTACAGCAAGTCCACCTTTGAATGGCTTAAAAAAAACAAAATGACTTGAATCTGATTGAGATGCTGTGGCATGACTTTAAACAGGCCGTTCATACTCGAAAACCTTCCAATATGGCTGAATTAAAACAATTCTGCAAAAAAGAGTGGGCCAAAATTCCTCCACAGCAATGTGAAAGACTCAGTGCCAGTTATCACAAATACTTGATTGCAGTTATTGTCGCCAAGGGTGGCACAGCCAGTTATTAGGTTTAGGGGGCAATTTCTTTTTCACCTAGGGCCAGGTAGTTTTGGATTGCTTTTTCCCCTCAATAAATGAAATCATCATTTCAAAACTGCATTTTGTCTTTTCTTGGGTTATCTTTGTCTCATATTTAAATTTGTTCGATGATCTGAAATATTTAAGTGCGACAAATGTGCAAAAAAAAAAAAGAAATTAGGAAGGAGGCCAATGCTTTTTCACAGCACTGTTTGTTTATTAAAAAGTCACTGAGTCTGTTTCCTGGGTGTTGTGGTTTAGGAATGAAAAGAGCTAACTGTCGTATTCGGCTTTGGTGTAAAATTTTCACTGCATGTGGGATATTTGATATTGATTGGGATATTCTCACAACAGTCCAGTTCAGGAGGGTTTACTACTAAGCAAGATTAGTGAGTTTGTGATTTGTATTGAGTCTAAAGCCGGGGTTTACAATGTCAGGAAGTTGGCTCTTTTAACCTGCCATGGTAACTTATGGTATCTCTGCTTGTGTGCTGAGGGTTTGTTGGGCCAGCTCACACAAGGAAAGCCTTGCTCATGTTGACCATACTTCGTCATGCACCCCTGTGTTGAGGTGCGTATTGTGGGCGAGGTTTGTTGTTTGAAGCTTGGTGCCAGTGACGCACAGGTCCCCATTGCCTGCGCTGATTGGAGAGATGGATCACTGATGGATCTGTGTACCTACAAGGTGTCCAGCACAACAGGGCCCTGCTCGCTCCCCTGGAGTTCGGAGCTGGGGCCCCCAAGCGCCGGCAGTCAGCCGTATGAACTAATGCGCTGCAGTCCTATCCTACAGTCAGCGCTGGCACCACTTCATTGGTAAAACAGTAACCAATCAGAAGCCAGAGAGCAGAAAATATGTTTGTGGGTTGGTCGTGAACATCTTCATATACAATATTTTGCCCCATATTTGTAGAGCTGTATTGACCTGGGAGACACGGCTTGCTTGTTTACATGTGTGTGAAAGGGTTTGTGTTCGGGTTAACCAGTGTGTGTGATTGCTGGTGCCCTGGGGTGTGTGTGTGTGTCTGTGTGCTTGCTTACGTGCATGCGTGTGTGCGTTTGCATAGGTGTGTGTGTGTTTACATACACATGCTGGTCCCCCCATGTCTATACCTGTGTGTGTGTGTACGTGTGTGTGTACGTGTGTGTGTGTGTGTGTGTGTGTGTGTGTACGTGTACGTGTACACATGCTGGTCCCCCCATGTCTATACCTGTGTGTGTGTCTGTGTACACATGCTGGTCCCCCCCATGTCTATACCCATGTGTGTGTGTGTTGAGAGTGTGGTAGTTCAGGTGCGGGGTTAACGAGCACGCTGCCTCTCTCCCGGAGGTGCGGGTGAAATGAGGGGGAACTGATGGTGCTGCTGATACTGTGTCAGTGTAACCTGCAAGACAGGTGTGGAGGGGGAGGGGAGGGGTGGGGAGGGTCAGGCCCAGGGGTTCACCCGATGAGTTCAGACATGGGCCCCACTCCCCCAACGGGCCTCCAGGGGCCCCACGCAGAGCAGGGACAGCCTTCCCTCACGGCCCCACCACAAAACACACACTCACCTTACACACTCAACCTGAGAGATGTAGTGTCTGTGGAGCACGTGTGTGTGCACCCAGTCCGCCTGAGCAATGTAGTGTCTCTGGAGCGCACACTTACTCTGCCATTCATTCCCTCACCATTAAGAGATGGGAGGTTGGAAAGAGGGTCAAGACGAAGCACAGAAGGGGCGATTGATGGATGAGGGAAAACGGAGAAGGCTGGCGGAGGGGTAAGGAAGAGCGTGAGTGTGGTTATCGGCGGTGAGGAGGAAGAGTTTTAATGAGGCTTTGGCGTGACTCCAGGGCAGAGGATGGAGCGGGAGGGGCGATCAGCGGGAGGGCTGTTTTCCGGCAGATGTCACACTGCCGGTGACACCCAACCCTCTCCACCCCGCCTTGCCGCACGAGACCCCTGACACCCCACATCTCAGCAGTTTCACACCCACCCCCACCCCGCCCCGCACCCCCACCCCCAGCCGACTCTCTGCTCTGGCTGTTGTTGTTGTTTCATCTCTCATTTTATTTAGTTTAAAACCAGAGCTGTTAATGAGAAACTGTTTCTTTGGTATGTGTGTGGGGTATGTATGTGGGGTGGGAGGTGGCGGGACTATCAAGGGAGGTGCTGGGGGGGTCTTCATTTACAGTCGCTCAGTGGCTGAGCTATGGCAGCTTGTGTGTATGTGTGTGTGTGTGTGTGTCTTAGTGCGTGTATGCGTTAGCATGTGTGCTTATTTTTGTATGCATGCTTACCTGCTTGTTTGTGCGCGTGTGCGTAGCGATGAGTTTCCATGTTGCGTGCGCTTGTGTTTTGTGTACTTGTGTGGTACCGTTTGAGTGTGTCTGCCTGCGTCCTGTGAGTGTTTGTGCTGCTCTGTGTTTGTGTGTTTCATGCACAGGGTTGTTTTTGCGTGCATTAATGCTTCTTTGTGTGTTGCCCTTTAGGCTCCAGGGGCAGTTTCTCGAGCCGAAGCCATGTCTCTGCTCTGTGTTCTGTGTGCACTGGACTTGGGCTGACTGTGTTCTCCCCTCCTCTCTCAGACCCCCTATCATGTGAACCTGCTGCTGGCCGGCTATGACGAGGCCGACGGCCCCGGCCTGTACTACATGGATTACCTGGCGGCCCTGGCCAAGGCCCCCTTCGCTGCCCACGGCTATGGAGCTTTCCTGACCCTCTCTATCCTGGACCGATACTACAGGCCTGGTGACAATCCCCCTCTCTCTCTCTCTCTCTCTCTCTCTCTCTCTCTCTCTCTCTCTCTCTCTCTCTCTCTCTCTGTCCTTGTGTATATCCCCTCCTCCCTTTGTGTTCCTCCTCTGTCTTTGAGGCTTTGCTGGTGTGACACGTTTGAAGCCATCATGATAAAGATGATATGCTGTCCCTCTCCTAAGTATTACACATTCAGACTCCGCTCTATTGGCACAACTTGAAGCGTCAGCAAGTATGGCAGTGCACAGTTACAGGCTACTGAAATACAGACCTAAAGAAGAGACCGAACGTGGAGGAATAACTCTCTGTCTGTGCCTCTCTCCCTCCCTCTCAGCCTCTGCTGTTTACTGACAGCTCTTGTATCCCCAGTAGTCACATGCAGTATGATGTGTTAATATAAATGCTCTTATGGTTATATATATTACCCAATGGAACATAATACACAGATATTTCATTGTCTTCATTGTTTGCCCTCTGGGACTTTGACATATGGCTACATGCTGGGCTGCTGTTGCGCTTGTGGGTTCCTCTCTGAGCATGACTCGTGTGTTTCTGCTCCAGTCATGTTTAAATGGGTCCTCTCTTCTCCATTTCTGTCCGATCTCACTGGGCTTACCCCCCTCTCCCCGCCTCTCACAAGGGTTTATTTCCCCACAACAAGATATCGGCTTCCCTTGAACAATATGCAGTAGTATACCTGTTCCAGCAGGAAAATCACTACCCGCAAAAGAAGGGTTAATGGGCATTGAGGTGAAACGGATGATATTTGAGGAGTGTTTATAACCGAAACGCTCCTCGTGTTTAGATCTGACTCGAGACGAGGCCGTGGATCTGCTGAAGAAGTGTCTGGAGGAGGTGAGATTTGTCTCCCATTATCAGTTACAACTGTGTTTCATTCTGTCACGTGAAAGATGCCATTTTGGTGTTTCTGAAGATTCTCCCCCCCCCCAGCCCCCAGATTTCTATTATCTGCTAATATGCTGCTCAAAAAAGATATGCATGTAAAATATGTGTGTTAGTACACACACATACAAATGCAGACTTGGGTATATTGATATTTGGACACAGACAGCTTTTTTTTTTTTTCATTGTGTTAGTTTTATACGGCACCACAATGGGAAATTACAAGAAACAATCGAGATGTGCATAGAGTACAGAATTTCAGCTTCAGTTTAAGTTTTTTCTAAAAATATTGTCTGAACCATGTGTGAATTTCTCAAATTTTAGGGACAGCGCCGTCAGTTTTAAGGGCTCAAAAGTAATTGTACAAACTGACATAATCAATAAATGTCATTATTAATACTCGGTGGTGAATCCTTGGTTGTCAATGACTGCCTGAAGTCTTCAACCCAGACACATCATGAGACATGAGGTTTCTTCCCTGGTGATGCTCTGCCTGACCTTCACTACCACTGTCTTCAACTCCTGCATTGTTGTTGGGGTTTTTGCCTTCTGCAAGTGAAATCCATGCTCAATTCAATTCTGGTCAAATGATTGACTGGTCCATGGTGGAACATTCCACTTCTTTGCCTTAAAAGATCTCAGGTTGTTTTTGCAGCAGGCTTCCAAATCAACGTCCTTTTGCACTTTCAAGCATTTTCCAATTCTGATGCGTTTGGCTGAATCTAAGAGTACTGTATGATATAGCCATATATAGCAATTCAGAATTAATCCTACTGCTTTTGTCAGTTGTCTCATCACCATTAGATGAGAGGGAACCATAGCAGTCCTACATGCCCAAACATGACCACTCTTGACAGATGTGATGGCATGCCTCAGATCATGAAAAATTCCTTCCCCACTCCATATACTTATTTTCCTGTCTTTCTGGTGTATGTTGTTCTTTGTCTGGTTCGTCCGAAGGATGTTGTTCCTGAACTATTGAGTACTGAGGTGACTATATCTCAATGGTGTCCTAAGTTAAGTTTCTCAGCCATTTTACCCATTGACTTTTAAAAAAAAAAAAAACACTTTTGAAGCACTTCCCAGTGTTATCAAGCCTCCGTCAATTTCCAGATTTTGTGTCATATCTCTGAGTAACAACAAGTTGTTTTTCTAGATCATTGACAACTACAGTGTAGATCATTATATTTTTTGCTGACATACTAATCCTCTTTATAGTCTAAAAACTACATGTCCCATGATCCTCCTGAATCCCGATGAGACAGGGTTCAGATATTAGACAGCATTTGCCATAGTTGATTGTCTTGCCTGGAGAGAGTGTGCTAATTAGGTAGTAGCTCTATGGTCCACTTAGCTATGCTAACCTTGCCAGATACCAAGTTATGTAGCCAATGCCAATTTAAATTAATCGCCAAGTTTCTTTGGCCAATGTTAGTTAGCGTAAAAACTTGGTGGCTTGCGAACAAGCTAATCAGTCTTGTCCGTGCTTTTGTAACACGGCTAGCTATGTGGCACAATAATCTTGAAGTTACTTGCTGATTTATCCCCATGTAAGTAATTCACTAATCACAACTCACTGTTTCTTATCAATTTATATGTGTTTATATGCACCAAATATGTCTAGCTGAGCCAGCGGACTAGCCAGCAAGCATGTTTGCTAGCTTAGGTAGTTAACTATATTTGGTGTATATAAATGCCAGCTAGTTGGACAAATTATCACCACTTGTGGTTCAATGCTAGCTAAGTAGCAAAATAATCATCATTCAGCATTTCCTATTCATTTATATGCACCAAATATAGCTTGCTGAGATCGTGAATTTGCTATCTAGCTAGCTGGGCCAGCAAACTTTCGAGCTTGCTTGCGAAACCTGCAAACTAGTTTGCTGTCTTAGCAAGGTACATTTGGTGCATATCCTTGGTAGCTAGCTAACTAAATAATCACTACTCAAGGTTCATTGCTAGCTAAGTAGCGAATTACCACCATTTACGATAACTTAATAATTTGCTTTTTCTTTATCAAATATTTTGCACCAAATGTTACTGGCTGTTAGCTAAGCCAGCGTACTAGCCAGCTGGTGTCTGGCTTGGCTAGTTACATTTGATGTGCATAAATCCTAGCTATATAGCAGAATTGTCGCTATTCAGGGTTTTCTGTTGATTTCTTTGCACCAGATTTAGGCTAGCTAATAGCAGTGCGCTGTGTAATAATTTAATAGCAGTTCTTCCAGTTTCCTGGAGATAGCCAATGGCAGTTAAAGGAGAATTCCGGTGTGAAATTGACTTGGGGTGTATTGAAACATGATAACGAGTACTAACTTTTGTCGAATACCCCGCCTCCGTATGCACGCATCATTTCGAAATATATGGCTTTTTAGCCGAAGCTCCCAACAGGCCTAAAATGGTAGTGAATTTGGCATAGCGTTGCCATGCAAAGAAATCGCTATTGGAAACTACCTCAAGGTACTGTTTGCATAAACAGTCTTTTTAAAAAACTACCAGTGCATTGTCTAAGTTCTCAGTGCCTTGTTTTAAATGTCAGGACCGTCAGAATTCTACCAATGAAGTGTGGAGCTACTTTGAGCCTTGTGAATGATGAAAAAATTGCAATTTCTTTGCATAGCAACGCTATGCCCAACTCACTACCATTGTAAGCCTGTTGGGAGCTTTGGCTAAACAGCCATGTATTTAAAAATGTTGCGTGCGTATGGAGGTGGGGTATTCAACAAGAGTTAGTACTCGTTGTCATGTTTCAATACACCCCAAGTCAATTTCACACCAGAATTCTCCTTTAATGTCACTGATTGGCTTCCGTCTATTGCGTTGGAAATGTTTGCCGAATGTGAGGTATTTGATCGGCTGGGAACCAATCACTGGCTCCTTGTGTGTTTATGTAGCAGATATGCAGTTTGCAAAAGTAGATTATAAATTAGACTACAATTGCGAAAGCATGTACCCCATTCACTAATCCTGGAACGCAACAACCCAAAAAATTTCTTTGAGTTTGAGTAATACTGGAAAGTGTCTGAACATATAAATTTCAATGGGAATTTTATTACCAACATGAGACACTAAGTATGTTGTCACCTTAATACTCGGTTTTTTTTTTTTTTTGGTTTTTTTTGGTCAACTTTCCTGTTTTCGAGTCTAGCCAATAGTTTACATGTTAAAATAAACCCTCGGTATTTACTCCGGTGACGTCTTTTTTGATTGCTGACTTTGGCACTAACATGCCTGCCTCCTCCAGAATGTTCTTGATCTGGCCAACTGTTGTGAATGTTTTTTTTCTGAAATGGTGAAAGAATTCTGTCATCTGCCACAGTCATCTGGTTTTCCTACCCTTTCTTTATACTTGAGCTCATCTGTGCTTGTTTTATTTTTCGGAATATACCAAAAACTTTAGTTGGCCTTACCTAATGGTTTAGATTTTTCTTCGATGGGTTTTTGATTTTTCAACCTAATAATTTCCTTGCTTTATATACTGGCTCTGACAGCTCTTTGTATTTCTTATTGAGAGTTAATGGCAACAGATTTCAAATTAAAATATACCAATTGAAATCAATTGTGGACCTTTTATGTGTTCAGTTATAAATTAAATAATTTTATGTTAGTTATTGGCAGTATCATTATGGCCATAGTCATCACAAATAATGATTGGGCAATTTTACATTTTGAGTTTAAAGACCAATGGATAAATTCTGATAAGTAGACAAAAAGTGGAATTTTGTGAAGCACTGGTGTGAAATCTTGATTTCACCATTGCGCTGACTTCTGACAAGCAGCTGGCTGCAGTGTTCCTGATCAACATTTAGTTCCCTGCCTCTTTTGTCACTGCCTGTATGGGGCATGGAAAAGTCTGAACACCAGCTGCGAGTGCGGACTCCTGACTCATGCTGCTCCTCAGTCTGTTTCAGTGCAGATACAGGGGAACTATAATGTATGTTGATGTGATGACATGACTTCGCATTGCAGCATTTATATTTTTGAATGCAGCATAATGATATGAATTATAATCATGATAGTCTTTCGGTTTGCTGCAAGTCTACATGCCTTGTGGATTTACTTGCGAAATGTCGAGGATAACAATTACAAGAATGAATAAACAAATGGTTTACTTGGAGCTACTGCTGATCTCATTTGTACAAGTATCACTTGCGGTTGCTGTATTGCTGTGAATTGAAGTTTGTTTAATGTTCATTGTGAATCTGATACTTTCAAGTTGGTGCCCAGGTGTGAGTGTGGGCTGAGGACTCCCCCAGGGCAGGTTTTCATGAGCGCAGGGGAATGGAGCTGTGTGGCAGAGAGCAGTTCAGTCTCTCCTTCTGCACTGTAAACCTGTCCTTCTCCCCAGTGTTCAGGGAGAGGTGTAACGAGCAGCAGGGTCTCGCTGTGCTCCGATTCCCCTCTGAGAAAATTATTTGAGTAATTTTTTAAAATCTAATCTGTTATCTTGCCATTTTTTTAAATTACATGGAATACTCTCTCCCTGCAGCTGAACAAGCGCTTCATCTTGAATCTACCCTCCTTCACGGTCCGTCTGATTGACAAAGACGGCATCCATGATCTGGAGAAGCTACCATTGGTCCCCAAGCAGCCCTGACCTTTCACCTCCCCTGAAGCCCTCATTCATTTTTGTACTTGATATTTGCTGCATAGTTCTACCAATAAAATGCGCTGTTCTTCGCCACCTGACTGTCTGCCTTTCTGTGTTTCTGAACTTGGGGTTTGTGAACCCATGAAATGTCTGTACTGATAGTGAAGTGCAGGTGTTTCTTGTCTGGAGGTTGAGCCCGTAGGAGGGACTCTACAAGAGATCTTTGCCCATGAATGTATCTTCCTCTGTTCTGTGTGGCCTCTTATCTATCTGAACTGATATGTCCACAAACTGCCTTTTTTTTGTTGCGATTTCTGATCTTTTTAATTTGTTGCACAAAATGGTTTCACATTCTCATTCAAAATTTTACCTAAAGCGTTAAAAGAGAAGGATATTAGGCATTCGTGGGATGAAAAAATCTTTTAGTTAAAAGAATAAATCTGGTGCTCTTGGAAAAGTGGGACGAGAGGACAACCACAACCACGCCCTGATGAATACCATGTAGGTCAAAACGTCAGCATTTTAATTTGCTTCAGCCATGCTTTAGTAAAGGGTTTTAATCCTAAGGCTTTAATTAAATTTGGACCCTACTATTTTTTCTGAGTGCCTGCAAGACCTACCATTTTTTGTTGTCCAAAATTTTACAGAAGACAAAGAACCTGAGTTGTCACAATTCACAATATAGTTTTTAAATGATCATTATATTTAAAGAAATAAAGTTATAACAACCGGCCCTGTGTGAAAAAAGTAATTGCACCCTTCTTTACTCTGTCAGCTGATTTAATAAATTCAATCGATTATTGGTTTCAATTAAACAAGACATGCCCAGGCTTGATTGCTATGGCCCTGTTGAAAAATTAGGTAAGTGGTACCTCTCCTGCAGTGAGAAGTAGGCTAAAACCTTGCATATTTTAGTGATATATTTCAATATTATATTTTAGTCACTGTCTCTGGCAAGCGTAACAAAGGCATTTCTTAGGCTATGGGCCTCCAGCAAACCTCAGTTACAACAAAATGGAGAAATTGTGATCATCTGGGTGGCTACAAAAGAACTTTGGCGGACATCTTAGGAACTGCCTGTCTGGCCTCACCTCAGGTTAGCCCTCATGATTCCACCACAAGAAGTAGACTGGGCAAAAGTGTTTTCCATGGGAGCATTTCAAAGTGAAAAACATTTCTGAACGAGGTAAATACAAGCTTGTCTCGCCTTGGCTGGAGAACACCTTGACGATGAGCCCCAGGCCTTTTAGGATGATGTTCTTTTGACTGACAAACTAAAAAATAGACCTTTTTGGAAGGTGTGAGTTACATTACATCAGCGTAAAGCTTACTCCAAACTTGGCAATGAAAAGATATCAGCTTTCAAACTATGTGATGGTAGTGTCACGGCACTGGCATACTTTACTGCTTCGGGTCCTGCATGGAGAACTTTCTATAATTTAACGAACTGCAAATTCTGCTCTGTACCATAAAATTCCTCAAGAATGTCTGGTTGTCAGTTATGCAGCAAGACAGCGATTCGAGCACAGGAGTCGGTCCACCTCTGAATGAATCAAAACAGACAAGATTGAAATATTGGAATGACCTATTCACAGTCCTGACTAGAACCCACTGGTGTGCTGCAGCAGGAACTTAACCCTTTGTTGCATGACTCTTTTCCTCTTTGCTTGGTGGCGGGTGGGTTTGGTTAGTTTCGTAACTACTATGCAACAATGAATTAAGCAGGCAGTCCATACTCAACCCACTAATGTGGCTGAATTAAAGCAAATCAGCAGAGTGTGCCAGAGTTCCTCCACTGTGATATGAAAAAGATGGCACTGGTCTTTACTTATTGTAAGTGTCTGGCTGCAGTTGTTGCTACTGAGGGAGGCAACCAGTTTTTCACTTTTGCAAGAAAATTACTTTTTGATGAGTGGTATAGATGTTCAATAAATGTCTTCCTTCGTAAAAATTGAAATATGATTTTGAAACTATTTTGTGCTTCTTCATGTTAGCGATTTGTAATGCATTTTCCATGAAGTACTGAGACAAATGGTGCCACAAATATGTGATAATTGAGGATATCAGTTGGAGTGAAATCTTCTCCGTGACGCTGCACGTTTGTTGGTTCGTGTTCGTGTAACGTTACAGCCCCTGAGTGTGACCGGTGGCACCTCCTTTTGCTTCTGTATTTCAGCGAACTGAAATTGAAGTGGAAAATGTCAGCTTTCATGCAGGAGTTTTTCCATCCATGTGGCTGTATCTTTTCCGGAATTATAGCAGTTTTTTACGTAGCAACAGTCCTGTAATACCTCATGCAGACGATCTGTTTGTATCTGCACATTTTGGCAGCGTGTTTGCGAATGTGCATTGAGAGTGAATTTGTGCAAACGTGCTTGCTGACGTGCGCGCGTGTGTGTGTGTGTGTGTGTGTACTTGGTATGCATGCAGGCTCCTTCTCCTCCGCACAGGTGATTAATAAACATTAAACAGACCCTCCTCTCCTGAGCACACCGGAATCTGACGGGAAGGGGAACATATGTTTGCCTGCAGGCAGAGGGGGAGCGGTAACATCCCTGCTGAGTGACAGGGATGGGGGGGGTTTGAAGCTGGATCATGGGTTTGGATGGGGGGGCTAAAAAAGACAAGGGGAACAGGTAGGGAGGGTTGGGGCTGAAGAAGGTGGTACCCTGACTGGTTGGGTGAGGGAGGAGAGCAGAGTGCTAGACTTCACCGCATACATGTCCATGCGCATGGATCTCGACTGTGATGCCAGCACCCCGGGTGTAAATCTGAGTCTCAAAATCAGCTTCTTAATAGAGAGTCCTAATATGTCGCTGCGTTGTTTTTAGTTTGCTGGTGCCCCTCGAGCATCAGGATGTTTACCGAAGCAGCAGAAGATCTAAGGCCTCAGCCCTACAGTGGATTCAACTCTCCCAGCCTCTGGTTCAAAATAAGCATCATTGCATCAGTATCGTCTCACAACCCTCTGAAGCACATGAAATCGTCACTTGAGGTGTTTATTGCTGGGATATAGCCTACTGTATTTCACACTGGATGTAACGCAACACCTTAACATTATACTGAGCGCTCTGTAAATTCTTTAAAAACTTGTTTTCAATATCATGCCTTTTCTTTTTCTTGTCACTTCTGTGAGATTATTTGGGCTTACAAGTGAGATGTGAACTGATGTCTGTGAATAGCAGCACTTTCCAGATTAACACTCTGTAAATGATTATTGTTATTTTTTTGCTGCAAAATGATTTGGTCTCAGCGGTGTTGCTTTAACGGTGTCAGAACATAATAAGTAAGCTTGTTCTTTTTTTAAATCATGCAATCCTGGATATATATGTTTCTCCTTGTTGGAAATCCCAGTCCCATGACTCTTTTAATCACCACAACTCCCTTTGTGGATTTGGGGAAGTACAGACAGGCTCAGGCTCTCTGGGGCTTGTGCCTCCTGCTGCCTGGTCTTGTCATGAGGGAGATGGCTGCTGGATGAGCGGCAGGGACATGCAGACTGTGGGCTCTTGGAGGACCTACGCATGCAACCCCACACTGCAAGGTCCTTTGTTAGGGTGAGAGTGCTAAGTCTGCACTGCACTGGAGGTCTTCCTTTTACAGTCAGGTATTATTCCTGATACCCAACGAATAACCACTATTTGGATACCAGTCAGCAAAAAGAATGAGACATGGATTCATTGTTTTGACAAAGAACAGGTAACAACGAATTCTTTAATATATTACATTCATAAAATTCATACAATTATAACAACAATAATAATAATAATAATAGTAATAGCAATAATAAATGATACAAGTACAAAACAACTTTTTGAGAGTGGTACTACTGCTAAAATACACTTATGTACCCCAACTGAGCAGCCACAAACCCTCCTCACAAAATAAAAATCTCCGTAACTCGACCTTCTCCCGCAACACACATAAATCTGCACACATTTAACATACACTCAGGATAACATGCACACTGCCTGCCTGTCCTGAGGTACCAATGATTTAAATGACGCGTGACATCATCAACATGGGACAGAAAGGCAGGGTGGGGAGTGATGGACGTTCATAATAGTCTTTTCTGTCAGTGTGAGGCCAAGGTTCTGGTCCCACAGTAGGGCCATGGAGGTAAGACGGAGAAACGCAACTGCGGCTGTCGATCCCGCCTGAGACAAAGAAAAGGTTGCAAAGGGGCTTGCAAAATAAATATCTCTCAGCTTTCTCAACGCGAGGGAGAGCTGGAGTGGGTGAATCCATTTCTCCTGGGTAGGGGGGGAGAGGGGGGTGTGCTACTTGCGATGTTTGAGGTCCTTGTCATGACCCTTGCCCCCCGCCTCTCCCTTGTCCAGCAGTTTGACGGCCTCCAGCAGGTAGCTCTGAAAAGCAGAGAGAGCGGCGCAGATGGCGGGGGTACCAAAACCGTGGGTCAGCAGGCTGAAGTGGGTCAGGCTGCCCTGAATATTTGGCTCCAGGCAGGGGGTCGGCCTTCCTGCACCCAGAGGCGACCGATCCTGGGACATCAGGTCTATAAACTCCTTGCAAATTTGCCTACGGGTGAAGAGTTAACAGCATTTGTAGAGACAAGTGAGAAGGCCCTCCCATGCATGGACATAATGGTCCGGATGGGTACATTTTTTGAACGCATCAGTGTGCTATAATTGCCTTTCGCAAATTCACCAGAGCAGCATTTTCAAAGCACAGATTGTTTTTAGTTTTTGATATGCATTTAAGTGCAGATCTGATGTTTTTTTATATCTCTTAAACTAAGAATTTAACCAGCATCCCATTATGTGCCATTTGCACGATGCAGATTTTGGTAGTGTTGCTGCGTGAGTTTGCATGCCCAAATTTACAGCAACACTTTCAATCTCCTTGACTGGCTGGGTAAAACACAGCAAAACGGTCTGTAATATGCATAGCTGCCTTCGCCATATGCCTGAGTGCAAAATGACGCAGGCATGTACAGTTGCAATCAAAATTATTCAACCCCCATTGCAAATTAGGTTTACTGGCAAAATTTACAAACTTTCAGCTGTTTGCAATGAACAAATCGAACAAGATCTATTTAAATGGCTCAACACGACAAATATTACAAGTGGCTTCTCCAAATTCAACACAAAATTCCACTTTTAATGACTGCTGCAGGCTGAAAATTATTCAACCCCTTCATGACAAGAATCTTTAATACTGAGTAGAAAACCCTTTTGCCGCTATGACCTGCTGGAAATGTGATGCATAAGCAGATGTCAGCTTCTGGCAGCATTCATAAGGTATTATACCCAGTCCTCATGGACAATGGCCTCCAGTTGACTAATATTCTGGGGTTTGCATGCTGCAACTGAGTTCTTCAAATCCTACCATAGATTTTTTTTTATGGGGTTCAAGTGAGGCAACTGTGATGGGCACTCTGGGATCTTCCCAGACCTCTTCTGAAACCAGGCCTTGGTGGATGTTGAGATATGCTTAGAATCATTGTCCTGTTGGAAGGTCCAATGATGCCCAAGCCTCAGCTTCCCCACAAATGATGGCATGACATTTTCTCGACTGAATAACTTGACTGAATCCATCTTGCCCTCCACACTCTGCAAATTTCCAGTGCCAGAGGAAGCTAGGCAGCCGCAGAGCATCAAAAAGCCCCCACAATTCTTCACTGTAGGCAGGGTGTACTTTTCAGCATATGCGTCTTTATCCCTCCTGTAGACATACCACTGATTCATAAGCCCAAAATATTCCAGTTTTTTTCATCACTCCACAGAACAATATCCCCAAACTTCTGTGGCTTATTTACATGGTTTTGAGAATATAGGAGCTTGTGCTTTTGGATCAGTTGTGCTGTATGTCTTGGAGACCTTCAACATTTAGTAGGTGCCGTACTGTGCAAACTGAAACCTCAGTGCCTCCAGC
Source organism: Gymnothorax reevesii (assembly GCA_029721435.1). Taxonomy (NCBI): domain Eukaryota; kingdom Metazoa; phylum Chordata; class Actinopteri; order Anguilliformes; family Muraenidae; genus Gymnothorax; species Gymnothorax reevesii. The sequence continues at coordinate 80,019,475 of CM056577.1, forward strand.
CTCCAAGTCTTGCTGCGGGTCTCCGGCAGTCACTAGAGGGTTTTTATCCACCCGTCTCATCAGGAATCTGGTGACAGTCATTGATAGCTTCCTCTTTCTGCCACATCCTGGTACTGTAGCCACTCTTCCTTTAACCCTGAACTTGCAAATTATGCTTCCAACTGTATCCATATGAAAATGTAGTGCCTGTGCTACTTTTTTGAATCCTTTTCCTTGTTTGTGCCAGGGAATGATCTTCTCTATTACCGCTTTGGACAATTCTTTTGGCAACCATATTTCTGATATGCAATCAAATGTCACTGTCAACAAACCCCTAGCGAATGCAAGTATTTGATATGTTCTATCTCAAGCAAACCTAATGCAACTAATTAAGCTCTTGATTGGCTGCATTAGGTGTGCTTGAGACACACCCTGATTTGCAAATATGCTCTTATGAGGGATTCTATTCGGGGGGTTGAATAATTTTGAGACTGCAGCAGTCATTAAAAATGGCACTTTGCGTTAAATTTGGAGAACCCACTTGTAATATTAGTTGTGTTGAGCGATTTAAAATGTTCTTGTTTATACTGTTTCGCACAAACAGCTGAAAGTTCGTAAATTTTGCTATTAAACCCAATTTGCAATGGGGGTTGAATAATTTTGACCGCAACTGTACACTTACATGTAAAAAAAAAACTCAAAAGGCTGTGAGAAACAACCTGTTTGATGCCTGATAGCAATTAAACAACGAAAATAGAAGTTTTTTTAACTGATGATGTAATGGTGGTAAGAAAAAGGTAATTAGTAAAAATCAGTGGACACTGCAGCAGTATTGCTGATGCAAACCAGGGCAAGTTATTAGAGGCAAAGCTTTTGTTAACCCATATCCAAATCGGGACACCCATATTTTAACCTCAAATCTCTGAGGATGTGTTATACAATCTAGGAAGCTCAAGAATGCTGCAAGAGATTTGAGCTGCACCTTACGTTAAATACATAGCCATTGAAAAACTTATGGGTTTCCATGATTCAAAAAGAAAAAAGAAAGGTCTTTGATTCACTGTTTTAATTTTAAGGAATGCAAACTACAAGAGGAGTTCCATGCACTGGTCTAAAACACTGTTTTTAAAGATTGTTTTAAACAAATCTGGCAATGTTTTCTTTATTTCAGATTAAGGGATTTTCAATATTTTGTAAAAAAGGAAAATAGCAATTATAAATGTAAAAATTAATTTTGTAGAATAATGCAAATGACTAAGTTCGCTAGATAAAGGAATACACAAAATCATTAGTTTTGTCCTCAAACATCTCTGTTATTCATAATGAAAAAGTTTTGGAAGCTTATATGATTGCACCTCTATTATCGGTTTAGTTTTTCACAGACACGCAATGATGAGAGAAAATACACTCCTTTCTGATAGTACAAGAATTTAAAAAAATCAGATCTCATTTAATGTAAAGGCAAGAAGTGACTACAATATTTCATAAATTACAACCCCAGGACAATGTGTAAATTGTGAATAAAATCAAAATGCAATGTCTTTCAAATCACACCAGCCAGTATTTTATTCATAATAAAACAGAGATAACAAAGCAAATGTTGAAACTGAGAAATTTTACAATTTTATCTACAAAATGAGATAATTTCAAATTTGATGGCTGCTATACGTCTCAAAAAATTTGGGACAGGGGCATGTTTACCATGGTGTAGCATCCCCTCTTCTTTGTAACACAAAGTGGAGGTGTCTGGGCATTGAGGAGACAAGTTTCTTGAGTTTAGCCATTGGAATTTGATCCCACTCTTGTTTAATACAGGCTTCCAGCTGCTGGAGAGTTTTGGGTCTCCTTTGACGGACTTTTCATTTAATTATGTGCCAAATGTTCTTAATCGGTGAAAGATCAGGACTGCAGACAGGGCAGTTCAGCACACAGACTCTTCTACTAAGAAGCCATGCTGCTCTAATAGCTGCAGTATGTGGTTTTGCATTGTCCTGCTGAAATACACAAGGCCTTCCCTGGAATAGATGCCCTCTGGAGGGGAGCATATGTTGCTCTAAACTTTTATATACCTTTCAGCATTCATGGTGCTTTTTAAAACATGCAAGTGTCCCACACCATATGCACTAATGCATCCCCATACCATCAGAGATACTGGCTTTTGAACCGAACACTGATAACAGGAGGGGTGAATTTCTCCTCTTTAGCCCGGAGGACACGACGCCCATGATTTCCAACAAGAATGTCAAATTTGGACTCGTCCGACCACAGGACACTTTGCCACTTTGCTACATCCATTTTAAATAAGCCTTGGCCCACAGAGCATGGTGGCGCTTCCGGATCATGCTCAACAATGGTTTCCTTTTTGCACGATAGAGTTTTAGGTGGCATCTGTGGATGGCAAGGCGGACTGTGTTTACAGACAGTGGTTTCTTGAAGTATTCCTGGGCCCATTTAGTAATGTCAATGACAGAATCATGTGAGTGATGCAGGGGCATCTGAGGGCTTGAAGAACACAGGTATCCAGTAAAGGTCTTTAGCTTTGTCCCTTGCACACAGAGATTTTTCCAGTTTCTCTTAATCTTTTGATGATGTAATGCACTGTCGATGATGAGACGTTCAAAGCCTTTGCAATTTGGCGTTGAGGAACAGTGTTTTTAAAGTATATCACAATTTTTTCACGCAAGCCTTCACAGGTTGGAGAGCCTCAGGCCATCATTACTTCTGAGAGACTCAGCCTCTCTAAGACATTCGTTTTATAGCCAATCATGTGACACACCTGATGCCAGTTAACTTAATTACTTCCCAAATGTTCTTTCAGCTGATTCTCTTATATATTAATTGCCTTTTCAGCCCTTTTTTTTGCCTGTGTCCCAACTTTTCTGAGACTTGTTGCAGCCAGAAAATTTGAAATAAGCTCATTTTGTGGATAAAAATGTAAAATGTCTCAGTTTCAACATTTTAAATGTTATCTCTGTTCCACTGTAAATAACATATTGGCTCATGTGATCTGAAAGTCATTGCATTTTGATTTTATTCACAATTTACATTTTGTCCCAACTATTTTGGAACTGGCGTTGTAGTTAAAACCTTCTGACAATTTAAAATTTTTTTTAATTATATGGTCTCAACAACTTCTGGAACACCTCTAAATTATGTAATTAAACACATTTAAAACGGCGGGGCTATGCTACAAATAACCATAAAAAATAACAATTTATCAAACCAATTACTGAACATGAAGCAAAAAAAAATTCAGATAAGAGCAAAGAAAACACCTCAATGCCTTGTTTTGTTTTGTGAACTGTAAAAGAAAAATGATGTGCAGTTTATCAGAATATCTACAGATGAAAAAATAAAGAATACCAATCTATGTCACTCAGTGTCCATTTATTCTATATTTAAGGCTTTTGATACAAAGGACAAGTGTAAAACTTGTCGGTCAATGCAGTCAATTTAATAACTTTTGATAACATAGTCATAAACAGGGTGAGATCTGAATGACTACTAATCATAAATTATGACACAGATGTGGATCCAAGAATGGCTTGAAACGATCTCTCAGAAATCATAAAAAAATAAGCCTATGCTTAGGTGCACTTATTGCATCTTTTTAACATTGCAAACACGTTTTCTAAAAATTCTGCAAAGCACATGTGGCAATGCCCATTTATGCCACAAGAATTTATTTTTTCTTTTAAAAAGTGTTCCTATTGTAAGTATAAGAAGAGATAAATGGAGATTTATTTGTCTGTGTCTTTAGGATACAACAGGTCCTTTGCATACATGTGGGGGCAGGGATGCATATTTAAATGCGGCTCAGTGTGGGGGCAGCTGACTGAAGGCATGTGACTGGATGCGAGAGGAGCCTTACTTTGTAGCCAGCAGCATGCTTCGTCTCGCGTGCAGCTGGTCTGGGTCGCTCTGCCTGCAGAGGTACTCTGCCATTGCTCTGGCGGGGAACTCGGTCTCACACACGTAGCCAAAATCACGAGCCAGGTGCACAGCCTCACCTGCAGATGGAGGGAACGCGGAGGAATATTAGCCTCCGAGGAGAGATTAGACCACTGTGCATGACTGTGCCCATCAGTGCATCCCATTACAGGTGTTTCTTTTCCAGCGCGTCAGTCTGTGTCCCTCTGAACAAATGACTCCTCTGGCCCACAGTCATTCGCTGTGCCTGTGACAGTCAGTGACTCACCCTCCACCAGCGCAGTTAGGAGGGTGACGTTGGCTGCCTTACGCCGTCCAGCAGGGAGGTTCAGGCCAATCTTCTCCAGACGCTCCCGCAGACACCGACCGCCATTTTTTGATTTGGCTCTGAGGAGAAATGGGCCACAATTTGTATCAATGTCAATTCATTGGTATTAAAACAGTCCAGACTTCTCAAATAGTTACTTAAATACAAGGCTATTTTGGATCCATGAACTTCAAGCAATGGCACCTGTTAATCTAACTGAAGACCTTGATTTGTCAATTTTTCTGCAACAGCTAACTAATTGGTTCCCCTGGCCTATAATAATTGGTGCCTTTCTCACTTAATAATGATGGGTCTCAACCTGACATTTCAATGTAATGAAATTGTCGCCTCTTTTTTCTGAAAATTCTTTTTTTTTTTTTTTTGCTGTCTTGGTTTTGTGGGCAGCATGAGTAAATAATTGTGGGTGATTATACTAATGCATATTGCATATAAGCTCATGTGATTTGTATATAATTGCTTACATTGTTCAACGTGCACCCTTTTAGCCTGCAATTGTGATGTCACAAATTATCCTAGTTGTGATGATGTGTCACTCCACCTTTTTAAACACCCATCATCACTTTGTCTGATACACACGGTAGAGGGTCTTGCTGAATAGCCCGCTAGTTTTTCCCCAGCGGCGGCTACAAGAATGGCTTAAAAGTTTGCAGACTTCTCACTCTGTCTGAGAAGAGACAGCATAAAAAATAATGATTCATGCGCAGTGGTGGAGAATCCAGGGATCAGGAGGTAAAAGTCCTGCCGTATTTTTATTCCTCCCTTCAATTCATCCAGATGACTTTAACCCTGCCTGTTAGGTTTAGAACTGTGCGAATACAGGTGACTGAAACAAAACACTGGAAAGGACTTCTGCTCTCTGGAGACAGAGTTCGATCGCTGTCCATGCATCAGGTCATCTGAAAAATCTGTGATTAAAGTGCATTGTTTTCTGGTCTCATGTCCTTTGTTCTCTCCCAACATCGGATGCACATTCATAACTCATTTTCTCTCTGTTGCCCTTTCAAGGTTCGTTCACAAGACTTTTTGTTATGTGCTTAGGATAACAAAGAAGAAGGAAGATTTTTCAAGATCTTTTTTTCCAGTAAAAGCAAAAATCTTCATTAGAGCCTCAACTTCCATAGGGCACTCGAGTGTTATGGAAAAAAACTAGTTAGTAACAAAAAGCTGATTCTGAGAAAAAGACAGAAAACTGTATCCCTCTGGGGTTAGGCTCTTGTGCGACAATGAAACTGGCATGGTAGTTATTTGTTCATTACATAATAAGCAATATTTATGGAGGATTTTTTATTATTATTAGTATCCCTGGTAAAATGATTTAAGAATTTTTTCCATCTGAAAATATAAAATGTCAAATCTCAAAATAATGAACAAAAACCCAATGATAATGCAGCTGCAGTGGCATTTGACAGTTTTTCAGTGTTAACTCAACCATCTTCCCTCTTCACGCCATTATTCAGTCGTTATGAGCACGTGAATTGTGTGAATTATGAATTCGACCATGAATGTCCTGCACATCAACGCTCTGCAAGGGGACTTACCTCACAGATCAGATAATATAGGTTTGCTGCTTCATAAGTGGCTAATTCACTGACCTGATTTTATCATTAAAAAATAGAAAATTTTATGTGGAAGAACCAATGAAGATCAACTTGCTTGATTTTTACCTCACAGCTGATTAAATACCGATGACTTGCTTGGTTTTGCCACAGGAAAACATAGGAAATCAATTATTTTTTTAAATGTATCTTACTTTATGACATGAGGCAAAGCCTAATAAGAACAAAAATGGTCCTAACTTCTTTTCAACCGAAGTAAAACTTGCTTGGTTTTTCCATTACACTCAAGCACTGTACTAGGAGCACCTGTACACCTCATTCATGCAATTATCCATTCAGCCAATCGTGTAGCAGCAGAGCAATGAGATAATGGAGATACAGGTCAGCAGCATCAGTTAATGTTCACATCAAACATATTGAGGGAAAATTTTGATTTTAATGGATGTGCCTGTGAAATGGTTTCAGATACCAGACAGGGTGATTTGAACATTTCTGAAACAGCCAAACTTCTGGAATTTTCACACACAGCAGTCTGAAGACTGTACACAGAATTGTCAGAAAAACAAAACATTAAAAAAATCTGGTCAACAGCAGACAGAAATCTCGAGTGATAGCGATTTGAGGATTATGGAAAAAATGGTTTGAGCTGACAGAAGGGCTACAGTAACTCAGGTAACCTCTTATTGTAATTGTAGCGACAAGAAAAGCAATGGATGTTAAATCTGGAGGTGGATGGGTTGTAACCAGTGATGGCTACTAGGCTGACATTAGAGGAGACACAAAAAAATCCCTTTTAACTCATGAGTATGTTTGACCTGTCTTCAATTGTTAACCTTAACAAGTTGTCCAGTGATTAGGATGATCCATCAGAAGTCAAACTTACAGCTTCCCTTTTAATCCGACGCTGCAGCAATTAAACAGTATCTTCAATTCAGAAAAATTACCCCCCTTCATAAAAAATAAACAATTGTTTTAACTTCCATGTTTGCTTCTAGCGCATACAGCAATGCAGGCTATCTTACCTGCACTTCAAGACTGTTTAAATATGTAACAAGTATCTGCCCCTAACATGGCAATATCCCACGCCGCCTCAATTTTATGTGTCCGTACGGATGGAGCCCTATACTAAATCCCCTGCTTAGCCCTAATCGCGTGGCGGGGGATAATAATCTAAAAATGTATCACTGTTCAGTAATTAACTTTGACATGACCACCGTATGTATTTGTAATGGCTGACTGCCACTCTATCACAGAGACATTTCATAAAAATAACAAACTCAGAAAGTCAACACATTAGGTCAACATCATTTAATATGCTTTATTATGACTTTTGTTGATCTTTTTCAGTGTTATTTCTGCAATTAGAATATGCAATGTTTAATTTTCCACTTGAAAAGTTGATGAAGTATCGACATGGCGATGTTCATTTTGACAAGCTGTCACCTCCATCACCTCCAGGAAGCATCAGAATTTTGGGGGTCGACACAGGTATCCAACATGAAAAGAATCTAGTCAACAGTTCTTAAAATATTCAAATTTATGCTTTGTGACCTTGAAATAAATGTGAAGGTCACCAAAACAACATGGTACCTTTCCCACACTGTGATGAACCTAGGTACCAAATACGAGAAGAATCTAGTCAATAGTTCTTAAGATATACAAATTTATGATTTGCGACCTTGAAATGAAGGTCAAGGTCACCAAAACAGCATGGTACCTTTCCCCCACTGGGATGAACCTAGGTACCAAATACGAGAAATACCAAGTCAATAGTTCTTAAGATATACAAATTTATGATTTGTGACCTTGAAATGAAGGTCAAGGTCACCAAAACAGCACGGTACCTTTCCCCCGCTAGGATGAACCTAGGTACCAAATACGAGTAAAATCTAGTCGATAGTTCTTATGATATTCAAATTTATGCTTTGTGACCTTGAAATAAAGGTCAAGCTCACCAAAACAGCATGGTACCTTCCCCCACTGGGATGAACCTAGGTATCAAATACGAGAAGAATCTAGTCACGGATTCTTTAGATATTCAAGTTTATGTGTTCGTACGGACGGACCAAGATACTGAAATTGAAGCTTTGTGACCTTGGAATGAAGGCGAAGGCCACCAAAACTGCATGGTGCCTTTCCCCCACTGAGATAAACCTAGATATCAAATATGAAAAGAAGCTAGTGAACGATTCTTAAAATATCCACATTTATATGTTCGTACGGACGTACGTATGTACGTACGGACGGGACGGAGCCCAATACTATATCCCCCGCTTTGCGCTAATCGCGCTAATAGATAAAAAAGGATGATTATCAACATGTAGTTTTGAATGACGTAGATTGAAGAGCAATTTTGCATTGAAATGAAACTTTTTTTTTCTCGTCTTACCTTAACAAAGAGAACTGGCCACATCTCATTGTGTTGAGTGTTTCTGGAGTAATGTTAATTTTACAAAATTATTGAAAACAGGTCAAGACAAATCATTAGTTTAGAGGGATGTTCATTGGCTCCTCTCTTTTCGGCTCACCAGCCCCCACTGGTCACAACAGCAGAAGACCACACTAAGTTCCACTCCAGTCAGCAAAAAAAACAAAAATTTGAGGCTTCCATGGTCACAGGCCCACAGAACATGGACAGTGAAGACTGGTCTGATGATCTGATGGTCTGATCTTGAATTCTGCAGAATTTGGCATCAACAGCATGGATCCATGAACCTAGCCTGCCTTGTGTCGACAGTTCAGGCTGGTAGCAGTTGTGTAATGGTGTTTAGAATGTTTTCTTGGCACCCCTTAAGACCGATGTATCATTGTTTGAATGCCATAGCCTGTCTGAGAATTGTTGCTGACCCTGTGCCTGCCTTCATGGCCACAGATTTCTAATTTTTCCAATGGTTACTGCCAGTATGACAAAGCAAAAGTCATCACCACAAACTGGTTTCATGAACATGAGAAAGAGTTCAGTGTAATTCTATGACCTCCCAAGTCACCAGATTTGAACCCAATGGAGCAACTTTGGGACCCAGTGGAATGGAAGATTCCCAGCATGATTGTGCAGCTGAAATCGCGGCAAAAATTATGTGATGCCATCATGCCAATATGAACCTGCCTCTCGAAGGAATGAGTCCACTATCTCTGCAAATGAAGAACTGGGGCTTTTCTGAGACCGAGGCAAGGCCGTGCCAAGCATTAGAATCGTGCTCCTAATAAGGTGTTTGGTGAGTGTGAGTCCCTGTTGGTTACTGCTATTGCTGCTTTTCCATTACACAGTTTTAGCACTACTCACCTCTACTCGACTCGATATTACTCGGTTTTGGTCGTTTTCCATTACAATTGAGTACCACCTCAACGTGGGTGGGGTCATCATAGCAAGCATCACTCCCTGGCCAATCTGTGGCCTGCAGTCTGTCAACGTCACGTCACATTTTCGGCTCGACTCAACTCGCTTGGAACCCTGGCTGAGTAGGTACTAAAAAAGTACATGGTATCAGGTACCATCACCGAATAAAACACCCTAAAAACCAACTAGAGTCAAGTCTAGTAGAGCCGAGTAGGTGCTAGTGGAAAAGCCATATTTGTCCTGAGCTGTACGAGCTGTTGGTCACTCGAAAATATAATCAACTAAGGCTGTTAAAAATGTTTTTGTGGTCTTATACTATTTTTCATTAGATGGTGTTGTAGATAGTATAGCTTTGACACATTTTCATTTGATTTGACTTTCAAATTTTTATGATCACCACTCATTTGTACAATGAGAACCCAACTAATTTCATCTAAATCAATTGCTAAACAAAACAAAAATGTGACCTTCTTTTACAAAAATTTATTTTACCGACCATTACAGAGAATTAAATGATTAGTTGGATCTGACAAATAATGTCCTGGAATGAGAATAGGGAATATTTTTTCTTCACCCTGAAAAGTTTTTCTGACCAAAAATGCCTTCATAAAATCAAAGCTTGTCACAGTTTCATATTCTGGACTGTCATCAGCATATGCAATGAGTCCCCAGGACTGAAAGAACTTAGTGAGCAACTGTTATAATGAACAGACACACAGGTTGTGACAACCTCCAATGTGTAACTACATAACCTGGTCAAAACACGTGTGAAAATGACTGCCCAGGTATACATTCAAATACCAATGAGGACACACCATTATATTCCAATTCCAAATGACTTAAACACTCCAGACCCACATGCCTCTGTCCTCAACCCCTAACCCCTATTTCAAAGAATACACGCACATAAACACACACACGCGCATGCGCGCCCACACACACTTACCTCCGCAGGACTCCACCCAGCAGGGAGGCATTCAGGCATTCGGGTGGGGCCAGCCGGCGCTGCACCTCCCCCACTGTAACCTTGTACTTGGAGGTGGAGCTGAGGAGGGACAGGCGCCCGGGGACGGAGCAGAAGACCTCGGCGGGGTTGGACACACCCCCCAAACCCAGGCCTTCTTTGCTGAGGGACAGGGCTGAGAGGGCCGACCCATTCAGTTTGGAAGGAATAGGCACTGCGTTTGGAGAGGAAAGGAAGAGATCAGAGGTGGACAATACAGACTCATAAAATAAAACTCCTCCCCCAATATTTTGGTCCATCCACCTGGATTTGTTATGTTGAACAACCCTTCAGCACAAAGGTTGAACAAATCAGTGAAATTCCTTTGTTAACTTTATGGGCGGAGGCAAAATATGGCAGTATTTTTACTTTCCAATTGCTGGAATGCCCATCTCTGGAAGAGGCTATGAGCAGTGCCTGTTGTTTAATGCTTTTTTCTACATATCTGTCATCCGGTGTCACCAGGCTGCAGAACATCGGTTGTCTGCCTTCTTCGTTGAGATGGATAAAATGGAAAGAATTTTCTACTACTCTAATACTTGACAATTATTCACCGAGAAACTTACGGTGAAAAAAACTTGCTTTCAATTGCTCTGTCATTTGTTCCCCATCTTTGTATGTCAGTTTTAAGATTATCTTGTTTGATGAATCACTTGTGGAGAGCAAAATACTGCACTGGGTGTAATAAATCACTGCCTTATTGTTTAACTTGTACGATGCAGAATTTCTCCACTACAGACAATGAAGGATCAAAACATTTTCACATGGACACTATTGTGGTATCAGTACAGACGATAGGTTTTGTTGTTTCTCTGTGACTCAGCAGTTAAAAGGACGATACATATTAGCAACAGGGCGTAGTGCTTCCCAACACTGTCTACAGTATACAGATTTATTCTGAAAAGCATATTCTTTTGAGTGCATAGCAGTGAATTAATTGAGTGATTGATAAGCTTAGCCTACCTCAGTCTTGTTTACTCTCGGTATTAACCTGTGTCTTTGAGACTGTAGTTATATCTAAACTACAGCTAAAATCAAACAAGTTACTGTTCTGAGCAAAAGTCTTAGGCACCTTCGATTTTTTAAAATTATTATTTCATGTTGGATTTTAATTTTTATTTTCCAAATTAGTGGTGCTGTGGATGAAAAGCACATTTCAAACATCAAATGTTAATTTTTAAAAAATCTCACTAAAGAACTTTATATTACACGAAATAAAGTTGAATCATATAATTTGCCATAACAGAGCTCTAATCTCAACATCACCGATGCTGTCTGGGAAAACCTCAGGACACAGAGGCAGGAGAGGCTGTGTGCCTGCAGAGGAACTGTGACATCTGCTCCAAAACGCTGAGAACAACCTAACAGCCAATAATCTTATAAAACTACAAAACTGTAGGACAGTGTCCCAAATGTTTCGGCAAAGGGTAAAAGAAAAACTATATATTGATTTGAGTTGGTTTTTAACATTTCTCAGCACTTCAGAGTATGTTTTTCACGATTTAGAAACATTTAATGAAAAAAAGAACCTTTAATGATTTTTGGAATCATCTTTGCCTCCCGGCATTGTGTTGAACGTGCCTGAAACTTTTGCACAGTACTCTATCAGGCACATTTTTTGGCAAACATTCCATCCATTTCTCACCCACTTCGCAGATCATGAGTTGACAACGCAACAGCATTTACACTTGTTTCTCAAAATAGCCAAATGTGTCTCTGATTGCTGCATCAAGTGGTTTTGAGAATTCAAATGTCTATAGTATCCTTTGTGTGTTCACTTTAGTATTTTATGAGTGGTTAAGGCCAAGTTCTATGAATTATGATTCCTTGGTTGCATTGATGCCAGCTATAAACATGGCCATTTCGTTCCTTGGCAAATTACAACCGTCCGTAAGCTACTAGCATACGCCACAGAATGCACCCAGTTATTATTATAACACTTAAATGGAGGTTTATATCTCATGTTTAATACTGATTAAAATATTATGTAGTTGTGTTGTCGAAACATTAATGAAAGTGCATGGCAACAACATTTAATTGCTGTAGTTTTGTCATTATTGTCATACAGGAGCACACTTGCAGTGTATTGCCTTTTATTATAATTTTATTTTGTTTTAAATGTAGAGGATTTCAAGACTTTTGTGAAACTTTAAACACATGATGTCTTGACTCAACTTTTCTGCAGATTTAGGGTGAAAATACTGCCCTCCCCACTGAAACGAGATGTCCAGCACAGGCTCAAACAGTACAGCTCAATTTTCTCTTTCATTCTCTTTAGCTGGTCAAGTCTGTCACCAGCTCACACAAGACTGCATCATTGTGACCTAATGATCATAGATGTAGTGCAAACACCTACTAATATATTGAAGCAGAATGTTGGAACATATGCAAAGACAGAACAGTAGTTTACTCACTTATGATTTGTTCATGTTCATATGAGAATATTGCATTTATGCCCTGGGGCAACAGTTACATCTCCCAAATCATCCTCTCTCTCTCTCTCCCTCTCTCTCAATCAAATTCTAATTCAAAATGCTTAATAAGCATGACAAATTATATATAATTACTTATGTTGCCAAAGCAATAGCAAAAGAATAACACATAGGGCATACAAAATAATTATCACAATAATGCAAATCTCACCTTTCTTAATGACAGAGTGATCCAAGATGCCCAGGGCTGACCCTTCCTCCATTACCTATGGTGAACAGATGAATTGTTTCATAGATGTCAATGATTTATAAAACACATGCAGGACTTGATGAGAGACTAAAATGATCCAGTATTTTCCTGTTCTGCTGCATATCATGTTCTAGCCAGGTAAGAAAAACGTCCGTATCGCTTAGTACAGCAGCAGGTTCTTCGGTACAGCATGCGGTCCCCTGCGAAGTAACACTTGGGTTAGCAGGGAGAAGAACGCGGTTCTTGCACGAAACAATGGTCATGTGTGAGGTTTAGCCGATGGCATCAGTGACCTGAGGGTCCTAGCAGAGAGATGTCCACAACAGGTGCCCCCAAATTGTATCTTTGTACAGGTTTGTGGAAATGATTTGATTCGGAACGATATCGCGCAAATAAAATTTTTGTGCTTATTTGGGCTAAGCTCTGAAGTAAAACAGCATTTCTAAACATAAATGATACGATGATACAAAATAGATGCATATATCGGAAAACGTGAAAAGTGAACAGTAAAATATTTTGTAAATAAAAGCCAGTCAAATAAGGCTCAAAGTTATCCTCTGTAATAGTCAAGGGTTCCAGGGATCCCTGAAGCATTGACTGCAGCGCGCCGTCGTGTTTACTAAACTTCGTGCAGTTCACCTAAGCACGTCAAACTCAATTTTTCTGTTGCTGCCAACATACATAGATCACAGAAAAATAACAAATGTAGACTATCTAAACGATCACATTATTTTTCGCTTGTTGGTATAGGCATATTTGTATTTTATTTTCTGGCTCAAGTGACAGCCGCTGAGGCAATACCATCTCTCTGCGTTTTTGTGCATTCCCCGTTGGCAATCTAAATTTCAGCAAAATAATATCCTATTCTTGTTTTAGAATTTCGTTCAGTTGAGTGAGACAAATATGTAAGTTTTCAGTAAATTAGTTTAGAAGTAACACATATAATTAAATATCACTCAGCAGACCCTGTTCAAAGATTGGAGCCAATACGACGAGAAATTTTATCTGCTGTAGGCAAGATTTCGATCATAGGAACTTGATGAGGGAACAGCCTTGAATTCGAGTGTAGTGGAAAAATCAGAAGCTACCATTCACGTGTATCATTAAAATCGCTTTTTCGGTTGGGTTTTATTTTATTTTTTATAACCTGTCAGTGTACCGAGCAGTGAATGTGTGAACTAAAATGTTGGTATGTATAGAATAGATTTTATCAATCAAGCTCTTTAAATGCATAGCCTTGTCTGAAGAAGTGTGGTCACACCATGATTTCAGGAAATTTAAGCCCACTTTCTTTTTTCTTTTGTCGGCATTCAAAACATCGTTCTTTTAGGCATATGAAATTCGTAAAACAACGTTTAAAAAATGTAGTATAATAAATACTAATAGTAATAAAAAAATAAAATAAAAATAAAATAATAATAATAATAATAATAATAATAATTATTATTATTATTATTGTTGTTTTGTTGTTGTTGTTATTTTTATTTGTATTATTATTATTATAATTATTATAACATGGAACAATAAAGGCCAAACTTCAAGCATGCCGTTTTTAACGCCTATCCATAGACTTTTTTATGTCTAAAAAAATCTTGTCTGAAGAGTAAAAACTTGCAAACGGAAAGTATGAAGACAATAAACGACATGGCCTCGATAGACCATAATCGTTCACATCTTGAATTTGCATAAAAGCTAGGTATGGAACCGCTAGTAAGGCATTCATTTAAAAGCAATTTCGAACCGGGCTACGCTCTCCACAGCCGCTATAGGAAGAGTGTACGGCATATGTGTAGGCTTTAAGTCCAGCAATCTCTCTGCGGTCCTATGCTGCCCGACAATATTTCATGCCAGAGCCGTCCAGGAGAACTAACAAAAAAATATGATAAAAATCAATGCCTTTGTTATAGCTAACGCATATTCTGGCAACTTTTTATTTAAGTTGTCTTCAAATTCATTCTGCAAACAAAACGCATCCTAAACACTTATTTTAATTTGGTAAATTTTCTCTCATGAACCTATAAGGAAATATTTTACCACTGCAATAATGGCAACAACAGTTGTAGGTATTCTTGAGCAGATACAAAATGATTATTGCGCATGATCGCTCGGGAAAAAAACGAACAAAAAGTACGTGAGACCCACCTGTATGTCCTCAAGACTGTGATGACCGACTGCGTGCATTCCAAGAGGTCCTTCTCCGAGCGCAGTTGCCCCCTCCCCCAGTCCTTGGAGAAGTCGGGATACACCTGGGTAGTCCCGCCTAGGATCAAGGCTCAGTGCCCGATGCGACTGTGTTAAGAGCCCAGCTTCCTCCTGCCTCGACCGCTGTGCGTGCCATGCCGACTGCTGGTGCTGATGAATGGGATTGATGGCCGGATACGGATCTGGTAGGTGCGGGTATCCGGAATCTTGACCCTGGGAATATGAGAGCGAATGCTGCGGATAGGGCGGTGGGAAGTAAGGAGGCTGGAAGTCGGTGGCCGGTGTATGGCAAAGCGGAGGGGCCGACGAGTATGCTGCTTGGTTTAGTGAGGACAGCTGTGAGAGCCGGCCACTCGGTGTAGAGCCGGCCAGTCCATCAGCTCGGTCCTGCAAAAACAAATGCAAGGATGTAGTGAACAGAGGTGAAATAATTTCAGAGAAATGACAACACCTTTTTTCACACAAAAAGTACAGTTTCTAAATTCTGGAGTAAAAAAGCATGATACATTTTCAGAAGTAGCCTATAACAACAATAATAATGTAGAAGAAGAAAATGTAGGCCCTACATTGTTTTCGCATGATGCACAAAACTGAACTGCAATATGATGAAAAAATATTCTTGGAATATTATTACTCATTAGAATGATATATTGGTAAGATTCAGTCACTGAAAGTACTCCCATGTGTTTTGCGCATCGCAAATGCTAAAATAGGACAAACGGCAGCAAAATACAGAAGTTTCGCGATTATTCGATGAGAAAAACTAGAATAGATGCTTCCGCATGCTTTTTCAGTTTAAATTATTCATTGAGACCAATCAGGCTATTAATAAGCTTTTTATATATTAGCTTAAAATACAGCTAGCAGTGCAGCCTTCATGTGTTTTCTTTTTTTTACCCTTTCATTTTTTTTCTTTGTATGTCGGACGTAAATCTATCATCGTGCATTGTTCAGAAAGGCTGACGAAGACAGCAACAAACTTAAAAAAAACGGATGATTTGACTTCATTTAAAATCAATATTGTTTTATATCGCTTGAAACTCTTGCGCACACTCATGCGCACTCCAGACATCGGAATTGTGTTCACTAATTTGTTATTCGGTTGGGTGCGCAATGAAAATCATGGTCTCATAAATACGTCCATAATTATGCTAAATTATTATCTGAAGTTTATATGTATTTGTTTGCAGACAATAAATGAAGTAGATAGATACAGTAAGATTTTGATTCGCCCAATTAGGAAGAAACAATAATGATATGTGGGTCACAAAGATCAATTCTGATGTGGAACAAATCAAAATCCATTTTGTGACGCATACATTCACAATGTCAGATCAGTGTATACAGGAACAAGCCTCTTCAGCATATAATCCATTAAAAAAATCAAAGTGAGTTCACCTCCGACCAAATTTTTGCAGCGCTTCAGAATATTTTATATGTTAGAGAACAGATATGAGAAAAAATTTTTAAAAACACATTTAAAATATAGAACAAATCCAAAATCCATTTTTGTGTCCGTCCGCGAAGGTCGGGATAACCGTTTTATCACGATGTTGTAGTTGTTACTCAGTTTCCCCTCTGCCCGTCCGAGTAGACCCCCCGTGACAGCTACAATGAACATAAGTGCCGCAATGACAGTGACCTTGTTGACAGCCTTAACTTATACCATGAGTGTACTTTCAGGTGCACGAAGGGAGACATTGGTATCCAAGCACTCAATTTACGCACGGACCTTAGTTGCCAGATTTATGGTCTTTCCGAAATACGGGTGTGGGGACTCACCATTGTCGAGTAAGTGTGGACTAACATCACTCTAATAAACTGCCTCTCTAGCAGAAATTCCGGTTCAGGGTGATCGTTTGCTGTGTCCTCACAAGAACTCCGGGGAAGCTATGCTCCGAAACTCTATCATTAGTTTGGAAAACCCATAAAGGTATACCATAAATATTTATTTTAATCTGATGGCATGCACGCTACATATTCTTCAACGAACCGCTATAAGTGCCGCTGGTTGCGCAAGTCGGAGATGCTTAAGTGTCCTGGATATGCCACATGCGCACTACTTATAGTTTGAGCGCGCTCCATGGTAGCCACAACAAGGGAGGGGGCGGTGGTCTGTGGCCTTAAAGAGACAATCATTCAGCCGTTAAATATTTTTTAATTCTTTAATTCGTTGCCAAACCATGTCTTGTTTATTCTTCCAAATGCTTGTCTTTATAAAATGCAGGGAATTTTACAGGGGCGAGTGTCGTAATCAAATAGGCTAATGCTTGTGATAGTTTTTTTTTTCTGGATTTGAAACTGATGTCGGTCTCAAATAAATAATCATGAGTGAAAAATGGGCCATCTTCATTGATTCCCTAAAACGTTACTATCTGGAGCGCATGATGCGTTTTTGGTGAAATACAGCCGTCCTGACTAAAAAAGTTCGACCCCGTTCATACAATTTACGTGATATTTCTCCTGTCATTATTATTATTATTATTATTGTTGTTGTTATTATTCAAAACCGCTTTGTCCTCACCAAGGTCACGAGGGAGGACAAGCCCTATGCCTGTCTATGCAGAGTGAAACATACCTTGGACAGTTCGACAATCCATCGCAGGGGCTCACACACCACCCACTCACACACAGGTGAGGAAATTAGAGTATCCAATTAACCTACAGCATACGTGTTTTTGGGCCGTATGAGGAAACCAGAGCATCCAGTAGGACCCACGTAAACATGGGGAGAACATGCTAACTTTACACACAGAGGCCCCAGGCCGAATACTAACCCATCACCTTCTTGCTGTGAGGTAACTGCGCCACCGTGCTGCCCCAAAGATTACTATTATTTTTTAATATTATTATTTATTTATTTATTTATTTTTTTACTATTACCACTACTACTACTCCTGCTGCTGCTACCTCTACAACTACCACATGCAGACAATGGTCTTCGTCAGCAATTATTTAATCGTCTGACTTAAATAACTGTTCAAAAGTAGCCTACTTTCCAACAGTTTTCTGTCCAGGTTCAAATAAAGTCCTAATCGCACGCGCATCACATGCACTGGCTCTCACCTGTAGGCAGTAAGGCTCGGTCTTGGTCCGGGATTTCCAAAGCATGTCGGGCAGATCAGCTGGTCGCGGAATGAGGTTGCGGGATTTCGATTCCTAGACCACCGCTGTGTGGCCCAGATGATCCAACACTGGAGTGATGCTGACGAGAGAAAAGAAGTGGAATGAGTGTCTCTGAGAAGTAAGGGAGTTTTGTTGACGACAATAAAGGAATAGTCGGAGGAGGGGCGGTTCATTTGGGTAGAGGTTTGGGGTGGGGGTGTTTAGTGGGCAAGAGTCTGTGGCTGTGACGTAAAATACTATGATCAGTGATCTACGTGCATGTGCTTGGAGCTAGTCAAAAATGTTTTGAAAATATTTGTAAAACCAAAATTCGTGTGAACGACATCTAAATGTTTTCGGCTATTCGACAGACTTGAAAGGCAATATAGCCACAGCATGCAGCGACAAGAACGCGAGTGTCTTGCATCATGTCTAAAATTGCCGTTTTAATAATGTCTAAGGTGCTGGTGGTTTTACAAAATATCTATGTAGCTGAAACATATACTTAGTACATGTGAAAAAAACTATCCAATCATATATTCTTGCTTTTAACAAAAACTAATAAGACCAAGTTAACATGGTTATCTCTGAACGCATTCAGTTTTAAAACTTATATTTGCAGTTGGCACGCCATCTCGCGGCCAATGTATAAACATGCATGTTTAACGTGGGCAGCGTGGAGTGACAGATCTAAGTTAAAACCTTCCTGCCGTTTTGTGAATGGGTGTCATCATTCTTCAGAACCGACCATCTGAAAAGCGTAAGTACAGTCTGTGGCACCGTCGACGTTCTAATGTTTTACGATAGTCAGCTAAATTGGAACTGACACGCATAAATGCTTAGCCTATATTATCACGAAGTTATTTGCTATAGGCCTAGTAATCTTATTATCAGCGCATGTGATTCGGAAACTTACACCCTTGACTCAAGTAATAAACCATCCACTTCCGGTTTCAGCTACATTCCCAAGAGCCTCAGATTTGCTCATCACTCTCATTTTGGCAGCAGGCCACTCCACTCAAAGCAAAGTAGCCTAACGTGTACTATTACGCCTTCCACAAATGGAAAAAGAGTGTGATATTTGCACACACCATGACGACCTGAATTTATTTTATATTGGTTCTGTTGGCCAAGTAAAGCACCAGATCTGAATCCCATTGTGCTTGAATTTTACATGATGAAAAGGAGACTAAAGGGAAGGTCTCAGAAACGAGGTAGAACATAAGATGGCTGGGGTGCAAGCCTAACAGGCAATACCCAGCATTTGCTGATGTCTGTATGCCAGACTTCAAACATTTCAAGCACGTTACAGTACCCAATATTTCTTTACACTCGTGCTCATATTAAAGATGATAGAGTGCAGTTCAAGCTCATTGTCATCGTATCCTTTCAAACTCAACATGCCAGAGTCAAGAACAAAAATAACAAGTTTGTCACTAAAGTGACTATATCCCCCGCCGTTAGGTCACCAAAACCGACTGGTGTCTGCGCATTCCCAGTAGGAAGGTTGGTACCAAAAAGAATTGAAATAGGTTGACTCCTTCTTAAGATATTGCGCTGACAATGTTTGGGACGGACAGACATGCGGACGGAGCTGAATACTATATCCCCCACTTCGCACTAAACGCGCGGCGGGGGATAAAAAGAAGTGACACTGTCCTATGAATTATGGTGCTCACTGCATATGAAACTGTGAGGACATCACACAAAGAAAACTATAAGATGCTGCAACTCATGTTCTCATGACCACAATGTGTAATATTAACCCCACAAAATCTCTAGTCTGTCAAATGCAGTTGCAGTGTTCATACCTCTGGTACTTCAGGCCCATTTTAAAATCTTGTGGAGATCCCAGTCTTTCCAACAATCCTCAATATGTCCTAAGATTTACAGAGAAATGTGTATAGAATGATGTACATCATCTAGATACAAACTTCAATTCCAATGAAGTTGGGATGTTGTGTAAAACGTTAATAAAAACAGACTGCAATTATTTGCAAATCTCATAAACCCACATTTAATTCACAATCTTGCATAGACAACATATCAGATGTTAAAAGTGAGACATTTTAACATTTCATGAAAAATATTACCTCATTTTGAATTAGATGACAGCAACATGTCTCAAAAAAGTTGGGACAAAGGCAACAAAAGGTTGGAAAAGTAAGTGGAACTAACAAAAAATAGCTGGAGAACCATTTTACAACTAATTAGGTTAATTGGCAACAGGTCAGTAACATGACTGGGTGTAAAAAGATCATTTTAGAGAGGTTAAGTCTCTCTGAAGTAAAGATAGACAGACATTCACCAATGAGTGGAAAACTGCGTCTGAAAATTGTGGAACAATTTCAGAAAAACATTTCTCAATGTATGTCTGTAATGTAATGTAATATTTCTTTGAATGTCCCACCATCTACACTACATAATGTCGTCAAAAGATTCAGAGAATCTTTAGAAATCTCTGTGCACTAGGGACAAAGCCAAATGTCAATTTTGGATACTCATGATCTTCGGGCCCTCAGGCGGCACTGCAATGAAACCAGGCATGATTCTGCACTGGAAAACACTGCATGGGCTCAAAAACACTTCCAGAAATCATTGTCCGTGAACACAGTTTGCCGTGCAAACTACATACGCAAGCTAAGGCTGTATCATGCAAAGATGAAGCCACATGCAAACACGATCCAGAAACGCTGCCACCCTCTCTGGGCCAAAGTTCACTTAAACTGGACTGAGGCAGAACGGAGAACTGTTCTGTCTTCAGATAAATCAAAATTAGAAATTCTTTTTGGAAACCACAGATGCTGTGCGGTTTAAAGAGGAGAGGGACCACCCAGCTAGTTATCAGCGCACAATTCAAAAGCCTGTATCTCTGATGGTATGGGGTAGCATTAGTGCCCATGGCGTGGGCAGCTTACAGATCTGGAAAGGTACAATCAATGCTGAAAAGTATATAGAGGTTTTACAACAACATATTGTCCCATCCAGACAGTCTCTTTTAGGGATGGTCTTGCATACTTCAGAAGAGTCCAGGTGCAGAAATGGCCTACCTACAGTTCAGACTTTTAACCAACAGCAAACATTTCGCATATCATAAAACGGAAAATCCAGCAAAGAAGACCCAGGACTGTTGAACACCAAGAATCCTACATCTGACAAGAGTAGGACAACATTCCTCGCCCAAAACACCAGCAATTGGCCTCCCCATTTCCCAGATGTTTAGACTGTTGTTTAAAGAAGGGATGTTACACAATAAGCCCTTTCCCAGCTTTTTTGACTTGTGTTGCTGCTATCAAATTCAAAATGAGCTAATATCTTTCATGAAATGGTAAAATGTCTCACTTTCAACATCTGTTATGTTGTCCATGTTCCATTGTGAATAAAATAAGGGTTTATGAGATTTGCACATCACTGTATTCCATTTTTAATTCATGTTTTACACAACGTCCAAACATCATCGGATTTGGGGTTTGTATTTTCCATTTGATGTAATGACGCAGCAATAAAAAAAAAAAACACTGCACAGAATATTTCTCTAAATATAAATGTAAAATAAGAATGCCCATTAATGTGAAAAAATACTTAGTCTATGAACCCAATATAGGAAAACTTAAGTTTAAAAATTAGAGTTCAAGCGGTTAAAAAGACTACTACTTCATTTATAGATGGCTTCTCACAATCGGGTTATGAAGTTGGATATCACTACTGCCACTCAAGTCAGTTCAGCAGTAAAGTCAATCTTTATTGATGCAAAATGCACTTCTATTCTCCTTGTGCTTAAAGCATAAAAATTGTACAACAAAGAATACAAAAAAGATCAGCATTTTCAGATGTTGGCAACTTCTAGCCAGTGTCCATTTGAGTATGTTTCTGTATTTATGCTGTTGGTGAGTCAGTCAGTCAGCGCCTCCTGCAGGTTGACCATGCTGAGGAGTGTCTCTTTCTCCTGGGCGAGGGCAGCCCGGATTTCCCCTCTGCAGAGTGGGCACTGGTGCGCCAGGGAAATGAGGGCCTCCTCCAGCGCCCCCTGGGAGTGCTGGTCAGGCAGAGAACTGCAGGACGCTAGCAGGGCCAGAGTATCAGCCAGCCAGCCGCTCTCCTGGGCCACAGCAGCAAGCCAGGGCTGGGCCTCCACACAGCCAGCCAATGCCTGGAGCCCCAGCCTCCACAGCTCCGCCACCTCGTCCCACCACTCCCCCCACACCTCGCTCACTTCAGCTGGCCCCGCACCACACGTCAGGGCCCCTCTGAGGAAACTCAGGGCCGCGGTGAAAAACCGCCGCTGAACCGGATCCCCGGGACCTGAGGGAGAGAGAGACATAATGTGGGAGACGTCATTCTCAACACTGCTGCCCAGAAACACTCAGTTCAACACAACCGAACAAGTAAAAACTCAGTTCTCACCTTTGGAAGCAGGTCTCAGTCTGCCGATCATCAACCCCAGACAGCAGAAATTAGCTGCAAGGACAAGTAGGCGTGGCTTGTGCAGGAGAACAGGAAGTGCATCACTCAACAGAGATTGGAGAGAAAGAAAACATGGGTTCCTCCTGACAGAAGAAGACAAGAATTTCATTTTTCCTAATATACTTGATTCCAGTTCAGTTGTTAATTCAAGGTTATCAATCGAACAGACGCTGGGACATATCCTGTGGATATCTTACATCGCAAGTCAAAAAAAAAAAAAAAACAGTAGAGTAAGCACTGTGTTAAGGTGAAAAACGCATCAGAACACCATGTTAAAATGAGAGGCAGAAGCAGTACCGGACTGTGTCCACTTCTGTGACGGCGAAGTTTAGCAGAGAGGAGCAGGCCGTCTCCAAGCCAGGGTCCCTGGAGCCTGCAGCGCCCCCTCTGCCCCGCAGGGCACCCCAGCCCCGCTCCAGGAAGCCCACCAGCAGGGCCGGAGTGTCCAGGCTCAGCAGCACCCGCCTCGGACCCTCCTCCGCTGAGAGATGGCACAGAGCAGGGAGCAGATATCTGAGGGAGAGGGGGTGAGAGAGAGAGAGAGAGAGAGAGACAAAGAGAGTGAGAGGAAAGGACAGTGGGAGGGAAGGGTATTGGGATGAGGATGCAAGAATGAGGGGAGATAAAAAAAAAGATGATCTGTTATGTAATAGTCAAATCAAGGTGACCGGATCTTCAAAAATGAAACACAACACATACTCAGAGAATTCCCATGATGCTACGCCATTATCATCATTCAAAAAGAAATTTACTCTGGCATCAAAAAAAAAAAAAAAAAAGGGGGCCAATGAGCTTTTACTTTAAATGTACACTTTATCGAGGAGGACTGTCATGTTTGGGTGTATAGAAGATGACATTTTTCAGAAAGATGAGGCTGCCACACTGCAAAGACCACCAAGAAGTTCACTCAGTCTAATGTTTTGGCCAGATCAGAGTCAAGGTTTAACCCCATGGAACTGACAGACACACCTATAGATCCGTTGAATGCAGCAGCTTTATTCAAATCTGTGGAACCTTAATGGGCCGTCACGTAGAAGAACACAGCAGGAGGACAATGCTGGCGATGTTGGATAACAAGGCCACGGAGGGCGACAACATTATCATCATGGTTTGCCAGCAAAACGTGCATGAATGTTGGCTAATTATGAACAATGTGTCCGCAGTGGCACCACACATGGGCGAGTGTTCGGCAACAAGAAAGTAGTATGGCGAGGTCATGTTCAAATTGGATCAAAGTGCTACCTGGCTCAGTGTAGTACCACTACATTCTATAGTCGCCAATGCAGAGTGCTATGGCCCCAATTTGTTATTACATTCATGACAGCAAGGGATTACAGACACAACTTTGAAAACTTCAACAGATTCCATTAAACAAAGGCAACTAACAACGAACTACTCTACTGACCAAGATTGTTAAATACAAGAACAAAAATATTTACAGTCCCTTTGGTTGGGTTGCTTGGTGATGTTCCCGGTGAGGAAAATGCTCCAACACAGGCAAAAATCCACTAAAAACTTCACAGGTCTTGAACAGAATGACAGGTCTGGTCACATGTATCCTCCTCCTTGCAATTTCTCCTACTACTCCACTCCCTCAATTTTCCTCCTTATATACTCTTTTGCAGACCCCTCCCACATTTAGACCTCTTTTTTTTCATTCTCTGGGACTTGTCCCAGACATGCCCAAGACATGCCCAAACCTAGCTCCAGTCTGGGCTTAACATGAGAAAGGTCAATACTGCCACCTAGTGGCTTCTATTCGCATTACAAGAGCATGAAAACAATTAGGCGAGTTAACACAACAAAGCACCACAAATTGGCCACACAATGACCGCAAAACTGCAACAAGATGGCAAAAATACGAGGAACGGCACAAGACTGATGAAAACAGCAACAGTTTTGAACATTTCAAAACTGAAACTAAACATGAGAAAACTAAGGCAAACTTTGACCAACTACTGCTAATCAGAGAAGTCCCACCACATCAGACAAATATCATGATTAATAAGTGAGGAACTGGGGAAATTTTTAGCATGACACTTCAACATATTTTTCTATGCGACAGCTGCTTTAGGCTCATTTTAAATTACAGAGAAGATCACACCTTTTTCAAAGATCCCAAATGCAGTATGTCCTGCTGAATTAAAGCAAAATGTGCATAAAATGATGCACAAGATCTACACATTTTCCGTTTGATGTAATGCTATAGCCACAAGAACATGGCGCCAGGGTTTCAATACTGCACTCAATATAACTGATTTATCTTCAGTGAAGCGCTGAAACCCGCTGATACAACATACGTATTTGACATGGTTCTACGACAAGGAAAAATGCCCATTCTAACTTTGGACCAACCTAAGGTGAAATGTAAGCAAAAATCTGAGTTTAAAGGGTTAAGAATATTTGGCATCGCAATATAGAAAATAGGCGTGCAATGCACGAAATACCCCTCAGACCGATGTCGAAGTTTTTGGAGACGCCCACCCGCTCGCCGCCCGCCCGCCCAACCGCACAAAGGATAGCAATACCCCGTCAGCCTTGAGGGCTGAGGGGTAAAAACAAACTAGCCAGGAAAGAGTTTTTAGACCTGAACTGTTTGAAGCCGTCAAAGCTGAACGAAATTTCCCAAAAAGGCTCCAACGTTGAAGGACCCCCGAGGTCAAAAAAATCCCATTCCTAGTTATCTCCTCTGTTTTAATTTTTGCTGATTTTGTGAACACTGAAGTGGTCTTAAAAGCATAAAATCTCAATCTCGCAATTTTTGCCGAAGCACATATTATGCCTCAAAGCATACATGAAATCCAATATGAGAAAGGCATTTTCTCTGAATCACAAATTTCCAACATGCGCTGCTTTACCTGAGAGCACTCTCGCTTGACCAGGCCCCGCCCTGTGCGCCATCGCTCACAGACATCTCAGACATCCAATCAGCTAGGTCCTTGTCAGTGCCATCACCTTCCAGATGTCCTTTAGCATATTTTATGAGAAAGGGTAAGAGGGCGACAACTTCCTCTTTGAGACAGGAAGTTTCCTCAGCCAGCCAGGCACAAAGTGAGCGAAAGGTGGCAAAGACGAAGGGGTCATCCTGGTGACTCTGGCCAGCCTAGGAAAACAGAGTACAAAGTCAAAAACTCCTGAAATCTGTGTAAGAATGTGAGCCCACATGGCTAATGAAAGCATCTCACCTGTTGCAGGTAGTAGATGACTGCAGAGAAGGCTTCCTCCAGCGCTCCCAAAACCTGTCGGCTCTGCTGCAGACTCAGCCTAGCGATGGCAGTCTGTGGCTTTCCTGGCTCCTGAGCCACAACCTGGCTGCAGGCCTGTTCTATGGCTGCCTCCATGATGCGGTAGCAGGCTGTAAGCACCTGCTGCTGCGGAGGGGACAGCTCCTCAGCAGGGTACTCTTCCAGGCCCATTCGCACCTCCACACAGGCTCGGTTCACCAGCAGGCAACACAGCTTAGGTGGCCCCACCAGTTCCCAGCCACACAGGTCCAACAGACATGCACATAGCACTAGAACCTGACCCAACAGGGCTGGGGCAAGTTTGGCCTGTGTGATGGGCCTTAGAGCCCCCCATAGCTGGCTGACAATTAGCCGGAGGTCCGCACTCTCTGGTGCAGTGCCTGGAGTGGGCAGGAACTGCGGTACCAGGGCGCACATGTCCAGCCTGTTTTGGTCAGACGCTTGGCAGAACTGCGTGGAGATGGTGGCCAGCATGGACAGGAGTTCAGCGGGGTGTTTGCGCCAGGCCGCGGGTCGCACGCGGCTCGACAGCAGCAGGCCTAGCAGCGGCAGTCCCTTCTCCCTGCTCAGGATTCGGTTCTGCTGCACAGCTCTGCATAGTGCCGGCACTGCGCCGCGGGACAGGAGCTGCTCTGCACCCCTAGCTGAGGCACACACCGTGCTCAGGACCTGATAACAGTCCGCAGCCACGGCTTCATCCAAACCAACAGACGGGTTTGATGGTTGGGCAGCTCCGCTCCCCACACCATCGCTTTTGCCAACAGGCTCCTCTGGAGTCAAACCCTCAACTGGCTCACTGTGTTTCGATGAACTCTGATCTAACCCAGACCCATCTGGGGAGCTGTGCGGTTCAGACGCTCTTCCATTCAGGTCTAAACCATTTGTGCCATGCTGTTCTGTAGACTGAGCTTCCTCAGACCCCGGGCCTTGTGGCTGCCTGTGAGGAGTCCAGCTTGGTCCATCTGCCAGTAGGCCCAACAGTAATGGAATAGTGCTGAGCAGTTGTGGGTGTGTGACCATGTCTGGGTCAGTGCTGAGAGCAGCCAGCAGGGCTGTGCCAAGGCTTAGCAACTCTTCAGCTGGGAGGGCTGAACCGGCGCCACCCTGCACTGCTGTCACCAGCAAGCGCGCAGGCAGACCCAAGCCCACCGCCTCAAACACACGCTTCAGGGTCGAACTGTCCAACTGATTTGCTGGACACACACGAGTGATCTGCACAACAGATGAGAGAGAGAGAGATGTGACAATTCCCATCAAGGACTTATTAGTGGTGCTGAAGAAAATAGATCATGTGTGCACTGAAATGCATTACAATGAATTTATACTGTACTTGCATAAAAGCAAAATAGTACATGAAAGAGAATTATACCAAAAGTAGTGCAGCCAATGTATGGCTGTCATTCTTGGCGTGATGGAGCGCGTGCAGGCAGCGTTCCAACATCTCCCGCTGGGCTTGGGTCAGGCTGCTGTCCAAAAAGCTCTGCTCACAGCCAATTGAACCAATGCTTTCAAGGCCAATATGATTCTCAGCTTCAGCCATCCTCTCCAGACTGTCATACTAGTTATAAACGATGATCATTAGCACCAGCAACACAAGCGATCAGAGATAAGTCAGCATTATCGTCAATTGCACTTCATAGGAGGAGAAGTAATCCCAGTTTAAAATTTCTGCTACAATCAGCTAGGGTTCCAAACTGGATAATGATGGTCTAAGCTGCATTTTGGACAATCTTGTGCAGTCAGATCTGGGGGTATTCCACAAAGCAGGCTAAGTGAGTAAGCCTGGCTTTTTCATAAAGTAAAACCTGGAAACTATTCAAATCTGGAACATGGACTGAAATAAATACAGCTTTCCGGGTTTTACTTTGTGAAAATGCCAGGCTTACTCAGTTAGCCAGCTTTGTGGAATACCTACTGGTCCGTTAGTGGTCAAAGCAAGTCAAAAACTGGTTAAGCAAGTAGAGTAAGCTGTAGTTCAAGCTGGTAGACCAGTTGACTACACAGGCTTTCATAACCCATAGCCCAACCAGGCTCACCATTTCCCCCCAAACACTGGGTGAACCGAACACTTTAGATATTCAAGACATGAATGATATCCACCACATCAAACTTGGACTGGAAACCCCCCAGAGTTTCTGCCTCAACAATATTGCCAGGCAAGTTATTCCACACTGCGATCATTCTCTTGTGTGAAATAATATTTCCTAATCTCAGTGCTACCCTGGATAACTTCCATTTCTGACTCTGGGTACAGCTAACAGGACTTGGAAAAAGTAATCGCGCAGTTTACTTTGTTAATGATTACTTCTGACAAGTCCCGTTTGGCTTAACGGATCGTGTCAATTTGAAGGCGCACTGGAGACCTGTCTATTTCTCATATGGCAGAAAAGTCCCCAATTCGCATCTACGAGAAAATTTTGTATAACCTTAAGCCCGAGAAAGAACAAAGGAAACAGTTGATTCTGTTCTTTGATTTCAACGGCTGGAGGAAAAAATGACAGTGAACTCTTTGAGCATTCTCAATTCATGCATACCAGCACAAGACAATTCTCGGAATATGAACATGATCAGTTTATGCAAACCAGAAGTTTACAATACCAGGAGTCGAAGAAACGACGGTTTTACATCGTCACCTTCCGATATACGAGAAATAGACATTTCTCCTGTAACGTTATTTGAGCAGTGCGGCTTCTAACTGACATGAACCTTATAGCACACTGACATTTACGATCGGAACGTCAGAATATCTTAGTTGCACTTACCTATCCAACGAAACGAAGACAGTCACAGTTTCTTCTAAAAATATAATCTTTAATAATGTCGCCAGCAAAGATTCCGATTAACGAACGCTGATGGTTCCCCGTATTTGATTACACCAGGACTTCAACACCTCGCTAAATGGCTAGCTAGCTAGTTCCCAACCTAGAGATTTGCACAATATCTATCCATTTTGACTTCGTGAGATGACGTTAGCCCCCTTATTAACGAATTGTAGTGAATGTGCAGCGTGTTTTAAGTTGGCAGTAAGCAATCAAACTAAACTATAAAATGTAAAATCATGATTTACCTGATTGTTTAGTAACTCACTAACACATGTAGCAAACTACTTCGCTACCCAGACCTGCATTATCTTCGTAAGCACTATGAACCAATGAAAATGTTTAATACTCAACCACAAGCCAATCACAACAGGTCATCTACAGCACTAGGGGGCGCCATTTTCTACATTTTATTCTTTGGATGGTTTTGAGAGGTGACCACAGTCTGCAGTCACGCTTCCACGAATGCTGTCAAATGTAAATAGAGCGTGCTATTAAAGTGAGTCAAAGTTACACATTAATGAAATGCTTGTTTCCGTATCACAGAGCACGGAACGCATGCATTTTGATACCTCTCTTGGCTAGATCATGCGGGAGTCATAGTTTTTGCGCAGCTTGCCGCCATCCCTTTAGCAAACGGTCGCTTGATTCGCACGAGCCGCAGAAGAATTTAAGCTGACGGAGAGGGAATGCGGGGCGGAAGTGGTTCTTGGGCTTTGAGTGTATTGATTTGTTTCCGTGTGAAAAGAGTAAATCGTGCAAGATTCTGACCCAGATAGCCAGTCCCACAGAGAACTGCGATGTAAGAGTCATACGGGCCGCTGCAAACCTGGAGCAGCTGGAAAGGTGAGTTGTCACCGGCAAATATGTATATTGCCTACGACCACAGACTGAAGCGGTTCTGGTGGCTTGCCTTTAGCATTGGGTGATTTCTTATTTTAGCCTCATGAACACATGATGCGGGTTATTGTAGCAGGGCAAACAGCTGTCTGACACGGAGCCTCATAACTGGGTGATCTGGGATTATACAAAAATACACGGCGTTGACAGACGGACGACTGTCCGATGCACAAAAAGAACACCTTTCATGTCTGTATTTTGCGTAATAAATTTAGCCTTACTTGTGTTCATATTCGAGAAAGCAAGACATTTTCCCTGTTCATATTCCATGCTAGCTGTAGCTAACTTGGCAGATTCGGAGCTATGTTGTTGTGTGGTTGTTTATTTCTCTTGATCATATATATATATATATATTTTCATTTATTTTTTAATGCGTATTGGTCGTCAATACTTTTTCCAATTATTTTGATTTTGACTAATTATCCAAAATGTCGTGGTAATATGTTGGTTTTGTATATTATCTGCTCATGTGAGTGCTGGCCTGACAGCCGTAAACCTTTTGGAAGTGCAGTTTTAATTAGTACGGTAGTCGATTTCAAGGGATTAGGATAAGGACTCTGGATTATGGTTGGGGTTTGAGTTAACTTTAGGTTATGGCAGGGCTTGAAATGGGGACTGCCGTCCCTCTCCACATTGAAATGCACAGAAAAAATTGCCGTACCCGTAGCAACTGCCAATCCTTTTAGTGTTTGGATTGAACAACATCTTGCATAGTAATTCAGGTGCTACGACAGCATTCTCTTTTGTATTTATGATCAGCTGATACTCTGTGATAATTTACCTGAACGAGAGTGCTAAATGCAATATTACGTAAGGATGGCCATGTTCGCATATTTTCATTTTCGCTATTTGTGTGACTTCTTACTGCAGCACCCTTCTTGGAATTAGGACGTGGACCGATGAATTCCAACATCTAAAGAGGACGGAAAAGGCAGCCTTCAGTGAAAAACTTATGTAACCAGAGAGTACTAGAGTCCTATCTTTCTACCCTAGGCAGCACAGACGAGTGTGTTTTTGATTAACCAGATAGAAAAAAAGGGAGGGGAGGAAAAAGAGCGCTACGGGGGAGCTCGCCAGCCCGGATCTAAATGTTTATACCCGGAGGTCTGCCTTGTTTTCTCAAGTAGTGTAACAATGCCATGTTACTGCCAGCGTCCTAGGCCCGCTCTGGTTCGTAATCTGCGTTCTGCCTGTCACATGGCTTCGTTTGAGTCCACCTGTGTGCTGTCAACACTTCACGCCAGGGCTTGAGTCGCAACATCTTCGCCGGTCACTTCCGAGTGCTGTTCAAGGAGAAGGCCATCTGACAAACGATAAATATTAAAATACATTTGTCATGTCCCAGCTTCTTTTAAAATTAGCTTTTACTCTTCCCCCTACACATGAGTGGACGTGAAAATTCGACCTTACTTGAGATCAATTTGCATTTTTTCTCCTTCTGCTACCTCTTACGGACTTCAAAATAGTTTCAGTCTTGCTCTTGAACAAATAGTTCAGCACTGGAAGTACTGCTGCGTTTTTCAGGAATGCGCTGCTGAAGAATGCCCTGCGCGTCACACAGGTGAGTATATTCCACTACGACTGACTTCTGTTTATATGGGAACTATGGCATTCCCTATACGCCTGCTCTACGGAGTCTGTTTCGCGGTTTTGGTATTTACTTCTTTTCTGGTCACCGTGTGACATAAAAGTGCCACATTAGATATTTAAAAGGGCTTTTTGATGTATTCATTTTGGGAGTTTGATTCTTGTCAAAAAGCCAACCAAGGATGTTGGTGGTTGAAAGGCACCCCGCGACTTTTTCTCCAGGCATACTGGAAATGTCACATTTTTATCGTTCCCAAAGTTGGGCCTTAAAAAACCGTATCGTAAAGTTGCAGGCATTGCATATTGTCGGCGTCTTTGCATAATTGCCTATGTCGTATTTTTGAGACATCGGCCTTCGTGTTGGCGAAAAAAAATGAATTTTTTTCTCAAAACCTAAAAAAATAAATTAAAATGCATTCTGTGAAATGATAATAAAAATAAATAAGCGATTAAAAAAACTTAAAAATGAGAGGCAATTATGTTGTGAGGCTAGCGATATATTTTTCGGTTTCTTATCATCCGAAGAATTAGTCGCTGAGCCTCGTCTTTGTCTGTTTTTGTTCATTTTTTGGCTGTTTCTTTTTATTACTTTATAACCATATTCCCCATGACCCAAAGGGCACTTATCACACTGTCATGGATTTTGGGCCAATGAGGATTCCTTTTTGTTTTTTTGTTTTTTTCCCCCCCCCAAACAAATTGCTTAATACTGTTACTTTGGCATAGTTGCCCATTATCCAAAGTATGGTTTGGTGGTTGCTGTCTGTCATAAAGTGCCTTACATTCAAGTTGAGAAATGGGATTAAAAAAAAAAAAAACGATATTAATATTCAAAACTGTCATTCTCATCCTATTCACGTAGTATTACCTCTGTATATGATGCAAGTTTGAAAATGTGTTGTGAAACCACTTCAGAAAGATGAGCAGTAGCCTATACTCTCAGTTGTAACTTGGCTTGATCTGACAGAATGAGGACATTTTTTCCCATTTATTTATTTATTTATTTTTTTTGATTTTGAACTTCAAGTTCTAAAATGGTGGAGAGAGAGAAATATTTCCACAAAATGCCTGGAAACACTCAGTAAAATACTTTGGAACTTTAGTTACATCCAGTACTTGTCCTCATCAGTATTGTCTGTTTACCTTTGCATTCTCTCCACCGGGTTGGTGACTGAATATGGCTGAGTCTCCTTTAAGCGTCATTCTCTAGAATCTGTTTTTCATTTACATTAT
The DNA here is from genome assembly GCA_029721435.1 of Gymnothorax reevesii. Lineage (NCBI taxonomy): Eukaryota > Metazoa > Chordata > Actinopteri > Anguilliformes > Muraenidae > Gymnothorax > Gymnothorax reevesii. The sequence goes on from CM056577.1 coordinate 80,051,845, forward strand.
TTGCTCATTGTGAAGCAATTACATAACCTGAAACAAAATAATACCATCACACTAGATAATGCACATTTGGCTTATAGTACTCCTGTCCTGAGTGAATTAAAAAAATTGGAAGGGACAGAATGGGGCTGCCAAGCCAATGTTGACATGGAGTTTAAAAAATATTTTTGAAGTATGTATTATGATTGGTAATTACAAGTGGAAAACTCATTGTAATATATTGCTAAACTGTATAAATGTAAATAATTAAGTATATATGTATAATATATTGAAGTAAATACATTGAAACTAATTAATACTATTGTTGTCATTTCGTGACAATTTGCCTCTTGTTATTCCGTGACATTGACTTTTTGAAATTTCTTGTCCATAATGCAGGGTTAAAGTCAATATTTGTTTCTATAATTTACAGTATTAACAAAAAACACCTTAAATATGAACATATTGAAGTTTCATGACTTAACTATGACGGGAACATGACTTTCTGGATAGTTAAACACAACATTAAAAAACCACTTCAATTTTGTGTAATTCCGTGACGGAGTAGTTTTTGCTTGTTTCGTCTATGAAATTTCCTCAAAAAAATATTTTCACTTAATAATATTAAAGAACAAGTTAATAGCTTCAATATGACATGACATATACATGATTTTATCTTATTTAGTTGTAGAGTTACAACCCAAAATATAATGGGACTGTAATTCTGTGACAGCTTGGCGGCCCCCAGAAATGCATTTATCTGATCACAGCGTAGAAGCTGAAGACTGACAATTGAGCAGATGTGAAGCTCAAAAAGCTCCCAAAGCTGGCGCTTGTTTGCAAATTTTCTAATGCCCAGAGACAAAGAAGAGCATGTGTTATTGCCTATAGGCCTAATACTTGCTAGTGGCCTATTTTGTGTGGAGTTATTTTCTTGTAATGACCAGAGTGGTGCATAATTTTCGGGTCCTTCCTGTATACTCTGGCTGCAGTCTGAGCCTCAAAACATCGAAGTGGCTGTAGCTGAACGAACAGAAACTTAAGGCTGTTAATCCTATTTGGAGGTGGGATTGTAGAATGGCCACCTGTCCACTTCAAGACAGTCACATTTGCGATGGAGTTCATACTAAGTAATGTAGAAATGGGCAGGTCTAGCAACCTACAGTCAGATCTAGAATCATTTGAAGGCAAAATTACATAGTTTGCAGTTGAGGAACAATACAATGAGTCGTCCTTATTTTAAATAAATGATTTTATTGTCTCAATCCATTTTTTGTCACTGTTTTTAATTGAGTAATCTTTTTTAAATTTAAAATCATTGGTGTGGAAATGATTAGTTCCTGGGTTCACTGCAGTGTGCAAAAACCCCTGGCAAACATGAGGGCTGTGAGTCTTTGTCCATTATTTGCAAAGATTTTCAGTGGCATGTTTCATCGAACTATAGCACCTCCTTTTTGTCATAGTTCAAATGATGTTTGATAAACTACAGTGCTTGGGTTTGGTTCATGTGCCCAGCAAGGGCTCTCTTCCTGCAGCCCCACCAAAATGTTTATTCTTACTGCGGTAACATGTTGGGTCTTTCTTGGTGCAAGTGCCTCCAAGATGCAACCAAACACTGCAGTCCTAATTCAACTGTGATTCTTGGGTTTTTATTGCCTCCCTTCCAATCTTTACACCACGTGTGGGGATGACATGCTCTCATATCCTTTTCACCCCGCAGCTGGCCAGTCTTCTGTTCCTCCCATTTGCAGTTTCCTATTGATCACTTTACTGTGCTAAGTGACTATGAATGTGTTCTTCAAAACCACTTCCTCACTCTAGAATTTCATTAGCTATCTGTCTCATTTAATTTACCTTTTATTTTGCTTTTTTTATTGATGATGGATCACAGAGGGATTCTGCAGTTTTATTTTAAATTCTACTGAAACAGGAAGTGAGAAAATTGCGCACTATAATTTTGTTAGCCTGAAGTGACCGTGATTACTGATGGATCACTTTCTTTTATTTTATTAACTTCTGTCCTTAGTGATAACCAATATAATTGACCCGATTTGTTTTCATTAGAAATGTGATTATTTAAAATAAACAATGAAATGCGTGAAAAAGGAAAATATAAAAATGAAAGTATCTTCTTTGCCCGTATGTTTGACCTTAGTGTCGACTATGAACTCTTGTGTCTTGTTTCTTCATTTTTGTCAAAGGGTGCCTATAATTCTTGACCTGACTCGATGTCGTTGCAGTGTTTTACCTTGGTTACCCTGCAGTTATTTGTGGTTTCTGCTCTGGTGTTTAGTTCGTTTCCGCTGAGCCCTTATCTCTATATTACTAGTCGAGCCAGTATTTGAGCCTTCAAGAGCATTTGTTGAGGGGTTTGTTTGCTCAAGGAAGGACTGGTTTTCTGTTCTGAAACATCTGATTGTTTGTGATACATTAGTTACTTCCGTCTTTAAGTAAACCCCCCCCCCTTTCTCCCCCCACCTTCCTTCTCTCCAAAATGCAGAACTAATGAAGTCAAAAAAAGCGTTGCTTGCATTTCTCATGCTTTTCTGTATGATATCTGGATTAGATAAAATCTTCTCAACATTTCATAATGGTTTTTCAGTGTTCTGCGACCTTTTTCCTTTGTGCTTGTCAATTTTTCGGATTTGAAAGCATTGACCATACTGGCGAACCTGCACCATTACTGCAGCTAATCTCCATGAATTCTGCATTTCCAAGACTAGTGCTTAGTGTCCTGTGAAATATGCCCTGCCTCTGGCTGCATCTCTGCAGTCTGCCAGTTGATTTTTGCTGTCCCTGCATTGCAGGAATGCCCCTTGAGAGTAGCTGCCACGGATAGGCTGTCGACAGACACATTGGATCGGAGAACTTGGGCGGAGAGGTGAAAGGGTGGCCTCAGGAGTTTGCTTGGCTAGTGACCAAAGAATTGCTGGTTCAAGCCCCTGTTGTGGCTTGGGATTCTGACATGATCTGGAAAGATGAAGCTTGGCTTAACTCTGCTGTTGTGCTGTTAAGCAAGGCCCTTAACCCCAAAATTGCCCCAAGAGTTTAACCTGTTTCTATCCCTTGTCACTTGCAACAGTGTTATCTGGAATTTCTCTTGGGGTGTCTTTGAAAAGATAAACATTCTCAATGGAACTTTCCCTAACTAAAAAAATTTTTCATCAGTGATGCTGTGCTGAAATGTGTGTTGTTGAGCTCCTGGCTAAAGCGCGGTCAGGAGATCCTTCAAATACATGGAGTGGGTCATGCAATCTAAGAGTTTACTGACCACCATCTCCCTCTATAGGCCCACGTAACCTTGGTTTGTCATCCCCATAGAAGCTACAGACCCAAATATGGGTCCATTGAATGTTGCTGCTGCATTCAAACCTGTTGAACTTCAGTCTGATTTTAAATTCTAGTGGAGATCCAAAGGTTTCCAGTGATTTCAAGTATGTCCTGCTGAATGGCAGGAAAATGTGTGTAAAATGATGCGCAAGATCTGGACATTTTCCACTTTATGTTCCATTTTAGCCATAAAACTTTGGCATCCTGGGTATAAATATTTCTCTCAATAGGTGTGATGTAGCCTCAGTGAAGCAGTGCAACCAGAAGATACGAAATATGCATGTGACGCTGTCTTAAAATATGAAAAAAATGTCCTTTATGACTTTGATCCTGCGTAAGGGAAAAATCACTGAAAGTGACAAGCTAGAGTTTGGGGGGGGGGTTCATTTGATATGGAAGTGTAGCCAGGGATATTCAATGGTTATACAACAGTTAGTTCCGACTGAGTAATTTGTTTGGATGAGAGGCATTCCATCAGTGCTGATGATGGCAAAATCACTCTGCTCACAGGTGTTTTAATAACCGTTAATTACACCAACTGCCGACCACAAGTTTAGCACTACATTATTAGCAACAGTCAAGTCCCAATCCATTTTTTTGGAACTATTTGCATTGGTGAAGCCACATAACTGAATAAGTAAACGTAGAAATCGTAATCTGTTGCTTATTACCCTCAACTAATAAGTGGTATTTGTAGAACTGTTGTATGAAAGTAGTATCACACTTTAGGTCATGATGTTGTTGATGAATATCATCACGGCTGTGATATCTTCAGCCTGCGGCCTTGTGCCTATGACCGCATCACAGTCGTGATGATATTCAACAACATCACTCCCTCTCATGTGATATTGCTTAAACAACTGATTGAGGCTGCATGGAACTAGTTGAGCCAGAGATGTTTTAAGTGGGCATTTGAAATTGGGTGTGTTTGTTCAGCCCTAGTAAAGGGATGGGTCAGATTACCATTTAGGTGGCCGTAGCCTACCGTGACCAACCCATGTGTAAGTGCTTGGTTTGTCTGTATATCTGGGGGGTCATTCCATATAAAATCAACCTATTCTGGAAAAAAAAAAGTTTCTAAAAATCTGGTCAGTCAGCTGATTTTTAAAAAATTGTTTTTTATTTTGTGCAATAACTTTGGTAAAAATTTCATCTCCATTCTATGAATGCTTCCCAGGTTACTGGCCCTCAGAGTACATTAGGGCGGGTCGAAATTTTGAGCTTTTTCATTTTTGTTTTTTCCAGCTTTTCTGAGCACTCATAACTTCATAACTACAAGAAATGGCTTCTGAAACTTTCAGGAATATAATATAAAAAATTTAATTCTATTTATTCAAGGAAAATGCTATAAATAATTCTGAGTCAGTGAGCATGACGCATGTTTACTACATGTACAGTGTGTGGTTTGCTGGCTTAACTTCCACCTTGTGCTGATGTAATGACCCACATGCCCAGTCTTGATAATTATGATGTCATGAAAGCAGGGGTTTCCCAACTCGTCATCATGAGCACATGAAGCTTAAACGTTGGTAAAAATTTTGAAAAAATGTGGTAAAAATGAGCCCTTTCAAATGCTAAAACTTATTTTGACCAACCACTTATCCCATATAGTGATATGATCCTTGAAAGTTTAACTGAAACTTTTTAAATTGTGTCTCGTGGATTTTTTTAGATTGTGACTTGTAGTGGATGTAAAATTGATTTGGTTGCAGTTTTTAATGAAGCTCAAATTTGTTCACCTTCACTAAATGCTTCATGTGGCTAACTCCTGCACTTATGAAGTTATGAGGGCTCAAAAATTTGGAAAGAAATTTTTTGAATCATAATGGCTAAAATCTTGACCAATCCCAATGTACTTTCAGGGCCTGTCTCTCATAAAATAGTATAGTATGAAGGTGAAATTTTATCCATCAATCCATCCATTACTGCTTCTTCCAAGGTAATTTTTTTTATGGCTTTATTAAGTATCCTAAAGATATAGTGCAAAAAAAATCCAAGGATTCTGAAGAGGTCAGGTGGGAGGCAGTGATTGGTTTTTCAGGGAATGACCCAGGTGTAACCTGTATTGGTCTAATTGGCATCTGTCGTATTACACCGCGGCTGTTCTTTAACCCTCTAAACACTGGGATCTCATATGGTCTTTTCCTCCTGTGCATTCCTCTCTCAGGCCCTCAATCTCAGTGGAAAATGTCTGACCCATGGCTGAACCTGATTGGTCAGGTTCCACCTTACTGGACTTGGCTATATTGGCTGCTCCTATCCCTGGTCTACATGGTCCCTCTCACGGGTACGTGTCACATGAGTTTAGAACGCTACCATTTTCTGTTATCTCAAGGTTTGTGTGCTGTCTGGGAGTTGGCTTATTATTGCCTGTCTGTGTGCGTTATCAGCTGTCGGTTACAGTGCGAGCGACAGATGTCTGATCTCTTGGTGAGGTCGGTGTGAGTGGGGCAGCTGGGGATTGTGCATTTGTGGTAGTCTGGTTAAACAGCCACGGAACAGAGCAGCAGTGTGTGCTGTCTCCCTCGAGGAATTACAGTCATTGTTTCAGGACAGGGCTTGTGTTTCATCTCAAAACAATTCTATCCATTAGCTTGACCCTCCGTAACTGTGGCAACTGTTTCCTTGGGAATAGACCTGAACTTGTGTGCAACGGTGGAAAATGCATGTTGTCACAGCAAACTGAGTTCCTGTGTCTATTTTGTATCCTGTATTTGGTCTTGCTTGTATCAAACATTTTTAGTGAGCTGGGGGATTGGAGAGCTATGTTTTGTCAGAAGAATGTTGACTGAACTTGCTGCTCCCTTTTCCTTGTCATGTTACTAGGACTGGGAGTTTGCATGGAGCGGAACACATGAATATATTTTTTTACATTTTATATTTTGCATATTTAAGCTAAGCCACATGACTGGTTGGTTTATGATGATTTGTTTGAGAATGTAAGAAAGTTGATCCACTTTTCTTGTCTGGAGCTGCTCCTATGTACGGTAGCCACAGTGAATGATATGGTGGAATTGTCATTACTGTGTGTGGAAAGGGCATAAGTTGTTTCCGCTGACCCTAACCCTCCAGAGCTGGTTTTGGATTAGCAGCATGTGCTTGTATTTTCCCTTCAGGCGTGAATGCAGGTTTGTGCAGTGTGACTGGGGGGGTGCTGGGGATGCACTGGAACAGCGTGGTCGGGCTGGGATGGCGCCCCCTGGCGGTGGAGAAGACCAGCGAGTGGTGCTGGGAGGCCTGCTGCCTGCAGCCTGCCTGTGGGGCCGTGTGGAGCCTGGAGGGGTGCTGTGTGCTGCTGAGCTGCTCCCGGCCCCGGGGCTGCTCCATCACCTCCCTCCCCCGCCCCCACGTGCAGGGCCTGGGGCTCCTCCAGATCGTGTCCCGTGGCATCTCGGGCAAGCGGAGAGTCCGCAGGGCGGCGTCCCGCAAGAGGGGTGGCGTGACCCTTGACCAGCCAGTGACCCATTCGAGCCAGCCTCACGCCCCAAAGGTAGGTCTGCGTGACCAACGCTTTACAGATCTAAGGCAGGGTTGTCTGCCTTTTTTTTTAATTGACTGCTGCATTTTTTAGTTCTGGAATTTTTGAAATTTTATTACTACAAGGATATTTTTTCTGCTGAAATTCAGTTCATTGTTTAAAATTAGCATTAGAGCTTCACTTTTTTATATTTGTATGTGAAATTACATCCCTTAATCTCTGAGTTAATCTCTATTTCAGTGTTATGTAATCTGTTGCGAAGTGGAGATTGTTCTGAGAGGAACTGCCACAATGGGGAATACAGGCGATCATGCACCCTTTTTCTTGAAGTACCTTCATACTTGAAGCAGTCTTAAACAAACAGTAACCATACATCAGTGGTGAAGGGAAATGTGTGACGGTGCGTTCAGGAACCACATGCGAGAGGGAAATCCAAAAAACCTATGTCTTTAATGAGTGTCGGGTCAAAGCCAAAAAACACAAGAATTGCCAAGCCACAATAAGAAATCCAAAAACAGAGTCGACTTGACAGGCAGGGGTCAGAACCAGAAAAACAGATGACAAAGGTACATGGACGGTAGGCAAAAAGTCGTAGTCGATGAACAAAGCCAAGGGTCATACACAGGGCATCCAAACTCAGAAATCATGGTCATACAAAAATGGGTCGAAATCCAAAATGACCAAACAATGCGAGAATCGAAGTCGGACAAACCAGTCAAAGGAAAACAATACTCAATGGCATACAAGGCGCTCTGCACAAAGAAATATTGATCAACGTTGTGACAAAGTCAGAACTGCAGTGAGGACTCTTTAATAGACGGGAGGGAAGTCACATGCTATGCAGGGAACAGTTGAGCTGGACCAGACTAATTACAATGGGAGAATGACATGAGGGGAAACCCCAACCACAAAAATTGGCGAAAGCCAAGACACGGACGGGAATCACACAAACAGCCAATGACATTTAAACGGCTCAGGTCAAGGAGTTCTAAGTGCACAGATAATGAGTGCAGGAAAGTAATTAAGCACGTGCGAGAGATCTCGCAGAAACTCAGGGGGAGACGGGTAAAGCTGAGCAAGAGGCAGAGACTAGAACAGGGCGATTGCTGAGAGGGAATTAGTATTAATTAGTAGCGGTGCAACTTTACAGATTTAACTAGAGCACTCTTTAGTAAATTAGTAGTCTATAAACATCGATTAGTTGTGTTAGTAGACTATGATACAAAATGCAAATGTTAGTTTTGTTAGTAATCAGAACAGTAAGATGAAGGAAGTAAACAAGAACCGAAGGAATATATTTAAACACCAGAATTCATTTAAATCATCCGAAGTAAGTGAGCACGCAAACTGGGAAGACGGGCTGAACCAACTCGATCACAAGACAGGGGAGACAAGTGCAATGGAACTGAGAAATGGAATGAACTAAAACCTGAGAATTACAATAACCAAGAAGAATAAATAAAAGACAAAATCATGAACACTGAACTTAAACATAAACATGAACATAAACATGAACAAAAACCATAACCATAATGATCCTCGCAAAAACCTTCAGTGATGTCAGTACCTATTAGCGGCGTGCTAATCTAAGGGAATGCATGTGCATAGTTAAAATCTCATCCTTAAAACCAACAAATTCACTCTCAACCTGTTCCCATATACTTGCTGGATCAGCACTTAAACAGTTGATTTGCATTTTTTGGTAGTCTGGCTTTAATATTTAGACTGTATTACTATTGGTTGCTTGAAATAACACAGATATAACTCTGTTTTTGCTTGACTTCAAGTGCATTAAGCCATTTGTGTGAATGTAAAATAATTTCACAATGATGATCCAATTTGCTAAAATGTGTTTCGCAATAAAGGTATGTTTTTTAGGACTTGAAACCACATTAAATGCCATCTTAACAAAAAAAATGTAATCAATGTTTCACAGTTTCGACTGAATAAATACCACTTTGGCACATTGAAAGTTTGGTTCTTTTTCTAATTATACACATTATTTCCACTTGGATCATCGCATAGTTGGGCATATCTGCTTCTCCCTATCACTTCTTTGTTGTTATTCAGGGTAGTGCTCACCGGTTTTGATCTATCGATCAGTAAATGGCTTGATTTTTATACAGGCAAAGTATTCAGGAGCAGGTGGTGGGTAATTGTGTTAAAAGGTGAGAAGTGCCACCTCACTGGTGATTAGTTTCGTCCTAATCTCAACACTTTTTCTGGAAGCATTTCCCTTTGACTGTGACGTTTGGTTATTTGTTTTGGATCTTTTCAAGAAATAAAATACTGTATGATAAAGGTATTGCGCACAATTGTCTAAATGCCCCATGGCAGCATTTGGTTTTATTACACTTTTGAAAAATTGATTCAACATTGTTACACCCCTAGTATGCAACCTTAATGCCAGGAGAATCAGGACAATGTGTAAAATGTAAATAAAACCAGCACGCAGTAATTTGCTAATCTCTTTATTCAACAAAAAAGTACTAATCCAAAATAAGCATTTTTTTAACCTATTAACTTGATTGTTTTTTTTTTTTCTAAATAATAATAATTTTTAATTTTGATGTCTTAAACATGGACCAATTAATTTGGAAGAGGCAGTTTTCCACTGTACAACATCACATCAGTCGTCATTTTGGAACTGAGGGCACTAATTGTTTGGAGTTCTGAAAGCGGACTTTGTTCCTATTCTCCACCATAAAATCCTGAAGGAGAATGTTGGGCCATCAGTTCGTGACCTAAGGCTCAAGGACAATGATCTGAAACATACAAGCACGCTATCCTTCGAATGGCACAAAAAAAAAACAAGATGAAGGTTTTGGAGTGGCCTAGTGGAGCCTTGACTTGAATCAGACTGGGATACTGTGGCATGACCTTAAACAGACAGTTTATGCTTGAAAATCCTCCATTATGGCTCAAATAAAACAATTCTGCCAAGACAAGAGGAGCAAAATTCCCCCTCAGCAATGTAAACATCTAATCAACAGTTATCATAAGCGTTTGACTGTTGCTGTTGACACCAAGGGTCGTACAACCTGTTATTATGTGCGGCAGAAGGTTTTGAATTGGTCTTGAGCAGCAATTAATGAATCAATCATTTTTAAGCTGCATTTAGTGTTAACTCACATTTCCTTTGTTTAATTGAAATTAGGTTGGTAATCTGGGAACGGTGGTGAAGTGGTTAGCACTGACACCTCACAGCGAGGTCATGGGTTCAAATCCGGCCTGGGGCCTTTCTGTGTGGAGTTTGCTTGTTCTCCTCATGTTTGTGTGGGTTTCCTCCGGGCGCTCCAGTTTCCTTCCACAATCCAAAGACATGCATGTCAGGCTAGTTGAAGGCTCTAAATTGCCCAAAGGTATGAATGAATTGTGTGCTGACATGAGATGGCTGAAAAATTGTTGTAAGTGTTAAACAATAAATAATCAATGTATATCAGTCAAATATATCAATCAACCTGGAAGCTGTTGATGCGCGGCCTCTTTTTTGCATAGTTGACTCTAAACTTGCATTTGATGTTGCCACAGTGAACTGTGTTCACCGACAGGCCTTTCGATGTATTTTTGTGCCCATTTGTTTATGTCCACAACAGAAGCATCCTGGTTCTGAATGCTGAGCCGCCTTGAAGGTTCGAAGGTCAGGCACATAAAACACTGGCCTCATCTTTAAATCACGCATGATTGCTCAGTTTTTTGGCCACCCGGCCCGGGCCATAGGGCCGGTTAGCTATTGTCATGTTGTGGCGCCCGTTGTCTGTGGTCCGTCGTCCGGAACATTTTCTTTTTTTTTTTTTGGCCTGAGGAATTTCCTGTACATTTGCCATAACATACGATTAGACCATATCTCCAGAAGTTTTTTTATTTTTATTTTTATTTTTTTTTTGGATTTTTGATTGAATCATTATTTTCTGCTTTATGGGCCCTTGAAATTTTGGCCCCAATATTAAAGATAGGACTGAGAAATTTAAAAAAATTAATTTTGTAAAACTATGTGATGAATTTTTTTTTTTTCTAAATCAGGCAATCAACTTAACTTTGGACCGTCAATGTACAGTGGGAGCGCCACTGTGTTTGAATCACCGGAAGTGGGTCTGTTGGAGGCGCTGTACTTTATGACTGTGCAAGATGGCCTGTGGAGGCCAAATAGTTGCAGATAGAGAGAAAGTTTGTAAAACCCCAATTCTGAAATCATTGAGACAAAGTGTAAATTGTGAATGAAATCAAACTGCAAATACTTTCAGATCACATTAGCCGATATGTTATTTACAATAGAACATGGATAACATTTCAAATGTTGAAACTGAGACATTTTACATTTTTATCCGCAAAATGAGCTTATTTCTAATTTTCTGGCTGCAACAGGTCTGAAATAAGTTTGGACACAGGCAGGAAAGGGCTGAAAAAGCAGTTGATATTTAAGAAAATCAGCTGAAAGAACATTTAGCAAGTAATTAAGTTAACTGGCATCAGGTGGGTAACATGATTGGTTATAAAAGGGATATCTTAGAATGGCTGAGTCTCTCAGAAGTAAAGATGGTCAGAGGCTCTCCAACCTGCGAAGGTTTGCATAAAAAAATAGTGGAATACTTTAAAAACAATGTTCCTCAACATGAAATTGCAAAGGCTTTGAAGGTCTCATCATCAACAGTGCATAACATCAAAAGATTCAGAGAAACTGGAAAAATCCCTGTGGGTAAGGGACAAGGCCGAAGACCTTTACTGGATGCCCATGATCCTCAGGCCCTCAGACGCCACTGCATCGCTCACCGGCATGATTCTGTCATTGACATTACTAAATGGACCCAGGAATACTTCAAGAAACCACTGTGCGACCTAAAATGCTATCATGCAAAAAGGAAGCCATTGTTGAGCATGATTTAGAAGCGCCGCCGTGTTCTGTGGGCCAAAGCTCATTTAAAATGGACTGTGACAAAGTGTCCTGTGGTCAGACGAGTCCAAATTTGACATTCTTGTTGGTAATCATGGGCATTGTGTCCTCTGGGCTAAAGAGGAGAAACCCCACCCATTCTGTTATTAGCGTTCAGTTCTAAAGCCAGCATCTCTGATGGTATGGGGATGCATTAGTGAATATGGTGTGGGACACTTGCATATTTTAAAAAGCACCATGAATGCTGAAAGGTATATAAAGGTTTTAGGGCAACATATGCTGCCCTCCAGACGACATCTATTCCAAGGAAGGCCTTGTGTATTTCAGCAGGACAATGCAAAACCACGTACTGCAGCTATTACAGCAGCATGGCTTCATAGTAGAAGAGTCAGTGTGCTGAACTGGCCTGCCTGCAGTCCTGATCTTTCACCGATTTGAGAACATATGGCGCATAATTAAACAAAAAGTCCGTCAAAGGAGACCCAGAACTCCAGCAGCTGGAAGCCTGTTTTAAACGAGTGGGATTAAATTCCAATGGCTAAACTCAAGAAACTTGTCTTGTGAATGCCCAGACGCCTCCACTCTGTGTTAAAAAGGTAGAGGGTTGCTACACCATGGTAAACAGGTCCCTGTTCCAACTTTTTTGAGACCTGTAGCAGCCATCGAATTCGAATGAGCTCGTTTTATGGGGAAAATTGCAAAATTTCTGACTTCAACTTGACCTTGTGTGACATGTAAAGCAATGGTGCGTAACTTCTGTTGCCCCCTAGAGGAATAATTTTGCATTATTAGAACAATACATCCGGCACTTCCATATAACGCATCCCCATTCGCTAGCTCCACCTAAGCAACTGTTCACGCTAACAGAACTTAAGGTCTGTAAAGCATGTATGATGTTCATTACATAACCGGAGCTTTCTCTAGCTGTCGCGTACTATATCTATAATGCACCCATTTTCCGCAAGCAAACGCTTGTCATTCCGGCGCAATAGGTAAACCATTACCACGGACTGTTTCTGAAAAGACAGTTTTGCCTGGAGCTTTCGCCCCTCCGTCATATACCACTGGAGAAGCTGTTCGTTACTCCACACGGTAACGATACACCACAGTTATACACAAGGAGCAGGACACACCAAAGCACGCCATAAGTTGTTGGTCCACTTTTTGCTGCTCCTCACTGTTCATGTTTCCCTCTAAACTCCGCTCCACTGGATTTCTACAGTCTCTGGTCTACACTTGGGTATGTCTACCCGTTCTACAAATGTGTTGAAATGAGGTGGATTCTAGCTTTCCCTGAATCCTATTGAGTAGAAATACCACTATACTCACCACAGCAGCCATAAGTAGATGGCAAATTCGCCCCATTGAGCACGGGATCACACCGCCGAAGGCCGATGACAACTGTCGACAGTGTTCTCGCAGTTATAATGCTTGTGTTATTTTGGTTTGTATCATGGTGGTAGTTTATCATAATGATACATGACCGTAGCTGCAATAGTTGATGGAGGTTGAAAACGGAATACTTTCGCCCTTGTGTTTTGGGCCGATTATGCTGTCCACTGCCTAAACCAAGAAGATTTCTCTTTCTCATAACTTGAGCTGCCAGACTTTCACACTGCGTCCTCCACTTTGAAATATCGCAGCCTTGTTTTCTTCAGTTTGTCACAGTACTGTTCCGTGGTAACTATAACTGCAATATGCAAGTACTCACGAATTATTCCATAAATCTCTGAGTCCGTAATATTTTACCGATTTAGTTTTTCAACTTAAAGTCCAACGTCGTTCGAATTAAGGTGAGTTGTGAACTGTGGCGCTGCTCCGAACAAAACAAGTCACGTGGGGTCCGGACCTCTCTTGCAAGGAGATTCTCCACTCTTCCTCCCCCTCCCTTCTTGTTTTGAAATAAAACGCGTCATTTTCTGCGTGCCAGCTCAGGAATGCTGCCCTTCAACACGTAAGACAAAACAACAAATCTTGAAAAGTACAGTGAGATCAGCTAAATCAGCATTGTGTCATCTCCTCTAGTTGTGGCTTGGATGAAACTGACATTTACGGACATGTAAAAGTTTTGTACTATAGCTTTAAAGTTCACAATTGACATATTGAATTTTCAATTACTTGTATCCCCAAAACTGCGTCAGAGCTTAGGATTGTGTTTGTATTACAGGAGGTCTTATAAATGTATGTGAACTTTTATTTAGTGTCCTTGAAATTGATTTTCATTGATTCAAATGTCAAACTTCACGAGACAATTTTCATAACTTGTATTATCACTATAAGACGGCTTGCCGGTAAGCTGCAGGACCCTTGGTCCTATTTTTCTGGAATATTTCCAATATATCATGAACTGTTGATGGTGAAATGCGCAATTGCCTGTTGAGAAACATTGCTGTGAACCTGTTTGACTGCTTGTTCCTGCAGCTATTGGTAAAAAGCTTGCTGGCAAACATTCTGTTGGTTAATTATCATGCCTTTGGTGGCTGCTTTTTGTCCCCCGCCGCGCGGAACGCGTGAAGCGTCGAGACATAGTAGTCACGACAGTCCGTACGTCCATCCGTCCGTACGTCCCGAATCCTTGTCAGTGAGATATCTCAAGACCGAATTGACGGATTTCCTTCAAATTTCATGTCAGCATGTATTAGGGCGGTACCCTGGCGCCAGTCGATTGTGGTGACCTTCGTGTCACTCTCAAGGTCACACCGAGAGATTGCTCATTTTGACACGATTTCACATCTTGCGGTGGGGGACAAAGACACGTTAGTGGCAAATACTTGTTTTATAACCAATCATGATCAATCACCTTTTTACCTGAGGAATGGGCGTTTTTTTGAAAATTCTACAACTTCTCCATTCTCTCAATTTCCCTGTCCCAAATGCTTTGCAACATGCTGCAGGCATCAAATTTGAAATTTGAAAATATTTGCAAAAATCAATACAGTTGATAAGTCGAGATGTGTAGATTTTTTTTTTTTTTGGCTGTTTTCTACTAAATGTTGCTAAAAGAGAATTCACTTTTTAAATGCACAAATCAATTCTGTTTTTATTTGCATTTTACATATTCAGTTCTTTTTGAGGTTGTTATTTTTTTTTAAAATTAAATTGCTACATAGTTGCTAATATCATCTGCATACAGGCTGATATGAACTTTACTGTTAGCTGCAGAAATGCAAGTGTGACTATTGTTTCAATATAGCAACTTCTCATCATTTCTGTAAAGTGTTTTTTGTCCATGTGTACCATTATAGGGCTGTTTCATTGGTCTGTTTTAATGACATGTCTGGCAGCAGGGCGTTCCTGCAGACACATCCAGCCACGCCCCCCCTGTTACTTCAGACAATGGTGTGGCTATTCCCCTGACATCCAATAAGACCCAGGTGGCTCCGAAGACCAATTCCAGTGGTGAGCCAGTGGCGCCGCATCTCACGCAGCAGAACTCTACAATGTCAACAGGAACCGTGGATACGTTGTTGGCCAATAGTAGCGGGAGTGTAATGACCGAAGCGCCAGTCATTCATATCCCACCCACGCCTGCTCCAGTCAGTAAGTCTGTCAGGTGAACATGAAATCGATAGCGAAAGTGTGGGAGATTAGCCTTTGTGTTCATGGGGTCATTTTTCGTGACGTAGCACAAATATGTCCTTTAAATATTGCAGCTCCTTCACAATTTTCAGCTCATATCATGTTGTTGCTCTAGATTTTTGCTTTCTGTGGTTTGATTTGGGATTAATTTGAATATTTATTCACATCAGAATGGATAAATTTGAGCAGTATTATGCTGGGGTGGATTTGATACCCTGCCATCTCTTTCGACTAGGGCGAGAGTTGGTGGTGTCTGCGGGGAACAGTGTAGAGGTGACACTGCCACGAAACGAAGTCGAGCTTAATGCCTTTGTCCTGCCATCGCCCTCTCCAGGTACCGTTGCGTGCTTGATTATATGACCCTCTGAATTGCCACCTTATACTTTCCCAGGCTGGGTTTATTGCAGTCATATTGTGCCTGCTCACTTCAATCTGGCACCCATGTTTGTGGACTATAGATTTTACACAAGCTGCATTGTGCGCATCAAATGCACGCTATTAGCCACTTTCTTTTTTTTGTCTTGAAACCAGATTTCTTCACGCTTGGCAATGCCATGTCCTATGTTTTGGCTAAAAACCAGAACTGAAATTTATTGTTTTCTATGATGACAATTGGGTTGAGAATTTATTACAATGTGTATAGAAATTATTGACTTGTCCACAAAAATGAGACGTTTTATTTGAAACAAGAAAAGCACTCGGAGAGCGCAGACCTCCGCCAGGGGGCAGCAAAACCCAAAAGCATGGCGATTGGAACTCCGGCCCATTGGAAAGACTTGAAATCTTGAACTTTGGCATATATCTCAGCTGTACTTTGGCCTAGATATGCCAAAATTTAGTCACCTGTTCCTTGTCTTAATACCCACCTTCTCTAATAAATTTCATCAAAATCTATCCATGACTTTTTGAGTTATTTTGGAAACCAACCGACAAACAAACAAACAAACAAACCCAGGCAAAAACATGACCTCCTTGGCGGAGGTAATTAGCATTTTCCAAAAACCCCAAACGACAGGAAAGTAATTTGGCTAATCGGCTTCTACACAGACAGGAGTCTGCCCTCCGTCAATGCGTATGATGTAATGATGTAGCCATTTTGCCTGGAGTTATGAGCTAAAAATTTGATTTACTTAGCAATGTGAACACCGCCCTGTTCATACACTGCCAAATCTAATAGGCTTAAGGGGCGATCTGGGGTTAAATGAAAAATGACACTGGGAAACAACTCAGAATTAATCTAAAGAGGTATATTTAATAACCACCAAAAAAGATACAAGTTGGCATTTGTCTGTTGATGTGGTTGCCGTGGCAACCGAGCAAGCTCATTAAATATGCAGAAAACTTCTGGCACCAGTTCCTCTTTTACTCAGATAGAATTCAGTTTTTCTTTCATCATTTAAAAGCCATTGCTTCTCCAATTGCAATGACATAGCCATTCTTTGCCCAATTTTTCAGTTTTGTGATTTTGGGGCATTTTACTCACATTTTGAAATTATTTTGCGCAGAATCTGACGTACATTCAAAATATTCAAGGTATGTAACAGATAGGGAAATTTTGCATATTTCATTGCATTTATAATGAAGTAAAGTACCTGCAGCCCAAATTCATTCATTTCCAATGACAAATAAAAAGATATGGCTGCCACAAACATGAGAAACGTGGAAAAAGTAATTCCTCAGGAAATCAATGGAAAATGCATGAGACCACATTGAAAAGTTGAGTTCAGTTTTTAATCCTTGTAGCAATTGGTCATTATTAAAGCAGGGTTATTATAGAATAGTTTTATAAAAAAAAAGTTTGGGGAAAAATAGTCAAATTTTGCCCATTTAACCCCAGATCACCCCTTAATATACAGGAAATATCAGTTGAATGATCTGTCCCAACTTTAATGCTCCGTGAACTTACTGACAGTTTGTGGAATAGCACGGCTGGAGACCTGCGGAAGAGGTGTGGTCCTCAGTAAGACGCATTCTTTTGTTGGAAATGTTTGCATATCCTCTGACACAAACTTTAAAAGCAATAAAATCATCTCTGAGGCAGTAAACATCTGGTCTGCTTCTGAAATGAACCTTTCAAAATGAACGTTGGGTGTGTCTCTTAAAGTGAAAGGCATCTTTTTTCTGAAGTGAACTGCAAACAAATGAACTGCCCTTTCAGTGTGTCAAAATAGTTTTTTGATAATTCAAGACGAAGCGGAACTGAATAATTAATTGTTAAACATCCGGATTGAAACACTCATAGAATCCATCATGTTCTCCTTAGCAATGACATCAAATGTCCGATTCTTCTTTAAAGGCGAGGGGCAAAAAAAATGCTCTCGCTGAAGACCCAAAGTGTCTGCTTTGCCACAAGTTTTCTGACGCATGGTACGCAACGGCAATTTAATGGTCGGTGGAGAATTATATCCATCAATTCAACAAATGCTCTGCTATATAACCGAACAAACTGGAAGATATGACAATGGGAATGTAAACTTAAGGTATGATTGTATTTGGACAATGACACAATTTTTGTAATTTTGCCTCCGTACACCACCAGAATGGATTTTGAATCAAAACTATCAAGACGTGATTAAAGAGGAAACTTTAAGCTTTAATTTAAGAGGTTTCAAAAAATGTTGCATGAACAGTTTTGGAATTACAGCTGTTTTTATACATAGCAGTCTGCATTCAGGGGCTCAAAGGTCATTGGACGACTGACTGATTGTCAGTTTCGTAACTGAACGTAGCCTATTAAAAAAAAAAAAAAAAACCTATCAGATTGATGGCGCTAACTTTGTGAGTGACCAAGTCAACTATTTGGTGCATTTTTGGAAAGAAGGACTGCACTGGATCACTACAGAAAGACACAGAAGACAATGGAAGACAAAAGGGTGGATGAAGAATTTTGTCCTTGGTGAAGAAAAACCCTGCGCAACATCTTGCCTGGTCAAGACCACTCTTGAGGATATAAGTACAGAGAGTTTTCCACGAGGTGCAAACCACTTGAAAAACGAAAGAACAGACAGGCGAGAATAGACATTGCCAGAGAACATGGGGGGAAAAAAACTTGAACAATTCTGGAACAAAGTGCTTTGGACAGAGGAGACCAAGATTAACTTGTACCAGATTGATGGGAAGAGAAGGAAGGGCACAGCTCATGATACAAAGCATACCACACACTCGGTCAAATATGATGGAGGCCGTGTTATGGCATGGGCATGCGTGGCTGCCAACGGAATGAAGACCCTGGTGTTTTTTGATAATGTCACTGCTCATAGAGGTAGAAGGATGACCTCTGAAGTGTTGCTGGCTATACAGTCCGCTGAGATTCAGCTGAATGCTGCTAAACTGATAGGTCGGTGCCTCACGGTAGAGATGGATAAAAACCCAAAACATGCTGCAAAAGCAACCCAATAGCTCAAGGCAAAGAAATGGAAGATATTTCAATGACCAAGGCAGTCACCTGACCTCATCCCAACTGAGTATGCTTTTCAGTTACTGATGATAATTGTGGGCAGAAAAACCCACAAACAAGTAGCAACTGAAGGTGGCTACTGTGAGACCTGGCAAAATATCTCAAGGGACAAAACTAAGCATTTGATGATCTCCATGGGCTCATGATTTCAGGCAGTTAATGATGTGAAGGATTTTTAACCAAGTTTAAAAAATGGACCTTATATAGACCTTATGGCAGACCATGTACGTACATGTTTGATCGGAATACACTTCTTCTCAAAAACTAGTCAACAGAATTCATGCAACTTTTCCATGTGCTTTACAGGGACACTAAAGGTGCTCATATGTTGTTTCTGAATTTCTAAAATTTTTTGGCATTTTCAGGTGTTTCAGCTTAGTTAAATTTTGTCAAATTTCCCTCTCTTATTGCTGTAATAATGGTTCTAATCTGTCCACTTCTCAAAAGCCGCTCAACAGAATTCCCTGAGCATATTTGTGTGCTTTGTCAGGTCCCAAAAGGTGTGTATCTCATACTTTGATTTTTTTTTTTTAATTTTGATATTTTTGATTTGAACTTTTGTACATTTTGTTGAGTTTCCCTCTCACTTTGCTGTTATAGGGTGTGTAGTCTATCCGCTTCTTCATCAAAACCGCTCAGCAGAGTTCACAAACTTCTCCTCACTGTATTTGAAACTTCGCCACATCTAGGTTTGTTTTCTGGACTTTTCTTTTGAAAGGACTTTCATTGCATCCTCTGTATCTATCAGGCTTCTAGTGTAATCATGGTGCAGGATTTTATTATTTTTATTTTTATTTTTTTCAAGAAATCAACAAATGGAAAATCTAGCCTAATTTCAGGCAGGCCTGCTGTTCTGAAGTCATGCTTACTACTCAGTCTCCTTTGACTGTGATTATAATAATAATAATAATAAATAATTTTTTTATATAGCACCTTTTAAGCAATACAGCTCAAAGTGCTTCTCAAGCAGGTAAAATACATGTACATAAAAGCAATAAAACAAAATGGGGAAACAGGGAATGAAACATCAAAATAGGAAAAATCAAGATAATAAAAGGAGACATACATGAAAACACACCCATAAAAAGAATGTAAACTGTAAAATCAGCAAAAGCAAGCCTAAAAAAATGAGTCTTTAAAAGAGATTTAAAAGACAATAGAGACTCAGCATTTCTTATGGTGTTTGGGAGGCTGTTCCAGAGTATTGGACCCTAAACTGAAAAGGCTCGATCACCCTTTGTTTTTATCTTAGACTCTGGAACAGCCAATAATGCTTGCTTGGAGGATCTTAGCAATCTTTTAGGTCTGTAAGGATTTAAAAGCTCACTTTATATACTCTGGTGCCATGCCATGGAGTGCTTTGAAGGTAATCCACAGAATTTTAAAGATTTTAATTTTAATTTGTTGATTGAGATTGAGACGGTTTTGTAGTCTGTCTGTGTCTAAGCACTGTGATGTCTAATCAGGGTCTCAAATCTGTGTGTATGCTGTGAATGTTGCCCATAGTGATCAGGACTGCGGTGTGGTATTTCAGGATTGAGTTTTATAAACTGTATGTGTTTTAGGGACGGACTATAGCTTTGATTGGCAGCTGATCACCCACCCTCAAGACTACAGTGGAGAGATGGAGGGGAAGCGCAGTAAAACACTGAAGCTGAGCAAGGTGTGGCCCTTTAGTGTGATCATTCTTCCCTCTCTCCTCCGCTTCTCTCACATGTGCCAAAAGGTGTTTGCTCTGACACTTTTAAACATCACACTCTTTTGCTCTCTCCCAGCTAACTGTGGGGCTGTATGAGTTTAAGGTTCTGGTGGATGGAGATGGGGCGCATGGCGAGGGTTTCGTCAACGTCACGGTCAAACCAGGTGAGGGACGTCCGCTGCAGCTTAAGGCACCTTTATGGCCACAAGTCAACTGTGTGTTTTTATTTATTTATTTATCTTTTTTTTAAGTTTTCTTGTTTAAATTTGTTATCTATAATCTAATTGAATATCCAACCAACAAATTGTGTACTAGCATCGTAGGCAACTCATGCTGCCATCTTGGGAGAAAGCAGACAGTTCTCAGTTCTCCTCTGAAATGCGTGCATGTCAGCTGCCAATTCATCTCACGTGTAATCATACAACCCCAATTGCGAAATAGTTGGGACAGAGTGTAAATTGTGAATAAAATCAAAATGCATTGACTTTCAAATCACACCAGCCAGTATTTTATTCACAAAGAACAGAGATAACATGGCAAATGTTGAAACTGAGAAATTTTTTAATTTAACCACGAAATGAGCTCATTTCATATTTGCTGGCTGCTACAGGTCTCAAAAAAGTTGGGACAGGGACCTGTTTACCATGGTGTAGCATCCCCTCTTCTTTTAACACTCAGTGGAGGTGTCTGGGCATTCAGGAGACAGATTTCTTGAGTTAAGCCATTGGAATTTGATCCCACTGTTGTTTAATGCAGGCTTCTAGCTACTGGAGAGTTTTGGGTCTCCTTTGACGGACTTTTCGTTTAATTATGCGCCAAATGTTCTCTATCGGTGAAAGATCAGGACTGCAGGCAGGCCAGTTCAGCACACGGACTCTTCTACCACGAAGCCATGCTGTTGTAATAGCTGCAGTGTGTGGTTTTGCATTGTCCTGTTGAAATGCACAAGGCCTTCTCTGGAATAGATGTCGTCTGGAGGGGAGCATATGTTGCTCTAAAGCCTTTATATACTTTTCCGTATTCACAGGGTGTTTTTTAAAACATGGAAGTGTCCCACACCATATGCACTAATGCATCCCCATACCATCAGAAATGCTGGCTTTTGAACTGAACACTGATCACAAGAGAGGTCCTCTTTAGCCCGGAGGACACGACGCCCATGATTTCCAACAAGAATATCAAATTTGGACTCGTCTGACCACAGGACACTTTGCCACTTTGAACCAGTCCATTTTAAATGTCTTGGCCCACAGAACACATCGGCGCTTCTGGATCACGCTCAACAATGGCTTCCTTTTTGCATGATAGAGTTTCAGGTTGCATCTATAGATGGCACAGCGGACTGTGTTTACAGAGAGTGGTTTAAGTATTCCTGGGCCCATTTAGTAATGTCAATGACAGAATCATGCCGGTGAGTGATGCAGTGGCGTCTAAGGGCCCGAAGATCACAGGCATCCAGTAAAGGTCTTCGGCCTTGTCCCTTAAGCATAGAGATTTTTCCAGTTTCTCTGAATCTTTTGATGTTATGCGCTGTCGATGAGACCTTCAAAGCCTTTGCAATTGAGGAGTTGAGGAGCAATGTTTTCAAGGTATTCCACAATTTTTTTTCCACAAGCTTTCACAGGTTTGAGAGCCTCTGGTCGTCTTTACATTTGAGAGACTCAGCCTCACTAAGACATCCCTTTTACCGCAAATCATGTTACACACCTGATGCCAGTTAATTTAATTACTTGCTAAATGTTCTTTTGGCTGATTCTCTTCTCTATGAATTGCTTTTTCAGCCTTTTTTGCGTGTCCCAGCTTTTTTGAGACCTGTTGCAGCCAGAAAATCAGAAATAAGTTCATTTTGTGGATAAAAATGTAAAATGTGGCTCCAGCTCGCCCCGTGACCCTAGTGAGGAATAAGCGGGTATAGAAAATGGATGGATGGAAAATGTAAAATGTCTCAGTTTCAACATTTGAAACGTTATCCATGTTCTATTCTAAGTAAAATATTGTCTTGTGATCTGAAAGTCATTGCATTTTGATTTTATTCACAATTTGCACTTTGTCCAAACTATTTTGGAATTAGGGTTGTAGATCCTGCATGTCCAGGACGAGGGCAGGGGAAACTGGAGCAAGTGCTTCTTCAGAAAGTAACCTTCCCTCACCTGGATGGCCAGTAGGAGGCACTAGATCAATTAACTAAGCTGACGCTAATCGACTCTATCCCTCCCATTTGTTTGAGCAATTTTGTGTTCCTCTCACAAGGCTACTTGCCACAGTTGGGATTGGCTCAGCTTGTTTGGATCCACGTTCATGGGGGTCTCCCTGAACTGAGTGAAACAACCCAGCAGCTCAGCAGGAAAAAAATTACTTACTTGTACATCACCATAGGACTGTACACTTGTTAATGTATAAAGTCAGAAATAAAGGTTGAGAAAAGAACCAGCACACGCAAGCCCCATCACACCTAAGTAATTGTCAATTTAGCAGTCATTTCACTGTTGTTTCAATCCTGTTCCATAACCGCGGCAAAGTGGTTGAGAGTGTCTTAACTGACGTATGTTATAAGAGCTGGTAATGACAGCTCGGTCCTACCATGATGTAGACCAGGTCAGTTTTAATGTTCCGAGTTGTCCCCCGTGCTCTATATAGTTGGTCCTTAGGCCTGCTGATAGATCTGAGATAATTGCTATCTAATCTGACCCCTACCTCATTTCATATGTCTCAGAGCCTCGTGTTAACAAGCCACCGGTCGCCGTGGTTTCCCCAAAGTTCCAGGAGATCTCTTTGCCAACCAGCTCTACGGTGATTGACAGCAGCCGTAAGTACTGTGGGAGTGTGGGCAGGTCATTAATGTGGCTCACTCAGCAGCTCAGGCAACAGCTTGGTGTGCTGCAGAGAACATTACATATGCAGGGAGGTTTTTGGAGCCAGCAGTGCCAAAATGATCCCCTCCGTGAGGGCACATTCAACCTCCTCATACTGTGCATTTTGTCTGTTCGGAGACTGGCCCTAGCATTGGTGCTCCCAGAAACATTATTTTGGCACTGTTGGCCCCTAAAATGCTGCAGTGCTGCACACATGCACCAAGTTCTACGACTGTGGAATTAATGTAAATTTCAGGGCTGTTCACACCATATACACTTTATTGGCGTGGGGCGCAATTTTTGTTCATATTTTCAATGATGAGAAGCGTTTTCAATGTGGCTTTAGAGCACTGGGTATCTCTTGTTTATGCGCCTCTGGAATCTAGCTGTTTTTGGCAACACTTTATTCCGACTTTGAGGTGTCTCGATTCAAAAAAATAAATAAAATTCGCTTCACCTCAATATCAGGTTTTTCTCTGCTGCTCAATAACTTGAAAGTTTGGGGAGAGTTTCATTTTACATTGGGTTCCATTGCAAACAAAGCTGCCGTCTTGGCAGAATAACAAACAATTTCACAAAAATTGTTCAACTATTCTACTAATTTTATTTCTCGCTCTCCTTTAGAACACAGACATGTGGTTGGCACTTGTTTGTTTCAAAAAAAATCAAGGAGCGCACTGGACTTCACAGTGGACTTTGTTAGTCGCTGCCGTTGACGTGGTTCAAAATGTTCACACAGTGACTGACTGCAGTGATGGTTTGCTAGCGCAAAAAAGACATATCCTGCGTGGTTTATAATATTGGCATCAAAAAATCAGGACTGATGCACCTCAAGTGTCCGCACCAGTAAAGCATGTTCGATCTGACTGGCCCCTTCGCCTGAGCAGGATTGTATTGGTCAGGCTGGGTAGGGTGAGTGTAGCAGTGATACTGTTGTCTGTCAAAAAGCTGTAGGTGGTCAGTGTCACGCTGTGATATGTACTTTTTCATTTTCTCCCTCTCCCTCTCTCCCAGAGAGCACGGATGATGATAAGATCGTTGCGTGGCACTGGGAAGAAGTCAAAGGGCCCCTGAGGGAGGAGAAGGTGTCGGCTGACACACCCATTCTCACTCTCACCAACCTGGTGCCCGGAAACTACACCTTCAGGTACACCTGTCCCCCTCGCCCCCGCCGTCCTCTCCACACTCGCCTCTTCCCACTGTTTCCCTTTCATCTTTCAGCCCCTCCTCATCTCTCTCTCTCGTCCTCTCAGTTTGACTGTGACAGATTCAGACGGGGCTCAGAGCTCAACTCAGGCAACACTGTCTGTTAACAAAGCCATGGACTACAGGCCTGTCGCAAACACGGGGCCCAACCAAGTGATCACACTGCCCCGCAACTCAATCACTCTGTACGGCAACCAGAGCACAGATGACCACGAACACCTGGCCTATGAGTGGTCCCTCAGCCCAGAGAGCAAGGGCAAGGTGGTGGAGATGCAGGTAAGGAGTGTGTGTCTGTGTGTGTGCAGGCTGTTGTATCCTGATGAGGTCCAAGAGACCTCAACAAGATGGTAAAATCTGAAAAAACAAGCACTCTGGGGACCATTTTTTGGATCCCCATGAGGACAAGGCTAAATTCTGGGCTTAGGGTTAGGTTTAGGTCTTGGGTTACCATTAGAATGATGGTTTGGTGTAGGTCCAGTTTTAGGTTGGCCAAGTTGGACTGTAGGTTAATTTGAGGCTATAAATGAAAGTTAAAAGTTTGACTGTTTATGGTGGTTTGTAGCTTAGGATTAATGTTGTTTTTAATATTGGGGTTAGGGAAGAGAGGGCATGAAAGTAGGATTTTGAAGCAAACATAATTTTTTTTTTTTTAGTCCCCACAGGAATATAAAATCATGGTTTTTTGTGTGTGCGTGTGGCGAATCTGTAGCCGTCTGATGAAATAAATTACTGCAGCCTCACAAAATGAAGTTTTTTGGCTTGGTTTTGACGTGAATCTGGCAACATTCCCATATGAAGATTAATAACCCAAATAAAAGCAACAAATTGTGCATCCTGATCGATCGTCCCCTGTTAGCATGAAATAAGAGAAGCTTCAAAGCCCCTCTGCTGCTGTTGGCTCTCAGACTCGATGGAAGTAATGGAGATGCAGGTCTAGTCTGATATAATTAAAGACCTTTATAAGACCGTATATATAAGATATGCTGCAGCCCTGCTCCCCTGTTGGACTCGCACAAATGAGGTCGACTTGCTAACGTGACTCATTTCCTTTATAGTGGAAGCACAATAAAATACCTGCACAGACCCGGTTATGTAAAGACTGCATATACAGTATGAATCAGAACACAGCATAAACTTGATTGGATGACAGCAGAATTCAAGCTCCTGCGCATTGGAGGTTGAATGGTTGGAGTGTCTCACAGCAAGAGGGTCCAAGGATCTTTTCTCAGTATGCTCTATCCAGAATGGATTTCCCCTGTTCTCCTCCTGTGCACATGAAGGCCCTCGGTTTCAATCCTGCCTCGAACTTTTTTAGAGAATTCTACTTGTTCTCCTCATGTCTGTGTGGGTTTTTCCATTGAAACTCTGGTTTCCTCCCACAAAAACATTGACTGCAGGACACCAAATTGCCCATAAGTATGAGCGTTTGAGTGAATGGCGTGCGTGATTGATTAGACACCTGTTCAGTTGCATTCCTGCCTCTCGCCTACTGCAAGCTGGGATGGGTTCTGTCCCCCTGAAGCGAAGTTAAGCTGGTTGTATGCTGGATGGAAGTGGGGAAGGTTTGAAGACGTGAGAAGTGGGGGTGTAGGCAGGAGTTCTCATCATTTGCAGCTTAATCTCTGGGTTGTGTAATGTGGTCTGGCCATTGCAGACCACTGTAGTGTATCTAACGACCATTAATTTAGCCTCTTGTGAGTTTTTGGAATTGGGATTGTTGGTACTTTCCACTTCACGTGGTTCTCCTGGACTACAGCTAATGTGTACGTTCCGATAACAAATCTATCTTGGTAGGCTACAGAAACACTATATCCAGGATGTGGTATCTGTGTGTGCATATGATTGTGTAAGCTTTTACTGGGGTGAGTCGAGTGTCACACCCATATAGGGTGTGTCTGTTGTGTCTGATTTGTATGTGTATGTGTGATGTACGTGTGTGTGACTGGCTCTTCGTGTCCGTCCTGTCCCAGGGAGTCAGGACCCCCGTACTGCAGCTGTCGGCCCTGCAGGAGGGAGACTACACCTTCCAGCTCACCGTCACGGACTCAGCCGGCCAGCAGGACACCGCCAAGGTCACTGTGATCGTCCAGCCAGGTGGGTGTGAGCTGAGAGGCGTAGCGCACGAGCATACACGGCCCTC
Source organism: Gymnothorax reevesii (assembly GCA_029721435.1). NCBI lineage: Eukaryota > Metazoa > Chordata > Actinopteri > Anguilliformes > Muraenidae > Gymnothorax > Gymnothorax reevesii. The sequence continues at coordinate 80,078,453 of CM056577.1, forward strand.
CATAATTATTGGCACCCTTGGTGAAGATGTGTTCTTTAGCGTCTAATAAATTCAGTTTTTTTCTAAATAATATAGGACCACAATGAAAAAGAGGAAAATCCAACCTTTAATTCAAGTGCCTTTATTCAGTAGGAAAAAAATCCGACATCAAGAAATAATTCTTTTACATGAAATCATGTTTGCCACAATTATTAGCACCCCTGATGTTCATGCTTTGTACAACCCCCTTTTGCCAACAAAACAGCGCCTAATCTTCTCCTAAAATGTTTCACAAGATGGGAGAATACAGAAAGAGGGATCTTCGACCATTCCTCTTTGCACAATCTCTCTAAATCATCCAGCGACCTGGGTCCTCTCCTCTGCACTCTCCTCTTCAGCTCACTCCACAGGTTTTCAATGGGGTTGAGGTCTGGGGACTGAGATGGCCAAGGGAGGAGCTTGATTCTGTGTCTGGTGAACCATTTCTGTGTAGATTTGGCCACACGTTCAGGGTCATTATCTTGCTGAAAGACCCAGTGACGACCCATCTTCAGCTTTCGGGCAGAGGCCACCAGATTTTGATTTAAAATGTCCTGGTATTTCAAAGCGTTCATGATGCCACGCATCTTAACAAGGTTCCCAGGGCCTCTAGAAGAAAAACGGGCCCACAGCATCACCGATCCTCCCCCATACTTCACAGTGGGCATGAGGGGCTTTTCTGCATACTCGTCTTTTGTGTTCCGCCAGACCCACTTAGAGTGTTAGTTGCCAAAAAGCTCTATCTTGGTCTCATCTGACCAAAGCGCACAGTCCCAGTTGAAGTGTCATTACCGCTTGGCGAACTCCAGATGTGTGCGTTTATGATTGTGAGTGTGAAAAGGTTTTTTCTGTGCATGCCTCCCAAACTGCTTGTTGGCATGTAGATAGTGCCTGATGGTTGTTTTGGAGACTTTGTGACCCCAAGATGCTACCATTTGTTGCAATTCTTTAACAGTGAGCTTTGGAGAGCTTTTTATTTCTCTTACCATCCTCCTCACAGTGCGTGGTGGCAAAATAACCTTGCGGTCTCGTCCAGGCCTGTTCACCACTGTTCCAGTTGTTTTAAACTTCTTAATGATTCCTCTGACAGTAGATATGGGCAGGTGCAGTCGAGTGGCTATTTTCTTGTAGCCATTGCCTGACTTGTGATGGGCGACACACATCTGCCTTACTTGAATGGTGTGTTCCTTTGTCTTTCCCATGTTGAAGAGTGGATAAGAGAAATGGCCTCTGTGTCACATCATATCTATACCCCAGGGAAACAGAAAGTGATGAATTACCAATTAAATGTTCCTAGATACTCTGATCAACTTTGTAAACTACTGTAGAAATGACAGAAATTCTTCAATTACATTTATTCCTAGGAATTGTTAGGGGTGCCAATAATTGTGGAACAGGTGATTTTATGAAAATTATTTCTTAGCCAGGGATTGTTTTTTTTCCCTTAAAATTAACTTAAGTTGAAGGTTACATTTTTTTCTACAATTTTCAGTATGAGAGTATGCTTCTGCAATAAAAATAGAATTTATTTTAAGGCTTTGTAACACATCTTAATCAGGGGTTCCAATGATTATGGAGGGCACTGTATGTTTTTGCTAGATGTTTCCAGAATGTTGGAATAAAGCTCAAACTGTGTCCATTCAGGTAGAAATTTTTGGAAAATGCAATTCTATTTGTGACTGCAATGCTTAGGCCCAATTACCCACGCCAACAAAGTTAAGGCGGCGGTTATGTTTTCGTCCCTGTTTGTTTGTCTGTCTGTTTGTCCGTATTTGAACAACATAACTCAAAAAGTAATGCACGGATTTATCTGAAATTTTGTGGGTGGATTGCAATTACATCAAGGATGGACCGTTTTGATTTTGACCAATTAGTGAAACAATATGGCCGCCACGGCAGCCGTCTTGAAATCCTGTCTCTCAGGATCACTTAGCTCCCACTCATGCACATTTGGATTGTGCTGCGTTGGCAGAGGTTTGCACTCAAAGAGTGCAAAAAAAAAAAACCGAACACTATGATTTGCATATTCTTTGCAACCTATATTCAGTTGACTACACTACAAAGACACAATATTTAATGTTCAAACTGATAAACTTTATTGTTTTTTTTTTTTTTTGGAAATATTCACTCATTTTGAATTTGATGCCTGCATCACGTTCCAAAAAAGCTGGGACAGGGCCATGTTTACCACTGTGTTACATCACCTTTCCTTTTAACAACAGTCAATCAGCACTTGGGAACTGAGGACACTAATTGTAGAAGCTTTTTCAGTGGAATTCTTTCTCATTCTTGCTTGATGTACGACTTCAGTTGCTCAACAGTCCGGGGTCTCCGTTGTCGTATTTTGCGCTTCATAATGGGCCACAAATTTTTAATGGGAGATGAGTCGAGACTGCAGGAACTCTTTACTACGCAGCCACGCTGTCGTAACACGTGCAGATTATGGCTTGGCTTTGTCTTGCTGAAATAAGCAGGGACGTCCCTGAAAAAGATGTTGCTTCGATGGCAGCATATGTTGCTCTAAAACCTATATGTACCTTTCAGCATGGTGCCTTCACAGATATGCAGGTTGCACACTTTTCCACTTCACCTCAGTCCATCTCCGATGAGCTCAGGCCCAAAGAAGCTGGCGGCGTTTGTGGGTCTTGTTGGTTGATTGATTGTATGGCTTTCGCTTGGCATAGTATACTGACCAAAACTTCCAATGCAACACATCCAATTTTTAAATATTTGGTGCACATAAAATGGGATATTGGTTTTGAGCCATGATACATCAACTACAACTTAAAAGGTCAGAAAATTGTCCTGATTTTGTCATGTGGGCAGCTCGTTCCGCTTAATTGCACATTGTTTAGAATCTTGCCTATCCCGTCAGGTAGAGTAGAACTCATTGACCAATCCTGAGAGAATTTGGTCAATAAATAGCCACAGCAATGGGCAACTTAAATATTCCTTTGCATTATCCTGGGTCAAAGTGTGACCATGCTGTGCCTAGGTCAAAATCAGCAAGAGCAAGGAACCTGGGCGTCCACGTGTCGACCATATCACGTCTCTGGAGCCGGTATAATGAAACAGGAAGCACCAGTGATCGACCACGTGCCCCCAGACCATGTGTCACCACCCTCAGCAGGATCGCCATATTCGCCTCCAGCACCTGCGCAATCGCTTCCTGCCAGCTAGTCACTGCCGCACAGACCAGAGGTTGTCACCAGAACTGGATTAGCGACCAAACCGTACGCAACCGCCTGCGTGAAGCTGACTTGCGCAACTGACGTCCCCGCCGTGGTTTGGTGTTGACTCCTGCACGTCGCCGCATCCGTCTGCCATTGTTAAGGGCACATTTGGGCTGGAATGCTCTCAGGTGGAACAGGGTGCTGAGTGTGTCTGACTGAAGACTGCGTTTATGGCGTAGGCGACGGGAACTTTATACTGACGCTACCATCCTGCAGCGTGACCGCTGGGGTGGACCCAGTGTGATGGTTTGGGCTGGAATAAGCTGTAGACACAAGACAGACCTCATTTTCATCGATGGAAACCTCAGCGCGGCCCGTTACTGTGACGACATCCTTTCCCCTGTCGCAGTTCTACTCGTCCATCGCTATCGCCTAACGCTGCAACAGGATAACGCGAGACCACATGTTGCCAGAGTCTGTCAGGACTACCTGAGGCAGAATAATGTTCAGTGTCTTGATTGGCCTGCGTATTCCCCAGATTTAAACCCTATAGAACATCTATGGGATATTCTGGATCGCCGGGTGAGAAGGCGAGATCCAGAACCAGCCACAGTCCAACAGTTGCGTCAAGCACTCCAGGAGGAATGGGACCGCATCACACAGGCTGAAATTCGGCATTTGATTGACTCCATGCATCGCAGAATCCAGGCTGTGTGTGACGCCAGAGGAGGCCATGCAAGATACTGACCTCGGTGATCCAGAATTGCGCCTTCAACTGATGCATTGAATTGGAAACCAGGAAAAATCTGTTCTTCATTCCTGACTCTGTGTTTTTGATTTGAATCTTTATTTGTTATGTATCGTTAAATTTATCTTTAGAAAATAACATGTGTTGCAATAAACCCGAGTGTTGCGTTGGAAGTTTTGGTCAGTGTAGTTTTTACTTGCACTTGTAGATGTAGCAACGAACTGTGTTAACTGACAATGGTTTTCCAAAGTGTTCCTGAGCTCACATGGTAATATTATTTCCAGAATGATGTCGGTTTTTAATGCAGTGCCGCCTGAGGGACCGACTGTCACGGGAATTTAATGTCAGCCCTGCTGACTACGTGTAGAGATTTCTCTGGATTCTCTGAATCTTTTGATGATTTTATGGACTGTAGGTGATTAAATCCCTAAACTCCAGCAATTGCACGTTGAGAAACATTGTTCTGAAACTGTTGGACTATTTGATCAAAGTGGCGAACCAAGCCCCATCCTTGCTTGTGAATGACTAAGCCTTTCAGGGATGCTCTTTTTATACTGAATCATGACACTCACTCGTTTCCAATTAACCTGTTCATCTGTGGAATGTTCCAAACTGGTGTTTTTTGAGAATTCCTTAACTTTCCCAGTCTTTTTTTGCCCCTGTCCTGACTTTTCTGGAACATGTTGCAGGCATCATATTCAAAATGAGTGAATATTTCCAAAAAAAGAATTAAATTTATCAGTTTGAACATTACATTTTTTGATTTTTATACGAACGAGCTTTGTGAAAGAATGAACGAACTCCCCAGAGGCTGTTGTTGTGCTGCTGTGACCATGGTCTCTAATTTCCTGGCGCAGCGCAGGTGGCGTAGCGTGGCGCAGCCCGCGCAGTGGTAATTTCGTCCGGCGCAGCCTGCGCAGTGGCAATTTCGTGAGGTGCGCAGCCTTTGGTAGACGAATGTGCGCCGAGATGGGTGTGGCGGCGTAGTAGGGTGAGGTGTCACATATTCATCAAGACGCCATGACAATTTTGTTGAAAAAGTCTTCGCTGCAGTTGCGCAGAAAGCTCGCCAGCTCTAACCTGGTTCACTTTCTGCGCAGTGGTAATTTGGCTGACCGGCGCACAGTGCGCACACGTCACCGAAACCTCACAGGCAGGTTTCCAGAATGTCAGGCACATTTCAATACAGTAAATAATTACAGCAACCACTGTTTAATGTAACTATCTGAATCAGCACATAAATTATAGTATCTATATCGATTGTCCTGATGTCATATCAAAGGTGGTTGGCACGCGATGGAAACTCGACCTGACTTAATCAACGCAACTGAATCAATGATGCAAATCAAATCAACGACTTCACATCTTTCTTAGCCAACCACAAACTGCCTCGGCATCAGGCAGTGCGTATATAACGCTTGCGTTCTATGCTCGGTAAAGCCGCATACACACTGGACGCGAAACAAATTTTTCGCACGACTGATTACAGTCTAAGTCAATGCGAAGAGCTATCGACTTTTCTTGGTCTTTATTTCGTCTGTTTTCTTCCTTTGAAGATTGACAACAGTCTTTATTCGGTCTTTCTTTTGAATGTTAGTCTGAACGATCAAACAGATTCATGCTTTATTTCCACACCAGAGATAAAATAGTGCTTGTAATCAGAGAGCAAATCAATTCCATGACCATTGACAGTGAGAATGAATTATCGCATGCACGATCAAGACTGTCCAACGCGAAATGCAAAATTACTCCATGTCCGGCACCCAGCAAAAAGTAAAAGTATTGATATGAGAACAGATTTATAACGGAATAAAGAATAAAAATACATATACATCTCCAACCAACAGAACATCCAAAATGACTCGGCTGTGTTATACCCAAATACGGCGCCTTTGCCAACTTGCGCTGGAAGGCGGGGCAGAGGCGGGACAGAGGAGTACTTGCGCCAGTCTACGCCAGGCACAAAATTGCAACATACGCCAGGACACACCTCGTTGGCGCGGCGCACCCTCCATTCGCCGCGCCTGCGCCTGGTCTACGAAATTAGAGCCCCATGAATCATTTACTTTATGCAGATGACATTGTTGTATTTGCACCTTCTACTAAAAGTTATTGGATGTCTGTGAACAGTTTGGCAAGAGTAACGACATTGTTTATAACCCCATAAAATCTAAACTCATGGTATTGGTGATGAATGTTTCCTAAATCCCGATGCTATTAAATAAGGTGAAGAGAATTTGGAGCGTGTGTATGTATGTGGTCAAATTGCAGAATTTCAGCCCTTAAATCTGTCAATGTAGCGTACAACAATGCTTTTTGAACCATGTTTGCTCTCAGTCGACATTGCAGTGCCAATGCAATGTTTACTTTTTGTAATCTTCCTAACTTTAGGGCGATGTTCAGGAAACAAGTTTTTGGTTTTAAGAGTCTGCTTGACATGTCCTTAATTTTATCATTCAGACTTTGTGTTGATTGGATTTTTATTTTCACTCCAAAACTGTGAAGGAATGGGTTTGGAGTTTGTATAGCCCTAATCGTGTTTATCCCTGTCTACTAATCTTTGTTTTTTTTTTTTTTTTTTTTTTTTGACCATTTATCTGATTTTTATTTTCTTTCTATATTATCTGTATGTTCTATGGACTTAAATTTAGTCTGAAATAAACAAATTTTTTTAAAAAACTTGTCTTTGTAGTGCACTCAATTGAATACAGGTCGAAAAGGATTTGCAAATCATTGTATTCCGTGATCATTCACATAAAATGTCCCAACTTCATTGAAATTGGGGTTTGTACTAGAATGGGTTTTTATGGGTATATGAGGTGTATTCAACCGAGAATGAATCTGCATGTGAACACTGTTGTGAGGGAAACTGTATTCTCACTCACAGAGAACAACAAGCCCCCCGTGGCAAATGCAGGGCCGGAGAAAGAGCTGACTCTGCCCGTGGACCACACCACACTGGACGGCAGCAAGAGCACCGACGACCAGAAAATCTCCACATACCACTGGAGCCAGAGCAAGTCAGTACATGCATGTACACTCACCGAGACCTGCGCATGCACTGTCATGAAAACACAAACATGCTCACACTCACATACTGTTACATGAACTACTTACTCAAACACACACAATAATGTAGACACAGACTGCACATGGATGCACACACCTGCAATTGCCCTTGTATTCTCATGTGACATGCATGCCTTCACAATTAACAAGGTACAGTTGCAAGAAAAATTATTCAACCCCCATTGCAAATTAGGTTTACTGGAAAAATATACAAACTTTCAGCTGTTTGCAAAAACCCAAAAATGAACAATTTAAATGGCTCAACACAAATCAACACAAATATTACAAGTGGCTTCTCCAAATTTAACACAAAATGCCGCTTTTAGTGACTACTGCAGGCTCAAAATTATTCAACCCCTTCATGATAAGCATCTTCAAGACATTATCGAGCACACTTTTGCCACTATGACCTGCTGGAAATGTGATGCATAGGCAGACGACAGCTTTTGGCAGCATTCCCAAGGAATCTTAGCCCATTCCTCATGGACAGTGGCCTCCAGTTCACTAATATTCTAGGGTTTGTATGCTGCCACGGTCTTCTTCACATCCTACCAGAGATTTCTTTTTTTGATGAATATAAAGCAGAGTTCTTTTTGCACAAGAAGAACTCTGCTTTATATTTATTAATATGCTTAAATAAAGCCTAATTTTCTGAAGAATCTGTCTCTCTCCACTTGTTTGAGGATGAGGTAACCTCATATTATGAAAATATGTCTGAATGAAAACCACGACAAATTTGGCGAGCCAGCGGCAGGGGTTGACAAAAGTCGGTTACACTCGGAAGGGTCGGTAGTCTTCCGGTGCTCGGAGATGGTGCGAGGAGCGTACACACACACGGACAATGGCCTCCAGTTCACTAATATTCTAGGGTTTGTGTGCTGCAACGGTCTTCTTCAAATCCTACCAGAGATTTTTTTTTATTTTTTTTATGGGGTTTAAATGAGGCGACTGTGATGGGCACTCTAGAATCTTCCCAGACTTCTTCTAAAACCAGAGCTTGGTGGATGTTGAGGTATGCTTAGGATCATTATCCTTTTGGAAGGTCCAATGATGCCCAACCGTCAGCCTCCCTACGGACAGCATGACATTTTCTCCTTGGATATTCTGGTACTTGACCGAATCCATCTCTCCCTCCACACTGGCAGATTTCCAGTGCCAGAGGAAGTAGGGCAGCCATAAAGCCCCCACAATTTTTCACTGTAGGCAGGGTGTACTTTTCAGCATATGCTTCTTTATTCCTCCTGCCGATATACCACTGATTCATAAGCCCAAAATTTTCCAGTTTTGTTTCCTCACCCCACAGAACAATATCCCCAAACTTCTGTGGGCTATATTGAGCATATTGGAGTTTGTGCTTTTGGATCAGTTGTGGTGTATGTCTTGGAGACCTTCAACGTTTAATATGCGCCCTACTGTGCAAACTGAAACCTCAGTGCCTCCAGCCTCAAAGTCTTGCTGCGGGTCTCCTGCAGTCACTCGAGGGTTTTTGACCACCTGTCTCCTCAGGGATCTCGAGTCAGCCATTGATAGCTTCCTCTTTCTGCCACGTCCTGGTGCTCTATCCACTCTTCCTTTAACTCTGAACTTTTTCAATATGCATCCAACTGTATCTCTACAAACATTCAGTGCCTGTGCTTCCTTTTTGTATCCCTATCCTTGTTTGTTCCAGGCAATGATCCCGTCTATCAGCTTTTTACTTCACCCTGGGCCGGATCTATCATATGGGCAATCTGGGCAAGTGCCCAGGGGCCCTTGGGC